>JAWWMP010000116.1:63884918-63960908 GCA_035047865.1 Dendrocincla tyrannina
TTCCTTTCCTTTCCTTTCCTTTTCTTTTCTTTTCTTTTCTTTTCTTTTCTTTTCTTTTCTTTTCTTTTCTTTTCTTTCTCTTTCCCATTTTATGTACTATCTCATCTCCATTCGAATACATTTTTTAAAGGATGTAGATTTGAAAGAATGTATTTGTAGCTATCTGCAGCAGGTATATTTGTTACCACATTTCCTCCCATACTTCTTCTCTATATATTCTTCCAAATGTTTTGGAATAATCTCAACCGCCTCCAACAACAACAAGACAATGACAGCATGGAAAACAGATTCCTGAACTCCAAAGGCAGTTTCAGAGTGATCACCAGTCCTGTCTACTATATCAAAAGTCAGAAGGATATAGTTTTGACTGTCACTGATAATAAGAACAGTTAGAAGAATAAAAAACACTTTAAATCAGAACATCAGCATAGCTCCCTTACTCCCAGCACTAAAAACAACTGCTGTGATGCATGAATGACACAAAAAATACCTGAGTTTGACTCCTCCAACTTAATCTTCCCAGAGGTTTTGGTCTATACCAATCGCATAACATTCCATCCCTTAACAGGTCTAGCTGAAGAAAGCTTGTGGGCCAAGGTAGCAATCAAAACTTTTTGGTGAATTGCCCAGTTCACCTCTTTCAGCCAAGATGTACTCCTTTACATCCAAGGCACCCAGCCAAGGTCTTTCTCTGCTGTTTTTAATGGCTAATATCAATACCGTTACTGAAAGACCTTGACAGAGAGATCAGGGGCTCTGGAGTTCACCAAAACCTTTCTAAAACTTTCAGTAGACAAAGGCACAGAGAAAGCATTTTCTCCACCTTGCAAAAAGTAGTGAAGAATCTCATAAGACCACTTTCATAATGAAGAAGCTCGCAGCACTGCTTTCTTTTGTTTCTGCTCCAAATCAGCAAGTGGCCCTGCAGCCTGGAGTGCCCTGTATGTGACCTGAAACAAGCAATTTAATCCGTCTGTGCTTTGCTTCCACAACTATAAACTGGAGATAATCCTTCTCCACTTCTCCAAGCAGCTTGGAAGATAAATTTGTTAATTCTTGGGAGCTGCTCAATACTTTGACAAATTGGGCTCTCTGCATGCAAGCACTTACAAAAAATTTCAGCTCCTGAAGCAACCCTTCTTCTATCTGACAGCTGAAAGATGTAGGTTTGAACATACTAATCCACTGGGCCTTAAGACTTTAATCCTCCAAAGACACCCTAGTGATTATTATGCCTGGTTGAGCATCAGAACTGAGCAAACAAATGCTGAATAAAGTCAGCCTGCCAAAAGATTTCATTTCAGATATTTGGGTTTTGTTGGGGCTCCCATCCTCCTCACCTCAGGCTCTCTGTAGAAAATAAAACAAGTTGATTGAACATTAAGAGCTGGTTTTTACCACAAATATCATGAAACAGCAGCCATGGAACTCAATCCCCAAATATCTTGCTGTGGTGAAGGAGGAAGGAAAATGAGTAAGAACAAAGAGAAAGAAAGAAGAGTGTTTGAGGACAGAGAAGAACATGATAACAGTGATCTTGGTCAGGTTCATTAAAGTATTTTGCAGGCAGCAAGCTCTAGCACAAGGGTGGTGCATGGGTAACGTTAATTGCCATTGTATATATACAGTAGTCACCAAATCCATGTTGGTGTTGTGTTTCTTCTACTTCTCTTTGTTTTACCATTCACTTTGAATTGAGTTAGTCTCAGTGTCCTGAAGAGATACATAAAGGAAAATGCTTTAAAAATAAACAAATGGGAATATTGTCCCTAAGAAGAAAATAATTATGTGGGATAGATAGGTCAGTCCTGTTTGATCCCCAGAGGTGCAATGAGATTTGGATCGACTGCATAAGCCATATTGTCTCTTTGATGATTGTGAACATAAGAACATATAAAAAGACAAGAACGGACAATTGATTTCCTACCTTACTGTATATAACTTCCCCCTAGATTGTCTTGTCAGATATTACTGGTGATTTATATAAATCTCAACACTCACTTTTATACACCTATTAATCAGGACCATATTACAAAGGTTTGTAATTGAGAAGAAAGTATTTTAAAGCATAATTATCTGGAAATAAAATACTATTTTTCAGGAATAAACATTCTGTAGCAACCAGCTGAGCACTCAGAAAACACTAACCAACATGTAGGTTTAGGGCTAGAGCTAAGTGAGCAACATTCTTTGTGCTGAAGAAACTTTGTCTTCCCCCCTGATGCCTCCAAGGACTTGTACTCATCCATTGCTTTTAACATGTCCTTATATTTTGGAGTTCCAACACTAAAATCACATTCATGAGTGGATCCAAGGTTTACAAGTCTGGTGTGGTTCTAATCAGCAACATACTGTTCAAGTACTTGTTGATACGGAAAAGGGGGCTGGAAATATCGTAAAAACACACTCAGTCTGTTATGGAAGCAACTTCCAAGAAGCTATTTTTGAGCAATTTCCACTTCTTGTCTTGCCCTTAAACAGGAAGCAGTAAAAAGTGCAACAGTGAGTGAGTATGTTTAACTTCTTAAGCTTTCTGAAACCTTGCAAGCAAGCTGAAGTTTCTGGCAGCGTAGCTGCTGGGAGATTGTTATTAATTTCAGATAAATTGTACCATCCTCATCTTGTGCTCTCCTGACCAAGAATGCCTGTACACTAAAAAATATTTTCAGCAGAAGTGCTTTTAGGAAGTCAAAGACTACATTTTTGTTCTTGTCAATCCTTTAGCAGCAAAGAATTTCTATTAGTTCTTCACAGTTGGAGAATTTGGCTGAGGTCCTTGTATATAAAACTACATGAATCATGATGTTTGCTATTGTTCTGAAGCAGCAAATAATTGTACAGCAAATTGCTCTCCTCCTTTGTAAGTGCTCAGGATTTTAGTTCAGGACAGGATGGATGCTCAGACAAATAGGAGGAACTGTGCATTTTTCTTCAAATAAACAGTTAGTCCAGGCGAGTACCAGTATCACTGTGAGTGTTACATGTTTATCTGTCCTTGGCAGATAATAAAGGAACAGACATCTAGCAAGCATAAAAGTTGTTATGGAGAGGGGGAAAAAAAAATAAAAAAGCTGTCACTTTCCTTTTTTCAGATAAAAGAAAAATTTTTAAAAGCATCTTGCATTTGAAATTGCTGTTAGCAGGAGAGAAAGTAGGAAAAGATACTTTTTCACCTTTCATATCTCTCTAATCACTCAGCGCGTTCTACTTGTTTTACTAGGGAAATAATTTTGTCAGCTAATTTTGTTTATAACAATAGTTGATGAAGTGCATGGAAAGCTGAGCTACATGTTCATTGCCCTTGTGCCTGCTCAGGATGTCCACCACGTGCAGGTGACTTCTCAAGCTTTCCCTACAGAGGGGATTTCTGTTGCTGACCTTCACAGATGTCACCCTGGGCTATTTTTGTTGGTGAGGTTAATTTAGGATAGAAACCAGAAAGGAACTTGTTACTGTGAGGGAGGAAAAACATAGTATAATGTTTGTGGAAACTTTATCTGTGGTCCATATCTCAAAGTCGAACAAATGAATCTGATACCCATGAGATTTGAATCAGTCCCTTAAAAACAATAACTTAAATTTAGAGCAAATAATCTCTTTTTCTTTTGCCCTTCTCAAATTTAGAGCAAATAATCTCTTTTTCTTTTGCCCTTCTCTCTTTTTCCTCTTCTGCTAATGAATTTAGATTCTCTAAATGTCTTCTCCTTACTCTCCCTTCACTTAGTTCAAGGGTTTGTGCAGATTTGTGTTTTATTTAGCAATATTTATATAATAGTTTCTTTATTAAGAAACACTGTGCAAAAAATGATTGTATCCTAGATAAATGAGTTAAGATGGCCAATGTTGGCATAGTTTTATATAGTTGTATCTTTTTGAAAAGGATCTCTGAAAAGTTGGCTGAGAAAGGCCCATAAGAATGGAAGTAATCCCTGACCCTTTCTCTGCTTTTAAATATTTACTCCAAGTCATCATGGGTAGATTACAATGATGAAAATATATATGCCTCACAGTGTCATTACTTTAGATAATGGGGGAACATGCAAGGAACATGCTTATTGTTTCATGTTTGCTGCAAGGAGCTACTGATACGTGTACGGACATACACACATATAAGTGTACGTAAGCGTGCATCTATATATACACATACAGGCATGCAATTATTTGTTCTTTGATGTTAAACAAGATGTTTTAATTCCCCAGGAAAGGAGACTTCCTCCAGATGTGCACATTTTTCAAGACAGAAATCTAGACGATGGTGCAGAGTGGGGATGGGAAGAAGGCTATTTGGCATCTGCTTTCTGCACAACTGAACAACAGGATTTGTATATGCCGTGGTCCCGTAGCACATTTCAGAAATAGTAAAAATCTTCAATGAGAATACTTCCACTGGGATTTGAGAGCTCAACACGGATAAGTGAGAAAACTTTAGACAGTTCAGGACTGAAGTAAGCCTTTAATTATCAAAGCATTTTAGAAGTTTATAACCAGCCTGATATTAGTGTTATTTTCCTGGAGAGATTAATGAATACCAATTCCAGATTGGAAAACAATCAACACACTTTTGTAAAGTGATCTGATTTGTGTCTTTCATAATATCTCTGTCAGCCCTCTCTTAAGGAAAACCAGCCCCTGGGACTCTGCCACATCTCAAAGAAACTAGCTCAGAAGTAGTAGTAGTTAATTGACAAAAATGTTGTGCTGTTCAAGAGTTTCACTTTGCCCTTCTTCCACTCTTTAATCTTCCTCCTTGCTTCTTAGTGAAGGTGAGGAAGTAATCTTTTAATAATATTCTGGATCAACTCAAATTAAACCCCCTGAGTCTTACAGCATGCTATTTGTTGCTCAGTAATGTAAGCATTGCTAGCTTCTTTTCTTGGTTTTGTTTATTCTTTCTGTAGGAAGGGTAACAGAGATGGAACAGATAGCAGTAATGGTCTCAGTAATAGTCTGTAAAGAGATAATATTATCTGCTACTTTTTAAAGGAATTAATTTTTTATACATTTAAAACTGATGTTTACTTTCTAAGTGTTTTTTGCTCCCTGTAGGAACTCATGTTTAATGTGTTACCTACCAGGAACAAGAAATCCATACCAGCATTGCTTCTTTACAAGGCATAATCCCTCTTCTTATAAATAAGATTATACACCTAGGTAAATGACTGTGCATTTCGCTGTATTAAACTGCTTATTGTACAACTCAACATACTTCATCAAGTTAGTTTGATTGCTAAATGCCACTGTAAAGAAGAAATGTGAACTCTCCAAAATCATCCTGTCATACTTAACATAATTAAAAACTGGCCATTCAGGCTGCATTAGCCACCTTGTCTCAAGAAAGAGAAATAAGCTCTTCCTAATTGTAAATCATGTTTAGGACCAATGGAATAAATCACAATATGTAAATGCCTGGTTTTCCTTCATTGTATGTGAAGGCAGATGACATGATTTGCTTGGACTTTACTTCTAACATAAAAGAGATAAAAAGAATCAGATTATCTCAATTTTAAAAATTCTACTCTTGCCCATTACAATTTTTCTGACAGTTTGTCTTTCTGAACTATGCCAGGAACTTCTTCTGTCCCTTTCCTTCCCTGCAGGTAATAATACTGATGGAGCAGTAATTTTAGATACTTTAACAAGATCAGGGACACTGCTATGCACTGCCAAGACTAATATTCATGTTGAGATGTTATATTTTTTCTTCTGGTATCATGCTCTCTTGGTTTCTCTTTGTGGTTTCTCTGAATATGGTATTTTTTTTCTGTATTTTACAAAATGTAAAGTGAAGTTTATGTTTATGAACAAAATCTTGGAAACCAGAAATATTTATCTCAGATGAAGTCCAGTAAGGGCACAAAGAGGGCAAGTGAACATTTTTCTGAGAGTAACCCTGAAGGATCCCACACTCCTGGCAGAGTGAACAGTTCTGGTTTTTGCAGAGGTCAGCCTTGAGGTGGCTCGCCAGCAAGGTGCATCGCTGAGAGCTTTCTTCCCCTGCAATTCAGCTGACTTCATCTGTGTTTCTCTCATTAATTGCATCAACTATCAGAGAACAGAAAAGATTTTTAATCAATAATGGTCTGGGCCAGATGTGAAGATATAATTAACAGTAGAGAGGCTTCCTTTCCCACGTAGCTTTTGCATCCTGAAGGGTTCCACCAAAAAAGTCAGATTACACAAAACATAAAATTTAGGCCAAAATATTTCCACTTACAACTAGGCAAACCCCATTGATTTCCTAGCCAAAACCTGATGTGAGACCCAAACCCTTTGATTCTTGCAGCAGAGAAAACAGGAAGATCATACATTTATCCACAGACCACTGATTTCCTAATTTTATACTCCAAGAATATGAGACATTAAAAATGCTGTCCAAGTCTCTTTGGTTTTGAATGTACTATCAACTGAATATCCCACATATATTTGAGATCTTTTTCAGAGAAGGACAATTTTTTTAAACTGTCTTTTCAAATGGTTCACTGAAATAGCTTTTGCAAATGTAATAATGAATTGGGTCTGAATTTGATCAAGAGTTTGGGATTTTTTTCAAGGAAAACTGATACTGTGATTAAAGCAATAAGCTGGTATTCTCTCAGAAAAATTCAAGTTTCTTCTAGTAGAACTTTTTTAGTCATTTAACATCAGAAGCAAGCCTTTAATAAAGGGACTTAGGACACTGTAGCACTGTAGCAAAACCTATAAGGAGGTCAGTCTCCCAGCTCCAGAAGTAGAACTAATTATGCTAAGCTACTTTACTTTTACAGGCAGTTATATGACACTGGAAGGTTGTATCTCTTACTGGAAGGAGTTAGGCTTCTGCACTGGAATACTCAGCAATAATGGCAGTGAATTGAGATGCTTCAGAGAGTCAGTAGGAAGTGCCAAGATTTGAAATTTTCTCTCCAGACTTAGTTGAGTACATGCTTCAATGCCATAGTTAAGCAGGATTTATAAGGATTTGCCCTTCACAGTCTGAAATGCCTTCAGTTTATCTGTCTCAGCTACAGTTCTATCAGAACTGTTTGTGCATTCTGCATCAGATCACTGCTAGAAAAATCTAATGTATTATACAGTGCAGAAACTCCCTTTCCTATCTGCATGTATAGCACCCAGAAATATTGCTTTTCTAATTTCAATTTGTTCTGACTTGACTTGGAGATATAAACAGTGTTTGCACACAGAAAAATCTCATAGACTTTTAGTGTCTGCACTCCCTTGGTATGTCGTATTGGGGACTAAAAACTTCTAAAGTTACGTAGCGGGAAGAGACCAGCAATGCAAGGTGCTGGAGGTGCTTTCCACTCACCACTTAACATCCTGACCCCTGCTGTCTTTTTGAGGGGAGACAGCCATACAGTAGTCAGCCTAGAAAAGAGGAAGATGTTACTGTTTCATTCATCAACATAGAATCACAGAATGGTTTGGATTGGAAAGGACCTAAAAAATCATCTATTGCCCACCTCCTTGCCATGGGTAGGGACACTTCCAGTAGACTGGGTTGCTCAGGGCCCCATCTAAACTGGCCTTGAACACTTCCAGGGACAGGGCATTCACAGCTTCTCTGTTCCAGTGCCTCACTAGACTTTACAGTAAAGAATTTCTTCCCAATATATAATCTAAATCTACCTTCTTTCAGTTTAAATGCATTGCCCCTTATCCTTGGACATCACTGCATGTCCTAATAAAATGTCCTTCTCCAGCTCCCTTGTAAGCCCCCTTTAGGTATTGGTAAGCTTCTATAAGGTCTCCCTGGAAACTTCTCCAGGCCAAACAACCCCAACTCTCTCACCCTGTCTTCATAGGAGAGGTGCTCCAGCCCTCTGATCATCTTTGTGGCCCTTCTCTGGATGCATCCCAGGACCACATCCCTTTTATTCTAGAAGCCCCAGAGCTGGATGCAGTACTTGAAGTGGAGTTTCACAAGAGCAGAGTAGAGGGGGAGAATCATCTCCCTTGATCTTTTGGCCACAGTTTTTTTGGTGTATCTCAGGATGTTGTTGGCTTTCTCAGCTGTTAGTGAACATTGACAGGTCATGCTGAGCTTCCCATCCACCAACACTCCCAATTCCTTCCCCCCAGGGCTGCTCTCAACCCATTCTCTACCGAGCCTGAGACAATATTGGGCTTTGCCCTGACCAAGGTGCAGGACCTTGCATTCAGTAGATGGGGCATTAGAGATTTTTTCTTCCCTGGAGAAATCCCCTGAAATATTAGACAAGGTTCTCCTAAATCTCTTTACTGGATTTTGGGTCTCGCAGTAAGAACATTTAGGTACACGCATCATGTGCTGAACTCTACTCTGAGGTAGATGTTGTCTGTAAACACCTAGACGTCTGTTTGCCCATGGCTGTGGTACACTGAGTTGGTCCCTTCCAATCCTATGTTGATAAAAGAGCATGTGAGTATATGAGCAAGTTTTCCTTTCTTTCATACCTTCTTTGTGGTGTTTACTTAGTTTTTAGGGTTTTTCATGATGCACAGTCTTTGCATGTGTGCATCATCTCTGGCATGAAGCTTCAGTCATAGCTGATGCCTGAGTCATTATCATAACGTAAATAAAAAAATAATCCTCACATTTCCTGAAAACCTCTTCTCAACATCTGAGAGCACAAGTAATGCTCAATTCACTTTATATCACAGCACAACCTGATTCATACACGTCTTGACAAGCTCAGTTATTGTGATGTGACCGGAATCTTTGAACAGATCTCAGGTCTTCACCCCCACATTAGCACACCTCCAGGAAACGTGTTACACATCATTAAAGGCTTAGCAAAAACAACAAACTGTCATGCTCCAGGCCTTATCTCGTGGACATCAACAGACAAAAGCAGAAGAATGCACCCAACATTGGGCAACCTTCTCTGTGTGGGAGGATGCGAGTGGTCAGGGTCACTCAGGACACACATGGCGACAGGAAGAAAACTCAGCAAATGCTGTGCTCCTGGCCCAGCCAAGCACACACAACATGAGCCTTGAATTAAGATGCCAGTCAAGGCTACCTCCCTTTGAAGTCATGCAAGATGGGAGATACCAGCCACAGGTATGCAAACATGAAAGCCAAGTGCTATCAATCACAAGGGAGCAGCTGCCTCAGCAAACCAGACAGAGCATGGGTTTCCATTTAACTAAAACAAATACAATCTGAGAGAAAAGAAACAACTGCAGATGTACCTAAGTCACAGCTGATCTCCTCCTTATGAAAGATAGAGAGAAAACACAGAAAAATGACCGATGCACGTTTGATTGAGATAATTTATTACAACAAATGTTGTAGGAAAAGGAAGAGGGTTTGGGTTTTTGTTGCTTTTCTGCAAGTTTCTATGAGACTTTATTCATCATATAAAGAAATGCCCTTTCTGAAAAGCATACATTTGCTCTGCAGATGTAGCTTTCATTTTTATTAGCACTTCAGATCGTTTGTCTGAATCCCTTTGTTATAAGCATTAAGACCTAGACCATGTCACTACCAAGGATCAGGAAATATGGATCTCTCAAGTTGGATGACTGTCCTGGGGCCTCCTGGATCTGCAGTGTAGATGTGGAAGGTTGCACACATGCTACAAAGGGTAGAGGAAACCAAGGAGTGGATGGACAACTGCCTGATGCTTCCCAGTCCTGCCTCAGCTGACAAAACCACTAATCAGCACTATGCTGCACTTTAAGCAGAGATTCCACAGAGCCAGCATTAGTTTAGTTGACTTCTTGTCTTTACCACAGGCAGCACCTGATCGAGGAAAGCTCTTCTTTTCAGGCTCAACTTTAACAGCTAAATGGTTTATGGGACTACTTCCAATTCAGCACGTACTTCAAGACTGTCAAAATCCCTCTGTGAGAGGCAGTTCCACTGGACACAGGTTTACACCAGTGTGCTTTTCTGAAAGTTTCTGTGTTCTGGTTATGGAGCAACTTCAGCGAATTCGCAGGTCAAGCCCTGACAGTAAGTCTATTGGGCTACTCATTTCAATGAATGAATGAAGACAAGTCAGAGTGAAGAAAAACTATAACCTCTCCTCTATCTATTTAGTGTCTTCTCAGAAGCATAAAGTTGCAATTAAAGTTTTACTTTAATGCTGATTTAGTCTGAGTAGTTAATATTTTCAGCAAGGTAAAAACTGGAACAATAAACATCATGTAGGTGATGCACACAATATGTACATATGGCACACCATGCTTTTTTCAAAAAAGTCTTCCCTACAAGAATAAATTTTATAGATTGCCTGCCTAGAAAAGAGGTGACAAGATATCACATGATATATGTTAGAGTTGTCAGCTGAGATTTGAAGACATCTTCCTCCATTTATGGTTTTCTGCCGATTCCTTTCTTGCTTCACACCATCTTGCCTTGATGTAAGACTGCACAAAGAAGCCAGCCAGAGACTGAAACTACAATCAGACTTCTACAGTATTCAAATCACGTTCACAGCTGTTTCAAATCACAGCAGCCCATCTACCCAGTGACACAGACCACAGAGAACACAAAAGTCTGTCTTCTTTCTCTTCACTGGTGCCCCATTGACAACTCAGTCTAATGCAAGGCTTCATGCTTCCTTTCAAAAGCCCTGAGCAGGACTGGCTTCAATTACCAAATGCATTTCATACTGTGTGACTCCCACATCACTTACATCCTATTGGAAGGATGGAGTTGTCATCTTCAAGTAAATATTGCGAGTGCAGGAAACAAAGCTTCCAGAAGGACAGCCTGTGGCCATGGAGCTCACTCCTCGAAAGGCACAAATGCATAGAAATAACTGCATCAGGGCAAAAGGCAGCAAGGTCTTTCACTTTGTCCCACTCTTGTGGCAAGGAATCGAGGAAAGAAGCAGCTGCTCAACTAAACAGATAGGAAATGCACTGCAGTCTGGGGACTTGTGTGCTTCCCTAATAGGTAAATAGAGTGAGTGGTTAATGTAGCTTGCCTTTTGTTGATAGGAGACAGTCACACACAGAAAATAAGAGGCAGGAGTTTGTTGGGTTTGAGAGGTGTTCAGCATATCATAAGACCACACATATTATGTGTTATTAATTCATCAGAGGTCAGAAGCATGTACCTTCCTTCCATGTTTGCTTGTCTGGCTCCCAATTACTTTGGACAATCGTTTTTCCTGTTCCCTTAATTCTCAGTAGTAACAGAGTAGGTAAGATTCAGATTTTATAAAGTATTGATTTTAATTTTAGTGGGTAAACCAGGTGATTCCTTTTTTAAACTGTATCTTATAATGTATCTTATGTCAGTTTTTAAAAATACTTGGTGTTCATCGTTTGTCATCATACTTGGTCGGCTAATTGTATGGTGATGAATTACCCTAACAGATCATTAATGTTATTTATGCTCTTGAAACTGGCTGAAAGTCCAAATTCCTTTATTTTACAAAGAAAATGGACTACTTCTTAAGATGCTGTACGCTGCTTAATACTTCACATAATATCTATTATTCTAAAGAGTAAAGCTATTTATGTACTTTTTCTATATTTAAGAAAAACAAATGCATCTTCTAAACGGTATGCTTTTTAAGGATAAATTTCTCTTTTGTGCAAATATATGAAGAGACCTCAAAAAAGCCAAAATTTTATGTCTGTAAAACAACACAGCCCTACAGCTGGCTACATTTTAGGACACAGTGGAGCAGGTACTTCACAACTACACAGATCCTTTAAGTGTAAACAGCACAGAAGAGCATGGGTTACTACAAAAGCATCTGGAGAGTGATGCCTTCTTCACACATTGCTTGCTGCTGTAAGTGTGATGGTTTCCCCAACTTCTGTGACAATAATCTACCAGAAGTCCAACACCTGACTTTTTAACTGAATTGAAAAATGAGTGGCTTTGAACTATGCTGTTGTTCACTTTTAAATACACAGTAAATTATGAACCTTACAATTCCATTTTGAGGATTTGCTTTTTAGTGAAAATACAAAACATTTCAACATAGAAAAGGAAAAGTTAACTTTTTTCTTCCCCACTCCTCTAAATATGAGTGTCTCCTTTATTAATGACATAATAAACATATATGACACTGAACAGCTTTGGAACTGAATGCAAAATATAAAAAAACCAAGTTGTAAGGGACTCATAAGGATCATTGAGTCCAAAGTAGTTGCACTACACACAATTGTAGAGAAACTTTTCTACAAACTTAACGTTATTTGCATGTATAAATACTAGGTATGACTTACTTTGCAGTCTAGGTGGGTAGCTGCTGCCACAGGTGAACCAAATTCTCTTTATATTTTACCTCTTTTTAGAACACTGGACTTTTTTTTTTTTTTTGGTAGAAATATCTGGGATTCATTAATAAAGATTGTACAGGAACCCATAAATCCAGCTTTCTTTAACCACACATAGCGGCAAATGCTTTTGTTAAATAGCAATTGTCATTTCAGAATGAATTATGATTCAAGATGCATTATGTGATTTTTTTTCATGTTGTGCCATTTGGTCTCTGATCAGTGAGGTGGCTCCGTGCTTTCCATGGAATCAATTAATCCTAAAGACCAGTCGTAGTTCTAACCTAGTGCTTTGATGGAAACCACTAAACTTCTTCTTTAGTCAGCTCCAGAGTACTGTGTGACTTGAAACAAGCAACTTTGTGAGCCAGTTGACAAGGACAGTATGAGTTCCTCCATCTCTATATCTTCATTGCTACATGAAATACCAGGATACCTGGAGCACAGCACATAACAGTAAATAATAGATGTAGGACATGGTATGGCAGACAGCTAGGGGAACCTTAACTTTATGTCTCTTAACACTATTAGACAGAGAACAAGAGCATATGCAAGGTGCTACGCTGAGGTGAAACAGTGAAAATCTCCAGCACAAAGCAAAAAAATTGTAGCTTAAAAGACTCAGTCACACAAATATTCTCCGTCAAGGACACCAAATGGAATTCTATCTAAGGGTGTTGGCTAAATATACATAAAGAGATACACATATAAAACAATAATATTGCCAAAAATTACAAACACATACCTGAATGTACACACCCATACACCAGTATCAGGTTATATGTTTCAACTAAACTGTTTCTGGTTTTAGAGTTTTCTTTTCTCCTCTCTTAAAACTCTCCTTTTTTTTTTTTTCTTTTTAACATGGGTATGTTTCTAATCATGGCAAACAGCATGAAAGAGGAACCTGTGTATTATTTCTGTCTTTATTTGATTTTATACAAAATAACAGTGTTCCAGGAGACCTACACAACTATTTGAAAATGTTCCTTAAAAAAATTCCAGCCACTGAATTTTCACAAGTTGTTGCAAAACACAATCAAACAAATAACAATAACAAAAAAAGGCTAAAAATCACCCTTGTCTTACCACAGATCTCCCACCCTGTTCCTCCTAAACCCAGTGGGAAACATTAGAGTTTTGCAATTTTCTTGAGAGGGATAATAGATGTGGTTGCCTCCAGAACAACGATGTAATACATTCCAGACGAGTGTCCATCCTAGCTGGTGTCTTGCCAGCACTCTGATACTTTCTCTGCTAAGCAGGTTCCAGCCTGTGAGCCTCATCTAGTTGCCATGATGACAGATTCACACTGGAAAAGAAACGTGGTCATTGAAGCAGATGGTTCATGCCACTAAAGCAAAGCCAAAAAAACTCATCCACAAACCATCAGACCAGTGACTTTTAATCTCAGGGTTCAAGGACACTATAACTCTACAGGCCTGTTCACATCTGGAGGAAATGAGAGTCTGGTATGGAGAGAAAAGCACCACACTGAGCTCACAGTCTGCTCAGCTGATGGGCTGGCAGCAGCTGGGGACAGTGACAATGTCACTGCATCTCCTCCTGCATGTTTGCAGAAGGATTCACCCTCAGCAAGTGCCTGCATTTTGTACTTCACCCGTGCTGACTAAATGTTCGCTGTAGCTCATTTGTGATTTGCCAAGTCTTGAAGCCAAGTTAGTGTTCATTTACTTTAGTCTTAGGGAGTGCTCTTTCTTGTAATTTATTTTGGAAATTTTTAAGTATACATCAATTTAAAAATTGTATAAGAATGTTTGTCTTCTAGATCTCTTCTCTGTCTTGTGTCCAAGAGTTCATCCTCATTAAACATAATTAAAAATAGCACAGTGAGAGAAGCATTATGATTTTAGAGGATAAAAATTAACTGTAACATCATAAACACATATGAAACACAGCAGGAAAAAGATGCTATGGATTTGTGATTCAATTGAATCTGGTAAAGGCCATACAATTGTGTCCTGGATGTGTCAACTGCAGGTCACAATCAAAAATTAATTTGACACTCAATTTACAAGGAAAGGGAAGCTGAGAGTGAGGAATGCAGCACGTGAATGTATACAGTTACCTGCAAGTCTGGAGCCCAAAAAATTTTGCTAAAAGGTGTTGGCACCTATGAATAGATTTAAGTATGGCCAGAAGTTGAGAAAAATACTGATTTTGTTTTTCTAGAGAAATTACATCTCTATTTCATTTAGATCTCATTAACAATGCAAAATAAATCCTTTGTGGTTTTATAATCCAAATAGTACTTTTTTATCTTATTTCAGAGTATTTTTTGTTGTGGACTATGAAAATATTTTTATTCATAATATTTTATGGTTCCCATACCAGGGTTTTATTGAAATATATTTCACTTATGTGAAAATATTATTTAATTTATAAGTGTTTTAGTTGATCAAACCTTTCCTTTTTTTTTTTTCCCCCACAGTAGAAGCAGCTAAGTAGAGGCAAGAAGAATAGAAAACAGTATACTATATATCCCTTCTGGCATCCTTCATGTCCACTCTGGTGTCAACAATAACAGAATAGGTAGATTTCTGAGAGTCACAAGCTAATTCTTTAAAGCCCTGTTCTACACCTTCAAGGTACTTCACGATGAGTGATCTACAGAAATCACAACCAAAATTCACAATTTATTTGATTCAAATATGAAAAAGAAAGTACTGAAGATGAGTGCCACCCGGCAGATGAGATGGGATTCCGTTCACCTGACTACAGAAGATTCATCTCACCAGTTGTAGACATCAGCTGCAAATGAGCTGAATTGTGCTGGACAGTAGCTCTTTAAAGAAAGGGAACCTAGATGATTAGGTCAGGTCGCAGACATTTGTGTTTGCTCAGTATAATTCTACCACTGATATCTACAGTTAGAATCTCAGTGACAAAATGCAAGTCCCTTAAGAGTTTATTACTTAAGAACTTATTAAACTGGACATTTATATGAGAATCATTCTACTAGAAGAGTCTATTTTTTCCCAAGCTATTTTTTGTTGCCATACAGTTAGACTAACTCTAAAAGAATAAGTTTTTCTAAATTCTCTTCTCTACTTCTCCAGCTCTTTTGTCTTTGCGATCTTTCTACTTTCAAAGATTAGCAAACCCTTGGATATTTGATATTGCCTTTTAATAGTTGCACCGGCTGTGGACAGGGTGCAAGGCTTCTAAGTTGAAGGCCTGGGTCCCTTTAACTGAATGGTATAAAGAATCAGCTAGTCCCAGCACTGTCATATTTCTGATCCCACTCAGGGATTTTGTTCTCTCTTTTGTATTACAAGTGACTTAAAGTAGGAGCAACTTACCTAGGACAGATCTTACTGCTAGGTAAGGTGATGAGTTCCTGGACTGCTAATGCAGTTAAAAAAAAGTACAGTAGCAAAAGGCTCTTCAGCCTTTATTACTCTGCTTTTCCCATAAAACCCTTGGCCAGCAGGAAATATTTGATTATCTATTTTGTTCTTGCTTAATGACAGTGTCGCATGCAGTTCAGTGGCAGAACAGAGTGCGGGTCTCGTGCTTTTGATTCTACTTCTCTGTTCACTGCTCTGGGATTGGAAAGAAAAGGATGGTAATGTCTTGTTTGCAGGGTCATAAGACTCTTCTCAGTTCCTCAACCTTATATTAGGTCTCATCACAAGACAACATGGCCAAATCCATAGACTGTTAATGTCAAGTGAAGTAAGGAAAGAGTTAATATCTGTGATAGGAAGAATCAGCCTCCACTGTCAGTGGAGCCACCTGGTACCTATTAAGGAGTAGTTATGCGAGACAGGTGAGAGATAAAGTAGGAAAGTTTTATAGTGTAGGAGAGAATGAGCAAGAGACAGCATTGGGCTAGTTGTAGGGGTAGTAAGCAGAGCCAGGTGTTTGCAGCCATGGAGAGAGAGGAGATTTATAGGCTCCTTCAGCAGACAAAAACCTGCTTTCTTCTTCCATCTGTAAGCAATGAGATACTGGTAGGGCCTAAGCCAACTAAAAGCTGTAGTACAGAAGATACCAAAATAGAATGTAGAAGACTTGATATTTGCTTAAGACTGAAGCGAGGATCATGGGTTAATATTCAATTTATGGAATTACGGTTTTCCAGGACTTGTCAAATGCCCCTGTCCCTGTTTGCTCTTTACTTTTTGAGGGTTTTACTTTTTAAAAAAATTAAAGAATACCACTGTGTTCCAGGAGGCATGGCAATTTTTTGGAGACTGAGCTGGCCAAAAGAATTGCTCATGAAGAAAAGCTTTTATCTTTGCAAAATATATCTTGTCTGAAAGGGATGATATGTTTCTTAGCTTCTATTAGAGCAAGCTGGGTATTATTAATCTTTATTCTCATTCCTAAGTTGTCTGCCACTCCCCTTTCTACCTTACTATTTCCCAATTTAAAATCTATTGTGAGAAATACATAAATGACAGTGGATAACTAACTATTTTACAAAAAAATTACTTTATATTTTGATTCTTGTTTCCTCTCCCAAATAATGTATTCTTTTTATTTATAACACAGGGGTGAAAAAAGACTGATAAGTTATTTTTAAAAGGTCTTACTGGAGGACAGCAAGTATATGAGGTCTGAGTAGCAGGAACGGCTCTGGGTGCAAGCTTCTGCCGAGTTTCCTCTGGAGTCTCCATGGCAGTAGTAGTGCCTGAGCTGTAGGTGTAAGGACAGAGCATTTCTACATATTTTGCACTAACTTGTGGGATCATCTTCCCTGAGTCAGCCTTTGCTACTAAAGATCTGTGGCCAGCTGAGGATGAAGGTCCTTTCAACTTCCTGACTTTTACGTGCTTGCCTTAGAGGGTTAAAATGCATGGGACTGTGCGCATGCATTCCATTTAAATTATAAGAACTAACCTTGCAGTTCCTCTCTGGCTTCTGCTATCTAACTCTTAGAGGATTGTCTTTGTGGTAAAGATGATCAAAATGCAGACTCCGAAACTGATGTGTTTTTCTCTACTCATTAAGGCTGTGGCAGAAACATTGTTGTCAGAGGCACCGCTTTCTTCAGTGGTCATTTGGCAACAGTGACTGCCAAAAACACAAAACACAATAGTGGACGTGCTCGCGTACTTATCTGTTCCCATGATCCTTTGTCAAGCTATTAAACTCATACATCTTAATGCCAGCAGAACTGGAATAATTTGAGGAACAGATTTTGCAACATGATTTCTGAGGAGGAGGGAGGGGCAGGGCTCAAAAGGTTGAATCTGCCTTGTGTGGGTGTCCTGGCCATTCTTCCCCGCACAGCCAAAATATATGGTTCTTCTGACATGTGATTTTTGTTGCGGTACCTTTTTTTTTGATTGCTGGCAATTTCAGAGAAGGTTTGCTAAAGCACCCTAGGGACCCTGTTCCCTCGCGCTCCCTGTGCAGTTTTCCTGCAGCTGGTCAAAATTTTTGTGTTGGGGATTGGCTGAAATTATTTGGCCTCTAATTAACTGAAAAAGTAGTAAATTAATTCAGTTAAATACTATCAGTAGTTCTTCATAATACTGGTTTAACAGCTCACTGTTAACCTAGGTGCTTTCCTCAGCAGAAAGTTTTAAGGAAGCCTGGGTTTACTTTTAGAGTGGTTTCAAAATGCCCTTGATTTCAGAACTTGCCTTTTTTTTTTTTTTTCCTGGCTTGGAAAACAGGGTGTAAGCTAGCTTAACAGACTATCAATGAACACAATGATGTATTTTTAGGAAATCCAAATATGCTCTCTGTGCCTCAACAATCCCCTGCTCACTGCAACTACCTGTTTCAGCAGATTTCTCCTCCTGTCCTGCACAGAGCCCAAGGACTCAGCTGTGACCTGCAAAGCTTCCTGTTTACAGCCATGCATCCTCCAAAAACAGAGTACTCTCTGCTTCCCACATCCCAGAAGCCATAGACGGATCCCATAACATCCTGTGCCTTTCCGTCATCACAGCATTGCTTTTTCTGAGAACTGCCGTGAGAAGTTGCTCACAGGATTGTTAACAATTGGTCATCACCTTCTGGATGTGTCAGACTGTTGAGTACTCTGAACCACTGGGCTTCACGGACAAGGAAACAATATCAACAAAACATTTGCCCTTTGTTCCCTCTGTATATTGAGTTCACTGTGTATCATAGCGGATAACATACTTCCTACAGGGAGAAAACCCACTGCTTCTTTCATTTGAAGCTGGATGTTATATCACTTAAAGTGCACAGACTGAACTGGGATAGAAATGTAGCTCAGTACTGAATGGTCCTGGGAGCTGAACAGCTTATCTTCTCCATTTGTCTTCTTGTGGTTATGGCCAAGGTATGTATATTGTCTGGCTCCTGCCAGCAATGTAATCTCCTCAAGGAGAAAAAAAAGTCCCGTCTCCAGCTCCCTCCAAAGAGGAGCTCAGATTAAGACTTCATTCCTCTTATTTCTTCCTCTGCCCTGCAATGTACTCCTGTTGTCCTTGGTGGTTACTTAACAGCATTCAAGGGAGAATGACCAGGAATGATAAATTGGAACATAAAGAGTAAAATCCTCCCTAGTGGGAAAAAATAAATTGAGTTCACTGATACTTTTGTTTGCTGAGGGCTGCCTACACAGGCATACTTTGGGTCACAGAAAAAAAAAAAAATCATTAAAGCTAAACATGCTTTTTCTTTTAAGAAGTTACCTTCAGACTGTGGAACCCAAACCTAACCTCAATCTTGCACCCACTTTTAGTAAGAAAGAATCTGGTGCGATGAGAAGCGAGCTGTGCCACTTCCTGCAGCACTTCGCTCATGGGGATGGTTAGGGAACTGCTCTCATCCTATCCCTGGTCCTGCCCACGAAAGAATGTTGCATTGTCCATGCCACAGATCTTATAAACAAAGGCAAGGATTTTGCCTCAGTGTGCAAATCTAGATTTGCTATGCAGTATTAAGATTGCATGAACTTTGGAATACATATTGCTCCTGTTTAAAGGTTACCTCTAATTAAACCTTTCAAAACATATTTGGGAATATAGATCCCTCACAACCTTTCCGTTGTTTTTGCAGTCAAAACAGCAGCAGCCGCAACCATGCCCAACACATTATTAAAAGAAAAGGACTAGTTTAAACTAAGGACTATAATTGCATGCCACTAAGTAAAATGTATACTTTAGAAATTCTTTCCAACATAAGAAATGATTCAATAGAGGGTAGAATCTAACACCAAAAAAAGTTGCTATAAGCCTCAAAGACTATCCCAACTGAAGAAAAAAATATTTTCATATATATATATATTTTATATATATATATATAAATGGTTAAATGCTTGAAAAACAGACTGAATTAACCCCAAATCCACAGTTGGAAGCAAATTCTTCAATTTATGGTTTAAATTGATGTAAAAAAAAAAAAAAAGAGGAACTGCAAGTTAGGGGAAAACCTACTTTTCTTATTCCTCCAGTAAAATCAGTAATGAAATCAAATAGTAAACAGACCTTCCTGCTTACATGTGCTCTCAAAAATAGGCAATGAACACAGAATTTGAGTGAAATAGGACTTTGGGAAAAGTAATCAGCTGTTGCTAAAATCCATTAACTCTACACACTTCTTAATTTTTCCCCATCCATCTGGAACACACTAATACACTGTCCCCACTGAAAAATTGTTTACACACACATAAAATGTCAAACAAAAAGAAATCCAAAGGAACAATGCAGCATCCTGGCACACAACTCAGAATTTTAATGCATCCTTCTTGACTTTGTGTGTGCATGTACCTTTGTAGAAATAGAAACTTTGTTCCGTAATACCTTATTTAGCTGATGTCTGGAGTGCTGGCATACTATCATAGAATTAGAATATCTGGGGTTGGAAGGAGCCTTTAACCTCCCTGCCATAGGCAGGAACATTTTACACTAGACCAGGTTGCTCAGAGCCCCATCCAACCTAACCTTCAATGTTTCCAGGGATAGTGACTCTGGGGAATCTGTTCCAGTACTTTACTACTCCTATTGTAAAAAACTTGCTTATATGTAGTCTAAATATACCATCTTTTAGTTTAAACCCATTACCCCTCATGCTACCACAACAGATCCTGCTACAAAGTTTTTCCCCAACTTTCTTAAAACTTCCTTTTAAGTACCAAAATGTTATAGTAAGTTTTCCCCAGTCTTCTCTTTTCCAGGCTGAACAACGCCGATTCTTTCAGCCTCTCGTCATAGCAAAGCTGCTCCAGATGATCATCCTCCTCTGGACTCCCTCCAAAATTTGTATGCCTTTCCTGTGCTGAAGACCTGAGTCAGACTGAGTACTCCAGATGGGGTGTCACCAGAGAGGACTAGAGAGGGAGGAATCACCTCTCTCTTGCCTTTTTGGTCCCACTCCTTTTGATGCAGCCCAGGACAAGACTGGCCTTCTGGGCTGCAAGAGTGCATTGCTGCCTCATGACCAGCTTCTCATCCACCAGTAATACCCAGTCCTTCTGGGCAGATTTTCTCTCAATCCCTTCATCCCCCAATTTGTATTGATACAAGGCGTTGCCCTGATCTAGGTGCAGCACCTTGCACTTGGCCTTGTTGATCCTCATGATGTTTCCATGGGCCCACTGCTCAAACTTGTTCAAGTTCCTCTGGACAGCATCCCGTTCCTTAGGCATGTCTAATGCACCACTCAGCTTGGCATCATTTGAAAACTTGCTGAGCGTTCACTCAATCCTTTCCTCTATGTCGTTGGTGAAAATATTGAATAGTACTTATGCCAATGTGGACCCCTGAGGGACACCACTTGTCACCGATGCACATCAGGACACTGAATCATTTACCACTACACTCTGAATGACACTGTCCAAACAATTCCTCATGCACCAAACAGACCATTCAGCAAATCTATATCTCTCTAATTTAGAAAATAATATTGTGGGGGAGATATAAAAGTCTTTATGGAAATCCAGATATGTGACATCCAGAGCCATCAAGCTACTATCAAGGAGTAGATTTAACGTCTCTTTGCTTGGTTGATGTTGGTTCTTTGATATTACCACTGGCAAGGCAGGGTTCAGTTTGACAGAGTGATTTTGTCAGCGAAGCTTTCTTTTTGCTTGGAGTGAATTTTAGACATCAGCTAGGTTTTCTGCTTTACTATAGTGTATTTGATAAACTATGTGGCTGAGGTATACATATATATATATATTTCTGTGGGACTACTATGTGATTTCCTTTAATTGGGTGGTGTTGTCTTGTTGCTAGATCACAGTAACAGCAAAGGTGACTCAAGTTCCCTGTGAATTTTTCTGTGAGAGAGTACCCTAGGTAATTCAGGAAAAGTCCAGCCCAACCTCATCCCACAGCTATTGTGTGATTGTCATTGAGTCAACAAAAGGGTCTGACCCTGAGTGGAAATTACATGAGGCCAAGGTAAACTTATCAGTCTCAATAACCTTCACACTTTTTTTTCTTCCTTCCTTCTATTTCAACATGTGCTAGTTTTACTCTGTGGTAGCATGGGTGCCTTGTGAGCCAGTGTGACACTGCTTTCCCTTTCTGACGCTTACTACTATACTTCTTCATTCATCCAAAACTTTATTTATTCTGGGAAATTTATTGCCACAAGCTGTCACAGAGGTCTCACCGTGTTTTGGCTTTATAAAGGATGGCATAGATACCTGCAGGACTGTAAAGTGGTGCAGACTGGCTTGTCAACTCTCCGAAACAAAAGCCTGGAAGAGACCCACTGCCTCACTCTTAGGGGCATAGATCAGGCTCTAAGTTAGGGTAGATTGCTTTATGTTTGTCACTCCAGATCTCAGGTACTGTCCTCTGAAGTCTAAAAGAGATTATCTGCTCTAACTGCTGCTCTGTCCATTTCTGTGATCCTCTCTTGTGAACCCTCAGGCCACTTCAAAGCCTTAACCATTGCCATGAACAGCAATTATTTACAGGTTTCAGAAACTACTTTATTTTTCAGTGAATACAAAAGGGAATATTTGCAATTCCAAACTAGAAGATTGTAGGAACCATGGTAATTTTAGCAGCTTGGCCTGAGGTTAGGGCTCTAAACAAACTTTAGCTGTATTTACTCATGTTCTAGTATGACTACACTGCACCACAGCTGCTGGTCTTCCTAAATCACATCAGTACCAATTGTCTGACTCCTTCACTGATGTTAGAAACACTTAAAGAGGTAAATTTGGCAACAGCTATAAAACTATTTGGATTTGAATTATCTAAAGACTTCAGGGATAGTCCATTAGTACAGATCACAGGCTGTTCACTGTGTTCATTATGTAGAAAAAAAAATCCCTGAAATGGAATGACTTATGTAGTTTTCAGTAACAAATATTATGTTCAAGAAGCCCCTTTAACAAACTAAAAAAGGGATGTAGAAATGAAGTTACAGATGTCTCGACCCACCCTTTCAGCTGACAGTTCAAACTCCATATGAGGAAGCTGGCATGTGCCCAGTGTTAACTTTCACAGAATCACAGAGTATGCTGAGTTGGAATGGAGTCACAAGAATCATTGGGTCCAACCCTTGGCCCTGCACAAGACCACTCCCTAGAGTCATACCACATACCTGAGACATCCAAACACTTCTTGAACTCTAACAGGCTTGGTGCTGTGACCACTTCCCTGGGGATCCTGTTCCAGTGCCCAATCACACTCTGGGTGAAGAATCTTTCTCCAATATGCCACCTAAACCTCCCTTGAAACAACTTCAGGCCATTCCCCCAGGTTTTGGCACGGGTGACCACATGGGAGAGATCAGTGCCTGCCCCACCTCTTACCCTCATGAGGAACTGTACACTGCAGTGAGGTCTACCCTCAGTCTCCTTCAGGCTGAACAGACCAAGTGACCTCAGCTGCTCCCCTCAAGGCCCTTCACCATCTTTTTCCCCTCCTTTGGATGCTCTCTAATAGCTTAGTTTCTTTCTTATATTATGGTGCCCAACACCGCACACAATATTCCAGATGAGGTCACCCCAGTGCCGAGCAGAGCAGCACAATCTCCTCTGTTGACCAGCAGGTGATGCTTTGCCTGATGCCTCCCAGGACATGGTCAGCCCTCCTGTCTGCCAGAACACTGCTAACTCATATTCAACTTGCCATTGACCAGAATCCCCAGATGCCTTTCCATGGCACTGCTTTCCAGCATCTAATTCCCCAGCCTGTATGGACATCCAGAATTGCCCCAACCCAGGTGCAGAATCTGACATTTTCTCTTGTTGAACTTCATACGGTTGGTGATTATTCAGTCCTCTAATTTGTTGAGGTGTCTCTGCAGGGCCTCCCTGCCTTCAAGGTAGTCAACAGCTCCTCCCAGTTTTGTGTCATCATAAACTTGCTTAGTATCCCTTCCAGTCCTGCATCGAACACCCTGTGTTGAAGAGCACAGGGTCTAAGACCCTGTTGAACCCCGCTAGTGACAGGTCATCAGTCTGATGTAAACCTCTTGACCATTACCCTCTACGGCCAATCCATGAGCCAGTTGCTCACCCATCACATGACGTGTTTATCCATCTGTGTGCTGAACAGTTTGTCCAGAACAATCCTGTGAGAGACAGTATCAAAAGCTTTACTGAAATCCAAAAAGATTACGTCAACTGGTTTCCCTTGATCAGCTAGGTGGGTTACCTTGCCATAAAAGGAAATCAGGTTTGCTCTGCAACAGTATTTAAGCACAGTCCCTGGAAGAGCTGCTATCTTTGGGGAATGACTGTCAGACTAAGGTCATGTCTGCACATCTTTGGCATTTGTCTATGTGTCACTTTTATTTAAATAGTATGGAAATAAATGCCAGCATCCTGATTAAAAATTCCTGTTTCCCTGCTAAGCAGATTCTTCTGTTTAAGATTCTATTTGCGAGCTTTCTGTCTGCTACATATACCACACTTATATGCTACTCTACATTATTAAGCACCATGTTTTGTTGAAATTTCTGGACACCCAAGACACAACATTCGTGATGTTTGGGAACTAAGTGATTAAGTAGGCAACACTCCCTACCATGTAGGTAACCCCACTGTTTCTTATGAATTTACCTGTGGTAGACTGGGCACTGTGCTGAGTCAATGGTTGAACTCAATGATCTTGGAGGTCTTTTATAATGTAAATGTTTCTATGATTCTAGGAATACTGTTTGTCTCTTGTAGTGCAGTCCTTTCTCCCCCACCACAACACAGATAGTGACAATTCATTTCCAGAAACTTTTCCTGCTTTCTTGACAGTAAAAACAGTTACAGTCTACAATGATTTATTTCTTTTTATGAAATTCCCTTCTCCATAGATAACAGTGGGACCTGCACTTAAAACATAAATGTCATCAACACATTTTTTAAGTATCTTTGCTCTTCATTTAAGACTGCTTTATGGCAGACTCACTAGGCAGGGCAGGATCAGGATTGGTACTTTGTGTGTGTGATTTCTAGCCACTGCTCAGTTCCTCTTAAAATATATGAAGTATTTATAAGTCTTGTGTTTTACTGGGCTAAGTTACATCCTACTGATGGTCTATTGTCCCTGCTACTTGTCAATGGACATCAGTAATTTATTCATTCTCTCTATTTCTCTACCCAAGGCAACTTTAGCTGAGGACTGCGCTACACAGCTCATAAAAATTCCATTATAGCAGTCCCCAAGGTGAAGGAGTGTTGGTGGGACATTTGTCACACAGACTGCCTGAAGACCAGAGACTGTGACTAGGGAGACAAAAAATGCCCCCAGTGTGAAAGCAGATGAATCAAAAAACTTGTCCTGACCTTTTCCTGCCATGCAAGGAAACATCAGCCAGACTGATCAGGTGGGAGCAGTATCAGTTGCAAGAGGAGCAAGCTACAACTGGGCTGGTGCTCTGCAACAGCCTAGCAGAGGGGAGGAACTAATCCAAACTAGTTTCCTCATTAATTTCCTTTGTAATTCATTGTAGTTCCTGTTGTAATGGGAAACACTCTACAGCTATCACAAAGATATCTTGATTTAGCATATTTAAGAACAGAGAATGGAAGTAAAAAGGAGTAAGAATGCCCAGATAGAATGAATGCACACAATTTATCTATGTCATCTGTGCTGTGAGTTTTCTCTTACAAATTATAATCATCCATGAAGACTCAACCCATCCATCAGGTCTCCAGACTCCAGTATTACACTCCAGTGTAATACTCTGATTACAGAGAATTACAGTGTAATTCTCTGAGACTCCAGTCTCAGAGAATCTGTTTTTTTCTTGATTAGAGTAACATGAAGAGAAACTTAACCTTGGTCAAAGAATTATATACCATTCAAAACTTTCAAACTTACCTTGCCAGTTGTCTGTTCTTTCTGAGTAACCAGAAAATGCTGAAAAAATAAGATAAGTAAATTCAGAATTTAGAGCTACTTAATGTTACTTTCTCAGTCTCTATTGAAATTCTGGAGAATAAACCATCCTAGAAGTAAAAAGATTGCATTGAGGTTTTGATGTTTTTCCAGCCATTTTCCCTTGAATCTGTGAATGTAAATCTCATCAAAATTAGTGGAGTTATATTCATCTAACAACACTAAGGAGAAAGCCCTACTAAACTTTCCTCTAGTTTGTTATCAAATCTATAATACAGAAAGATATTTGAAATCTGACAGAGTTTCTTTAATAATTTAAGCCCCTGTGGAGGATGCGACTACAGGGATGGACAGCTGAGAAGCTGGTAAATCAAGCTACACTGATTTCAACAAAATACTCCAAACTTGTATGACTCAACCCTGTAAAGGTAATGTGAACCCACCCAGCAGTGATTTTTTGGTATTACTTTTTTTTTCCCAAAAGCAAAATGAGCAATTTTGTCTGCATTTCAAATTAAAGTCCAGACACAGCTACTTGTCTATGTCCTCACCTCAGCCCCTTTGGCCACAACTCCATGGTATGGATACTGGACACGATGCAAAAAAAGTTACTTCTGCACTGAGAGGTGAGAACCCAAGATCTCCCATCTGAAGGTTAAGATGCCTCTTCCTTTCTTATTCTAGTTTAGTGCTATTGAGATAGACCTGAAAGCTCTGCTGTGGAAGAGAGATTTATAACACATGGCATTTTGATCTACTCACCACTTAAGACAGTGGGTGGTATTGACTGAATTCAATAGCTTTTGTATTGAGCCAAAAAGAAGGAATGAAGCAGTAGGTCACTACACAGCACATACAAAGAGCAAGGCAGTACATTAAATGCATGTGTTTTTCCATCACAATTGGTGTTTCAGGCTCTCCCCATATAATAACAAAAAATATCTGGGCCTGGAAAAGATAAATTATTTCACTATTTTTTGTTCTATTGCTTTTTTTTTAGGTGTATCCAAATAGCACATGCCAAAATGTGACACAATTCCTATGTTTATGTAAATTCAGAGAAATTATGTTTTGAAAATAAAATTGTCCTTAGTATTCTGAAAAAATAATCGCCTAGGTTTTTCCAAAGTGTGTAGGTACCTACAATAAGTATTGTTACATTCTTGTAGGAAAGTACATGCCAGCACACATGAATATATTCAAACCCAAGCAAATATCAGAAGAATTTGCCTTGATGGTTGGTCATATGTCTTAATATGGTCATGGTCATATGTCTTAATATCTGTTAACATTAGTCATCTGCACATTTAAGTTTTGTTAAATGTGCAAACTATGTGACACTCCACCCTTGTTGCAACATCAGCTTGCAGTGTCCAGCATTTCTGTGCTTTGAGAACTCATCGCCTTTCAGGCCAGGGGTCTGTGGTAAACAGTATTTGCATATGGGAAAAAACAAAGAAAGAAAAAAACCAAAAAGGATTTTGCAGACACTGAGGTAACTTAGTCAATTAATGGATTTTATTTATTTATTTATTTGTTTGATTTTACTGAAAGAAAGCCAAGCCCTGAAAAGTTAGAAGTTAATCACTCTAAGATCACCCTTTTAATGTAAATTCACCCTTGTTGCATATGTACTATGTACAAAAATCTTTAGATGGATGATCAAATAGTACTCTTATGTAACAAAACTTCCTTCCATTCAGAGGATGGATGGTACTCCAGGGATAAGAGTGAGCTGTGCAGTGATGGCTCTAAGAAGAGGAGGTGATGTCAGACTGGGTTTCTCCGTCTGAATAAAGTAGACACTGAGTAGTTGCTGGTCAGGGCTGAAGGCAGAAAAGCATCAAAGAAGTGGGCAAGACTCTCTTGGAATCCTACTGGAATATTTCCTTGAGAGAAGGATCAAGATCCTATATGGTAGCCTGCAAGAAAACACACTATTTTATTATTTTTTATATTCAGGTTTGGATGGTTTTAAAGAATTAAATGTCCATGAGACTGCAGAGGTAAATAACTTAATTCCCTAGTTACTTCTACCAGTTTTACTCTGATTATCCATACTGCATGCATACTAGTTTGTCCATGGAATATTTATATTTTTTAAACTAGTTCTTCTCAAAGCAAAATCCTGGTGTAGTTTATCAAGAGGACGCTGTTTGTTTAATTATGGATTATACCTCATTCAAGTTTTCTATCTTCTCTCTAGTTTCATTTTTCACTGCTCTTCCCATGGACACTGTGCCTTCCAGTGCTTACTCAAGCCACCATAAGCCATGATACATTTCAAGACATGTAACAAGTAGTGCATGGGAACTCTAGTTATATATTTGCATATGAATTCCAGAGGACACTTCAAATCTCTTGTCATGTGGAGGAGTTCAATCTGCTGTAGATGTGACTAGCTCTGAGCAATGTTAATTTGAACCGATTCACATGATCTAAAGGTGAAGAAAAGTCCTTGTAACAGAGGCCTTCAATGAGATGTACAAGATCTGGACTAGAATGGAGACTTAGAGAAATGGAAGTAATCTGAGTATATTGTACAGAAAGCATCATCAGGCTTTAGTAGCAGTCTCTGTGGAAAAGGCAAGAAGTGACAACAGAAAGAACTACTGTCTGTCAACCCCCAACATATGTTGATTCAACCATTCATTAAAGGAAAAACTGAAAAGACTGAAACTTCATGTGTATGTGTGAAATGAGAAAGAACTGCTTGTGCATCATCAGCATAAAAATGTGTCCCATGGTGGTGCAAGTAGAAAGAAATGAAGATAATTGAAAAAATTTTATAAGGAAGAGAGAGGAAAACTAAGCTCTGTGGAGCTGGCGCTGAGCCTCCCAGGCTTTTAGTTTATTGTGAGTAGCTGTGATATATTCTGCCTATTTACACTTCTAGAGGAAATTACAAGTCCTTACAAACCCCACAACAGTCATGAAGCATCAAATATTGAAAATCTGAGAAATACTGATGCTTTCTGGGATATTTCCAGATCCCACTTAATGCATTACTCATGACAGCAATTATCCTTTCCATGCTAGGGGTACAGTAACTAATTAAGTAGGCTCATGAAAGCACCTTCAGAACCTGGAAGAAAAGCATAACTGATGTGATTATATTGCTGACATGTTCTTCAGTCCAAAGCAAGCTTAAAATTGCTTAAGTCCACAGTTCAAACGAACAGGAATCCAATTCCAGGGATTGCAAGTACTGCAGTTTAATGTACCATTTACTTTAAAACATATTGTTCTTTGGAGGAGTCATTCTGTATATTTTATGATGTTTGGAGGCAAAGTTGCCTAATGACTATAACTAAAAGCTGTCTGGGTTATAAGTACAAGTGAACTATTTAAACATCACTTATTATGAGGGAAGACTGATGGCTACCTTGATTCACAGTCTGCCAAGTTAAAATAAGTGCAAGGCACTGGACCTTCTGGAAAGCAAATAAACTGCACAGCCTGAGTGAACGCAAAGGACAACACTACCTAACAGCTGTGCTTGGCACACTGTCTTGAACTCTGAGTTCCTGAGAAGGGATGATCAAAGCTCCCTTGCTCCTGGTAGTAATTCAGCTGCTTTGGTATCACACATTGGTATCCTTCCTGTGTTTTTTCATTTTTTTCTTACAATCCACTAAACAGAATTAAAAGAAAGATAACAAAAGAAAGAATAAAAAATATGAAGAGGAGAAAAACAGAAGACAGAAAACTCTCTAAGTTTTCCCACAGAAAAAAATATTAACAAAATTAATGTATTTGTACTGACATTGAACCAGAGAGTTATGGATCAGAATTTGGTGAGGAAGGAACAATGTATGGGAGAGTTACTCAGTCACACCTTTCCCTGTTGAATTTCTTTGAGGTGGTGCTGAAAAACGTGTCCTTTTCACATTTTGAGAAGACAGAAACTCGCTACTCTATCCTGGAGATGGATCAAAGTCCTCCTTCTTCCCAAAGGCATTTATTGACATTTCAATGGCTGATGTATAAATGGGTAAGAGCAAGAAGCAACTCTCTTCCTGTTTCTTGATAAAGAGGAAGAGAGTTGCTTGGAAAATGGGAAAATGATGCCCAAAAACTTACTTAAAAATCTGTGATGCATGCTTTATGTTATCACTGTTTCACTTAGCTGAGAATCCAGTTCCTATTTAAATAAAGAAATAAATATATGTTTTTGTGTGAACATATAAACTTTATATTTTGTATGCCTATGTGGGTGTGAACATGCACCAAAATTCTTAGGTTTTTAGAATCTTCTGATGATTTTTTCTTTTTATTTTAGTTTTTTCCATTTATATTTAATAAGGTAAAGGAAGACTATTTTGTATTGTCTAGCACAGAACACCGACTAGGTAGTCAGTAGTATTTGACAAGGTGATATTCCTCCCCTAGCTCCACACACACTTTCTCACACACAGACACACACACTCACCTTCAAAATATAATAACTTACATTTTAAAAATGAAAAATGGAAGAACACTACAACTCCTCTGAGCTTTTTCAAAAGTAGAAATAGTTCTTGCTGAGTGTTCAGATCACAAGATCACACTGTCACATGCAGTTTATGCGGCTGATTATACCCGGATGACTTCACAGCCTTTTGCCAAAGACTTTAAGCTTTTTTAATGATATTATTAAAGTTTTCCCTGTGAAGACAGCTTTCAAACACTTAAGAGTTTGAAGTACTTTCATTACAGATCTCTGACACTATATTTTCCACTCTGATATACACTTCTGAGAACCAAATTATATAAATAAATGAATCCTGCATGTGGCAACATGTCTTGAGAGACTCAATACTATAAAAATATGTTTTAGCTACTTATGCTGGTTTTTAGCAAATCTTTAAACATGCCTGCAATTGTTACTGAAATTATAATCCTTTCTGGCTCAACTATTTAGTCCTTCAGAAGTTTGACAGTAATTTCTCTGTCCCTTTATTTTGTTCCATTGTACTCTGCTGTAAATTACTGAAATTCTAAAGCATGGAGGCACGTTTACCTGTTCAAAATGCTGCATCAGCTGAAAATATACAGCATTTTTCTTTTCAATAGAACTATCACCTTTAGAAAAATAGCTAGGCATTGCTTTTATGTCTCCTCTTAAAGGCCTAATGCTTTTTTATTCATTTTTACTGTGTTATTGTCTCTTTTTTAACAAAGATTTTTTAAATATAACTGCACCAAAAGAAAATTATACTGCACTCAGAAACAGATAGGTTTGCCTCCTGTAACAGAATAAAAGTGTATTTCAAATTGAAGAAGTTGCATACTATTATGGGTTTAGTGCCCATTTCATTTATTTCATATAAAAGAAAATATCAGTCTGCTGAAGTCAAGGGGACAATGATTTCCATCTATGACTTTTGGTAATGAAGGCAGAGCTACTTAGTGCTATCCAGGGTATTTAGCTACAAAATTGCAATTAAATTAATGGGAAAAGCAATACTAAGCCTTCTGCTTTGTATTCTGTCGTAATATCAGCTGTGGGATCCTAAAACCTGGAAAAGCTACTGTCAGCTTTGAACCTGACTGGGTTGCTTAGCTTGCCCACTTACTTCAAGCTTTGTTGGGCAAAGGGCAAACCTTGACATAATTTTGTGTTTTTTATTTTGCAATAAATTGTGTAAATAATTTTGTGTTAGTGCAGAAGTTTTGTGCTTACAAAGCTTGCCTGTCACTACAGCTGTAGTACTGATGCAGTAACCATGGTGGTGGCAGGGGAAACAATCATTGTCTTACTGCCCTGAATTTGAGAAAAAATATTCTAAGAGAAATAACAGGAGAAAAAAAAATTGAAAAGTTTCTGAATAGAGCTCTGACTCACAGTGCAGTGGGTTGTAACACAGAAAATTAAGTCTGATAGCTGCAAAGCAATAGTATCTCCAATAGCTCAGTTCTTTCTTCTATACATGTTATCTGATATTTGAACATTTCATCTTTATCCATCTATTGTAAGCAGATAGTCCAGTGTAGACAGGTGAGACACTGCCCTCATATTTTCAGTGACTGTTATAAGCTTTAAAGTGAGATCAAGAAGAAAACAGAAGCAAACTAGAGAACATCCAGACAAAATTATTATATTTTATCAGTTTTGCCTAGATACTTTCAAACATTACAGTGTTCTCCACTTTGCTTCTGGAACATGCTCACACACAATAGGCACTGATGCAACAGGGTCAGGGTTTTACTCAGACTCACTAAGGTGCTACTTATTTTTTGTGTGAGTCAGTTCCCAAAAGGCATACCAGAAACACTTCCACCTCACAGAAATCAGGCAGAGTTGATCAAAGGCCACAAAGCAAGGGGTTGTATGGAGGAATTAGTAAGAATTCTTTAATTTCCCTATGGGTTGGTGCAGCCAATAGTGCTCTAAAGAATACTGGTGTGATCTATTCACTGAGTGACTTGATGCCAGAAATTTTGCCTTTTGTTCTTTGTAAGCTAGAAGGCAATGTAAATACAATTTTCCTTGTGATAAAACAAAACATTTTAGGAAAGGGTATTTAATGTTTCAGAGCACTTTTAGCTTAAAAAGAAAACAAAACAAAAAAAAAAAACACAAAAAAAACCCCTAAACTGAAATCTGAAGTGTTTTTATTTTGGAACATCTGTAAAATCTCATGGATAAAGTAATTTAAAACCTAATTGCAGTGAAATTAAGAATATGGATACCACTACTTTTCTGCATATGAATATTTATTGGGAATTATATAGCTTCCTATGCACTATGCAACTGCATATAATCTTACCCCAGCAAAGGAGCAAGAAGGAACTGCTGGGGCTCCGTGGGCCGTAGAGAGAGGGAAAGTGTGAAGCACAGAGAACCAGCCAGGCTTTTGCTAATGACATAGTTCTTCAGATCAGCTGAGAAAAAAAGAAAAAAAAAAGAAAGAGGCTGAGGAATCAGCAAGTACACTCTGGAAGGAGACAACTGTAACAGAAACTAATTGTTAAATTTTATTTAATATAGGGGAAAAAAACCCCCCACCCAAGCTGCTATTGGGACCAACAGAACTACTAAACCCATTCTATTTAATTGCCTTCATGGAGCAAAAACTTCCATCATCACTGGGATCACGTTTAATACTTGCAAAATTGTTACTATTTCCCGTCCTTAGTTTGAAGAATTTGGAAATCTGTATCTATCAACTGGTCACACAACTGATACAATCTCCTCAATAAAGACTGCAAATGTCACACTGAAAAAAAAAAATCGTAGTTTTATTTAAATCCACAAGAACAAACTAGAAATTATTGATTATAAACTCTTTGCTATGACTTATTGCCCAACTTTGTCTAGCATAAGTGCGGGAGCAAATTATTTTCATGGATAGAGTTACCTACAAACATTCCCTTTCTTGGCTCCATATTTTGTACATAAAATAAAAAAAGAATTAAACCACTATAAGTCTTTAATTTCACAAAATAAAAAAAAAATAAACCACTATAAACCTTTAATTTCACAGAGACTCATGCTTTGTAATAGAAAAAACCCTTTCATTTTAAAAACATTAAAAAATAGAAAATGAAGTGTTCTTAATCTCTAACTCCTTGCCAAGTTATCATTCCCTTCTGAGTAGGAAAGTTCATTTATTCAGTGATCAGGAAATTTAAAAAACTGTTTTCTTTTAAGTCTCCAGGATTTTATCTGCCTCTTTAAACCACACACCCTGCTATCTTTGTCAAACAGTCAAAACAAATCGGTCTTCAAATTGCGGGTGCAGGTACCAAGGGAAAATGTAAGTCTTTCATAATCCAAAAATCTCTCTTACTGTTAGCACTCTGTGGACCAGATAGGTAATATCAGCTTTTTTTCATAAATTCTCAGACCACCCACCAGCATCAGTAAAGATATAGCTATGCATGTATGCATGTGTTCAAGAAGATATAGAGTATAAACTAGAATCATTTGGACAAATATTTGTGTTACTTCTATAAAATGGATGATAAAGTCAATAAAAAGATTTGCACAACACAAAGAAGAATCAGTTCTAGAATCTTTTATAGCAATCAGGCAATTGTGCAAATACACTTTTTTTATTTGCATACAATTCCATTTCTTTTCAAAAACAACTCAGGCACCCAGATTAGAGATAAAACTTGAAAGTGGTTTGTATTTTGTTTGTATACATACCCAGTTCACCTGAATTCTTTTATGTCTTCTTTTCCTTTTTTTTCCCCACATTCCATTTACTTGTCTTGAGATCTTTCAGTGCACAATTCTGAACTTCTTCCCAGAAAAGGTCTGTCATAAGATCCTTCCAAAGTGAAGTTCTCCCTTCCAGTTTCGCTTTAGGAAGCAATCACTTGGGCTGCCACCATTAAGGCAAATAGGTCTGTTCTCTTTCATAATATGAAAATACAGAGAGGTAACTTTATTCATGTTCTTTAAACAAGAAATCTCCATTGCAGTAGACTGATCTCCATCTCCAGTCTCCAGTTCTTTCTTTAGTGAACACCTATCAGTTTCTAGGATCTTAAAACAAATTGCTCACTGCAAATGAAGATTATGTCACGTAACTCATACCTATCTCTACTGTTTAGAAAGGAATCACTCTTCATTAATATAGAAAGCTAGAGCTGGACTGAGATTTTTACAAGAGCAATGCATAACACCACACCAAGAATTAAACTTGAATAGTCTTCTCTCTAAAACTCCTTGTCAGGTAGATTTGTGTATTTGTCTTCCATCTCTTCCTGAAAGAGCTTTGCAAAGAGACTTCCTCAAGTGGTTGAAGGGGCTGGGGGTGGGAAGCAAAAAACTTTCCATAAAGAATAGTAGGGGAAAACACTTCCCAGCTATGAGCTCTACTTGGTGCACAGTAACAGAAGGTTCATGAGGAGAGTTTTTAATCTTTTTTTTTTTTTTCTGGTGTGAATCTAAACAATCTTTTGTTGTACTTAGAAGGCATTTTTTCATGGAAGGTAAGATTCCTCTCACCTAGCTCTAGCCATCTCAAACACAAGTCTCTAGTCTGAGCTAATCTTTGAGGCTTGTATTGTGGACTGTAGTAAGAAAGAAGTCCTTCTGATTTGTAAGTCAAATACTTGTTTTAGGGAAGGATCAAGAGCCCTCCAGACATGCTCATCTTCCTCCCTTCACTCCAGAAGGAGCTTAGGTGATTTGCTCAGACCAGATGACTAACCTTCACATGGCTATCATCAGGCCAGACTCAGCTTGCAAGGTGGTACCCCAGACAAGGAATGACAGGGCAGAAAGCTTAAACCATTCTTCCCACACTAACTGGCCCTCACTGTACTCCTTCTGAGAGACAAGTCCCTCTTACATGTTTTAGGAATTAGGGCATGCTGCAGTGAGGAGAGGAGCACTCTGCCTCCTTTGTTCAAAGTGCCATAACATTCCAGCACTAACTTTCCACAGTTAGCTTTTAAGGATTAAGCTGTAGAAATAGAAATATTCATCAGACAGTTCTGCAGGACAGATCAGGTTGTCATTAAAGGCTCAATTAACAAAACAGAAAAGGGTAAAATTGTATGAGGAGAATTTTCCTTTTGAATTAAATAGCTATTTGTAAACTCACATGCCACTTTTGCAGTCTAGACTGTTGTGACAACCATGCTTAAGTGAAATGTAAGTTATAAGAACCTTCATTCCTATTCTGTTAACAACTTTTAGGGCAAAAAATATTAAGATGGTGTCCAGAATAGCTCTGTGCAAAGCCTGTGCTTGCTATAGGCTCTCAGCTCCATCCAAATGACTTTATGAAACACCACATAAAAGCCAATGAAAATAAAGTTTGGAGCATTCAAACTCTTCTAAATTTAGATGTCTGGTATTTTATGTCATTGCTAGTTGTCCTACCCTCATTTTAATACTCCACCCATATCAGTTCTATTTTCATCTAGGCTAACCATGTAGCTATTCTTATAACTCTACCATTCTTTCCAATAAAATTGCTGCTTTTGTACTAAAAATATTGAATACTGATATAGAATTAGAGCTTGCAAAAATACATCTAAATGTCTTTTCTTTTTCCTAATATTTTACATTGTAAAAAGTGCTATCCTGTTTTACACATTAAGCAATTGATTCCAGAGAAACATTTGCAACTATGTCAGGTACACCAGATTCAAGTCAATGAAACTAGCATATTATTAGCTCTCACTAAGGTGATGGAGGCCATTTATTCCACCATTTAAACTGCATGAGTCACTTATAAGGTGTAGAACCAAAGTGAAGGAAAAATTCTATCCTTTTAACATCTAGCTTTGATTCTGAATGGTTATTTGAACATATGTCTTTTTTCACTGCTAGTATAGAAACACCTCTCCTATAAAAGACAAACCACAGGACTTCTTTGCTTTATGCTAAACTATTTATTTCAACATCACAGTAGTGGAATATTTTACAGTGGTCATGTTGACTAATATACAAGTTTATATCTTGCAAATGTGACAAGCTGCAGGTAAGAAAACTGGTTTGTGTCTTAAAAGGACATAACATTGTTTTGCATCCCTTTGACACATTTTGTCTACAAATGTTAGAATATTTGCAGAATTAGAAACAGCTATTAAATTTTTGCAATGATTGTCATATAATTAATATATGGATTATAGTTAGCTATTGAACTATTCATTCAAGTCACTCTCTGGATTGGGGGGAGAGAGGTGAAGGAAAAAAAGAGGGATTTTCTCATGTGCATGGTGTGAACCCTCTTCGCCACATCTCCAACTCCTCTCTGAAACTGTAGAGATACTCTTCTGTTGGTGATACTGACTGAGGAAGACCCTTAAGCAGAAACTATACTCCTATAGTATAATAAGTAACCCAAGATTGTGTAGCTTATCTTTATGATTGGAACCATGTGTTCTTGAAAAGTAAAGCCTGGGTTTCCAAAAATGTTTCTAGAGTACCACAAGATTGTTTAAAGAATTTCTTGGAATGTTTCAGGATAAAGGTGATGTAAAATATCTATGCCTGATCTCAGGAATCTTTCATAGAAAACTGCTTTTCTTCACTTACTTGGCACTGGCATAAAAGAACAAACCCTGAGAAACTAAACCGCGTTCAGATTTGTCTTTCCAATTTTTAGCCAGTGAGTCTAGTTTTTCACATTAAAAAAAAAAATCTTCTTATCAGTATTTAGGTAATTATAAACAAATTATGTGGTTTGATATTATTTGAACTGTGCCTTTATCCCTACTAGCTGCAGAAAAACCTGGAGCATTGCAGTTCTGTTCCTCTTTGCTTACCAGGAGAACCTGCTGAGCAACTTCCATTTCTCCCATTCTTTCTGCAATAGAAAGCAATAGTGACTTTGGAAAGTCCTGTCCCAGTTCATGACTGTTCATGACTGCAGGACCTTGTGCTGTGCAGAATTCTAACATATTTAGTAAGAGTAATAATTATCTTCTAATATTGACAGGGGAACTAAAAAAAGAACTATTAGTAAGAATCTGTCACGGGCACAGGAAGGATGTACATGGTACAGCACAATATAGGAAAAATTTGACAGAATGCAATATTGTGATATGAGTTTGCTGTAAAGTTGCTCAGAAATTATTTTCAGAGGAGGAAATTAAGCTTCCAGATATCTGGATAGCCATGGAAATGTTTTAATTTTTCAGGGAAAGAAAAAAAAGTTTTTGGAAAACTGAAACAAAATAATTTGACTTAGGTGAATTCAACTAATCAACAGAGCATCAAAAAACTTCTTCCCATTTAAAGGCAGAAAACTGAAGTATCTTAGTATTTCTGAATCAAAATGCTTTCTGATTTCTGTTCTACAAGGTGCTTTGACCTTTTGTTCCAGTTTGGAAAGTAAACAGGTGCTGAAATGAGTAAATGTGACAGAAATTCCACTTCCATGCAGCTATATTTGTCTGCATGTGCAGCATAGTTAAATTCTGGAGGGCCTTTTGCAGCATCCTGTACTCCAGAAAGAAGAACCAGGAGGAGCAAATTTGAGAGCACTCTGTATTTCCTGTTGGTGGTGTCTATTGTACCACCAATAGAAATGACCTTTACAGAGATCAGAACTACTAATATATATAAAATTCGTGGCTACATATCAACACACATTTCAGATGAACTGTTTTAGGTTACATTTGAAAATGGCAATAAAAAATATCAAATGAAAAAGTCTTTTAAAACTGCTGTGCATTCTCCTCTGCTTTACCATTTCCTGTCCCATTTCTTTCTTCATTCCTCATGTCCTTCCACCCCACAGATATGTTGGGGTTTTTTATTGTTTTAAAGAATATGTAGCACATAACATCTGTCTCTGAAACAGTTAGCACAGGGCATAGAGAACTGAGGATGAATTAATTATTTTTTTTTAATTTCTTTGGGAGTTTGGTGCAGATATGGGTTTGAGCCACAGCCTTGGCACTGGGTTTGATGCACACTTTAGGGAGGAGGGTGCTGCTGACATATAAATTGAAGTTTGTGAAAGCTCCATAGTGCTTCCCTTCTTGCTGTGCCACCAGAACTACTGCAGAAATACTGCACAGCACACAGGGAGACAAGAGAATGGTACAAAGAGTTTCTGGCATTCAGCAGAACAGGCCCTGGCTGTGGGAAGCCAATATTGGTTTTGAAAACAATCTATGGAAGCAGTGTACATTTCTCAGAAAGCTCTGCAGGTGGCCCTAGCGCTGAGCTTCTAAAAGCACAAAGCTTTCAGGCATCATCACACAGATCTGCTATATACTTAAGCCTCTTCTTAGAATGAATGTAAGGTGTCTAAATAGAGGGTCATAGTAGTAGTAGCAGTAATAACAATAATAAAAATAAATTATAACAGCACTATTAATAAAATCTGTGAACAGTCTACCTTACGTGATCCCTAAAAGGGAAGCTCAAAACTAAAGTGTAGAAATAGTTCTTTACTGGTTTCTCCTTTCTGTGACACTCATGAGTCACAGGTCTGCCAAGAAAAGAAAAAAAAAAGCAAAAAAAAAAAAGCTTAGACCTACCTCCTTTTAATAGTTTAGCTGAAGGAGAAAGGTGATGCAAGCTGTCTCACTCATTGCTGACTGAGCTTCTTACTTGTGGCACGACAGAACTTGACTGCAAAGGCAAGAATCCCTGTAAGTGGCAGAATGAGAAAGGGGTATCCCTGGAGGCTGCTTTGTCTTTCATTGCCAGCCCCTATAATTACACACTACCTTTCAAAGTAAGTTGTGAAAGCTGTCTTTGCAGCCTGCTTCTGTTTCCCAGGCCCTGGGGAAAGTGCATCATAGCCATTCCCTGCCAAATCCAAACACCTTACGATCAAGCGTTTCTAAATATGGCTCTGCAGTGGAGCTGCTGGGGTAAAGCAGAAAAGAAGGTGAAGCTTTTTTTTCCCATGAATGTCTCACCTGGAAAGCTTTTAATGTCCAGAATAGTACTGGAGAGTGAGGAGTTGAAAGACTTTATAGCAGCTGATAGCCTGAACTCTCTGATATTTGTCTTCTCATTTCCAGGTCACTAGTTAAAACAAACCATATTTGTTTGTATTTCACAAAATCTTTCAAAACCTTGAACCTCTTCAAAAAATGAAAATTCTCTCAGTCTAGCCCATCTCAAAGATGCTGTCAAAACCACCAGGAAAATGTTTTTGTGCTATTACTAATAAATGCATATTGCAGCATGGATAACAAAGAACAAATGTGTCCTGCATGCTTATTGGGCCAGGAAGAATAGCTATTTTTCTCTCCACAGCCTCATGTGGTAAGAAGCCTGATGATCCCAACTGATGTTATTACATTCCTTGGGAACATTCCTGTACAACACTTCACTGCTTCCCTGGTTCTAAATGATAAGGATTGTAACTCCATGACTTGGTCTGGTGAACATTTGTGTGAAGGGATTCAATTTCTTAAGTGAGTAAAAGCACCCTGGCATAGGTATGGACTGCAGAGGCTGCCTCTGGATAGGAAAAGACAAACACAGATGTGTCCTTTGGTTGCTTTTCTCTCAGCTGATTCAGGTTCCCTAAACTTGTGTTATCCTTTCCAGTGACTGTGCACTTTGGAAGGTTAAAGAACTATTTTAAGTTCTCATTTATGTGATGTGCTATAAAATAAAGCACAAGATGGATGAACAAGGGCTCTGTTTTTTAACAACAGTGACTTAGAGATCTGCACATCAGCCATCTTTCCTGTAGAGTCAGACAGATTTACAGTGCCTGGAAATGTTTGCCAACAAAGATGTTATTGTAACTCCAGTGCCTGTTCAGGGAAGTTTATGAGGTAGAGTTAGAAACGGTTCATATTGTCTTCCTGCACTTGATATATAGGAGAGACAATATGCCAAGCACATTGCTGAGTTAAAAACAAAGCTACTGCAATGTTAGGATTGTATCTGACATCAAGTACCTCACGTTCTGCTCTGTTGCCTCCACACTTCATCTAGAAAAGAACTGCCATATTTAATCCTCCTTGCATGCCTGTGGGCAACATAGTTGTGTCTTCTGGCCTTTGGCTTTCATAACTGACAAACAGGAGCAATGTTCATTAGCTGGCACAAATTACTCTATCTGTTCAATTCTTTGTAAGAAAGTTGCCTGGTCTTTCACAGGTTTGGTTGTACTTTACAATGCTAACTGACTTTTCTCCCTCAGATGCCATCAAAGATGTGTCACAAAGTGAAGGATCATTTCTATAAGCAGGCATAACTTCATTGGGACTAAGAGCAACTAAACTTTTGCCTGGATAGTCTTCTCCCCAAAATATGTTAGTGCTGGTTTGCTTTTGTTGGGTTTTTTTGTAGGTTTTTTGTTTGTTTGTTTGGGTTTTTTTTCATATTGACCTCTTGGATTGTCAGTTTTGCTTATTCTAAAGACCTGTCAACTGCTAACTAATACAGTTTCTCAAGACAGCTCATAAATCTTTATGCAAAGACAGTTCCACTTGCAAGTGGAGAACAGGAGATAGCTCTTTCTTCTACTTGTGATTCTTGGAGCCTGCAAGATTTGTATGTGCTTATATGTCTAAAATGCACCTTAACTAAATCACTCCTGTGTCTTTCCAACTGAATATTAGCTGTATTTTTAATTAATGAAATTTTAAATAACATTTTCCTCCTTTTTTTTCCTCTGAAGGAAGTTAAGTAGGCTCCATAATAAATAGTCTTCTCAAGGAAGAATACCCTGCCTCTTGGCTTCTACACTTTGCACTGATTGTGTTAAGCCTGTGCTCAAGAACCAATGCTTTCCTGTAAATACATCACTGACATTAGCTACACATTCCTTGGATAGCAGCAAAGTATTCAGCCGTCTAGACACAGCCAAATAAGAGCACAAAGCTTACTTTGAGCAAATCGCTAACAACTTCTGTTGGCCAACAATGGGCAGAAAGGTTCTGGTCTCTTTAGCTGTGGTGCATGGGATTAAGTCCAGGCTCTACATGAACTAAATCACTGCAGCATTTGCTATTCCATCATTTCCATTCTAGGAAGAAAAAGTACAATCCAGAGAGACCATAAAGAAACGTGGGAACGCAGCCGGAGGAGTCACTGTTAAACCTCTCTTGTTGGTGTGGTCATCCTTTAATAGTCCATATGTAACATAATGTTGGAGGGACATAGAACAGGCAGGTGGTACCTGGCCAATCAGTCTGTTGTTGGAATGGACCTGTTTCTTTCACATTTCTGTCTGGTTCCCTGTTTGGAACATTACTTTGTTTAAGCTGAAAATTTAGACAAGCAGAAACCAGAGTCAGCAATATGAATTGAACAAGTGCTTTTGTTCTGCCTCATGAGCTTTCTCCTGATTCTTCTGCTGGGAATAACCAGAAACTGGTGTTGCTTTGCTTCTACTTTGTTCTTGCAATGTGCCATGCTGTAGAGCATTCTAGAGTGGGGGAAAAAAAAAAAAAGGTACCAAAAAGGGGTTAGAAATATTTTTTCATCTCTCTCTCCTCTCCACCAAAACACTTTCCTTAGTCCCACAAATATATCTAACAGAAGGTCCTTTGGGTTTACATATGCTGCTGATATCAGCTGTCTCCAGTCAAGATAGAGCAGCCAGAGAAAAGTTTTTCTATCAAACATTGTATGACCATTTCAGGATACTGATAAAGGATCTGTGATGCAGTCACAAGTATTCAAGTGACTTTTCCTATCTTTCAAAGAGTATAACAAGTTGGCTCAGACACAACTAAAAATTTCCTGCATGTAAGTTGTAATTAACTGATATAACAGTTGGATTCCAGACAACTGATTCGCCGAAGTGCTCTAAGCACATTCAAGGCCTTTCCCCCCATTTTATAAAAACAAGTGTTTATCTAGAAGCAGAGATTTATCCAGAAGTAATAGTGTCAATGTCACCACTAAGAACAAGTTCATTACACTTCTGCAGCCTCAGTTGGCCTTGCAAGGAGCAAAGTTCAAGGTCATCAACAAGGAATGTTCCAGAAAGTTGTCATATTTAGCACGAAATAGCACACTCATCAATCATCTCTGTGAAGCAAATAAGATTTTGACAAATGGCATGTTTGTACAAAGTGCCTGAAACTATTGCTATTTTAGGAGGCCTCGCTCAGTTCTCAAAGTAGAAGAGCTAAAGTTTTTTCACTTCACTGGCTGGTGAAACTACCTGTTGAATCACGGCACTACAGTCTTGCTGATAACCTGCCCAAGTACGTGAGATGTGCCTACCCACCCTGCTCTGCAGTAATGCTTTGCACACATCATCCTCACTAGCAATGGAGTGAATAGGGTCCATCTGTCCACTTCAGTTGACTGAAGGCACAGACCTTTCTTCAAAGGCTGTGCAGGGAGCAGTGGCCAGCCGTATAATGAGGCCTTTCCCCTCAGATCCATTGCAAATTAAGAGCCATGTCCCTCAACTGTTAGCCTTGCCAGCATGCTTTCTTTTTTTAATTACAAAGTCTTTATCTTTACCTCTGCTGGTACAGTGTCCTTCAGCAGTATTTGTCGGTAGATACCTTGAGAGGCAGATCTGAGGAGGAGGATGACAGCAGTGAAAGTTTTGTCTCCAGATAGGCTCAGTCTCCCAGCTGGCAGAAGGCTGTGATATAAATGAAAGGCACAAGAGGAAAGCCTGAGTGTGATAAACTAATATACAGTCAGTGAACTTTGTCTTTTTAATATGCCTTCACTTCTTTCCTATTTTATTCATCAGAAATTGTTAGTGTGTCAAAAACAACAAATGCAGATTGAATGCTAGTAAATAGGTAAGACAAGTATCTGTTTCCTGTGCTTTGTAATTCTGTTTTCTTATTTTGAAATTTGTTGTGGATACCATTTATCAGTATGTTTTAATAGTACTATTATTCAAATGTTATGGTGCTTTCATTAAGCTCATATGACTATACTCTGACCAAATACCATATTTTGTATCCCAAAGATCTCCAGTAGTATCAGTGTGATAATCTTCAGCACCCCATGATCTAAGCAGCAAACATTATCTTTGAGCTTCTTATCACACAGTTTTCCCTCTCTCTTACTCATCCTACAAATCAAATCAGAGGTTAACCTCAGCCCAGTGCTACTCATAGGTCCCCACATCCTGCTTTCCACTGCATCTCATTCCGCAGCACCAGCCTTTTTGTCATGCCACATTTTACACTCACTCTGTAAGTCCCTGCAATATATGAAGATATATAAACTTAGGAAAATCCTGAGAATTCCTCTATTTTACTTAGCATGGGAAATACATTGGGCCAAGTGAAATTACACATATTTCCCTTGAGTTTCTTATGCTTTTTATACTATTTTTAAGTTGTTTTTTTTTTTTTTTCACTTGGAGTTGTTCCTTCATCTTCCACGTTCCTTCTTTTCTTTCTTTATTATAGATGCCCAAATACCTGATTCTTGCTCTGGTTCTTCAGTCACAAATAATTCGATAGAATCATTTCACTGCTGGAAGAGCAACACTTCCCCTTCCTACCTTATGTGCATTTTTCCCATTTCCATGTGTGTCCTTGCATTCACCTCTTTGACCTTTCTGCTTTCAAAGGGCTGTAACAGAAATTTTTTCTTCGGCTTTGTCTCTGAAGAAATGCTAATGATGTAGACCCCAATGCGTCACAGAGGAGCTTTCCCCTAAGCTTCAGCTATCCTATTGTTTTGTCTGACCAAGTCTATTCACCAGATAATAACACTTAATGAGTCCCTCTCTCTCTCTCCTCCCCACAGACAGACTTGTAGACGCCACTCTTTAGCTTTTTAGCATTAAGAGTAGGAAGCAGTCACTACAAAGGCATGTCTACATTGCAGGCAGAGCTACTAATTGCATCATATGCAGACATACTTGAGTTACCTATTCCGTCAACCCCAGGAGACTGCATGCTTACCAGTGCCTTTAACCTGTGCTGAACTACAGCATTCTGCAACTCCATTCCCATTTGCAGCTGGATTCACACGAGTATATTTCCACAGCTGTGTATCAAGCAGACCTCTTGTTGAATTGTAAATATTTTGTATTGCTGGTGGGTGCTCATATAACACCAGCACTTCATAAAACCAATCTGTAAACCATGCAGAAAAATTAAGACATTTCTATCTGGACTCATGAAAATACAGGCTTACTCAGTGCCTGGTAAGAGATACTATGTTACAGGAAAGTATTTTCTGAAGAAAAAGAAAAAATGTGGCTTACACCACTAGTATCCACAAAAAAAGTGGTCTTAGCAGGTTTACAGCTATACTCCTACAGTGATGTTTGATATCAAGGTAGTACAGCCAGGTGCGTATTTACCGAGCAGCAAAGGGGAATATATCTCTACCAGGGTGTTCCAGTCTCACACAGGCTCTGCTGGCCATCCTCTGTACTTACAGCTGGAGTAAAAGTACTCTCCTGACACAATTAACACCTGCAAAATATGCTGAGTCATCTATTTACACTAAGATTTTTCTGTCTGGAGCCTGCCATGTTACACCATCTCCTTCTCTGCATCGACATAAGCGTGCTAGTAAAGAGGCAAGAGTGTTCTGTCTGGACACTTGACTCTCTTCTCCAGAAGAATTCACACTTTTAGCTGATGCCATGGATTTTTCTCTTCAGCAGCTGAATGGCTGCCTTTCTGCCTTCTCTTCTGTGTTTCTCTACACCTGGCCAAGATTCCCAAAGAAGAATTTCCTTCCTGGAACACAGAGACAAGAGGGCTTTTCCAAACATCTGTTCCCCCTGCATTAACCCTTCCCGTTCTGAAATTTTGCTCTGCAGTTTAAAGCCGTTTTTTCATTCTGCTTACTGTGTTTCCTAATGGACTTCCAATCATGTAGATGTGTTAAAAATCCCTTTGCCTTGTATGTAAGCAGTCACTGTTGCATCACTTATTGCACCTATCTGCTTTGTCTGAAACAGTATTTGTGGATTAGTGAGATCCATAATCTGAAAATTATATGTGTAAAGAATACAGGAACATGAAAGCAGTGGCATGTTCTGGAACTTGTGAGGATGTTCTGCAGGTGAAAGTTGCAGTTTGTGAAAATTAGTCCTGAATTTTGAAGGCTTAATGTGAAGTTAGCCCTGTCTTGCTTCTGCAGCCTATATCTGATTGAATTGAGTGCCACTTGGTTACCTCTTCCATATCAACCAAGTGCAGTTTATGTATGTTTTCTTAAATACCTGACCAATTTTAATTAAGATATTTTTTTTAAAGTATCAGGGATTACTTTATTTCAAAATCTTGGCTGATACATTATCCAAAGGAACAGCTGTTATATGTTTATTAAGAGTTCTTTGATACTGTACATAATATTAGTATTACACTGCTAGAGCTCCTGGCTTGCTGAACACCAGCTCTTCTGTTGTATTTTATGATATCTAATTTCCTTGCTAATAAGCTATAACTCTTCAGTGTATTTAGCACATTAACTGCAAACTGGCAAACACCAATCCATCTGTTCTTTGAGTAGGTTGCAAAATAGGCTGACAATGCACAGAGGGTGCCTAAAGCAACTTGTTCTGCAACGAATTCAGCTGCACAAATGTGACTCAGTGCCTGCCACTCTCTTTAAAAGTAATTATCCAAAACAGCTGACTCAAGCAGCCTACAAAACTCTGCCCATACAAAGAGCTCACCTACACCATTTGACAACTTGTCTGTGTTGTGCTAAGCATTCTCAAACTATTCCTGCCCATAGGACACCATCCAGTTCCTCACTGAAAGCACTGAGACCTTCGCAGTTGACTTCAGTGATATGTGGAACCTATGATTATCCCCCTGTAGGTATTAGTCCCTAAGAAGAGTCCTCCTCCCATCATTGTTTTCACTATTTACTGGACACCTCCCACTGCATTTTTCAGGGATGGACTTCCCAAATCTCCACTTATTGGACTTCTAGTCTCTGAAGCAATAAGTTTATGAATGGATGGGTTGAAAGTTGTGAGGGGTGCTTAAGGGAAGTGCCAAGGGACACTGAATATCCTAAGGAACATGAAAGTGAAATAGTCTGTATCTGCATAGTTCTCCACCCACATCCAGCCTGAACTATCTCTTCTCCTATAAAAGAAAAAGTGATACACATAACATAAGCACCATCTTCTGAGATAATCTAATATTTGGAAGAAAAAGATAAAATCAGGGAACAAGCTTGGTGCTGAAACAAGAGATCATTTTTCATACCAAATTATGATGAGATCTGTGCTCATGTATGTCTTGTCAGATCCATGAAAAGGACATACATGTGATACTTCATAGGATGTGTGTCAGATGAGGTAGCTCACGCAGCTGACTCCACACTTAACGCGAACATACCTCTTTCATGCTTATGAGATAGGAAAAGTCAGGAACTCTGGTCAGAGAAGGAGAGTTAGGAAGCAGGGTAATAAACACCAGAAAAGAAACTGTTGCATGAAAGAGAAACAAAAAAGGAAGGATACTCTGGTATACATTGGGTGAAAAATAAAAGAAATCAAAACATATGGAAATTATTTACAGAGCTATATATTATCTGAGCATAGTCACCAACTGGTGCTCTGGTCTACCCTCTGTACCCTCTCCCATCCTCTTCATTTTCTCTTACTCTAGTTTCTCTGTTTCTCTCTCCAGTTCACACAATTTGACTATTTGCAACAGATTATTTTTTTTTTTAATAGCCTTGTTTTTCAATTCACTCACCAGTCAACTAGTTGTATCACCATCACCTTTTTGTGCCCAGGTCTTACATGTTTTAAGCATTCATCCCTTTCCAAATTTCTCAGCCTTTATCTTCAGGTTCTGTCCTCAAGGTTTCCTGATCTTCCCATAACTTTCTTATAATTCTATTAAATAGAAGTGTCTTGTCCAGTAAGGTTCATATCTGCTTTTCCAAAATTTATTTATATTTCTCTCATTTAAAATGTGTCCAGAAATCATGCAAAGGAGAGCAGAAATTTTGCCTGAAAGGAAAATCTAGTAAAATAACTGAGAAATATAAATCATATTCATTAAGATAGGGAAAGTATCAGATACAAATTTCCTGTTCAAAAATTTGTTTAATATTGATTTTGTAATGGTGTAATTTTAAAACATATTATTGCAATATAAAAATATTAAAGTTTTAAATTGTCACATTTCCAAAAGAATAAGATGGATTGGAAGTTTCAAAATGGTAATGTATTTTCTTCAGAATTTCCCTTGATTAATAGCACCAAAGTGCTGGGTTTGTTTACCAGCAATAAAACTGAAATTATAATACAAACTACAAAAGTCCTTTCTCTGCACAGCTTTAAATAAAATAACTTGCAATATATGGTACATGTCAAAATGCTTTCAAAAGTCCAGGAGAAAAAATTATATGGGAATGTTGGAGACAGTTAGGTTTCATGGCTATTTGGGGTGGATGGCTAGAATATTACAAGAACCATTTGATTTTTTTACAGGTATGAGCATGTTAAGTGTCCCATCCAATGGTTTTGTAAAGAGTTCCTGCCAATTTCTAACTGCAAATATAGAAAAAAATCTCATGATTTGAAATTTTTCCAACTCAAAAGAATCATATTCTAAATCTTTCTTCTTGGTGTGCCAAGTTTATATACTCTTGAAAATTCTTTACCAGTGTGTATCATCAAAGGATAATACAAAATTATATGTAATGTCAACCTTGAAAAACATGTCAGTGTTGCATTTAAAATACAAAAATATAACTTCATTCTACTGTGGGTGTTACTAAAATCCTCTACATAAAGATGAAATTGTACCTTATTTTAAGTTGTGTTCCCACCCATTTCTGTAACCACTGAAAATAGGCTTGTGTGAATTCTTTAACAAACCAATTCTTTCCTAAGTAAAGCTAGAATTACAGAATCGGGTCATATTTCAGTAAAATAAAAGCGTTTTAACATTACTCATGGGCCACATTTTTAAGGCAAACAGAGAGGGCATTATCTCTTCCATGACACATTTGAGTAGCCACTCAGTGTTTCCAGCTTTGAAATCTGAGGAATTTCCAGCTATGAAGAGCAAATACATTGTATTTCTGCTCCTCCCGTCATCTATAACTATGCACTAGTGAATAAAATATTCTTACAGAACCTACTGAGCACTTTGAAATTGAACTTTCTAAAATAATTGCATGGTTTTCCATGTAATAGAAGCAAGAAATGAAACAGACTTTACCAAATATAAACTAACTTCTGCTATGATTCACAGAAATGTTTTAAGTTAGCTTTTTTTTCTAAAATTCCCTATCAGATATGCCAAGGAGTTCACTTGCCTCAGATATGCTTTGTTCTGATTTAATGGCAATGTTGTGAGATAATATATTAAGCCCAGACAAAAATGTAGACTCCCACTTTAAAAAACTTCACGAAAAAAACCCAAAAATCCGCCATCTAAATCAGCAAAAGCAACTCATGTATTTGAGACAAGTGATCGCACATTATTTCAGGTTAATATGCTGACAGCAGAGAAAAAAATATCTGAATCTACAGTAAAAATAAATTACACAGATGGGAAAGTCACATACTAATCTCATTACTGGAAAAGAGTCATGAAACAGTGGAGCATCAGATGTAAGGCTGAGGCTGACTCAGTCCTGCAAAAAGTGATACCAGAGAAAAGGTGGGACAGTGCAGGCACTCTTGAACAAACCACATCCAGATGTGCTCATGGGCCTGATCCAATATGCCAGAGGCTGACAGAAAGACCCCCACTGATTTCAGTGCCATTTGAAGCTGGATCTCAGAAAATTAACTTCTCAGCCAAGTACCACATCACCAGGTCGTTCCAAAGAGCTGCTCCTCTAACGAACTGTCACCTATGTGGTGCTTCTGGCTGGTTGTGTCACAGCACTCCCAGGAAGGGATGGAAAAAGAGATGATATACAAAGAACAAAACAGGCACTTAGGTGAAACTTCCTAGGTGAGAATAAGAGAAAGAGAGAGAGACAGAGGGCAAGCACAACTGGGAGAGATCAGACAGAAGTTTTTGCCAGGTTCTGTGGGTAAATGGCATCAGGCGTTTATGAAGGTTAAAACAGCAACAGCCAAATTTCTCTCAACCTTGAGAGAACCCACTAAGGGCTCTGAAGTGGAGTGAAAGGAAGGGCAATCTGTCTAGTATGCTGGCTTGATGTATGTGCGTGTCCTGAACAAACCTCCAAAACCACGGCACTTCAGTAGTGCAGCAGAATTAACACATGCATCTCTTGCATTACCTTGGAAGGGACCACGAGCTGGTTCTCTAAAGATTTCTAAAAGACCTGTATGCTTTCACTGTTCTGGAGAGAAAATATCTTTGCCAATAAATGGAACAAGCTTTCAGCTTCTGTTGAAATCTAAATATGAAGCTAACCACAAAACTGTGGCCAAGTCCGTCTTGGTGTTGGATAGCCAAACTCCAATGAAATTAATAGAGTTGCACTCCACAATACAGTATACAGTTTTTCTCAGTGTTCTATATTTTTATTTTCTTACATTCACACTAATATTTTTACACTGATCTCTCACTCTGATTTTCTGGTACAGATCATTTTGCAGGCATAATTACTTAAGGCAAGATGTCTTTCTGTTTTCAGTGATAGCAAATCAATCTGAACTGCCCAGTAGAGGGTGCTACTTGAATTTAGGAATAAAGCCTATCAATAACCTTTAAGAATAATCAGATTTCCATGGGTTTATGCAAATCAGGGGGGGCATCAGCTTCTTGTCACATTAGCACTAAAGAAATTGAATGATGGTATATTTTTTTTCCTGACATGTTTGTTTCAACTGGTAGTACAAAGTGTTGAGGAGTGATCTAAGTGAAGCTTTGGATTTATGCTTCGACAGCAGGCTAAATGACACTAGATACTCGTGTTCGGAAATAAGCATTGTGTACACAACCCAATACTTTTGGTTCACTTTGGTAGATTTCTCCTTTTATTTTCTTTCCATAGTTAAGTTGGAAGTAGGTTTTCACTTCAGGTCTTAATTTTTTAGCTCTTTGTCATTTGCCAGACCAAACCAATCTGCTTGAAATTTCTTAAGTGTGTTATTCTGGCAAAGCAGAAATTTAATGGAAAGTTTGAGGTAGATTCAACAAGATATTTGGGAGACATGAGGGCTCAAACAAGGAAGTGGTTTCAGCTCTTGAAAATTTTCCTAACATTTTTTTTGGCTCATAGTCGCTGCAAAATGGCTTGGCTGAGAAACTAGAATTTTCTTTTAATCTTTTGTATATGGTGATTTTTGTTTCCTTTGGCTTCTTTTGGGGTGCTTCAGGGGGCAATTATTTAGTTGCTAAAAGACATTTACGCAAACATTTAGGGTTCCTAAATCCGCATGTCAGCTTGTATATGGCTAATGAAATCTATAGTAGGGTCCCAGACTGCACAGACAGTTTCACAGGTAACTTCTAATCAGGGCAGGACAAACTTCCTTACAGAAATGATTTTACCAGGTTTCAGATACCCTGTGAGACACTCTGAAAAGTCCCACCCAGACCACATGTCCCAGACCTGCTGGAGGCAAAGGCCATTCCCATAAATGCACTTTGCTTCCTTTTTGCATTTACATCTGCTTAGAGTTCTCCTTCTTGTCTCTATTATCTGCACGTATGTCTCTTGGCAGGATTTGAGGGGGAAGATATTCTTCACCACAAATCTAAACTGGTTCTGTAAGCTCTGCCACTACCTGTGCATGGCCAGAGGCAGGCTTGTGTGTAAAGATTTACCCCCAGTGACATCCAGGAAAAAATTACTTTTGTGTTTTTCTCACTGGTTGGTAAAATGTCCTGTACTGGCCCTGAGGATCACATCTTTAGGTGTAGTTAACAGTTTTTCAGTAGTTAGCAGGACTTTCCATAATGAGGATTGAAGGTGATCCAAATTTTCACAGTCTGTGATTTGTTACTCCTATAGACCCAAAGTCTAAGGACTGAAGCAATTCACTGGTAGCACTTTTTATAGAATATTATTAAGTAAAAAGTGTGGTTCCCTAATGATTTATGAACAAAATATGGTCAGAATTAACAACAAGGTGGTGAAGATACCATTCCATTTTCTAGAATTTTGTGCTGCTTCCAACTTCTTGTATTTACCATGAATTATATCCTTTTCAATCCAAAAATATAGATATGGATGTAGGTTTAAAAAACATAAGTTAGAAAGAATCTGCAGAAGTTTGGGAAACACAAAACCAAGCTGTCATAAAGGAATGAGGGAGGCATGCAAAAAATATAGTAGAATTAATATTACACTTGCAGTCAGAATTATCTTCCAAAGTACAGAACATTTTTTGAAAATAATTCAGTGTGATTGAAATGTTGACTAGAAGTACCAATGTGTAAAGCTAATCCTGAGACAGCCACTGCATTATGAGATGTCCTTCTGTCACCAAGATTTTTCTCCATCCCATCTCCCTACCTAAACTACCCCAAATCTTACCATAGAATCTGTTTTATGAAGGCAAAATAAATCTCGAAGGAAACATTGCTTGTAGTCACCTATCAGCCTAGTATGTTTGCAGATCCGGGCCCAGAGTTTTATGCATCAGTATGACACCTAATTGTGCCACAGTGCTAAAAAAGAGGTACCTTAAAAGAATTTGAAAATGCTGAATTTGCATTGGTTAAATTAATGAAATCCTGGCAAGTTCAAAGAGATGTGGACTTGGTAGGGACCAATACTAATTAAATGAAATGAAAAATTAAGTAGCAGGGGCAGTTATGTCAAAAGCAAGTGAGAAGTGAAAAAATAAATATCTAAAAACGGTAGAGCAAAGGGCTTCTCAGAAGGTTGTTTTGGAGGACAAAGAGAAAACAAGGACAAAATTATTTTCAATTAAAAACCTCATTACAATTAACAAAATGAATATGATTTATAAGTACATAGCTTGTTTACAAAGACTTTTTAGGCTTTACTTAGCTTACATCTCCTACAGAAGAAAAGTCTGCACTGAATGACTTTCAACTCATTTGTTACTTCTGTTTCACTGAAGAAAATATTGAGAAAGCACAGATGAACAGAAGACCAGAAATGGAAAACAGGACAGAAAAGATCAATGCTACGACACCTCAGGGGCAATCCTGAATGTTGTCACTCTTTAAATGCTTTCTCATGAAGATATTTTTCATCCTACAAATCATTATGAGGACCAGCGATCCATCACATCAAGGAAATTTCTTCATTAAAATCCATTTGTCTTGTAATTTCTCTGTTCACAAATATGTGTCTTTTTTTTGTTGGCTTCTTTTATTTTTTTTCATCAAACTTGAAAGAGAAGCTCCAACAAGTAGTGTTTGCAGGTTCATTATTTGGCTCAGTTATTTCGCAGGTGTTAAGTGAGGCTGTGTTTTGGCTAGTCTGTATGCTCTAATGTAATTAAACCAAATAAAACATTAAATAGAGTCCAAGTGCGGACCTGCAGTTAAGAGAAGCATTTCATAAAATAGGAAAATTCCTGAAATGTAATCTTAACTCTTGAGATAATCTAAATTATTTATGCTAAAAAAATAAATTAACTTCAATATACTGCTAAAAATATGACAAAAATCCACTGGTTTTCAATACAAATAACCTCCACCAACACTCACTCTATTTTACCTCCCAGATAGCTTTGCAATGTCTGGAAGGGCTAGTTGTAAGGGACTCTGACCTCTGTTTACAATGCTCCTCCTGAGAATTGCAGGCTATCTATCTGAAGACCTGATTGCCATGTATCCAAATTTATAAATGTATCAAGAGATTTATTCCACCAAACTTCCTTAAATGACAGCGTTGTTGTTTCTGGTTGGCTGTTCACAAGAGTATCTGTATTATTAACTCCTCCACAAAGGCCAAATGGCGGGATAACTGTTGCTACAGTTACAACGTGATTGAATATTGCATAAAATGAAAAGCATTTCATTTCATGAAAAGCATGGGTTACTTTTTTTGTCTATATTGCAAAAGATGATTTTTGAAGGTTGATAACATGTTTATCATTGTGACTCCAAAGTCTGCTTGCAAGATTAATTGCTCTCTTCCATCTTTATCGTTGCTATACCTGTGAAAATGTAATTTACATGCTTTTCTTACTCTATGTATTCAGCTGGTATATGGAATAGACATCACAAAACACTATCCTGAACACATTAAAAAAAGGCATGAAGTTTGTATTAAAACATCCGAAACCACATGAGAAAGATAAATGAAAAAATCTAATTGTTGGTGTGACGTACCAGCAGAGATCTATGACACAAAGACTGTTCTTTATTGCAGAATGCGCTTTTAGTATGAATTTTCAGCTCATGTAAAGGCTGTAAAATAATTTTGTGGGAAAATACTCCTTTTCATTTGCTGTTCGCAGCACTGATTCCATATAGTTACACAAGAGACATGTTTTGATTTGGGGTTTATTTCAAAGATCTTTCTTGACTTGAATGAGTTTTGCATCAGGCCTCAGTTCTGTACTAGATAAAACTCTCCCATCAGGACTTTTGTCCCACCCATTTTAAGCCAATTAGGAGAAACCAGGATGTTATCTGAATCTTGAGGTGCACAAGTAATCATGAAAATTACTTCTGGCTTGTTTGTAGGAAGGATACAAAACTACTCTTGCAATTGTTTGAAAACTCTCTTGACTCTCCCTCAAATAAGATTGAAGTTAGTCTGGGATTATATATATTCTTCACTTGTAACCCATCATCCATGACCAATCACCCACTTGTGAGTAGCACAGGCATGTTCGACTAATTCTGGTATAAATTTGAAACAACATCACAGCATGACATTAATCTCTATCTTCCTCTGCATATGTGTTAACAATAATAATAGCCAAAAGGATAGGATGGCAACTATCTTTTCATCTGTATACTTGCATACATGTACATATATAAATAGAAACAAATAGAAAATACAGTTGCATGAGTGGTCTAGAAAATAAAAGAGTAGGTAAAGAAATACGCTCTGGTGTATATGAAAAAAGGTACAATTTATATAGGTTAAATTCCATGTGCCTGCATTTGTCCTCAACTACACAGGTGTGAATGATTGTACATATATATGAATATCAAGATTTAAAGAGAGGAACAAAACAGTGTAAACTAACATCTACTTGAAACAATATTGAATCTCTTCAAGGTAACAGGAAAGGAATGATGTTGAGACATTCATTTTGTTTAAAAGACTCTTTTAGCTGTTTGAAATTCGGGCAAGAGAAGGCTTAGACCTGTCTGGGTTTGTAGCATTTTGCCCTAGCACCTCCATATTAATAAGTGAAACAAAGTCATGTGAAAGTTGTGGTTGAAATAGTTCATAGAAGAAATAAAATACATAAAAGTTATTACTTACATTTCAAAGCAGCCATAAAAAGCAAGCTCAGTAATTATTACAAACATGAATATCCTAAAATAACCAACTGTAATCACATTAGGGCCATTTGATACAAACTACTAATTTGGCAACAAACTGTTTTCTTGGAAATCAAGCTGTAGTAGCTAGAAATTACTCTAGGTTTAAGCAAACATTGTTGAGAGTTTAATCCTCCATTTGCTGTGGTTAACTCTTATTTGTCTTCCCCAGGGAAATGCAGATTGCTATGTCATTATTAGCTGTCCTCCCTCTTCCTTCTCTCCCCTTCCCTCCATTGCTTCCACTTAAATGGTATCAACCTTGGGGAAACAAAGATGATCCTTAACTTCCCTGAAGCAGTAATGTGAAAAAGCCTTTCAAAACATGCTCTAAGTAGGAAACTGCTGAGTTAAACATAGGGAAGTATACAGAAGACATTAAAAGACTCTCCATATATCCCCAAGGCCACAGAGATACAAGAGTTTGCTGTCTAGACTTCTTATTATTCTTACTCTTCTGCCTGTCAATGAAGCACATGCCCTCAGTGGGCTGGAGGCAAATCAAGCCCCTGAATTTTACCTAGGTGCTCTAGCTGCCTTGCAAGAGAGCCAAACTCCTACTGAATCTCTCCCCTGCCTGAGCCTGTGTTTGTGGGATCACAGTTTTCAACTCAGAGGAAAAAAAATACTTCTGAATACCCTGCACAATGAACACCTCCTACTCTAAAGTAGTGTGCTCTTTGAGGAGGGTAGAAACTCTGTTATCCAACCTTGTGGCGCTTGACAAAAATCCAGGTGTCACAGTTGCTGGATGTACTCTCATCATTAGGCCACTGTACAAGAGGTAGATATCAACCAGTTTCTTCAGGGCAGGTACTTAAAGGTAGCAAACTCAAACCCATCCAGAAGAGTTATGTGTTCTCAAACAGAGAATTGAGAATGTTTTCTCAATAGTTCTCAAACAGAGCTAAGCTGGAAATAGTCAGTTAGTAATGTCAAGTGAGCTGCCTCTCCTATCCATGGGTACATTTTCAGTGAACTATTGTTTTGGGGACCTTCCATCTGAAAAGTAACATGCATGTGCTCTCTCACATACTTTGTTGCATAAGAACATGAGAGCGGTCTGACTGGGTCACATCACAGGTTCATTCAGCTCAGAGTCCTATTGTCAAAAAAGTCAAAAATGGATGCTTATGGAAGGCTGTAAGTGATGCTACTCAGGAACATTCATCCATCATTAAATTGTTTGTGTCTCTGACTTTTTGCACTAATTGTCTTACATAGAATAGTTATCAATGGATTTTTCTCACATTAATTTGTCTAGCTGCCTTTTGAAATCATGTATAATTTTAGCATCTGAAACAACCTGTGATAAGGAATTCTACAGCTTAACTGCATGTTGACACAGGTGAATTAGGACTTGCTTGTCTGAATCTCTCTCCCAGATCTGAATTACACTCTGGGAACTTAAATGCTATTTACAGTTTCCTCTTGGTCAGTTAAGCTGATGGCTTGGTTGAACAAAACTTGAAAGTCATATACCTGCCAGGACCACTGAAACTTATATTTGCTATCAATATATTTAAGGTATTTTTCTGGGGTGGCATTGCAGTGCTGCGCCAGGAGCAAAGGGTTAAAACAGGGCCTCTTATTAGACCTGTACACCTCTGCTTTTCACAAACTGTTTTTTTTGTTCCTTCATATTAAGTGCATTTCTCTCTGTTAACACTTGTACTGTTTTCTTTCTTTTTTATTGTTTTACATCAACAGAAATATGTATTAATGACAAGAACAACAGGAAGAAACAAAAATTTACATTTTAAAAAAATTCAATCAGACTAAGCTGAATTAAAGTTTTAGGAGGACAGTAAAGGCCAATTTCCCTCCTTAAGGAGAAATAAAAATTCTGTTCAGATCTTGGACAAGAAACAGCAGGGAAAGGTATTAAGTATCACATTACTTTTTGATGGAGGAGTGGATGCAGAAGTACTGTGGATAGTAGTTTGAATCTTGAATTCATATTGAACAATGGAAAATTAAACAATGGAAAGAAAAAATCTGATTTATATTGCAAATATTTTGGTTTTGCTTTTTTTATCCGTGTGCAAACACAGATTTATTTGACACAGGTCATTTTCTTGCCATTGTACATGCCATTCCTACTGTGGCATTACAGATAGACAAAACAGAAAAATAGAAGAAGCAAATAAACAGTCTTCAGTGTGATGAATGCAATTTATAATTAAGATGGACTGGGAAAAGAATCTAAGCAGAGGCTTAGAAAAATTACAAGTTCTGATGTTCAACTTATTTCTAAATTTGTCTGTGAACCACTGATAAAATAGAATGAGGAAAGTAAATGATATATTATTACCCAAAATAATAGGAACATGCAGTGCTGTAAGTATGAATTAGGCATCGTGTGGTTTACTTTTGCATCATACAAACATACTAGTCAGCCCAATGCTGAAAACAAAGCCAGGAATTCAGTAATCAGTGACCCTTGTACAGCTATTAGTGACTCCCAAAGATCCTTGGTATAAAGGACCTGTACGGTAAGTAAAGCAAACTACTAGAGTGACCTATATATGTTGAATAATAATACATTAGCCAGAAATTGAAAGAAATACATGAAACAAAATTAAACTCAATGAAATCACTTAGATTTTTCTCTTGGATTTATAGACACTGAATCATGATGGGAAAGGAATGCTTGTTTAATATAATGCCTAAAATAATACATAAAAGTAAATATTAATCATGCTACCAGTACATTGCACCTGTTGAGTCAAGGGCTAATAGAGGATTTCTGATATTGGATTTGGTAGTTTTTGAGACGAGAAATTTTCTTTGAAAACCTTATGAAATTTCAATCCTGCTTCACTGCTGACAATTCTCCGTGCTTCATGTGGGTGTATGCTTAGGGAGATAACCATCTTGCTTACTAGTTTGGTTTGGTTGTCAGCAACAGATACTGAATTTTCTTTACTAGGACATTAACCTATAAGGACTCAATTATCATTTATTTCCAAGTTGTTGCTGATCCAGAAACAAGTAAGCTCATTTTTATGAAGTACCACTCACGTTCTTCATTTATTGACCTGGTGTTTTTCTGTTTTAAGATCTATAACTAAGTCATTATTGTTCAAGTCATGAGCAACTTTCCAAATTTCATTAATACCAACTAAGTCAAATTAGACCCATAAAATGAGCAGTTCTCATTTCTCTTGTTTATTACACTGGATCCTTGCATAGGCAGATAATTAAAGGCATTTCTTCATGCTCCTTGGTGCCTTGCTTAAGACTGCTCTGAAGACTGACATTTCACTAAGAGCGCACCTTATGTTTTTTTTTCACTTTTTACTGTAAATTTAACATCTTCCAAATAGTGCACAGGGCTGGTGAAACAGGAACCATTTACCTTCTGTATTCACTTCTCTGCTTAGAAGGTGGACCGTATTGCCTTCCACAAATGCAAGCTTCTGCAAAACAAATCTTTCTCTTTACCGTATTTGTCTTGCTGGTACTTCTGCCTTCTCACTCCTCTTCTGACCAGGGGATGACAGCAATGGAAGGTGCAGACCAGCCAAAAGTAGATATGATGAAGCTTATTAGTAGGATTCCTAGTAGTTCAACAGCCCAAGGAAACACAGGGGGAACAGCCCAAGGAAAACTCCAACACTGTAGACACTGTCTACAGAGCTCCTTCATCATTTAAGTTAGCTCAAGGGTCTTTCCTGGTCCTGGAGAATTAAGCTTTTAGGATGTTCAACCTTCCAATAATCTACTCCCAGACACATAATTCTTCATTCTTAGAGGTTTCTCAGGCAACTCTGAGCGCTAATACATTACGATACTTGGGATCAGTCCGGAGAACAGTTTCCCACCAACTTTTATAGCACTGACGGGTTATTAAAAAATAGTATGCAGCTCCAAACCCTTCAAAGTCATTAATGGATTTCTTCATATACATTTTAAAGATCATTCAAAGAAAAAAAGTCACATGAATATAATGACTACTAGACCTCCCAACCAAGCTGGGTTGCTGTGAGGCAAAACATGGGGTATAACTTTAGAATAGAAAATTTTTTCATCTGTAGATGCCTAGCAAACCAAAGAAATTAACAAATGAATCAAATTTCTGAAACACTCATAGCTCTAAAGGTACAGTCATGGCTACCTCATAGAGCTGTTTGGGAAATAGTATGTTTTGTGTTTAATAAATTGTGGGTTATATTATGTGTTATTAGGGAAAGTAGTAGGCACAAGCAGAAATTAATCTACTTTTCTAATATATTTTACATTGATAAGTCTGTGGTCACAATAATATAACTTATATAATATAGCTTATTTTATGACAGAATTAAAAATGACATTTACTGCCTTTCAATATTTTTTTAGATCCTCTAAATTTACACTGGACAAATATGACAAAGACTAACATGCACTTAGTGACCCTAATTAAAATTTATTTAAATATACTTTTGCCGCTGTCCCAAAATTCCAGAGGACTGCTTCTGCTCATCAGCAGAAAAACATGCTTCTGAAATCCTAAACCTAACATTTTCCTGTTAGCAAGCATAAATGTCTTTAATTTAAAATTTGATCCTTTAATAAATTAGAGATTACATAAACTCTGCAAAATGTTTTTTTTATAAGCTAGAACTAGTCCTGGCAAGAAGCTTCTATGCATCTCTATTGTTTCTGTGATCAAGAGGAAGATCAGTCCAGGAAAGACTGGCACCTTCAATGTAAAGTGGAAGTTAAGGGATTTGGTAAATTCAAGAAACATTTGCTTTTAAAATTATGGTTTATGGATGTGTCTCAGCTAGTCCAAGCTTGTTTCAGGATGATTAGCAGCAGGGTATTTTACAGTACGTTAGAGTAGGCAAGGATTTTACATTTGCTATTCGGTGCACTGTCAACCTTGTTACAGCAAAGAGAGAAACATCAGACAAACACAGAAAAAATTTCTGGGAAAATTTATAGTAGTGCTCTCTAAGGACTTTCACTTCTTACAGTAGGTAGTGAAAGAAAGGAGTTCAGGTGTAGAACACTATTTTTAGAGTGTAATGGGGACATGGTTTAGTGGTGCACTTGTCAGTGTTAGGTTGATGGTTGCACTCAACGATGTTAGAGGTCTTGTCCAACCTAAACAATTCCATCATTCTAATTTTGCAATTCCTTCCTATAGTTTTTTCACAGAAGGCATGTCATCAGCAGCACTAGTGGGACTATATCCTTGAGTAAAGCCTTCTTCAGCTTCTGATAGGTGAAGATTCAGAAACATCATTGAAGTCTTCTTCTATTGCTTTCAAATCTGGCTCTTAAAAAAAATAAAATAGTTGGGATAAAATATTCTAATTGCACACCAAGAACATTTTAACATCATAAATCAACAGACAGAAATGACTTTCCTCTCTTTCCACTGCAAATATACAAGACTGTGTGTTGCTGTATTATAGGTTGGTAAGTAATTGTGTGAACACTGGTAAAAGCCAGGCTGAAGCCTGTGCTTTCTGATAAGCTTCACTGAGCAGAAAATATGCTGCCTAAGAACTGAGTCTGCACTACATATGTTCATATTGCTTCTGTACAGTTTTATCATGCATAGTTGATCTTTAGCCTTTTGCGACTCTCTCTTTACCAGTGCTTTTTTCATGAAAGGCGCTCTGCAGAGGATGGGAGACTGCACCATCCAAAGGGGAATGTGGTATAAATAACACTGGAGCAGTAAGTCTGCTCAACAAAGGCACTTAGTGCCTGAGTGTTGCAAAGCCAGCTCTCTTCTTCCAGGGTGTGGGATGGTTTTAGCTCAAGCACTGTGGTGTTTCTGAAGCAGATTCCCTACACCAAGCCTGAAATAAATATGAGTGGAGTCTGAGTGTGTCTGCCCTTTTGTAGTGGCATAAATCTACCCCAGAGGTGGCTGTCTGGTCCCAAAGAGAGACTAGAGTAGCTTCAGGTTTTCTTTGCGCTGTCTCATCTGTGCAGCATACCTAAAGTCTATGCAGCATGATGGGAGTTGGGGATGAGGGGTGGAAAACCAGAATACCAAATTCTGTGTGATATCTGTTGGACATATAGAGGATCTGGATAGACTGGCTTCCATCTAATTGCTTCAAGTATATTTCTACATCTGCATTTGCTTCCTTAATGTCTTCTCACACTGAATTCCCATCCTGAAGTTCAAGGAGCTTGATCTGGATATTAAGCAGTCTGGGAAAACATTGCAAAAAAAATTTGCAAAAGTAATCAGGCAAATGTTTAGAAAAAAATGACTCTGTTTATACCCTCTTCTGTTCAAGGAAGTTATTTTTCTGCATATATTTTCAAACAGAAAAGTTCAAGTACAGACTAGAAGTCACTAATAGTGTGCATAATATGAGTTCCAAAACAGAAACCTGAATCTAAGTGTAGACCCCAGCCAGGCAGAATGGAAGTGTCCTGTATGATCTATTTCTCCCACCTCACATAATCAAAACAACTCAAACTCCTCTTTTTGAATACATGACATCATAGGCAACTAATCTGTAGGCCAAGAATTATTCAGAACAATTACATGGTAGAGTTTCAAAAATCCATGTATTTGAGAAAGTACCCACTTGTAGATTTTAAACTGGAAAAGTGCAGGTGGTCAAAAAGACAGAGGACTGCACAAATAATCTCCTAAACTTGGACATTAGATTTAATTTTTTGTTCTTCAGTAAGGCTAGTCGAAATAGTCAATAGAATTTGCTTTCATTGAGCATTCGAGAAAATGGATTCAAATCCTTCCTCTTCATGATATAGGCTATAGGGTCAATGCCAGATGCCTTATTTTCTAGGTAAATACTCTATTTTATAGTGTGGATTCATTTCCATTTTGACAATTAATTCCACACAATGTAAATCCCCACTGGTAAACATTTTTTTACTGGTGGAAAAGGATACTGTCAAAAGTTCCCAGCCAGTTCTAATCATAAGTTTGTTTCTGGAAAGGGAAAAATGAAAGGGAGGAAATATAACCGTATTTATTGGGCAAATCACATGCTAAATGCACCCTTCTGGTGGAACAAACAGATGTGGGATAACAGGGAGGGTCATCCAAAAAAAATCAGTCTTTGAGTTGACAGCAGGATATTTATATTGTAGTCCTGGCTTTGTCACTGACTGATTCAGGTTTTACTTTTCAGTTCTCTGCCTTTTTGCGTACCTTATGTGTCCATTTAACTTACAAAATCTTCAGCATAATAGCATTTTCTTAAAATCTGTAGCTGTTCTGTGGAAACCGAGACACTCCCTGGTAGCAATACTGACATATTAACAACATGAAGCTGAAGCGACCTCTCAGCCTAGATCTGAATAGGCAGAGGTAGGAAGAGGTGCTGCAGCAGGGGGAATATGAGCTTCTGAGGAGCAGCTTTGATGAGCCAGTTCTAGAAAACCAGGCTGAGCTGCTTTCAGCACAACTCCCAGACTCTAGTTGCAAGTGCAACCCTCCTATTCATATCCATTGTTTAGGGAGCTCTCTGTCTGCTTGCAATAATTAAGAGCTTTGACATGAAAAGAATAGGACTTTCCTCATACTTAGGAACTTTTCCAGTTAGGGACTGATACTGTTACTATTTACAACCAGAAGAACTTTGATGGCACAGTGAAATACTGGCATAAGCTAAGGTCAATATGTTAAAATCAGCCTGCACTGCAAAACATCAAACCTTTTAAATACTAGTACTTGACAAGCTGGTTGGTGGTGGTACTCTTTTTCCCACTTGGTTCTATGGACTTCAAGCATTAGGTCAAATTAGGCTCTCACAATCCTGACTCTGGGAGTTTTGATCTTAATATCAAAGACAGCTGACTCTAGCTGTGCCTGAAGCAATTATCAATGAACGTGTTGCACATACTGCTAAATGCATAATTTATTCTTAGTGTTAAAATGATGCATGGTGTCTTTATAGAAGTAGAAATAATTGTTCTGCAGCAACATATTAAAAGCCATGCTTATGTTTTATGAAACTTTCTTTTGCGTAGAAAAAGGCTGTTAGATTCTGAAACTAAGTTTTATTTCATCCTCTTTTTTCATTTCATTTTTAGCCATTTAGGAAAGTCTTTTTCTATTTTAAGTTACCTTGACTCACGTTTGACTTTACTACATTACTTTTCCCAAATGGTCACAAGAAGAGTCTTTTGAATTAATGGATAAAGCTAAACTCACTCCCATTCTGCAACTGCATTAGTATATTACAGGCAATTATTTATGATTCATTCAAACTTGCTTCCCACAGGGTCATAAATCTTGTAGAGTCAGAACATTGTGGCATCATCTCTGCTGAGAGTTTTCATTCTTTTGCCAGGCATAATGCTCCTTGAATTGGAGAGAAACTGTTCCTACTCAGCAAGGAGCTACACTGCAAATTTAAGGAACTTTGTCCAGCCTGACAGAAGGAAAGGAGGTATTTCCAACAGGATGAAACACCTACATCCAAAACTGCAGTCTTCTAAATTCCTGCTCATTTTTTGCCACACCCTGGAAGGTGCCTAAACTCCACAGGCGCCAGCTTTTCATATTAAAATTTGCCAGACTCCTGAAATTCTGCTGTGGGCATGTCCAGAGATGCCTCTCATGTCATGGCACCCAGGTAACTCTCACCCTGGCACCGTCAGATCCAATGAACTCAGCTTTCCTGCACCTGCACCCATCTTGCCAGAGGGGTAGAGGCAATGAACATTCCCAGAACTCAGAGCTACTGCTCTGCAAAGCGCAGAGGCAGCTGTTGCTGCTCTCGTCTGCTGCATTCAAGAGTTTTGTGGTCAGGGCTTTTACTCTAGATGTGGGAAAGCTGGGGTTTACACCCTCCTGTGCCTGAGGAGATCAAGGTCCACACCCTTGCCATGAGGCCGGGGCTGTTCTGGGTGAAAGTGCTCTCCACCCTGCCCTTTGAAGCTGTTCCATCCTACAGGAGCAAACCACAGCTTCACAATGGCTGTGGAGAACATGAGTGAGCGTGGTGTTGCAAGAGGTTATGGCCCTCGTGGGGGAGGCAAAGGCGGTTTCGGTGCTGTTTCCCTCCCCTAAGGAGTTTCTGTGTGTTGTGTCCTATGTCAAATAAATCAATGGATTTTTAAGATCACATATCGAAAGGGGCTTCTCCGGTGCTGCTCCATGGGATGCTGAGGAGGTTGGCAGCTGTGAATTGAATCCAATGCCTGTGTCCCCTCTTCTAGATGGACACTGACAGTGTGCCTCTGAGTGCCACTGCTGCTCCTCCTCACTGGTTCTCCCAAGGGCCTCCTGGAGGCTGTTTCCCCGACAACTCCTTTCCTCAGAGAAAAAGAACACCACCACCAAACAATGACCTGTACTTCCATGCAGCATTTCAAGTACATACAATGTCCATCACACTCCACGTCCCAGCTACCCTGCAGTCCCACATGCCACCACAGCTGCAGTCACTCCACTGGAGACCACCAGGCACTCCATATTCCCCATGGCAGCATGGACACTGCTTATTCTCATTTCCCATGGCCCAGGAGCTCTGCCCCTTAAAGCCTGCTGAAGCTATTGTCTGTTCGATAAATGTCTTGAAGAAAGTGATGAGCTGGGTTTCTTCTTTCAGGCGTTTTGGAGAAGAAGTTGCATATTTCTCTGTAATATGCATCTGTGTGACAACCCTTCCAGCCTGGGGCTGCCCACTTCTGCTAGCAACCATTGTTTGCCAGGAAAATTTTCATGAAGTGGTAGGAACCTCTGGGACCCCAGCTCACACTGAGCTTTTTGTTTAGCTTTGATTGTTGGAACTCTCCAGTGACTCTCTAGTTTCTAGCAGTGAAGTCATATGTGATGCTCAAGTGCCCTTCAGTTTGTGTCCATTTTCCTGTGATATTTTGTATTCCTTGGCCCACAAAGCCAAACCACCACCTCACTTCGTATGCTTGAGTCCTTTGGCTCCCTAAGTGCCTTGTTCTAAGATTAATTTTTGATCTTCAGCGTGCTTCTTTGAGTTCCTTAGGCATATTTCCAGTTAAAGTAAATCTTGCTACATCAATCTGTCTGCATATCCTTTGGTTTCTTTTTTCTGATGTCAAATACACCCGACAGGGGGATACAGATTTGACAGTAGAGATGTGGCCTAAGCACTTGCAAGTTCTCCACCAGTTGATTTCTGTAGTGAAATATGTGTATATATGATGCATAAGACATATATATTATTGCCAAAATTCTCTTCAGAAGCACATTAGGGATATGTTAAGATAAGAGAAAATTTCATTAAAACTAGTCAACTCACAGAGAGAAGCAGGTAGGAAAGAAGCCTTCACTACTATCCATACTCAAAGAACTAATTATTGCAGGGCTAGTGATAGCGTTGGGGTTAGTGTTTGAGAGGGCAGGCACTGCACAAACAGGTTTACAAGCGCGTCCTGTGCAGTTTACCAGGCGATGACAAGGCTGGACCTGGCTGGAGGCAAACATTCATAGCTACTTCAGGAGCTGTTCACAGTATATTACTAATGCTAGAGATCCATACCCACCCCATAAATAACTATGTAATATTGTTTGTGGAATTCATTTTGGCTTTGTTGTTTTATAAGGGATATGTTAATCTACTTTTTAGCCCTTTTCTCTACAAAGAAGCTGCAATGTTGTATCTCCAACTTTGCTATTCTCTGAGTACTCCAGGCTTACATGTTTTGTTTTTTCTGTGGTTTTCAGTATTCATGACTTTTTTTTTTTTCTCTTATAGAAGCTGACTACACTATAATCACTTCCAAATACTCCCCCTGACAAGGATAAATCATCCTGTGCTGAGCTCTGGGCTGCTATGGCCAGGTTGTTGCCAATATCAAAGCCTGTTTAAAAGTAGCTGAGGGATCTCAGCCCTGCTCTGCAGATACAGATGTTTAACATTTCATTACCAAAGTTTTATGCTATCCTCCTCTATGTGAATGAACTGAAACCTTTTCTTAATGCTTAATGCTGCAGAATCAACTATTGTTGAAATAAGACTATCTTCTGTATATCTTTTCCTGAGCTGGCAGATGCTGCTGGCATGTACAGTGAATTACTGTTTACTCCTTCTCCAGCAATCCCTTACACTTCTAGAGCATTTCAGTCCTGACAGGGCTTCTATCAGCTCCAGCAGTCTGCAGCTCCTCTTTTTTTTACTCCTGGTGCCCCACATGGCTGAGTAACCACTCAGAGCTGAGTACTGTGATGAGCCTCTTTTTAAATTTCCAGTCCTGCAGACCCAATAGGGTAGAGTATGACCTGGAAAAGCCCAAGCCCATGACTGGCATGGATCATGCTCTTTTATATACTGCTCAACTGTGCTTTTGTTATTTTCATGCACCAAACACCTGCACCCCTCAAGCTAGAGGGCCTTGCTGTAGTAATAAAAAGACTTAATGGCTTTTTCAGTAGAAAGATAATCTCCTTGCTCATATATCAGCAAAGAAAGTTCAGAAGAATCCATTTTTTCCAAGTGTTTTTGCAGCCTGGAAAATATCTTTTGGAATCTTATCCCAGGCTGCTCAGAAAGAAGGTTGTCCAACAGGTCGAGAGAGGGATTCTCCCCTTCTACTCCACTCTTTTGAGACCCCACCTGGAGTACTCAATCCAGCTCTGGACATAAGAAGGATATGGGCTTGCTGGAGCAAATCCAGAGGAGGGACCTGAAGATGATCAGAGGCCTGGAGCCTCTCTTCTATGAAGACAGGGTGAGCGAGCTGGGGATTTTCAGCCTGGAGGAGAGAAGTTTCCAGAGAGACCTTTTAGCAGCCTTTCAGTATCTAAAGGGGGCTTACAAGAGAGATGGAGAGAGACTCTTCACTAAGGCCTGTAGTAATACGACAAGGGGTAACACTTTTAGGAAGGAAGGGGGAGGTTTAAATTGGAGATAAGGAAGAAATTCTTTGCTGTGAGGCTAGTGAGACACAGAAACAGGCAGCCCAGAGAAGCTGTCGATGACCCATTCCAGGAAGTGTTCAAGGTTAGGTTGGACAGGATTTTGAGGAACTTGGTCTGATGAAAGGTGTCCCTGCCCATGGTTGATTAGAAGTAAATGACCTTTAAAGGTCCCGTCTAACCTAAACCATGATGTGATTCTATGTTTCTGTTATTCTATGAAGACAATGAACTAGCCTCACTAACGGGAAAGTAGTACCTTGTAAGGCTTTTAACTAAGTTTGCTATTATTTTATTTGTTTGATAGTAGCTCTAGCTCTCATCCTAGCTTTGGTAGTGACATTAAAATCACTACCTCTTCTTCTACAGACCAGCTGATTTCTGTAAGGTCCTTTATAACATCATACATTGGGAAGTGAAATTTGATCATAGAATCATAGATTGGAAAAGACCTCTAAGATCATTGAGTTCAACATTTGGAAGCTTTGTAAAGAGCTTACTGGAAGGGCTGCATGAATGTTAGATCCTATAGTAATGAGATATCTTGTTCCTTTAATTTTAATAAACACTATATTTGCATGAGAAAAAACACTTTTGCAATGGTATCTGAAAAAAGATTTCAGCTTAAAGATCATTGTAGTTTCCAAAATAAATCCATTTCCATGGAATTTCCATCAAAAATAACTGTATTTGGCCCTTTAAACACAGCTTTTTTTTCCCCTTCAGAGCACTTTAGAACATGTATTATTCGATATGGCAGCAGATAATTTGGGGCAGGAACTTAAGAAAGGATAGATCAACAAACCAATAAAAAACCCAGCGGAGGTGAAATGGCTTAAATCAATTTAGAATATGGTCTATCAGTTGCAAAAAACTGTTCTTTGTAAATGATAAAGTGGCAAAATTGTGGATTTCTTTTACAAATGAATTAATCTGTGTTAAATATTAGTGAAGGCACTTCAGACACAGGAAAAAAGTACAGCAGCTTTAGGGTATGACGGCAGTTTATCCTTCTGGTAGGATTGATTTTTGACATTTTCTGGTACAGCAGACTCAGACTTTGCATGTATATTGTACATACAAGAACATAGATGAAGTTTTTGTGACTATTTTTACAGAAGATATATTTAGAGAAGAAGACTGAATCTGTGGGCTGCCCTTGTTTTATCCTGCAAGAATTCACAAGTATTTTTTAAAGGAAGATCTATTTAAGTGTCAGCTTTGATCCTTGCACCTTTCCCAGAGGGCACATAGGTGTTAGTTTCAGGAAAGCACGTCGGCCAGCTTACGTCCTGAAGTGAAATCTTTAGCACCATATAGACATACCAGAAGACAGTCAGGTAATTCTGCATGAAATCCAAAACAGTCAACACGTTAAGCCTGAACCTGCCTAAAGTCAGTACACTCATCAGGCAGCTGCTGAAACGTACTTATTAGGGAGTGTTAAGGTCTGAGACCCACAGCTGGCAGAGAGCTGCAAGTGGGCATCTCTGCCAGTGCTACTGCCCAGCCTGAAAACACCTCTGGAGAAAGCTGAGAAGTGAAACTCCTTCAAAAAACCAAGCAGCTCTCCTTGCAGCTGTCTTTAAGAAAGAACTGCTTGCCATGGTGTTTTTATATTTGTTGGAGGGGTTTGTTGGGTTGGGTTTTTTTCTGTGTGTGTGTTTGGGTTTCCCCCCCACCGCCTCCTGCCCCAAATATGCAACCCCAATCGTAAAAGAATGGAATTAATTTACCTTCTTAGCCTGAGGGGTTCAAACCCACCACCCTCAGAAGTGCAGCCTGCATATCAACCTGTGAGATAGGTATAAAATTTTCCACCCACCCACCCCACTGAAAATGAGCTCCAGCACAGCAAAAAAATCAGGATGCACTGACTTGGAGCTGCTTGTTCCTGTCAAGACTGGGACAGCTCTGGGCATGTACGGAGAAAATCTGAGTTCTGCATGTGCAGAGGTACAGCCTCAGGGGCCCAAGACATGGTAAAATTAAAAGTGGTGTCTAAAGGGGGAAAGTTCATCCAGGATCTTGCTGCTGGAAGGATCACAACCCCATGCTTTCATGCTTGTGCTCCATGGTGTTTCCACACCTCTCGCCCACAGTGCTGACACTGAGCTCTGAGATGTACAACCTTTCACTGTGGTACTGTGGCAGCAGAAAGCATCTGCTAACTCCACTCTTTGCCCTCTTCTCAGTCTTTGCCTTTATTACCTCTTACAACCTGTCTTTGAAAAAGGGTTCCCCCCTTACTATCTCTCTTCTGCCTCTGGACCATATTGTGTCTTCATAGTGATACTATAATGTGAATAATAAAGTGAAATACAGGCCCAACTTGTGCTGCTGAGGTCAGTGAAGCTGAATCTATTTACAGCAGCTGAGAAACTGCACAAAAGTATTTGTTTTTCTTCTTTGCTTGAGAAAATTGAACCCTTCATTTAGTGTTGCATGAAAAGACACCACATAATGATTATTTTGGTGGATCATTTCCCATCCACCCTGGGTTGCCTTTTTTTTCTGAGTTTATACTGAAGCCTGGGCAAAATCTTTTTAAAATGCTATATTTGTCTGTGAACAACATCCTACACAAAAAGAAGGAAAAAAACACCACAACTTTTTATTTAACAAAAAATGTTCTCAGGTATGTCATGGAAAGGAGCAGGAAATGGATTCCAGGACCATCACAGCAGCATGTTTGTGTACACTTGGACAGGCTATTTCATCAGTGTTTAATAAAATCAAACTGTTTGATATCTAAATGAAACTACAATAAATCCAATGTGATGAACTTTTCTGGATGTCTGCATCCCATGGAAACAGAGATGAGTAGGTTCAAATAAACGAGTTTCTATCTTTGGTTTGTGTACCTGAAAAGCTGTATTACTCTAATGGACACAGCATATTAGAGGCCTAATTAGTCACTGTCCAGTACAGTGATTCACAAGTCTATCCCAGCTCAGAAAGTACTCCAGTGTGTACTTCTACAACAGTAAATAAATTCTGCCTTGGTTTTCAAGCAAGAACGATTTTCCAGAGAAGTGATGTGGTAAGATCTCATGCCTAGTTTACACTGCTTTAGAACAGCTATAAATCAGAGCAAGTAAAATATTAGATCCAACAACTCAGAGGCTTGAACAGCCTGCCCTATTTGCATAGACTGGATGGTAGTGCTGGCATTTTAATTTCTCCTTACATTTTTCTCAGCTGATACCCTAATGCTTATTAATTTTGTAGTCACTTATGGCTACTTTGTTTATCCTAGAATCTGAAATCCACCTTCTAAACAGTCCAGGTACCCAAACTTTCAGTTCTCTACTCCCCTTTCCTCCATCCGTTGTCTCTTATCAGTTGGGTACTTAATGCGTTCACAAGAACGAAATATTTGGAGCATACCACAAGCTTAACATGAAGCACTAATAAGCGGAAGCTCCTAAGCTCTTTCATTAATAGGTCTTTCCCTATGGAATTCATTTTAGTCAATATTTGCGATGGAAATTTACATATGGGTAACTTTCATTCTTCAAGCATCCCTTTCAATATTTAAGCTAACACAGCATTTAACGAATTTGTTTAAATGTTGAATTCTGTTGTTGACTGTCAGAGGTATATAACTACACAACACTGCAAACACAAACTGCCCTCTTACACATTTTTCTGCTTGTCATGCCATCTTAAAAAAAAAAAAGGTCACTGACTAAAGGAAGAAATGCAGAACATCAGGAAAATTAACAAGTCTGAACAACAGGAAAACAAATATTACAACCAGTTTGGCCCACAAAATCAGTCTCCTGGCAGATTTACTTGTATTTTAATTGCTAACATGAATACTTTGATTTCAATAAGAGGTTTCTGAGCTGAACAGGAGTAATTCGTGAAGTTTGGTGTTGAGATCTTCAGAGAAACTCTACCTTGACACTGACTAACTCAATAGGGGTACTTTGACCATGGCTGTGCCTTTCAGAATCATTACAGAGATCAGAGTTATTATTATAGTATTGTTCAGAAGTTGAAAGTTGTGCCTTATATGATGAGAAAAACACCTCGATAAAAGCAAATTATGTGAAGCTTCACTGGAATTTTGTGCCATATGTTTCAGGGGGAGATTTTAGGCCCAAATATTGCAGAATATACAAAATCTTATGATGTGTTTGCACCATTCATGTTTGTTTGATGCCTCCACTTCTAACCTTAAAAACATGTAAAACATGAACTTGTTCCAGGTTTTATTTTTATGTATTTATTTGTATTTATTTTACAGTTAAAAGTGATCTCAGCCTTCTCAACCTCTTGTTCTGTAAGGGCTCTGTTGTCAAATCTTCACATCAACATAGCTTGCCTATTGTGTTCAGGGTAAGATTGTGCCATTTCCAAACTGTAATCAAATGTGATTTTTTTTTTTAACTTAAACCAATACACTGTTTTTAAATGGGGCATTTTCATGAAGCTATGAATAACTCTGCCGCACACAGATTTTGAAAGAAAATATATCATTATCTCCATCAAATGTCAACCACAGATTATAACCCTCTTTTTGCTAGTTATAATGAATGCTGGTTCTGTAGGCAATGATAAGATATGGCAAGAAATGTGTGAGAACAGAATCTTAAGCAGAATACATTGCCTTGGGTCCAAGAACCTCTTTCCATTGTTTTGCATTGTGCTAATTGGCTTATACTGAATACTTTGAATTTGTTCACTTCTACTCTTTTTCTTTCAAAGATATCTAGGGGAGCATTATGTATCAATTAAAGCTGATGGATGATGATCCTTAGCTCCGGTGACTCTCAAGGCACTCAGAAAACAATCCCCAAGGGGAGACTGGAATCTCTGATGGAAAAACAAGTCCAAGAGAAGAAAATCTGAGAACCAGACACGTCGATTTGGGGTCTACAGGATACAATTATAGAGAAGGATTGCTGAAATGAATGTAGATTTAGAAACAAATTGTAACTGGTGACATTGCTTAAACACAAACTAAAACAAAACACAAAACGCATCTCTAGGCTGGACACATGCTGCAGAACAGAAGCAAAACCACATGGCAAAAATTTGGAACATGCAGCGATTTGCTCCTGTCATAGCAAAGTACAGTAAAAGGCTCCAAGGAAAAAACAGACTAGACTGCAACAGGGTAAGCTGAAGGGGACATTAGCTGAAGAACTCTGTGACCAAACCTTAGCTCATCACGTGTAATAGCCAAGTGTTGCCTAAGACAGCTTAACTCCCACTTCATATTTTGCAACTTCTTTCTACAGCGCTACAAGATGAAGCTTACCTCCAGCAGCCAGTGAGCATGTGGCAGCATATGTTAACTGGAGTTATGGAACAAGGGACTGCAGGAACATCTTAGTTGGATCCACAGAAAGAGAGGTCCACAAATACATGCCTTGTGTTTCAGACCACTCAGCAGAGACTCACACTCTTGGTGGGAAGCAGAGGGGAGCATTAGACTTCTGCAAGTTTTCTATTTTATTAGAGCAGGTATTATTGAACTTTGTAAGCTTTCAGATCAAGGTACACATGTTAAAGAAAAAAAAAAAAAAAGATAAAATGCAATCTTTCTCACACATATACCTATATAATATGCACCCCAAACTCTTGAGACTACAGTATTTTGCCAATGAATTAGTCTCTATTCACATATTTTTTATACATGAAGGTAGTACATAAGTCTAATATACACACTTTTCCATCTCTAAAACATACATTGATTTGATTAAAAAAAAATAAAGAAGAAATTAGACTAGTCTCTATTAGCCAAATCATACAACCAGTTCATTCTTCTGACTAGTTATAATGGAGCTCTTAAGAAGATGAAGAAAGAAGTGCATAGCTCTTACACAGGCAAAACTCACTGGAACAACAGGAGAAATCTGTCAGAAAAGAAAAAAAAAATCATTTTTCACTGGATTAGCAGCAAAAGCACTATTATACAGCAGTCACCTAGTTTTGTAGACAAAATCGTGTTCTCCTGCAGAACGTGCCTTTGCAGAGATTTTGATTCTGTGACTCGAAACTAAATTCTGCAGTTTACCCTCTCTGCTTCTTTTCTCCCATTTCATAAGATCTTGCAACTCCACTGTTATTATTTATTGACTGATTGTCCTGGAAGAAGGATCCCAGCACAGAGAGGAAAACACTTCTTAGTATTTAGTTTGTCTATAGGTGTATGGGGATATGTGGAGAGGGGAGAATAGCACTGAGGAGTGTCTCCACCTACACTGACATTAGTAAGACTGACGGTGCTTTTCCCACTAGGAAGAAACACATTCATTAAAAAGAAGGGGGAAAAAGGTAACATCATATGCTAGAGAGAGGCCGAGCCAGCAACAGTGCCATGGCATGATTGATTTGTTTGTTCTAACACAGCCTGTGCAATATCAATGAGTTGAGAACATCCAGATGAAGGGCGGAAGATTAGGTAATACTGATTGAATTTCCCCACATTTTTTTTTCTCTCCCAAAAAAACATTTTCTTTGGAATAAGACACAATTGTAAGATTACACAAAAGCTGGTGCACTGGTAAAGTGTATGTTCCTGTGGTTAAAGCATGGGACTGGTAATAGGGGTTTTCTGTTCTATTCTCAGAGATTTGTCACATCAAGTCACATTCGGCTCTGGCTATCACAGCAGGTCCCACTGGCTTCAAGGAGAGCTCTGTCTGTTTAAGCCAGGTGTGAGATTTCTGTGTGGGAATAGCATAGATATTAACCAGTTACTATCCTTTCATGAGTGCTTTTATTGAGATAATGTTTACTGACTTCTCTGAGCACTCTCAGGCACTGCTGGAACATCTAACATTTTTATCATTTATCATTAAATTACAGTCAGCAGTCCAAAAGGCCCCACTAGTACCAGACATTTCTTTGTTCTATTAGAGGGCCATCCTTACAAAAGTGCACTTGTTCCATGTCTGGATTCTTTCCCCACTGAAGACAGAAAGGCACTAGGGAGGCATTGTTCCCCTAGCCTTAAAAAAAAGAGAAAAAAGGAAAGAAAAAAAGAAGGATTATATGTTCACAGATAATGAACAATTTTTGGAAACTACAGACAACTCAACTCATCTTTCACTCTCCATGCCTACTTAGGCCTGCCTGGTTGTTGATCATCATCATGACATTAGGTTTTTCCAATACATAGATTTTCATCAGCGATTCATTTAAAGATGATAAATTTGTGCTACTATTACATCTCAGTCCTTCAGAGTGCAAAAAATCTAGTTCCATCACATTTTCCTTATAGTATTTTTTCTTTAGAGTCCCTTCTGAGTACAGTGCATACTGGTATGTATATATGCATGTGACAGTGAAGAGTGTCCAGTCTGAGGGTAACAGCTCCAATAAGGTACTGGATTCCACTTTTTGGGTATCAGGATAGCCTGCTACCCCTAGACTATTTCTGGGCTGGCAGTACATGGCTTTTAGGCTTTATTGTCTCAATACCTCTGCCACTTTTACAATCATTTCAGAAAACTAACTTAAGCTCACTCTATACCAGGTAATCCATTAATGGGACAAAAAAATTGCAGTTACTCGGTGCTCATTTTGAGTTGCTTTTATTATCATTCTCCAGCCTTCACTCAAATTCCTTAAATTTGTGGCAAATACAGATTACCATCTGAAGGCAGCTCTGCTAACATTTTCCATTACATGACACTCTGGAGAAAATTGCAAATCCCATGAAAGATGGAAAAAAAACAAAGCCACCCTACGAAGCTGTGTTCAAGGACTTTGATTTGTTTACTGCAGTCTTCAAAGCATTATCTTGCTAGGAAAGTGAAAATTCAATATTATGGACAAGGCCGTGGGAAACATAAGTCTTATTTTGTAGGCACTCACTCAACACAATCATTTAAGTACTACTCTTATTCAGCAAAACACTTGTGTTTACCTTTTCTTATCATCTTAAGCAGGCAGGCTGGAAAAAAACATCCATGCCTCAGAAAACTTCACTAAAGTTAGCAGCCATGAACAGAGTTGAAGGCAGAACTGGACACTTTTATCCTATAACAATTTCTGGAGAAGCATTACAATTACAAAATACACTCCGAACCATCCTCATGTTGCAGAGATTAAGAAAATGGACTATATTAAAGAGGAATTCTAATTTTCTTAGTGCCCTGAGTGCTGAGGGCAAGTTCCTGTCTGGAGCAGGTCATATGTCTGAGTATTACCAAATTTCTGGCCAAAGTCAGGTCACCTTAGACCTACCAAGCTCTCCCTGGGGTGGCAGGTTTGGCTGCTCTCTGGTCAATGACTCTGATGCTGCCTTCATAATCATGAGAGCTGGGCTGTACAGCCCAACAGCATGTCCTCTGTCAGGTGAGAGGGGTAAGGAGTTTTGGAAAAGGAGGTTGCATTAGCAAATCAGCCTCCCTAGCCTTACCTGTACCCTAGTCTCCAGTTAATCTCTCCAGAGGAAAACTTCAAAAAGCAAGTGAGCAAGTAAAAGGTCAATTAAAGAAGTGAAATAGAAACATGTAAAGCACTGCAAATTAATCCCACAAAAAATACACAGATCAGTGAACACAGAAACTGATACCACCCTCTTCTTTACACAGATCCCATTAAATCTTTGCAGACTGCTTCCTTAAGAGCACTAAAGCCTCTACAAACATAACTTGCCTGGAAAGCAGTTAACCAGTTTATCTACTGCTTAAAAAAACATTAAACAAAGCTTGACAATGACAGCATTGTATACTGATTGAAAATGGAACCTTGTCTACACACCTCAATCACTTTTCTTTGATAACAAGGAACGAACCTTTCTTAGTCCTTTCCATGCTCACCCTCGGGGCTGAGGGAGGCGTAGATAGCTACTTGTGTTGCTCTTAGCTCTTCATTACTTGTCAGACAGTCCCTGCAGCTCCACAGGTAGACTCCTTCACACAAGCAAAAGGTCAGACTGTCAACATACCAAAAACCAGTGAGATTTGCACTTTTGAATAATTTTGACTTATTTTGAATTTAATTGTTTCAATAACCCACTCTGAATTGGGTCCCCATGTGAGCCATCCACGTAAGAGTTGAACTTGATGATCCTTGTAGGTGCTTTCCAACTCAGAATAATCCATGAAACTGTGTAAATATCAGAGTCCTTAGTTATTTTTCCCTCATCAAGATTGGTGTCAATGACGAAGTAACACACAACATCATTAGGCATAAATCACAGTATACTCTAGCTGAAAATTTGCACTCCTGCCCTTGGCACAAATCCCACCGGTTGCAAGTGCGAAGTCATAGCAATGCAGTTATCTTGCCACTCCCAACACTTGCATAACAGATGCTCATTAAAGGGAGGCTGAAGGACATCACTATAGAAACAGTTAGTCAGGGAACATCAGCCTCAGTTAAGGATAACCACTCTGGCCAGATGCTTAGAAGCACTTGGAAACCAAAATGACTTATGAATAGTAAATAAATTTATGGACTTTGCTTGTCACTTTGATTTCTTTTTCACTCTACTAGATTCTTATCCTAATTTCCAAATATGAAATAGTATTTAAAACACTGAAAAGACAATACCAGATCGTCCTCCAAACTAATCTGCCAGCTGAAGAGCATTGGTGCGACACATAATGCAGCATAAAGCAAGTAAAGTTATACAAAGTCATGCAGCTGCATAAATTTGATCATCATAAATCTAGCATGTGGTCCCATACGGCCACCTCTCACTGCTTCCAGCAAACCAGTCATATGCCAATGCTTTGACTAGCTTAATTGCTCTGCCCAAGAGGCTTTAGGTAATGCCTCATACAATAGCATAACAAACTGATCAAAAGCAGAGTAGTCATCTAGTCCTCACCATGAACTTACATATCGAGGTGAATTATGTCATTCATAGCACACCAGGAGAGTTCCAGCATATGATAGCATCTCTTGGAACTCCAGACCAACTACTACAAGGAAACATAAAATTTGAGAGGGTATATTAAACTGCAGGCAGTACACACGCACACACACACACACACA
>JAWWMP010000116.1:63961008-64053476 GCA_035047865.1 Dendrocincla tyrannina
ACTACTACAAGGAAACATAAAATTTGAGAGGGTATATTAAACTGCAGGCAGTACACACGCACACACACACACACACACACGCACACACACACACACACACACACACACACACACACACACACACAAACACACACACAGACATAAACAAGTTTGCTATTACTTGGATTAGGTTGTTCAGCACAATACTTCTTTATCCTAAATTTATATAATTACTCTGCAGCACCATCATAGAAGACCAGCTCATTTGATCCACGTGATCATAGAAAAATCCATTTCAGTGATCACATTAATTGACTCCAGCTGAAGCCCCCAGTGAAGCTGAATAATGTCAGTGGGGCCATTAAGTTTAACCTGGGTCTTTCAAAGTATCTTTAATCACAATGGTGCCTATTTTACATTTCCATGATGCTAAGAAAGAGTCAGTATTGTTATATAAGAGGTCTCTCAAACTGGGCTTTGAATCTCACAGCAATAAATAACATGACTCAAAAAATGCTTATTTCCTTTTCTAGCAAATTTTTTCCAGCCATATGAAAAAATCAAACCCATCTTATATGGCACATCAATGTATTTTGTATTGTCTGATTAACATTTGTCCCAGATTTGAAAGGAGATGAAATGAAATGCATCCACCAACAGTAATGTAAAAATGCAAAAAGTCATCAGTAGAGGATATATATGTTTATGAAAATGTACAAAACAAACTATTACTTTGTAAATATAAACAAAACATAAGAAACTTGCTTTCGTAGATAGACTCTTAGAAATGTTTGCATGAATTTTTTGAATTATAAAATTAACTTTCAAAATAAAATGTTGCATGAAATATTATGCATGTTAAACTATTAGCATTGAGATTTTATTTTTTAGATTTATTGTAGTCATTTAAATATATGCATATTGCTGGAAGAGAGCAGAGCCATAGGAATTCCAAACAAATTATATTTCTGAGTAAAGGGTTCTTTGCTGTAGTTTATATATGTGTAGCTTTTAATGTAAATATACTGTAATAAAAATCTTAAGAAAACTTGGCTTTCAAACGTCCCTTAAGTAGTTGAAAAATTCTTAGCTTGAAATGGTCATTTATCTGCCATTTCTGAAAGCCTATTATATCCATAATGTAAACCACAATGTTAAAAATAAAGACACTAAACATTTATAATAGGATATGCATTCTCCATTTGCATTAATCATAGCATTCATGTGTGTGCTTTATGCCATAATTCTTTTTAGGTTTACTTATATTTATTTCATCTTAATTGTTTCTATTGTTTGCAAAAATTATTCTGCTGTATTTGCTCTTCTTCTTAATATTTCTTCAGTATTTTGTTGCCTTGCTGCTTGAGGCATTTTAAATGCAGATTATTTCTTCTAGAACACCTCTTGAATGCCTTCTCTTAAAGGAAACTCCTAAATTGTACAATTCTAATAAGCTAATACCTTTATGGCCCACAGCTTACTGTTATTCTAATCATTTAAAAAATTAAAAAAACAAGCAGATGTTCTCTTTTAATGTTTCACCCACTGGTTATAAGTGACTCCAAGTTTCAGGCCACCCAAGGCAGTGGCCTCACTGGGGAGGATGCCAGTGGAAGAGGTGCTTTTGAAAACTGCACAGTTTTGTGTGGGAGAGCATTGGGATAATGCCACTAGGCAACAGCCTAATGGCAGATCATGACTTCAGCAGTGCCTGACATGGCTGAATTCAGTGGTACAAAGGTGTTCTTGACATACTGTCAGTACCAGTTCTGAAGGTAAAGCGCTATTTGTCCCGTAACATTCCTTCGATCTTTGCGGAGGCTCCGAATAAACCAAGTCTTCCACATCTTTTCCTCCCCACATCTGGAGGAGTCTACTTTCATTAACTCCTTCACCCTAGCCTTAATGCCCATTATGCTTTCCCACCAAACGCAGAGGCAAATTATTCAATTACTTTAGGGGCAAAACTTATGTTCTCTGACCTGGCTTACTAATAACTGCCGCATGTTTAATAAGAAGCCTCTTCTTACCTTGTTCTTCATATATCTGAAAAAAATGCTTTTGCTATTGTTCCAGTTTCTTTGCAAAAATGAGCTTCTCTTAACATCTAGAAAAATCCACTTTTCCCTTGGCATTTCTAAACCTTTAAAACATTATATTTTTGCCAATAAAAGCTTTTGTCACTCCTATCTCTAAATCTGAATCTGGCCCTTCAGTGAGTTAGTTGAGGAACATTTCTCTATAAGCCTTTCCTAGCTGACTAGTGAATCAACTTAGTTCCTAGTCTACCTGTTACAATGAAATCCCAGCCTGCGCACACACTGAATTACCCTTGAATTTTTTACTTCTGTTGACGTCTAAGAAATCCACACTATCACAAAGCAGAGCTTATTAACAGTTTCCATGTATGCACCAAATGGTCAACACTTTTCATGTAGACAGACACAGCACATAAATTGCTATTTGTTTGCCATATTTCTTATCCTTACACTCTTTATTTTCTAAAAATTTTTCCTAACTTCTTACATGCCATAAGCTCGATGCTTTTCTTGAAGGCCTTTGCATTTCTGTTTCTGGTAGCAGTCTGACATAGGAAAATTCCTTTGAAAATATCTGGTCAGGCAGTAATGAGCTTTTCACCTAGAATTTTTTACAGCTCAAATCTTACTTACAGTTGCTTTTAATGAATAACGTTCATTAAAATATCTAAAGATGGCTTTTTAATTGGTTTCCCTCCTTTAAAAATAAAATCTGACTATATCCAAGTTCTTTAAAGTTTTCTTTAATTTTTTTAAGTAAAACATAAAGATTCCATGCCCTGCTTTATTCTCTGACTTTTTTGTCACTTCCTCAGACCTTTTTTCCCTTCTTTTTTTTGTTACCCTGAGTACGAAATCTTCTATCTGCCCAGTGCTTCTGCACCAAACCACTACCCCAAGCTGTGCCATTTTTAGCTTGCACTCACATCTGTGGATTTCCTGTACAGTTCAAATTGCTGTTTGAAACTTTTTCCAGAACTGCAAATATATACTGAAACTGGCACCAGTGCATTTGTTTTCCAGTAATTTTTTTGCCAGTAAAACCAGATCATTAGAGTACTTATGAAAAGTGGTCTTGAAAAGGATGGAAGATGAGTCCCCACATTTAATGAGCACATTGTGACTCTCTAAAAAATCATAGGGGATTACTAATCTTATTATCTTAAAACAGCCCTTGGTTGAGTTAAGAAATTGGACCTAGGGTTTTTGAGATCTGAAAACTGAGTCCAAGTAGCAACCAAATAGGTAGATGACTGAAAATGTTTATAATTGCGGAAAAAATTGTAGATATAGTTTGCAGTGCTTATCCAGCCGTGGATGATGAATTCTTAACAAGCTTAACGCTTTTTCCCTATTTTTGAACAAAAAGAAAAGCAAGAAGAAAAAAATTTACTGTTTTGTTTTGCATTATTTTTCTAAAGAAATAGTTAATATTCTGCAATTTTTTTCTACAGAATGGCAAGATGATCAAGAATCCAGATGAGCCCAGATCCTAACCCAAGTCATTTGGGATTGGTCTCCTTTCTCAATCAAAGTGGCTTTCAGACAGTGAAACTTGAATGAGGGTTTTTGGGACTTGGCCAAAACCCAACAAGTTCTGCCATTTCATGATTCCAAAGAAATCCTTATGATTTCCCATGAAGTCCAACCTTGTATATGATAACAATAATTCTCATTTTCTGTCCTAGCCACAAACTATGAGCGTGACTCACTAAGTAAGATTTTTTTCCGACTTCTGGTTTGGTTCTTGGGTTTTGGTTTTTTTCATCTGTGTGCCATAGTGGTAAAATGCCAACTGTAGTTTCTGCCTGGGCCTCCTTTTCATTTGCCACTGCCTGTACATGTAGTTGCATTTTAATAAATGAAAAGAGTTCTTACTAAGAACCCTTATTAACAGCTTACATGCTGTGTTGCACATAACAGGTACACCTTGGCTGAAGATGCTTCATCCGGATGGAGACCTGGGACTTCAAAGCACATTGTCATACAGCAGCCATCTGGCAAAACAAGCAGGGCAATGAGATCTCCAGTCTTGCTGCAGGCACAAATGCTGTTGTACGACTCTTTCCGGGGTGGGTGCAACTTCTTCCCAAGCACAGTATGCTGCACTAAATATGCTGAAAGTTGCTGGAAGTACCATCAACAGGGAAATCGCTGTGTCCAATTTGCCAGATATGTAGCCATAGCACTTCTGCCACTCACCAGCAAAAACAACACGCTTCTGCAAATCTATAAAAATGATAACTATAGCTGGCTATCTGACAGAACAGACCTTCCCATGGCGAGAAATGCTGTCATTAGTTCTGCCAAATATTTTCCATTTCCTGAAATTATTGCTTCTGTTTTCGTCTCTGTGAGTTTTAGCTAGTTGACCTTTATGAATGTCTTAATTTCCACCAGGTGTTTGTGCCTCTGTTTTATCAACACTGGAAGTGAAAAAAGATGCATGGCTCAGGGTACCTGCATACTGCTGACATTCCAGACGTTTCATCATTTTTCTCCAGGTTTTACAAATAATAGTTGAGTAAGATAAGCAACAGTAAAAGTTGTGTTGGATTCATTCTAATGACAGAATCATCAATTTGAGTATATGTGTTCTGTGTACATGAAAAGAAAGATGAGAAACCCAGAAATCCCTGTGTTCTTGCACCAGATACAGGGTTTTTACAACCATTAGAGGTCACCGCAGACTCCAGTGAACATCTATATGAAATAGGAGGAAACCTCCCCTGAGTACACAATACTCTTCAGCATTAATGTGAAACAGTAGTGATTGATTATATGATTTATAAGGCTGAAAAATACTGGTAATATAATTTGGAATGGAAAAATGACCAAGAATGATAAACTATGATTCAAGGGTCATCTTTTGAAGAAGACAAAACAATTAGCAAAGAAGAGAAAAATAGAAAGTCTTATGTAGTGCTTAAAAGGCATAGATTTAAAGTGACTGAACAGATACGGAAATGAGAGCTGGGTCTATCAGTGTTAGAAGAAAATGAAGAAATGCCTATTATCAGAATCCAAGTTTGAGAGTAACTTTGTTGATCTTCTTAAAAAACATGTATGATGCAATGGAAAGCAAAAACCTTGAGATGATGACTGAATGACTTGTTTTGTCTGTGAGTTCCAGTCATTGACCAAGACCCTACTATGCTTGATAAGCAAACAAATGAATGTCTCCTTCCCCAATAAATTTCTAACCTTAGAGGGGGAGCGGAAGACAAGAGATAGAGGAGATTGGTATGGACAGTCAGTATGAGAGAGAGTAGATGACACTATTAAAAAGCACTATCAAAAGTGCCAGCACACCAGCAGTCAAGTTGCTAGCACAGTAAAATTTGATTTTGCCTACTCTGCTGGGAAACCTTGAGCTGGGAATGTGCAAGTACATGTCTGAAAATCTAGGATGTGGGTGGTGAAATCTAGCCAAGAGAGAGAGCAGAACAGACTGCTAGGAAGGATGGCAGCAAGCCATGACACAGCCTAAGAGCAAGGGGTAGTTCATTTGATGTGGCAGTGAAGAAGGAGCCAGTGGAAGAGCAGAAAGGGGAGAGGGCCATTGAAACGGGCAAAAAGCATTGCAGATACCTCTTGGAAAGATAGGAGCAGGGAAGAATTGCTTTAGCAGAAGGGTGGGCAATTAATATTATAGTATAAATGTTCATGGTGGAATAATAAAGATCCTAGAGGATAACTCAGGATTGACACTTAAAGGTGTTATAAGGAAGTGTTTAGATAGAGTCTGGGTTTGTAAAACTAAAGTTGATAGTGTGGATAGTGCTCAGAGTACAAGTGGGAATGATAGGCAGAAGGGCAGTGTGTGAGGCACTGTGCAGACATCAGGTAAACTCTGACCTGAAAAGTTTGCAATCTCAAACACTAGGCAGGTGATTAAGGCAAGTAGTGGCCAGTTAAAGTATAGGGGTGAAATGTGCTTGTAATGCTTAGTGCAGCTGTAGCAACAACCACAAGTCACAATTTACATAAGATGTTATTGCACAGCAGGTTCCTTTTATGCATTACAGCACAGATGTATTTTAAAGTGGCATTTGAAGTAAGGTGGGTTGAGACACTGGCATGTCCAGACATGTGGAAGGCGCTAAGACTCTGCTTCTGTGCTAGTACCTAGTCCTGAAGCCAGGAAAGGGGTGAAGGGAACTGAATCTTCTGGTTATAATCTTCTTTGGGTTGTACAGCATTTCTTGACTACCTGGCTAGTAAATAATCAGCTAAATATTTATTCACTTGCAATATCATAGCCAGACTAATGTCAATATTTTTCTTTTAAACTGTTATGAGTATATTGCACAGTTCCAAATGTGAAAATGTTTTTTCATCTTACATAAAATGCAAATGTGAGCAATAAACCCCATGTGAGAAAGTGATAGTGACATATGTGCTGCTACAGGTTTTGGGCAGCAGTCTGAGCAAGAAGAAAGGACAATGAATAATGGAAATTGGGTAAATAAATATCTATGAAGATCAGAAAAATACTGAAACTCTGATGTCACATGTTGAAATCCTGTGGGAATTTCTTTTCTTGTAATAAAGCTCAGTGACAGAAAACACAGACACACTGTCAGAACAAATGTTCTCTCTCCCTGCTTTCAGGCATCCTCATTCCCTTGGACCATGCTGAAGAGACATCTCATCTCTGCATGAGAGTGTTGTGTGATGTGGATTCCACATGCTCTGTTGGGAACCTACTCTACCACATCACTGTCTTCCAACTTACGGCCTTTTCCCAATAGTGTAACAAAGACTTTTGCTGCAAATTGAATCAACATCTCCTTATCTACCCACCATGGACATGGACAACAGCTAGCTCTATATACAGGAAAGCTGTTGTCACATTGTTCTAATCTTCTCTTTTTTAGACTAAACAGAACCAGTTCTCTTGACCTTTCCTCATGAGTTGTGTTTTCCATAGCATTTATCATTCTTCTCCTCTGAACCGTCTCCAGTTTGTCTCTCTATATCTATCTATAATTTTAAAGTGTGGTGCCCAAAGCAGGACAAAGTACTCAAACTGAGTTTCCCCTGTGCCAGCAGAGTAAACCAGAACATCTCACATAATGTACTTTTGCTAATACGCTCTTCTTTTCTGAAGAAAGATTGGTCTTTCTTCAGCCATACGATGCAGCTCACTCTTACTTAGTTTAAGGGTCTTCAGATTTCTTTTCTGTTGTGCATCCCACATAAATATTTCCCATTCTATACTCATGCAATTAATATCTGTGGCAAACTTCACTTGTTTTTATTTTTTTTCCTGAATTTATACCACATCTAGGCTCTAACATAGTCCTGCAAAGTGCTGGCACTTCCTATCTGCTGGTGTGACTTGAAGATCCGCTGCTTCATATTCAAGCCACTCATATAGACAATGAATAGAACTAGACCAACAGCTGGTATCTGTCCACGTGTGTGTTATGGGGAACTCATCTACACTGCATTTTCCCAGTTTACTTTTGAGGAAAGTGTGTAAGACTGTGGGGAAAGTCTCCTTAAAATCAAGGACTAATAAGTCTACTCTTGATTCTTATTCCCTTGTCCAATTAATCTGTCAAAGAAAAATGAGATGGATTTGCTTCTGATAAATCCATGCAACACTTTGTTATCACTGTAAAAATGTTCAGATGTTCACAAAGTGATTGTATGCTGTAGTACTGTAAGATTTATCTGGTAATAGGATTATCTTTCTAGGCATCTAAAGTTTGTTAGGCTCCAATTTTTATGGAAGGGTATTACAGTAGATATTCTCTAACCCTGATGTCTTCCATAGTATTCCGTGTTTAAAATACTTGTTGCTGGTTCAGTGATTGTTTTTGGCTAGTTGATGAAGTATTGCAAGGTGTATATGCCTGCCTGTTCTTGTCAATAAAATGTTTTTGTTTAGTGATTATCTGGGTTGATACACCTAATTGGAAGAAAGGTGTCCACATCACACACTGAGAACTGAAACCTCCAAGAAATGGAAGGAAAACAGTGACATGAGGTATAATATGTATTTTCCAGCCCTTAATAATGGTTGCCTAATAAAGTACTGAGTATATTTACTCAGTTAATATATAGAAACTTGCATCTGCAAGTGGGAAGAGGATTGCTGTTTCAAGGGTTCAATAGTCATTTTAGCTATTTTAGAGTTAATGCTAACAAATATGAAGGGAAATTTTAGGGGTGTGTATGATAAGTAGCAGTTAATTATTTGACAAGCAAATCTTAATATATTTTCCTTACCCTCTTTGGGTTTTCTTTGATCACTGCTTCACATAATATATCTTCTAAAGCTTTGATTATAGTTTCTCTTGCTATTTAAAGGATTAGCAATATTTCCTCTGTTTACTGGTTTTCCCACCTCTATCATTGTAATATATTGTCATCTATCCCAAGTAGATTGAGAAGAGCTAAGTTTTTAATAAATGCTATGCATTTGCACTACTCCCTCTTGGAGTAACAGAAAACATTGCTTTGGATTGAATGTTCCTGCTCACTTGTCTTAAAGGTTATTTAATTAAAACAAGAGCAAAAGAAGAATGTCCCTGCTCTAGCCAAACATAAAATGTCATCCTAAAAATAGAAATAAAATCCTCACTTTGATGTGACAATGCTTAGATCCAGCTTGCAAGTTAGTAAAAATCTTTGGGTAGAGCAGAGGGAACCTGGCTATCTCAGTGAAAAGATATTTGTTGCATCATTCCTTAGCACCTCCTGCTGGCTAAGAGACATGGAGAGACTTTTATTGGTATGAGGGCTAACTGAGCATAGCTGGCCTATAAAATAGTGGGCACAAAGCTGAGCGATATTTTTCCACCACTCAGAAAGGAGGAGTTTCTGTACTGTTGTCAATAGTGATGGTAAACAGAAAAAAAAGGAAAAAGGTTTGTACAGGGCAAGATCAGATACTTGAGCAAGCAATAAAATTTAATTCTCTAGGCCTCACTCTTTGTATGCTTCTCTGTATCAAAAATAATACTGCAGAGAAAATGAGAATTATAGCAGAGTGAAGGATATGAAGTAGAATAAGAATCAACCACAAGATAGCATCAGTAAAAGTGACGTTCTGTAAAACATAGAAGTGCTACAAGTGAATGACATATATGAGAGTTCTTTTCGTTGGCATTTATATTTCCATTTTAAACATGTGGTGGGATAAAGGGAAGACTGCTTTGGAGTACAAAGTCTTTAAGTTCACTGTATCCCCAAAGTGTAGCTTAGTATCTGAGGATGTGTATAAAGTATCAAAATAAACTACTGGTGTTAACCTTCTGCATCTATTCAAAATGAAAATTTCAGGGAAATTTGCCAGATATAAAAAAATAAACACTGCTGGTTAATGTCCATGGACCAGAACGGGCTCAGCATGAATAGATTTTATTTATATAAGTGCAGAAGCAGGTTCCATTTGCTATTAGATCTTCTAAGGTAAACTTTCTTATATAAACTATGGAATGTCCCACTAAAATAGTACAGTAAAATAAAGCCAAAATTTGGGGTTAAAACACAAAGGCTGTATTTATTCTCTGAAACGCGCACCCAAAACCTCATACTTTTACTGTTTTGTTCGTCCAAGCACCACAAAGGCAACCATCAGTTATAATAATGTCTCTATCTTCCTTATATATCATGGCACAATAGGAATGGACCTGCAGAGCAAACCAGTACCAGAGATCCAGCATCCCATATACTAAATATTTTGGAGGTTTCAGTTTGGACTAGCTTTAACCCATTCCTTTTGACTGGGCAGCATCAGATGCAGAGCTGGAGTGTGTCCTTCAGCTGAGCACAAAAAAAGGAACCAGCTTACATCTGACGTGACGAGCTCCATCATGTGAACAAACGTGTGGTAATCAGGAGAGATGAAGAAGTCCACTTCAAAAGCCTGATCCAAAATAAAGCAGTAGTAGAGACACACCCAGGGAATTAAGACCTATGTAGCAGCCCAGTGCATGAGGTAGATTTAATTAACCCTGTTCCACAGGTGGCAGGTGGAGGTACAACAGATTTACATGAAAAGGAAGTGGCAAAACCATGACAAAGCTGAATAATTTGCTGTCTGGAGATATTGGGCACTATGGGGCACTATGTCTGCTGCAAATGGACAGGGCATGGTGGTGGAATAGTGAACTAATGCAGATAATTCTTATCAAAACCCACAAAATGCAAACAGAAATTAGAGGGTCTGGCTTGATTAAATGGCCTGTGATTAATCTCATTCAGTGTCAGTGATAAGGAGGATAGTGACTAGACGGGCTGTGATGAGTAGCAACTTAGAAATGGACCATGAGATACAGATTTAAGTGAAAAATATGAGGGCAAAAGAAACTGCAGTTGCTGACTTGGCTTTGTCTGATGTAGCACTTTCTCTTGGCCACTGGATGAAGAACATGTCACCCCACTAGCATCCTATCCTCTTCACATCATGGCTACCTCCAGGAAAAGCTGTACTCAACACCAGAGCATCTCAGGGAGTTCATAGAAATCAATTATTAGTGCTCCATTGTTATCAGTTAAGCGACTCCACTACTGCAGAAATGTGTATGTTATTTCAACGAGCAGTAACAGCTAATAATGTTTTATTTTGTATAATGCATTCTGAGATTCTCATGTAAAGCAGAGCTTGCCATTGCTATTTTTGTATGTTTTGCTTCTATTTAGTATCTGATAATACAATTATCCAGACTGGCTATGCTATCAGCTAGATATTTAATTATTACATGGCTGTACTGGAAAGTACAGAAAATATAGAAAGCCAAAAAATATAGACACCTCAGATGTACTAGTGTTGGTTTTGGGCTTAGCCCACATTTTTTACCAGTGAAAAAGTTTCAAAAGTATATTAAAGACATTCTGGAGGACTCTAAAACAAGAATTTACCCCAAAATCACTGGGCACAGAGAATGACTCAATTCATTGGTAAACTCATAAGAAGGAAAGCAGCCTAAGTAGAAAAAAGGTCTTAGATGTTGCTCTCATTTGTAGCATTAGCATCATGTTAATGAGATAGGGCTGTAATGGCTTCAAAGCAGTTATTCAGCAGATATAAAAATAACTGTGAATGAATAGCCATGCCTTTATCTTCCCTTCATGAATACAAATGTATGGTACCTAGGTAACAATGCCTTTAAAATTTCCTAAAGGATATTTTTTTTTTCTTTCCTAAGTGATTTTATAAGGAAAAAGTCTTGAATACTGTAACTCTATTTTTGGGGTTTTTTTCAGTGTGCATTTTTTTAATTACTTGGTCATTATATTAAGATAACTGGATATGAGAATTACTTTTTTGTAAATTTTTTATAACTGTCCTTTAAAGTGCTAGCAACAGATCCTTGCCAAAATGTTGTGCTGAATCCATTGCTGAGCTATACAAAAATCCTCATTCAGGTTCCACTGTCTCAACCTGCATTTATAGGTGCTGTACTTCTCAATAGGGACATGAGATGTAATTGTTTCAAAAGTTTCAACAACTATGCTCAAAGGATTGATCAAAGTGCAGTTGGGTGCACTGCAATTCCCTTTGGAAATCCTGTTCCTTTGCTTCATCTTTACAGCCAAGCTCCAAGCATGATGCAACCAAGTCACAAGTATGACAGACAATAAAACACGAAGCTGTACCAAGATACTGCATTTATAGGAATGATGGTCTGATTATAAATAAGTCTTTCCTGGTCTTATATTTCATAAATATTCATTCACACCTCTTAGCACATCTGTTTGGAAGACACGTTGTTTGAAAGATTTTGGTGGAGTACCTAATGCACGATGATAAATACTGACCAAATGATACTACTTATAACTAGAAGAAGGTAAATTGATGAAGAGGCAGAACCTTATCATGAAGACTAGGAACACATCCTGTGATATTTTAGAAGACAGAAATAAAATTGTTTCAAAGTTTCCACAGAAAAGCTTTGAGCAGTGCCACTTTCCTTTTACTCTTTCCTTATTTCATGTAAATATGTGAATATGGCTGAAAGAAGCTGAGCTTATGAAAAACCAGCAGTATTCTGTCAGTTTCTAAATTGTCATCTTCAAACCCCCATCTATCTGTCCTCCTCTGCTAATTGCACAATCTATTCAAGAGGGAACTTTGCATCATCAGTACTGGCAGTCTGCTTGCACAGCCATACTGTGCCTTTGTGAATAATACAGCAAAGTTTAAATTCAGAATGTTTTCTGTAATTAGCTATACTCTGTAGCTAACAAGATCATAAAGCTGGTCATTCAGTACATTTCTTCTCATTCCTTTAATTTTCTATCCTAGAGTATTAAACAGCTGATTCATACTTTATTTGCGTACACTGAGAGTTTAGTTGTTGCTTTTAAGAACTTTAAAATCACTTAAGCTCTATGCTGTAAAGCAACAATCTTAAGCTACAATTTTGTAAAGACAGCCTACACACACAAAAGGTGGATATCATTTTTTGAGTTACAAAACCTTGAGAATAAAATGTTTGTTTCTCCTAATTCCCCTGTGTGTTTATATTTCTGAACAGTCAGATTTTCTTGAGCTCTGCATCAACCTCAACAGAATAGTTTGAGAAATTTCCATCTATATTACTTTTGTTTCTTTGTGCCTTGAATCAAGACAATATTTGGAACTTGCACTACCTACAGACTCCCTAGGATTATCATATTGTCTTCCCTCAGAATTTCTGTAAGGTTTAATATCTTTCAATGCCATTTGCATGTTGTCAGGCTTGCATAGCATCGCTGCACATTGCTAGGATACAGTAAATGTTTTTAAAAGTTAAAGACCTCCCCTTTTTCCTATTGCTATCTAGAAAATATAACCAGATTTTACCCTCTGATATACGAGTGCAACTCCCCATGGAGTTCGACATGTGTAGAAGGGTAGAATTTGGTCTTAAAGATTTATAGAGCTACAAAACTACAAGTAGATAACTTAGATTATGTTTTCTGGGACTTAGGGCTGAATCCACGTCACTAACAAAAGTTTCATCTTAAAATGGCATTAGTATCCCTTGGAATATGAATTTGGATTATTATTATTATGCTCTTTTAGGTCTTTGGATTCATTTGACCTTCAGTCTGATCTGTTCCCTTCCTTCTTCCTTCCTTTCCTATCATCTGGTTTCATGGGCGGGGTAATATAGGAGAGAAGTCAGGAGTGGAAATGCACTACTGGCTAACTCAACATCTTCTGGAAGTTGCAATAGATATTCTCCCACTGTCCAGGAGGAGGAAGGTAAGTTGGGAGTGGAGCTGCATGGTTTAGAACAACACCAGAGGCAGTGACCTAGAAACCTTACATAGGAGGGAAACAACAGACCTTGAGCTGCAATAGTAAATTACTCAGGCTTTGCGCAAGTGGCTGAATAATCATTTTTCTGGCTTGTCATGGTGTCCCAGAATATTCTTACCTTTTTATTTCCCAGTTGAAAATTAATTTCCTATCTCCTAGACACACAGTGAGGAGCCCTCCATTACCCTTTTGAGAACTGTATAGCATAAAGCATTTATCATAGGCCTCCTTTTTATTTACAGTCTGGTTTTTCCACTCTCAAAACAGAATTATCCCAAAATAAACACTAGACAATGAGAATCAAAAGCATGTGTAATAGCCATGTGATTTCGTAACTACTTGCCACATCTTTGTTTGGCATACTGGACTTTGTTTAGCAGAAACATAATAGTATCACAAGGTCAGAGTCTCTACAACTGAATCTATCACTAGAAAACCTGGAATTCATATAACACAGACTTCTGTACAAAAGAGTTTCACCCAAAATTAAAAGTAAATTCCCTCAAAATGGTGACCAAATTTAGTTAAAGAGAGGGAAAAAAACCACAAAAAACCCCCTTCTTGATTAGTTAACTTTTTTTTCTTTTTTTTTGCTAAATACGTTATATGCAAGATGTGTCTTTTCTCAGCTAGGTGCTACACCATCGCTATGGCCAAGCTGGATCTCATAGACTAAGCAGGACTAATCCTGCTCAGCAAAGTTACTGAGTGGGGAGCTCTCCAAGACAAGCACAGGTGCTTGCAGGTCTTGCAAGCAGTGTTTTAATAAGAGTGGAAGTAGCACTCCTCTTGGGTCTGTGGACTCATGCTGGATCTTAGGAATAATTCTGCTACTAGGAAAATTACTTCAACTATTGTTTAAAAAAATTATGGTGAGAATCGTTACTCTGTAAATCATGGGTACAAGCATACAGGTATACATGAATAAATGGAAAATTAAGAACTTGGGAGAAAAACAGATTTCTGTTCCCATGATGCTCATCTTGTTATTTTGCAAAACAAACCTCATTCTAACCTCTTCTTCATAGCTCAGTACCACCCAAAGGTTCCCCAACAATTCTTCCAGTTTAATAGGTACTGAATTGAAGTGCATGTCATGTCATCTCTTTGCTAAAATTCCCTGTCACCCAGGGCCATCTAGGATCTTTTGCATCTTCCAGAGTAATTCAACTGCTTTCATGAACTTACAGTCCTCTTCACCTGCATGAAATGATTATGGCCAAAAGTACAGAAAGAGAGTATAAGTAGCATGGACATGTTTGTTTAAATAATCTTGGGAAAGCTCTTCTGAGCTCTTTATCTCCTTATTCTTTATAGAACTTTATTTGTATTGAAAGACCAAGACTTTTTCTAGTGGGAATTACTTGTCTCATGGCAGTGGGAATTCATACTCTAAATCTAGTCAAGTCATGCTTCTTTCCAAGTTGCTTTTAGGACACATCTGAGGACCAAAGGCCAAACTCATGCCAGAAAGTAAAGGCATGAAACTAAAAACTAAACAATATGGATAGTTACGGGAGTAATCAAGTTCGTGTATTTTATATTACAGTAAGGACACAACCTCTGGTCCCTGAAAAATGAGTAGGCGGCACTATGACTTGCCTTGTGCCCTCGGCAAATAGAATATTACTGATAGGGAAATAAGAAATATTATTATTAGTGCTTTAATCACAATGAACAAGCCAATTGTCTTTTTAATTAGCTAAGTACATACCCAGACACAAAGGTTACATTTGTTACAATTGCCATATGCAATAGTAACAAACTGTAACTTGGTCTGCAGTGCCCCTCACTCTTATGTCCCAGCAATGCAATCGAATCAATATGTGGCAGGGAAAAAAATACAGTTGAAGCTAAGACATTTATCTCTTTACCATCGCTACATCATGAAGTGGTTGCAATTGGATTTAAAGTTTTTCGTGAGTTTGTGTTTAGTTTGGGGTTTCCTTAGAGCTTATTTCCTATATTGTCTTTGCTTCTGTATTCAAATGAGTACTGAAAAATACCCAGGGTGGGTCTGCATAACACACACCTCACAAAATAATTCATTTGGTCTTTTCCCATTGAGACTGATGCTAACATCTGTTCCCCTTTGAGGCTGAGAGGCAATGCTTTACCTCAAAGCCACCAGTCAGAAGGTGGGCATTTCCTGGCTGGGCAAGCAACTGTGTATGTGTGTACACTTCTCACTGGGTCTTGAAAATGTATGCACGGCTTGCTGGCTGCAGCTGAATGTTCCAGACTGTGTTTCAAGATCTCAGGCAAGATAAACAGGTTATGTCTACTCCCTAGTGCAACTGGTTTCGTCTTAGTAATTACTATTGCTGGTGAGGAGGAAGAGAAAGCCAGGAATTTGCAATAGGAAGGGGACTCGTGGTAGGCAGGAGGAAGACTGGCATCGTTTGATCTTAATAAAATGGAACCTTTATTGGTTTACCCACTCATTTGTGTTGATGACATTTGATCCACAAAGAATGAAACTGAGTTAGCAGTAAGTTACTTCAAATACAAAAGTTCAAACTTCTGTTTTCCTTATACAAGTCTTTTTCAGCTGTAGTAATTTTAAGTGTTACTTGAAACCACTGAAAGTAGTGTCTCCAGGCAATTGAATACCTAAAAGATGATTTTTTTTTTTATGACACCAAACAGGTCAGATCATACCGAAGTGAATATGCTATACTCAACAACATAGTTAACTCCACCTTTTTTAGTCTTGGTGATACAGCAAGGCTTGGTTGCTTTTCAAATCATACATTTGTTAGAAGTATATTTACAAAATTAAAAGTTGATTGCTCTGTACTACAGGATATTTCTCTATTGAGCATACAAAAATCTTTGTTTAATGCAGGTCCCAGAGTAACAGCCCATAATAACACTCTCTACAGAGAGCTCTGAATGGGGAGATGGGAAGTCCAGATTAAGAGAACATGGACATTTGCATTTCAATAACACTTTCTATTGAACCATTTTTAAGTCTTGATAGCCTGATCCTACTCTCATTAAAGCAAATGGCAAAACTCCCACTGAGGTCAATGGGAGGCTTGATCTGGCCCTAATTCATGAATGGCCAGATTTTGGTGCCCTAACTTCCACTGAATAAACCGTTCAGTCTGTGCAATTCCACTTAGTTATATACTTTTGAAGTAAAGCACTACTCAGTCTCTGTCATGAAGTTCATAACAGTCCTTTGAGATCCATCAGTCAAATTTATGGATCTGTTCATAGCAAAGGAAATTTATTAGTAGTTCATACCATCTAGCTACTCTTTAAATAGTTATGAAACAGTTCTGATAATATATTTGCAATTTTGATGTTTTTATGACCTGATGCGTTTTACAACCTTTTTATGACTCTTCGCTATTTCTTTTGTGAGATTAGTCAGCTAAATCAAATGCACAATTTATCTTTGCTGACTGGATGCAAAGATTTTAAACATAGCTCCCAAATAACTATAAAGAAGACTGTTTATAACAGTGGCTATAATTTCTGTGATTACCTTACTTAATAGCTAGGAATTCAGCAAATACACTGACTAAGCAGAAAAAAAAAAAAAAGTCCCTGAAAGCAGAATTCAATGTTGCTGGTTTTTGTTTTGTTGGATTTTTTCTCCCCCACAAAAATAACAGTATTGCATTTATCCTCATAGGTGATGCAGAGGAGAGTATTTTGAAGACAGAAAAGGAAGCTCACACTTGACTGCCAGAGAAGATCACTAAGAATTGAACACAAAACATATTTGCCTGGAGAAAAGGAGGCTCAGGGGAGACCTCATTCTCTACAACTATCTGAAAAGAGATTATAGAGAGGTGGGGTCAATGTCTTCTCCCAGGTATCAAGTGATAGGACAAGAGGACATGGCCTCAAATTGGAGGCCTCACTAGTAGAGGTTTAGATTAGATATTAGGAAAAATTTCATCATGGACAAGGTTGTCAAGCACAGGAACAGGCTGCCTAGAAAAGTGGTTGAATCATCCTCCCTGGAGGTGTTTAAAAGACACGTAGATGCGACATTTAGGGACATGGCCTACTGGTGGTCTTGGCAGTGCTGGTTTAATGGTTGGACCTGATGATCTTAAAGGTCTTTTCCTACCTAAATGATTTTGTGATTCTTTTCTATTCTGATTGTCTGTTAGAAGTCTCTCCATATATTACTTTACAGATTTACCTACAATGTATATGTTGCACAGAGTGTTAAATAATTTTTCCAGTCTGGAGTAGTTTGTTGTAAGAAAGATAATGGCCTCCTGTCTCTAAACTGTATGTTTTGATCCTTTTGTTCTTTTTCCTGTAAAAGGCATATCCCTTTCTGGCGCCACCTTGCCTGCCAAAGAGATTAGGGAGCAGTGGCTAGTGCAAAATTTCAAGAAAATTTAAAAATCACTCATTAAGGTGCCATAACAGCCCACAAAGAGTGGAAAGAATGATAGAGATTGGATGTAATCCTTCAGGATGTGTGATGCTGTTAAAGGATGCATGTTCACTGTCACAGCTCCTTTGTACAGTTTTACATGTCTAAACTGCATCTTCATGAAGACTTTTAACAAAATAACTTAATAATTTTAGGCGTGAGGTCAGAACACCAATGTCCAAAGCCACTGAGAAAAAGGTTTGTTTTTATTGTCATAATAAACAATAGAAAAGACAGAAATTTCATGAGAGCAGGTTTGCAACAAAAGAAGAAATGTTCAGATAACCCAAAGAAACATTAAAAAACCCCAAACCTTCAGGTATCATCTATTATTTGCATTAATAAAAGATTATCAATAACCTCATAATTACAAATGTAGGTTTATAACAAAATGACAAACTGAAGAGACCAGAGTAAACTAAAACTTTTTCCCTAACTGCTGTCAATATTTGGACAGTTAAGTAACATTCTGGTTACAGCTCAGAAGGAATTAGATCACTTTCTGCAAATATTGATAATAAATACAGAATCAGAAGGACCTGGAAAACAATCTGCTCCAACATTCCCTTCACAATCAATTTATTTGAATAAAAACACCATGACTTGTTCAAACATGAAAGCAAATACAAAATTTGTACATGTTTTAACAGCAAATGTCAGGTTTTATTTTTATTATCAGTACTGTGGTCATCAGAATTGCACAGGAAAAGCATGTCAACTACATCAAAATCCATGGAATTTAAAGTCCAAAGTGACTTCAAGCCTGAAGTCATATTAAAATTCTTATCTTTTTTTTCCCCCATCTTCTTTATTTTTTAAACCTGTAATAGTAAAAATCTTCAGCTTTGTCTTCATTAGGATAAATGGCTACTGAGAGTTGGACAAATTGTGCTCACCTAGGGGCTACAATGTGTTAAAGCCTGTTCAAAACTTTCCATAATATTTCACCTACTCATGACTATCTTTTATTGATCATGGTGACTGGAAGAAGTGACTGAAGACTGGAGAAAGGTAAACATTTTTCCTGCCTTCAAGAAGGAGCCAGGGAACTACAGGCAGGTCAGACTTGCCTCAATCCCTGGGAACATGATGGAGCAGTTCAGCCTGGAGACCACTGCTGGCCATGTAAAGGACAAAAAGGTGATCAGGAATAGTAAACATGGATTCACAAATGGCAAGTCATATTTAACAATCTGATAATCTTCTATAATGAGATGACTGGCTTAGTAGACCAGGGGAGAGCAGTGGCTATTGTTTCCTTTGACATCAGTAAGACTTTTGCCACTCTCCCACAGGATCCTCATGCAGGAGCTGGTGAAGTATGGGATCACCATACTTAGGTATGACATAGGTCATACAGTGAGGTGAATTGAAAACTGCTTAAGCTGTGAGGCCCAGAGGGTGTGGATCAGTGGTACAAAGTCCAGCTGGAGGTTGGTAACTAGTGAAGTACCCCAAGAGCCATGATTGATTCTGATCCTCCTTGACATCTTCATTAATAACGTGGATTGTGCAGCAGTGTACCCCCTGAAAGTTTTCAAGTTACACAAAACTGGTAGAAATGGCAGATCAATAAGAGGGTCATACTGTAATCCAGAGGGACCTCAATAGGCTGGAAAATAGGCTACCTTAATCTCTGTCCTTTATATCTAAAGGTCATTGCCCTCAGATGTCCCTATATCATGTCACAGCTGCTGAGATGTGATTGCTCTCTTTTTATGCAGTGCTTTCACATGTAAAAGTGCAAACTGTCTGTCTTTATATTGACTCCAGAAAAAGGGGCAGATATTGATGAAAGGCCCTCTGTCACTTGGTTTCCCTTAAGTAAATATTTGGCACATAAGCAGTAGTGTTGTGGTCTTTCCTCAAGATAAGAGCTGTAATATTCTGGAAATAATCCTGGAGAAGCAGAACATAAATCTTCTTGAACAACAGTTGTAGGTGGAAAATCTGGATGATTTTAATTGTAACACGGCATTCAAGTGATGCATAAAACTAAACACAGACTATCCCTGTATATGGAAGTCATAGCATCAGCCATATTTAATTCTGATGTGAGGACTTCAAATACTGTATCAGAAGAAACCTTGCACTGAAGTGCAAGCATAAGGAAGATGTACTCAAGACTGTTTGCTTCAATACATTTCAAATGGATTTTGGAACCACTCCTAGGAAATCTTTGTGAAGGTGGAACCTTCAATTCTTGTTGTAATATGTATAATATAATATAACATAATATAATAATATAATACTTAAAAATCAGGTCTTAGCTACCTTAAATCATGAGGCACAAAAAAATCCAACATTATTCTATCTTCATCTGTCCTCATCTCTAAATGGAAATAAATTCAGTTTATTTCACACCAGTATGACAGAGAAAAGCATTAACTAATTTTTAAAGCTCTCTAATATCACTACAAGCACCTTGGCAAAGTCTGTGAGGAAATTAATAATTCTAATTTTAGAAGAGACTGTAGTAAATAAGGCATCCAGCCTTTACTTATGTGTGTTCACACACTGAACAGGAAGAATACAGCTGAATATTGTTTAGTATGTTATGTGAGTGCAGCACATGAGATATACTGAGTCAGGCAAGGATCATCTTAAAACGATATGTGAACGCATAATCAAAAATCAAATTATCATGTATATGTAAGATAATTAACTCAGCCTTATTTCCTGGCATTAGTATTTCACTTGGTAATCTACCTCTTTTAATACAGGCTTTGTTTTTAACCACCCTTCTCCTTCAGAAAGTTCTTCTGAAGGACTCCACCACAGTTCAAGAACTGACAAGAGGTAGAATGACTGTTTGTGCCTTAGCTTGTACATTGCCAGAGCTCCAAAATGTTTAACAAAGGTATATCATAAGTGTTTCTAGGAGTGGAAGAAAGGACTAAGCCAAGTTGTTCAACGCCATGCTTTATCCCTCTGTCATACCTTCTTTATGTAACCTGGAAAACATTGTGGAGATTATAAGAAAAGTTTCAGTCCTTCAACTGAAGGAATCAAGCAGGTGAAAGAGAAGGTTGAAACTGGTTTAGGGAGCATCCACCCATCTACCACTTAATCAGTAACAAAAACCTCCTGATACTCCTCCCCACATGCTTTGGGAGAGAATGGCATCTGCTTTATCTAGTCAGGTTTCACTCAGTATATATTGGGAAGCTTTAATTCCTACCTGTAACAAGAGGAAAAGTCAAAGGATAATAATTTGCAGTCATTTATCACACATGACCAACAGAAGTTGCAGCAAGCTCCAAATACCTTGCCCTATGTCCCACCTTCCCCTCCTTGCGACACTCAGACTCCACACAGATGGGAATCTCCCAGTTATGCCACATCACGTCTTACTCTTGCCGTGTTCAATAAGAAGTATCCTTTGGTCTTCTTAATTTATTACATGGAGAACCATGATAAAATTTGTGAAGGGGACTTACTAGACTTCTTCCTGTGTGATGATTGAAATAAAATATTGTACCAGCAATTCACAGAGTCACAGAGTGGTTGGGATAAGAGGGGACCTTTTATGATTACCTTGTTCACTTCCCTGCTAAAGCAGGAAGAAGACTACATAACCTTTCTGAGCAGCCTGTTCCAGTGCTCTGTCACCCTTGCATCCATTTCAAAGCTGCCCCATATCTTGCAAGTGCAAGACAAGCCAAGGCAAGCCAAGAGATGGAATAGGATTGGAATGATAAAGCAAGTAAGAAAAACTGGATTTTTCCGGCATTAGATGTAGGATGGTTGATGAGGAAGATTAAAAGATAAATCAGCTAAAGTAATTATTCTGCCTTCTTCCTACCTCAACCATGATCATTTCAGATTTTCTCTAGGAGAGTTCATCACTGTGCAGAGCTCCCTGTCTACTAGCATTATCCTTAACACTCACAAGAATTGCACACTGACACATGTGTCACAAGAATTGCACACTGACACATGTGTCCCTGCTCCAGCAGTATCTGCCATCATGGAGCTTCTGAAGTCTGAATCCTTCAACCTCTGCTAGATATAGATTGTCCCACAAGCTCTTGGGACTTCCTGCTCCCACCGAACTATGCAACTGCAAGTCTCCATTGCTCTGGCCAGAGCTGTTCAGCAGCCTTGCATTCATATGGCAGGATCTTAATTTAGGGCCAGTTTAATAAAATTAATATGTAAGTTGTCTTTTCCTGTCTCTTTCACCCTTCACATCGGAGACACCATGTTAGTCATATCCGTCACTCTGGCCCTGGGATGACCTAGATGTGAGTGTCTTTGGTCTCATCCCAGTGACTTACACCCCTCCACTTGAGAGGACTGTGTTGCTCTTTGCCCTTGGGTCAAGTAATGGTATTTCTAACAAATCACTGCACATGCCATACTATCCCCTTCTTTCCTCTCACTGTAATGATCAAGCATCTTGCTCTTTGATTAAGGTTCAGTGTGAGTGGGCTCACACAAAACACACAGAGGACAAACTGTGTAACTTTACATATTAGGACTAATGACAACGTCTCAACTTATTTCAGAAAAACTTTGAACTAAATATAAATCTTTTCATACACTTCAATTATTCAATGGATTCTTTGATCAAGATGAAAAACAGTAGAAGTCTGACTAACAATGGTACAATATTGAAAAGATAGAAATAAAAGGAAAAATCCAAAGTGAAAATTTTCACAGCCCTACAGCTTTCAATATTTATATTTATTCTCTTGTATATTGCATGTCCTGTAGAAAATACTGCATTTAATTTCCATACCACTTCAGGTGAAATACAGAGATAAAAGAGGGAAAAAAATCTAGTAAAACTCTTATTTTTCTCAACATTAAAATACATAACAATTTTTAGGTACAGAAACAGAACAATTAGTCAGTAAGGTCACAAATACTGTCCTAAAAATCTTCAATACCTGACGGTTACCTGAGAGGCATGGTGTGATCAGGTTTTCCGTCCTGTACGTGACAGGGGTTTCATTGTCTCTTTGATCTGCTCCAATCTGCAGGGAATGGTGTGATTAAGATACTACTTTTAGTGAACAGCTCTCCAAGTTACACAGCTTATCCTGGAAAAGTGCTCTGAGATACAGGAGAAAGCAGTAAACTGTTGTGAATTTTTGCTATTGTTCTTTCTTTTATTCATGAGTAAAATATTGTAATTAGTTGGCTGAATGAGCTAAATATCTGCCAAAGACATATGTCATCTATTATGCAACATGGGGACTACCATCTTCTGCTGCTGAACACACTGAAAATATCATGTATAATGTAAATATCCACATGATAAATAAGAATGTCAAATTTATCTATTCTTTCACCAGCTCCAGCTCGTACCATGGCTTGGGAAGATGAAATTCATTTTTGTTGATCACCCTGGGAGAAAAGAGGATAGTATTTTTAACAAGTCCAGGTTACCTAAGTTACAGTATATACTGTTCTCCAGAGAACACACTAGATGCTCTTTATTCCATCACCTGGTCCCTTGATAATAGAATAAGAAGCAGGATTTGAAAACATACACAAAAAAAAAAAAAAAAAAAAAAAGAAACCAAAGAACTATATCCAGTACACACGTAAATGATATAAAAACCATTCATGCACATATATACATATAGTCAATATAACTAAACACAATTGCATATTCATGCACACTTTTATAATACAAAGAATGATCAGATGCAGATTCAAACACAAAAATCATTGACTTTATTAAACAGACAAATATATATAACTGATTTGCCTCATAAATATTAAAAAGTGCCCTTACAAGCCATGCTGTTGATGTAGCATCAGCCTTTCCATCTTCTATATTCCTTACCATTTAGAGTTATATTTGTGGGCATTGCAGATAAGGAGTTGTATGAAGAAAGCACAGTGATAATCTGTGGTAATGATTGTTGCTTGACTTAAAATAAAAAAGGAGTAGCCTTTTAAGGTCACCATCAGTTCCATGTTTGGATTGTTTCTACTATTTGGAAAGGGTTGACATGTTTTAAATTACTAAGTAATGTGAAAATACATTACCAGCACAAGACTGTTGTCTATGTAAATATTTTATGGGTAGAGTCACCCGCCATTGGTTAATAAGGTAGCAGAGATTCAAAGCTATTTATGCGAACTCATATTTTTAAGATGAGGAATTTGAAAACAAGAAAATGTGACAAAGTTGATCAGGATGTAAGACAGTGGCTCACAGACAGACTGTTTGGTTCTTGCATGACATGAGCAGCTCTTTTAAATTACTTGTTGAAAAGAGACATAACATGGTCCATGTGAAATATATTAAATGCATAAAATGAGTCACCTAATAAACCTGTCAAATATCTCTAACTCTTGATTTTGCGGAGATGAAAGAAAAAGATCCTGATAGGTTTTGCTTTCATTGGTTCCCCCATGTGCCCATGACATGAAATACAGAAGGTAGCCCATCCATTATAGAGCAAACATGAATGCTCTTACTTTGAGGTTAACAGTATGATTGGGAAGTGAGTGCAGCTCATGGACTCAACCTGCAACAGCCATCTCCTTGGTACTCCCCCATCTGCCTTTGTTCCCTGGCAGCATAAGGACTTCCATGAGGGACTGCTCAGTTTGGACCTATTTGTTGTCTCATCTGCTGTAGGTTCTTTCTCGATGGTGTTCTCTGATTTTCACTGCGCAAGACCAAACAGAAGTGTAGCTCATGCTGTCCCACTGCCTCTGTGAGGGTCCCACAGACCATGAAAGAGGGAGATGGAGGATCAGTGTTGTGCAATGGCTGCAGTATGATAACTTGCCTTCTGCAGACCGCATCAGAGTTGCAGCATGTGGCCGCCAGGTGTCTGGAAGTCACCTTCCTCATCTTTTCATCAAGAAAGATGAATGCTATACGACCTTTTCTTCTGGGCAATGCCTCAGAAATCTGTCAGTCTTGTGCAAGGGACTTGCAGGTAACAAAACACATACAGGCACTGCAGCTGATTTCACAGAGCTGCACAATAACAAATTCCCGTGTGTCACCTCTGTGCAGTACAGTCTTTCAAGTTTATTGTAAGGTAAATATTTCCATCAGCAGATCACAAATTTCATCGGAACTGTGAATGCTTCCACCTAAAATATCTCCTGAATACTCTGGGCAAATAAATGCGTGCCTTAACTTAAATACTGAGCCATATGGCCCAGTTAATAAGCATTTAAAGTGTTATAACTCAGCTAGTTCAGGGAGGTCCACAGGCAGGATTTTAGTTTTATTTTATAAGTTGGTCTCTTGCAGTTTTATTGTATTTCATTATGTTTTGGACAAAAAGATCTTATGTTCAACATACATTATGCATAGTAAGGCAAGGATGAGAGCTGTTCAAAAAGAAGCTGCTTCATAGTATTGACTCTTTCAGAGACATAAGTGTGCAAAGGCAGGTAATATTAATTTTTAGAATTTTCTGGTAGTCAGATACACTAGGATTTAAGCCACAGGATATCAAGGCATCATGCAGACCAAAGCAGATCTAGAGGTTCCTGTTCTTTTACTACTGGGAGCTCATCTCTGAATGTAATTGCTCATGTTTAGCTGGTACAAAACTGATTTGCCAATACTTGCATGAGCTTCAAGTAGTTCATCCAGCCTTTCCTTACAGTCGGCAGAACAACTTTTAGGGTGTGTTGGCACTTTCAAGACATTTATCATGCAAATCCAACAATTAGAACTGTATCTTTTGGGGCCCCTTTCTAGGTCCATCGTTCATCGATGCTTAGATACAAAATGTTACCCTACTATTCTCAGAAGTATAGGAGCATGTGAAGGGTGTTTATGGCAAATTTGAAAGAAGGTGGCTATAAAGTTGCATTTCCATTCTAGAAGATATGCCAAACAAGAGTTGTGATAAGCCAAAAGTTTGACAGAAATACAAGAATGTAATTGTTGTGGGTTAATGAACCTGTAAAGAAGGATATATGTGTTTTTTCCTGAGAGGTCATGGTATGCCCTGAGCAATATCCTCAGTGACCTGTTCCTAGGAAGATAAATCATACGGGAGTGAGATGTCTGGGTGTTCTAGGTGGCACAATGTGTCATGTGCATAGGCCAGGTCTGAGCTGCCTAAGCACTAAAACAACTTTCATTTTAGTTTAGGCACTCTAAGCTTATGATAGGCATCCTCAGACCCTCGTGTGATTATTGCACCTGTACAAAATTGGAGAGGCATACACCCCCTGCAGTAGTTGAAGACAAAAACTAAACAATCAAAACAAAACTCCCAACCCTTATGGTTCACAGTTTGGTTCACATGGGAATGATCTGTTTCTGGGTTGCTAAAAAAGAAAAAAAAAAACAAACCCTGAGAAATGAAGTTTATAATGTGTGAAATAATGTACTTGGACAACACTCCCTTCCCTCAGCTCCTCAAAATCACCCCCGTGCTCCCCATATACACCAAACTGATCTCCCTCTCTGAGGCCACAGCCCAGTGGAGCCTCATCCCTCCCACCCTTCATCCCCCCCCATCCCACCTTTGATTTATGCAATAGATTATATGCAATGCATGATCTTTGGAAGCCACATCCTGCTGTAGTCAGGGCTGGCTGTACTTCCTAACACAACATTTGGGGATGACTCTGCTTCCAGCAAATGAAGATGATGTGCTGAACGTGGCTTAATTAGTGCCAGCTTTGTCCTATTAACAAGTGTTGGCTTTCTTCAGTCGATGCACTAAGGCTGATGTTCTGCAGGTTATAGCGCCTTTATGCTTTAAAGGCTTTTGTATATATTGCTGCCTGATTACACAGGAAATAATGCATGATACCAGGATAATGCACATGGGTAAAGTTGCTTGCATGCCTAAGCATGTGCAAAACTGGGGTTCCAGATGTGAAATACATCTTTTTCTAATTCCTGGGCTATTCTCTGCCTGTATGTCTATATACATATTGCAAACTTATTACATTTTATTACTTTTAAAACTTAAAAATAAAATTGGCTTGAATTTAGTTTGAGGATTGGCACTGATCCAGAACAATTCTTGTTTTAACTGAAAACAGTTCGCCCACTGCTAATTTTAACACAAGTGATTTATTTTATTAACATGGATACAATTGGGAAGCACACTCTCCCTTCCTACCAGGAAGCATTGGAAGCCTAGCACAGAGCACTTGGAAATGGCAATGCCACAGATCTGTAAAGATGATCTCTTTTCCTGAGAAAAGGTGTTTTTGAGAGATGCCTACTTTTCAGACCTGCATTTGCTACTTGTGCAGGAAGGAGGGAGCTGAAAGCTTCATACTGGCTGATGATGTGTGCAAGAAAGTAAGCAAGTGAAACACTGAGTCTAATTAAGCCAAGCCTTTCATTCCCTTTAACTTCAGTGAAAAAATAGAGGACCTGGCTCAATTATGGCAGACGATGAGACTAAGTACCACACTTTCAACTAGAACCAGGAGAGGGAAAAAGCAAGGGGTAATTGCTATGTATAGACTGTGCCACCATTAAAAGACCTTTAACCTGTTTATCTTTCTTTAATAAAGTTTTCTCAATCTATGAAAGAATGACTTTGTTATTCATCACTGAGCTTCAGCACATGACCCAGCTTTTTCTACCATTCAAGGAATGTAATTTAGACTAGATTTGGACTTCTCTGCATGGCCAAGCATGATGCCCACTGGAATGTTCAGCTTATGTGGAATTGTTTGGTTTGGTTTAAATAAATAAATAGCATTAAAATCTAATCATGGAAAATGTAGCTGTTAAAAATAGACTGAGGTAGCACTAACTGGAAGCTTTGGGAAAAGGTATGTGCAGGAGGGATTCTGAGAGCTGATTCATCAAGTGCAACAGCAACCAGACGACCCATGCTGGCGAGATTTCAGGCACGTAAGCATCACCACCGAGTCTCCCCACCCTGCAGCAGGAGTTCCTTGCAGGCGTTAGACCTGTTCCCCTCTCTCTGCACTTCAGCCATCTGCTTTCCCTTCAATCAGATTCTCCACGGTGATACAAGATTCTCATCCAGCTACCTGTGGCAAGCCTGGCACCCAACATGAAAACCACTGTGAGCAATACTTCTCCACCTGTGAAGCAGCTGTTTAAAAATGAAGCAATATTAGAAAGGCCTATACTTTTTTCTTTTTGTTTGTAGTTTTGATTCAGAGTTTTGTTTGTCTGTGCCACAGTAAAACTTCAGTAAGCAAAAGATTTCATGAATCCAGATGACAAAGACAATTTCTCTCAAATTGTTTCACTTTGAGCTGCTTTCAGCTTACTTTCAGCAATCAGCCTTAACAAGACTGTTATTCTTGACTAGAACATGTAAGTTAACCAGGGCACTTAATGAAAACAAACAAACAAACAAACAAAAAGGGCAAGACATTTTACATACTGGGTTCCATGATCAGTTTGGGTTTTGAGTATTTGTGAATGGAGAAAAATATTCCCTCTAGTGCACCTTATTTTGAATTTTTCAAGTTGCACCATGGGAATAGACAAGAGGTCTGGCCATGGTGCATCATGCAGCCTTTAAAGTAGCCTGGGATCCAACCAGAAGAGCTTATTCCAGACAATAGCTACCCCAAGGACTTGGGGCGGCTTTTCCAAATGAGTGTGCTCCTTTTTTCACTAACATTTTCAGTTGGAATTCCATTGAATTCAACTTTGTTTTTTGCTCCTGCAAACCTAAAGTCCTATGGAAAACAGAAAAAATTCTGACAAACCGTAATCATGTGTGCCAGGGTTTTTTGGTAGTTAAAATTTCTGCCTATATTCTTTGAAAAAACAATGGTGCTGTCACTAGGGATGGCAGACAAGGTGCTCATCTGCCTTCTTCACCTTCACTGCACAGGGAACAGAACAACTCACGCAAACTTGCTTCAAAATGCTGATTGACACATGAAATCTCTGCAGGAACTGACTGATCAGTGGGCCATATCTTCCTGCCCTGAGGACCTGGTGGACAGCCCAGGGTAATGACTGTATTCCTTCTCCAAAGGTGAGCCCTCCCTATGTGGAAGCCTAGTTCTGCACAACACTAGTAATCTTGTCCCCAAACCTTACAATTTATGTATATAGGGCAGACAAAGGATGGGAGTACAATCGACATTTTTCAGAAAGGAAATCCAGCAGTCAAGGTCATTCAGTCGCAGACTGGAGATTTCCTGAGTCTTCTTCCAGGGACCTGCAGTCGCTGCTATTGACTCAGACAAGTTGCAATTCAGATGTTAAATATCATGGGTGACATCAGTCACTACAAGAAATTTTACTAAAACCTTTAGAAAATGTGTGTCAATTTTTTTCAGGAGTAAATAAAGTAAAAATCTATGAGAAATATGTACATTCATGATGAATGTTGCCTACAGAAAGCTACATTATACTTATAGTTTATTCAGTTGTAAAGTTATTAAAGAGCCCAAGAGCATAGAGGTGCCAAAACTGTAATTCCTCTGACACTGGTTCTAAAAAACTGCAAAAATAAATCCACCTTCTTTGCCCAAAACATCTATCATTAACATATCAATACTCTGTTTGCATGTTTTTGCCAATGGTCTTTTTACATTTGATAGGGAATGCTTGAAAAGCTCACAGTTTGAAAAGGTTATCTGAATATGGCCCAGAGCAATGGAAAACAAGGTGAGATGCCACAGAGGTCAGGTGGGATCCAAGAGTGTAAGTAAAAGCTAAGAGAGGAAGCAAAGCGGAGAAAAATGTTCTGCAGGTCTGCTGTGCATAGCAGCCTGGTGCTCTTCCCTGAGATTTCCCACCCCTGAGCCATCACCAGCTGGGCCAGTGCCGCCTGGTGACTCAGTGCAGCAGGGTGTAACAGCTCCAGAAGCGTGGCATCCACACTGCTGTGGCACTCAGACCTGCCTAGTAACATCACCTTCTCTTTTGGACACACTGAGTCAGTCACAATGTTACTAAGATGCAGAAATATTGCCCCAAGTCCTAGGCCTGGCTGTGCCTCTGGATAATTGTACCATGCTCAGCCATGCAGAATATACCTGACAACTGAGTAGAGGTAAAAAAAGGAAGTAATCAGGGCCAAACAGGAATTCAACAGGGAATGAGAGTTGCTGCACATATGGGTTTGAAAATGAGAAGTCTGAATCTGGAGGGGAAAAAGGGGGCAAATAAGTTTCTACTTTATACCTTTGAATTGGACAGTGTGCCACAGAACACTGGCAGAACTGTGAAGCAAACATCATTTATCTGCTGAGATAAGTATTCATCATATGTTTCAAAAGAGTTAGTGCACTGTCAGGCCCAGAGAAACTCCATGAGTTCCTGGAGACTTAAACTCTGTTTTTCTCACCTCCGACACCTTCCACACTGTAATCTTGAATTCAAAGTGCCTTTACTATTGCATATGGGAAGATCACAGAACAGCTACTTTAGTGCAGTTCTTTCCTTTGAAACATCCGTTTTCCGGTTGTCAACTTTTTTTCCTACACCACCTCTCGTGTAGCTGTACCTAGTCACTCCCTTTCCTTCCTCCTGCTCTGAGACCTGCAGCTCGTTGCAAAAATAGCTGGTGTGGAAGATTGCTAGATAACTGAAACAGCTGGAGTTGCTTGAAATCTGGAATGACTACGCAAGATTCACTACTCTTCCCCAGCCCTTTTTTTTGCTTTGCTGCTTTTCCAAAACATTATTTCTTTGAAAGATAAATGGTTGCCATGGCCATGCTGATGAAACTGTACTGATGCACCATAGGAGAGAGAAAAGGAAGCTTTAAGAGGTACCTCGAATACTCTTGAGATCAAGTGCTGACTTTTCCTTAATGGTCCAGAAGTAGCTAAAATTATGCTGAAACTAACACTCAGAGGGAATATACTTCACCTAAAGGAACTGGAATAAACAGTAGAAATAACAGCAAAGAGACCAAGTCCAAACACTGTTCATCAGTAAAAAACTCATTCCAACATGCGGTTATGTTTATGGTTTTGTGTGATATTTAAATATAACAGGGAAGTACACCAATTTTTAAAAAGAAACACTGATCTTAAAAGGGAGAAAAAATCAAGGCATGTGAGTGCACATGTCCATTAACTGCATGGGAAGTAGAGTTACTTCTGCCTGACCACAACTTTTGAAATCTAGTCTCAAGACTATTCTTCAGATGACCATAAATATATATTATAATATAAAAGGGTATCCGTTTGTCCTATGAAATCTCCATGAGAAAAATTTATTTGGAAAGGGCAAATAAAGCACATTAGGCTTTGTGTTGCAAAAACACATGTACAAATCTGAGGCAGATAGAAATTAGTAGTGTTCAGAAATACTCGAAGTTTTCTTTATCCAAAAATACTCTGTTCTTTTGCATTCTTATATTCAACTGATTGAATGGTCTGAAACTGATTTTTTTTTTCCTTCTCTTTTCTTAATGATGTAGTTTTGAAAAGGCTGTTTACCAATTTATGTTGGGATGATAATCTCCAGCAAATGCCAAGCTGATTTAAAGAGCAAACTTCTGAACATTCACAAAGACCTTTTGTAAGCTCGCTGGAAATACTTGGAAAATACTATAATCTCTAAACTGTGCTCAGTTGAACTGTCAGTGGCTGATGGTGTACTCTAGATAAGTTGTTCCCTTGGATTCTTACTGAAGTCTGCAAAAACCTCTTTATTGTTATACTTATTATGTCTGCATCCGTTCTGGCTTCATCAAATTAAAGGTTTTTTAATTAAAAGAAAAAAAAAAGATGAATGTATTCATGTTGCATGAAGATGAAGACTCCATGCAATGAGATAACCTACCTGTGATCTTCTGCCAGCTTGACTGAGACACAGTTCAAGGTAAAATGTGTTTAGAGATCTGAAGTAGTAGATTACCAGCAAAGAAAACTTTCCTGTTTTCTTATCTTAGGGAGACTGGCTTCCTGCTAGTTGTGGATGCTCCTCCTGTGTGAAGTACTAAAACACCCTTGTTCAGCATTTTCAATTTCATCTTGTAGCGATATGGAGGTTATGTACAATCTCTGTGGCTGTTCAGACTCCCTTGTTGACTCCCACAGTGGGTAGTAGTGGAGTTCATGCAGTATCACAGGTGATGACTCCACAGCAAACTAATTGCATAGGGTTCTCAAAGTACTTTGAAGACGAAAAGCACTGTATCAGTGCAACTCCAGGTGTTATTATTATTTATATAGCAAAGATAATCATTAGTGGAAGCCTAGCTTTGGGTACCTTTGGGACTAAGGTGGGAGGGACATTTGGACAAACTCCCTGGTCTCACACTTTCACTGCATCTGGTTAAAGTAGATAATTAGCATTCTGTGTTCCTCTGATGTCTTTCTTAATTATGAAATACTATGAAAAAGAAAGTGATTGAGGCAAAGGTGGACTCCTGTGAAGTGAGATACAAAATCACCTGTCAAACTGTCAGCCAAAACTTGTAGTAGTTAGCACTCTTTCTAAATGAATGAAATAGGAGAAATACGAGCTTGTTAATTAATAGATATATAATGGAGCAGGATATTGTAAGGTATTTGAGTGGTCCTTAGTACATGACTCAAAGAAAGAATAATCATACAGGAAAGTTTTTAGTACAAAATATTAAATACCTGCATTAAATTAAATACCTGCAATTAAATATTGCATAAATGATATGCAGAAAAGAAGTGACTGGTGAGAGAAGATGGTTGCATGGGATGAGAGAAGATGGTTGCATGGGATGAGAGAAGGCAAAGATTATTAGGATATTGCAGTTCACAGTTGAAGCCTCTGTCAGAATGGAGAAATCCCTTCACACCTTGGCTTTTCAGGACAAGGAATGACAATTGACTAATTTGCCTCAATAGGAAGACTTCTATAGGAAGTCTTATGGGATACAATCTAGACTCAATTTCTCTACTCACACACCCTATGCTATCACCAACTGAACATTTATCCTGCAGTTGAGGGATTGAGTACTATAGTCCATCCAAAAACCACAGAGCTGGGTCAACCAAAATGGAGCCAGGAGAAATTCCTCAGAGATTATCCTAGACCTCAGCAAGCTACACAGCCTCATGAATTCATGGTTGAATCCTCTGTGTGCTCCAGAAATAAAACTACATGGACTTAAATAAAAGCAACCAAGTAAAGCTCACAGAAGGGTTTTCATCTCACAACACTCAGCAGAAACTCCTTGTCCTCAACAGAAGTATGCCAGGTCAGACCAGGCAGGATTCTTGCCTGAGTAATACTTCTTTGCCTCCACACACAAAACCCAGGTGGCAATCTTACAGTTGGCTCTATATTCAGCTTTCAAACAACTATGATGAGTCTCCCAAATATATGGCAGAATACTCCCAGCGAAACACTTTGAAGTAGTGATGCACAGATAATTTTGAATATTCCCCTTTGAATAGGGAAATTCAAAGTGTAAGCAGAGCCTGTGTTTTGAAGAGGCCTCCCTGCGGGAGGGTGTCCTATTATATGTAAATAACATGGAGAATAGCATGCAAATATGGTCATTAGGGAAGGTCTGAACTTTTCCAGAACAACTCCAGTATTGGGCCAAGTTACAAAGGCAACAAACTCTGTGACTCAGCAAAAGCTGAGACTGAAAAAGCCTGTTTCAGCAAGAACCAGTGGTTTTGAGACGTTAAGTATCCAAAGACTTTTCTAATGCCTTAAACTATTGTCCATGCTGTTCTCCTATGCAGTTAGTTGCAGATGTGTAAAAGAGAACTACTGAATATTCCATGATTTTGATGTTTTCCTATCAATTGTGATTGCATTTTCCCTACAGAATTTCTACTGTAGATGGAAAAAGAGGGAGGAGGAGCAAAATACAAAGATCCCTACCCAAGCAAAGCTCACAAAATCTGCTCAGGTGTGTGGGATATGGGAAACTTTCTAACAAGGATGAGGAGAGGCAAAGTGAAGATTTTGCTCCTCAACTGCCTAAGCCAGCAGTTAGATGCATATTATAGAGTACCCACCCTCTCTTATGTAGTCCTGTGCAAATTTGACATGGACATCATGTAAATGTATTTCATTACATTTACAGAGTTCATGTCTCTTTGTAAAAAAAAAAAAAAAAAAGCAAACCTTTAAACTACTTTTCATATATTTGCCAGTACTTTTAAGTTACCATAAAAAGAAAGTGTGAGGAAATAATATGATTACAAATATTAAAGTAGTCACCATCCAGGATTTAGTATTTATGCTCATCAACTTGCCCTTTGCAGTTATATTAATGAAAAATAGTTGTCATAATGTATTTTTCTGGATCTAATCTGTTTATGTTTGAAGTTAAGAGTAATTTTTACATTGATTTAAATGAGTGAAATCCTGGAACTCATGTGAGCATTTTCTGTCAGTTCTAATAGGAAGTATGCAGTTGTGGTCTAGGCTTGTTTCAAGGAGCAATTTAAATGTCTGAAAATTTTCCCTTTCATACTGATCTGAGCTCACATTCCTCATTTTGTTATGCAAATTTCCTCAACATAGCAGCAGAGACCGTGTCTTTTTAAGTGATGGGAGAGTCCACATTCACCAGAAAGCCATTACTTTTGATCGGTTGACTCCCTCGACAGTGTATTCCTAACCCATTACAGCCTGTCCCAGACTCTCTGCCTCTAGCACCAAGCTTCTTTACCACGCAGAATGATCACTGCAAAAACATGCCTGTCTTTGTCCAAGGTGCCTTTGAATTGTAAATGCCAATTAGTAAGCCAGATGTAGCATTTTGGCTACTATGGGAAAAGAGTGCAAGCAACCATTTTGGAGGCAGCTGGTTTTAGATTAAGAGCAACTGCATCTATTTAAACTGTTCATAGCTGTAGTACCCACTGATAATGCCTAGCATGTATATATGCGCAGTGTCTGTATTGCTTCATAGGGTCTCCTGGTAGTGTTGCAGATTAGGAAGTATTTAAGACAAGGATTTTTTTTTTTTTTGTCTCCTGTCAAAATGCCTTTTAAATAAGAACAGGAGCCAATAAGATCTTCCTGTTTCAACCTAGTGATGTGCTAGCATCATATAATTTACATCTGACACACTTTCCAGGACTGACAGAGTCTGGGTGTGAATATGTCCTTAAGCACATTCAAAAGCACGTGATTTAAGTCAGGGAAAGAGAGTCATCTCTTTGCAGAGCTGATTTTACAGTTCCATGTTTCTGGAATCATTATGTTAGAATAAGCTAGAATAAAATGGAGGACCCTCAAATAATTTCATGGAACTGAGCCAGGTAATATGTCTAGGTAGTGATTTCTCAGACATGACTTACGCTTCTGACCTTACTGTCTATGTCAACAGTAGAAATGAAAGCAATGTAAGGAGTAGGTAGTTCTGTACCATCAAAGGGTTGCTTTTTTTGCCAGAAAAATCCTCAAGGCCCATGTGCCCCACCTCTGTCGTCTGAGTCCTCTGGCAGATCTAACTGGAAACGGCTGGAGTGAATAGCATGAGAAGAAAAGGAATATATATTCAAGGAGATTATAGTAAATCTGATTATTTTAATAATACACTGCATTAAAGAAGTGTGTAACAAGGATGGTTCATGAGTTCAGTAGAAGGCTCAGTCCTGCCAGGTTAGACAGGTTAGGAGTAAATAGAAAGAAAAAGTTCTACAGAAGGAAGGTAAATGCTATTTTCTGCTCTATTTTGCTTAAATTCTTGAAATGAAAGCAGCTGTAATCATGGAGGAATTACAAGAAGAGTTAAAACCAGATCTGACTCAGTGAAACAATCATCACCAAAACTGGAGGAGGTTTTGATCCGACATACTCTGCCTTTAACCAGTCAAATTTCAGGTCTGGATCAACTCTGACACCTGACTTGAAAGAACCTACCTCTTACATTGTTACTTGGATTTTTTTCTCTCTCTCTCTTTTAATCAACACCAAGCTGCAAAGTCTGAGAGAAAAGTCAGCATGGTGGTACTGTGCAGTTGAGCCAGTGATGCTGAGTAACAGCATGTGGGAGATGTGATTCTGGATGAGTGGGACAGACACTTTTAAAAATGTTGGATTTTAGTGGGTGCGACAGGTACACTAACATAATTTCTTCTGGTTCTCTATTACTGTAGTTTCCACTTTAAATATGGAAATTTAATTTCTAAATTAGGAAGTAACCTTTAGTGTGTGCTCACTGTATTTAAACCATCTTGAAATTACATGATATACATAAAGATTTTAGGCTGCCTGTAACTTGTCTTTCTATCTTTACTCTTTAATGACATTTCAAATTACCGGTATAGGGTGGAGGCCTTAGGATGGTTTGGCTTTTCACAAAATACTGCTAAATAAAACATAAACACAAATTTTAAATACTTAACAGGATTTTAGTTTGGGTGTTGTAGTTTTTTTTTTTTTAAATTACCTTCAGAAATGTGTATTTTTGCATCTTTTCCAGTTTGAATTCAATACCTAACATATCCTTATACAGGGTCTGAGAAATGTGCACTAGCAATTTTTTATCAGCTGCAGACAATGCAACTGCTGCTGCAGAGATGCATTGGGAGAAAGTGCATAAAGAACTGGATGAATGGCACACAAAATTATGTCACTATGATGACTTTGAAGTGTGTAATAAATGCACTCCACACAAATAAATCCAGGTGGGAAAAATGGCAATGGAATGTTTTTACTCTACACAGGCACACACATGCATTACCATGAAAAAAATCACTCAAAGAGTTTTGGCACTGAAGCACAAAATTATTTCAGTTGTCCAAGATGCCCCATGGGACATACCTGACAATCAGCCTGTCTAGAAAACACTACATTTTCTCTCAAGGTGAACCCTTCTCTGAATGCTTCACTATCCAGCTTTCCAAGGGCATGATCCTCTCAAAATGCTTGGAATGCCCTTCCGTTTCTACAAATGAACTAGGACATGCCAGCTTAAATATGACTCATTGTAATTTAAGAAAAACTTCAAGGAGTCATTCCTTGTGCTGGTGCTTGTGTAATCTCTCAGAGCTGCAAATCCACTACCACTGCCCTGCTTACTTTCTCCCTTTTTTACTAATAAGAAAGGGAAGATTTGGAGTTAAAATAACAAGCACATTTGAAAATAGAAAGCTGTGTGATGATCACATAACCATTATATTTTGATTCTTCAAATAAAAAAGTGGAGTAGAACCACCTTGCCTTTAGAGTGCTTGCTTGAAAGGCAAGCACTGTTCGACTTTATCAGTGATAGGGACCTAAAGACTGAAGCAGGAGACAATATGTGAAACCCCAGCCTTAAAAAAATCACTTTCTCCCATTGACTCTGAAAGGCTGAGGCTTTAATTCAGAAATTGAAACTGACTGCCACTCAAGAAATCTGATTACATGGAGAAATGCAAACTAGAGGCAATGGTTTCATAATGTTGAATCTAAGCCATATACAAAAGATGCTTGAAAATTTGTGCGACAGTATTTTACTATCTTTTTTTATAATAGTTTGCAAATAAATATATGTTTTCTGAAATTCATGGCAAGATTTGAATTACAGTAGTTCATGACTTTGTTTCAGGAGTGGCACAAATGATGCTTGTTTTTCCAGTGTTGTGAGCGTATCTGAATCTGATCCTGTGAAATTTCAGTTCATAGTTAATCCAGATGGATTAAATGAAGGATGCTTCAGAAATGCAGAGTGACTGGAGAAAAATGAACAGGGGAGGAAGAAGTTTGGATCATAGTACTGAAACAAAAGATATATGGGCATATGAAACAGTAAAAGACAATTAGAAAATGTATTTATACTAAATTAAAACTTTATTGACTAATGTTCTCCAGACAACATGATCTGACAAACTATGGTTGCATACATGCAATGAAGTTGAACACAACAGTAGTTTAACATGGAATGTCAAACAAATTAATATAATGTATTAAATGAAACAATTTATCTGTGTTGCTGCAAAATGAAACCAAGCTATGTATTTCCTTGGTCAATCTGTGTTCAGCTAAGAGGCTATGCATTTGAAGAAACTGGTAGATTTCTTTAGCATATATTTCAAATAAATTAGCTAGAGCTGTACTCTTTAAAAATTCTTCCAACTTCACTTGCATTTCCGACAAAATTTAAGTGTAAACACTAAAGTTGCTAGAGCCATCTAGAAAGACCTAACTGTCAAACTCAGAGTGAACATTACAGTTCAGTAAATGTAAATATTTAGAACAAGAAAAATACCAGTTACTGCAAAAGCCATGTAGGCATATTTTATTATTAATCCAGCTCAAAGCGCTTCTTCTAAGTTTCTCACATAAAAGACTAAAGCTTGCTTACAGTACTACATCTTCTATCATTCAAGCATCATTATTACCTACCAGGGTGATTGGCTAGGTGACCTAATGGGTCTTTTCCACCCCTAACTTCTACAAAAGAAAATCATTCATGCCAGCAAGAACATGGTTCGCTACATTTTGGGCTTGATCCTGTAGACTTCATTCAGGCAAAACTCCCAATGTCTTGAAAGAGATTTTCCAGAGCAAGACATCCAGGATTAGGCCCTTTTGACTTTTTTACTTTTAAAAGAGCACTTAGGACACATGGAAAATATTCTATAGAATTAAAAAAATATAATGACGCGTTTCACTTGCATTGAAGGAACCAGAGAACGTAAACACCATAGTGGCCCACATCTTCACAATATCCATGAGAAAGTGTCAACTGAAAGTAATGTGTGTGCGTTTATTTTTTGACCTATGCTTCTGAGGGTGTTTTGTGCATACCTTTACCTTCACATCCACACACATATGTACCCCCTTAATATATAAAAAGATGTGATAAAATTCACTAAAGGCAGTTGCTTGCTCGTCTTAATGTTTAAATCTGCAAGTGGCAGCAAACTGTGTTTTACAGGATACTAATTAGACTGTACATGAGCAGCAGGACACAAGGATTGCTGTGGGCAAGACTGTGTCGTTGCCGGTTCCACAAGTGTGCGGCCATCTCATTTACGCACATCACAAAATATACCTGCATGAGGGGCTGGAAAAGCAGGTGACCAAAGTATTTCATTGTGGGCCATGTCTGAAATTTGAATTGAACATCTCAAAGACTGTAGATTGTCTTCACAGGAACCTTTCAACAACCTGGAGGGTCCTGTAGGAAAGTTTACCTTCAAAGTGCACTTTCTAAGAATGGAATGTTCTTGACAGGGAAATGATCAGAGGCTACCCTGGACTTTTTTGCATGTTGAACAGGAAAAATGTTTTCATCTTCAGGTAGCACTTCACCCTGACAAATGTGAGTTCAGTTATTATTGGGTTTTAGTATTACAGAAGATTCTTTAGAAACAAACATGATAGTACACACATACACATACACTCATATTTACAGCCTTTCTAGAAAAACAGCCCCTTACCTTAGTACTACCTATCTTTTTCCTTTTTTTCTTTTTTAGTATTTAAATTCTTTAAACCAGCTACATTAAATACCAATGTGTAGTGTACCACCCCACACCAACCCCACATCCCCCCGAAAAACAGCAATTATTTTAAAAGTTTGTTTTCTTGTTTGTTTTTTTTTTTTTTTTTATGATTGTTAAAATCTCCTGCTTGAGACTGTTAAGTACCACCTCTGCTGGAACAAGATCAGCACTGACGGCATCTTCCAATGCACATCATTTCATAGTTGAGCAAGTATTGCAGCAAGAAGCTTAGATCTCCAGGTCGTCAGGTCGAGGCCTGCTGCTGGCTCGGCTGCTGGCTCTGCTGGGAGGCCTCTGGTCCACAATGGTCAGGGGCTGCAGCTCATGTCCCGATGCCAGTTTTTTAGTGTTCTGATGCTCATCAGAGAAGTCGAAGGGCTGGGCGTGAGAGTTGGAGATGGTGCTGCCAGCCTGTCCCATTCTGTTCTGCTCTGCACTGTAGTTGGCCCAGTTTTGCTCGCTGGCTTGCTTATTGTAGTTACGACAGGAGGAATTGTTCCTGTCTCCAGTAACGAGCTTGTACCCTGGGGGAGACATGGGAGACAAGGGGGCGGTCGGTGAGGAGCAGCCATTGTAATAAGCATATTTGGGGGAGCCACAGTCCTTGGAAGGGCTCATGGCACCACTGTGGGAGTAGGGATCGGTTTTCCCTTTCACACGATCCTTTACACCTTTGAAGAACACGTAGAAAAGCTCGATGATATTCAATGCAAGAGACACCAAGGACACCACCAGCATGAAGAGGATGAAGATGGTTTTCTCAGTTGGACGAGAGAGGAAACAGTCCACTCTGTGTGGGCACGGATCTCGTTCACAGGTGTAGATGGCATTCAAACTAAACCCATAAATGTACCATTGAATCAGCAAGAATGCCACCTCAAAGACAGATTTAAACAGGATGCTGATGATGTATGTACGGAGCAGTCCACCACGCATCTTTACTTTGCCATGCTCTTCAATACCATACTTGAATTTCTTAATTTCTATTTGTTTGAGATGCATATCCACATTCACACCATCATTTGCGACCACCTTGAGCTCTTCTTCTCTTTTGTTCAGCTTCTCTTCTTTCCTCATTACATAGAACACATGTGCCAGGTACAAAAGGGTAGGTACAGACACAAATATGATCTGCAGAACCCAAAAGCGTACATGGGAGATGGGGAAGGACTTGTCATAGCAGACGTTCTCGCAACCAGGTTGTTGAGTATTACACCGGAAAGCAGACTGTTCATCTCCCCAAGCAGATTCGACTGCTGTCCCTAACAGCAAGATTCGGAAAATGAAGAGAACAGAGAGCCACACTTTCCCTCCTGCTGTAGAATAGGCTTGAACCTTGTCAAGAAGTTTTCCTAAGGCACTCCAATCACCCATCTTCACAGGATGCTGGCTAAACAAGGACACAAATTAAAAAAAATAGTTACGGTTGAGACAGAGCTTTAATATTTTTGATACAGTAAATCACAGATCAGTGTTAATAGAGCAGTGGTGTCAGCTTTGTTGTAATTCATGTGTTTTATGCAATCTGAGGAGAAACCAGAGTTTTGGTTAGACTGCAAGTGGAATGGGAAGTCAGGGAAACTGAAAAGCGAAAGCAGCATATAGTGTTTCAGAGTATAATGAAAAAGAAGTTCCTAACTTCCTTCCAGTTCCAGTTTTCAAGAAGCCCATGACAACTCTCAGTGACTATTGTAGTTGGCTCAGCTTCCTAAGCAGCAGCCTTAGTTCAATAATCTACACCTGCTTCAGGTGGAAAACTGCTGTGACACACTGCTGAAGCAGGGTGTGGAACTGAGCAGTGGCACTGCCTAAATATGCTAGGAATATATGGAAGATTTTTCAGCTCCAGTGTGTATTGATAATTCACTGTAATTTTAATGTTCACTCTTTCCAATACTAAAAAAGCAAACCACAGTATAACCTAAATATGAAAGATTTCATTAAGTTAATGTTGGGGTCAGTTACCTAATGTTAGGGTCAGTTACCTAAAATTCTACCACTGCAAAATACATGCTTTTTTTCCTACAGCAACATTAAACTGAGTTCTTGCCTCTCACTACATAGTGTGCAATACATTTAAGAGTATAACTCCTACTCATGTCAAGTTTATACTTTATTCAACTTCAGAAAAAACTTGCTTTCTAACTAAAGCTTGTGCATTAGTATTTGCAGCAGAAAGATCAAAGTTAGCATTCTGTACCTATAGTTTTATGAAGAAACCAAAAATAGTAAATACATGAAACACAACTAAGATCATACTCCATACTGGAGGAACTGGTTTCCTGTTTATCTGTGACTTGCCTAATTCATTGTAGTTTCAGCTTTGTGTTTGCATCTTTTTGTATTTAAATTCCTTCTTTGTTTTGAAAAGATTTAACAAGAATAAAAAAAAAAAAAAAAGATAAATGGGCTCTTTCTGTTTTCAAGGCAACTCCTGGCTTGCAGTTGCATTCCAAGTGTTGAACACTGCAAGTTTAAATTGTCTCTCCTGACTTGAGTTTTAAAGTGTGCATTTCTGGAACACAGGCAGGTTCTTGGGATGCCTGGAAATATACAGGATGACATAACAGAAGTTAAATGGCATGGTGTTCTAGATGTTCTTGATGTTCTAGATTCCTAGGAAAAACAAATTTCACTATAGATTTTTATCAACTAGAGAACGGAAATTTTACATGATAAAAACCTTACATTTTACCTTGCCACACATGAAAAAGCATGTGAAATCAGGAACACAAGAGGAAAAATAATCAAAAAGTTTCCTCTTTAAAGGGAGTGCTGCTGGGCATAGATGTTTGTTCCGTGTCTGCTGAGTAATCCCTTCCTGGTATTAACAGTTTTGATAATGTCCAAATGATTTCCTCTCCACTGCATCATGGATATACTCCCTAGTGAAGGTCATTAATAGAAAAAGCACTTTTTGGATAATTCATAAAATAGGAAATTCTAACACCAAGGAGACTTGCTTTCAAGAAGCAGTGAGTCACTGGAAACACCAGATTATAAATCTGGCAAACTCAAACATAACAATAGATGCCAAATAAAAACACACCATTCCTGCCATCAGAAAGAGTCTGAGAGAGTAATGGGAGACAAGTGTTTAAAGTACTCGCTCTGATAGCTCGGAGATGCCAATTATCTTTGAACCCCTGAAAAATATCCCAGGGCCATTTCCTCCATTTGCCTAGTCAGCTGGCTCTGAAGTTCACCCACCGCAGCCTGCTGACCCTTCCTCCTGTAATTAGCTCTTCTCATGAATGAAGGCCCATCAAAGGATCAGGCCTGCTTCAGACATTTAAAGCCTCTGCCGGGACAAGTATACACAGCATGTTAATCTCTGACATCCCCTCAGCCATCCTCAGCTTTCATCCTTCCCAGGAAAAGTGAGTTTGTCTTTTTGGGCTGGGGCGACAGAAAAGGAGTGAGGCAGAGAAGCGCAGAGGTCTCTGCAAAGGCTGGAATAAAATGTGACCATGTTCCTCCTCAGGCTGGGATTGTTAAAACAGAGAACAGCCTGTAACTATACAACACATGAAGTTTGTTTTAAAGGCCGTTTGCTCCATGTCCTAGAATTGAAGTGGACAGAAGGAGCCTTTTTCAACTAACAGCTTCTTGATTTAATTAGTCAGCTTTCCAATGATTCTAAACTACTGGGTTAACAGACTTTGCTCAGACTCAATGTTTTTACTGTCTAAATGTTATTTCAGATTGAAAGCCTGATTAAGAAAACAGAGGATGTGTTATTTTTAGGCAGTTATGTGTTGTTTGTTTTCTAATTACACTGCTTTCTGGTTCATTAATGCAATGTGATTTACTTCAGTTTTGACCTACTTAATCCCACACCTGCAATATTCGGAGAATTTACTACCTATTTTTTAATTTGCTTCAGCATGCAAAATTGCTAAGTTTCATTTATGTCCTCTGGCAATATAAACTCCAGGAGGAAACATTCCATGCTTGAATTACTCATACATAGTTTTGAAAAGCAACTTTTTTAAAAAAGAGATCAGTTACAAGCTAGACTTTGCCTGTGATAAAAAACACCACATCAATTCAAAACATTGTACTGTTAATCAGATAACCTTGCGGTGGCACAAATATATTATTCCTTTTCTTAAGGGGATTCTATTGCTTTATGAAACACAGTACTTTGCTTTGTTGTAGAGAAAACTCATTCATTGTATCTAACTTGTTTACTTTCAGGGCACTAAAAGACCAGTTTTGTTAACTGATTACAAATCTGTTTACCCGGTATCAAAAGAGGGTTTCTATCAAACAGGTATTTTAAGTATTTTAGCTTTGTAAGTTGTGTGCAATGACTGGCAGAACTTCTGAAAATAGTTCTTCAACATTCTAGACTTTAACTTCTTTTAACACTTCCAAACACCTTAAATGAGTCCTCTGAAAGACACAGGGTGGCCTGTTCAATTGATACATGTCAGCACTTTAGGAAGTTAAGGATATGTCTGATGATGAGTACCTGTGTTTCTAGAGTTCCTACTGATTAATACTTTACGGGATTGTTACCTTCTTTTGCGACAGACTAATGCTGGCCTAGCATTAACATATAGCAGTCTTTAAAAGATGTATTTCTTCCAGCTCCTACTGTAGGTGGGTAAAGATAGGAAAAAAAATCCATAGAGCAGCAGGATATCTGGCAGCATTCATCTGCATGGATTTTGGATGACCACATATATAAGATATTTGACTTGTAAGCCACCATTAAGAAATTCTAGAACTATTTTTTATGGACAGCATTCATCATGTCATCTGATTCATATTTTCCAAGAAGAATAATGCAAACTTAGTGCTGTGGTAATGTGCCCAGGTCTGACTACAATGTTAGAAGGCCATGTTAGTTGACAGAAGAGCAGTAAGGGTTAGAGTGGGTTCTAAAATGGGATCGTGCAGCTGAAGCAATTCCAAAACAGGCCAGAGATTTTGTTTTCCAAACTTGTCTACCTTTTTATTTGTGCTCACCCACACATAGACAACAAAAGAGAAGGTTCTGGACTCTGAATATCACTCGGCTTGAGCATTTCCCAAAAGTGACATGCATTGCAGAAAAAGCAACTGAGTTGTACAACTCATGGGGTTTGGACAGGTTGGAATAGGGAAAGACAGTTTTCTGTAACCTTGCAAAAACAAGAGGATGTCTTCCAGACATTCCTCTGGGAAGGTGTTGTTCATATGTAGGACTGCAGATGAGCTTCAGCTTGTTTCATCTACTGGACACAGATTATGCATTAAATGATTGCAGTACTGTGTCAGAACTGTGATTTTTTTTCTTTGTCTGCCAGCATTGCTGGTGGTCAATCACAAGTGGATCTATCCTATAGCCTTGGCCTCTCACATGTTGTACCTTCCCCACATAGTTTAATTCTAAAACATATTTGCAAAAGCAACTGTAAGCACTTTCTCAGACATTTTCTAGTTCTAAAATTCAGGTCTACCCTCTGTGTTAATGTTCAGATTCATCCCTCTCCTGACTCACTTTGGAATTAAGGTAAGGAAAGCTGAATTCCCCAAGGGGGCCTCGGGCCTTCTGATGCTCCTTGCAGATTTGGAAATCTGGATGTCTAAAATACAGATGGCATAAAGAACAGCCAGGTGCCTCCATGCAAGACAAATTCAGTGGGTAACATGGGGAGGAGATAGCAGAGATCAGAGGAAAGAGAGCAATGTATTTAATGAAACAGATGCATTGCTCAATGTCCTCTAACCTTCCCCATGCCCACAGGAATCCTTGGCCTTGGTTCATTGCAGAGACAAATAAAATTAATCTTTTGGGCTTGCACAACATGAGAGCAGAGATAACTTTACAGTGTTGAATCTGTCTGCATTCCTGTGTGTATAAGCATTCAGCTTTATGTCACAAATCAAATCCCTTGTGTTCATCCCTCTCTTTCCTCTGTTGAACCCAGCCTGCTGCTTGCCTTTCTCCCATTCCTATGCTTGTTAGGTATTGTGGGTCAGCGCCAGTGCTTGGCTTTGAAGTTTCCTAAGGAAACACTTCAGTAAACATCCCAAAGACTAGAGGCTTAAATTCTGGAGCATAGTGTGCTGTCCAGATGTTAAAAATGGCAGGATGAAAGCTTCACGCAAGTCCTCTAACTCGCTCCCTGTGTGCGCACACGCACACACGCACACACGGGGACTTCAGGCAAAAGGTGTCCATAGCCCATTTTTGCCCCCACTACTAGGGGTTTTCATTACAAATATCACATACAAACATGAAAAGGAATGCCTTGGACGAAGTATGCTGTTTCATGAGGTTTGCTGGTTATCTCAAGGCAAAATATAAGCACACAGTATCCTTGTTCATGTGTTACTTGATAAGATAGATTCTGTGCTTTACCTGCCTTTCAGCTGAAGGCTTTTTTCTGCTTCCTTGTGTTGTTTTTTAACTACTGAATAGCAGTAGGCAACAGTTGCTATAAGGAATCACTAAAAGTGTCGCAACACAAAAAGCTTTTTAATTCTCCAAAAGATACTGCTCAAGCATTTACTCTTCTGCATTTTGGTAATTAAAGACTTCAAGGTAATGTACAGGTAATTTATCATGTAGATATTATGACACATATAGTGAATATTTTTGTGCAGTCCTCCCTAGACAGTTTTCACTTATATCTGCCCAAGACTTTCACAGACATTGCCAACGTGGTAAGGCATATCATGATATCCCACATTCCTTCTCTAAAATCCCTCACAGAGGTTGCTAAAACAGAGTAACTATATACAAACCAGGTTAAAAATCCATAACACACGTCTGGATTTTATCACATCTATTTTAAAAGAAATGGAGAAAAAACTTATCAGGAAGACCACGTGAAAGTCACCACTTCAGTAGCTGCAGAATTTAACAAAGCACCTAATTAAGAACCTTGTCTGCTCAAGCTATCAGGCATCAATCACGATTTCCATATGAAAGCCAAATGTGTGGGGAAGGAATGAGGCGCACTCCGGGCAAGGTCTCTCTGTCACTAACTTCTGAAGTAATTTCAGTACAACAGAGGTGCACCTCGGTTTTTCCTTTAAAGAAGCTGAGTTATCCCGAGAGCAGTGCACGGGACCGATCGCACCCGCGAACTAGCACCAAGTCTGCAACACTGCCCGGCACTCAGAACTTCGCCGCAGTTCCTCCTTCGCTTGAACAAGGTTACAAGTTGTAAATGTGTAACACTTCTAGAAATGTATATAGAAATATGACAAAAGAAAGTAAATAATCCTCCAAGCTGGAACTTAGCACTTTAAGAGAAGCTACGCGGATAAGAGATGTATATTTTTAAACAAATTCGACCATCAGCGAAATAACACAGAATTCCTAGGGCGGGGGTGGGAAGGGGGGAGGGATGAGTAGGGAGGGAAGCAAGAAGTTTTCAGAAAAAAAAAAAAAGTGATACACAAAACGATGGAAAAGGAAAACTTTCAACTTACCCTCGCTGATCAGCAGTGAAACTGGATCAGGGTACTTCTTTGAAGGGTTAAAGTAAAATGGAAGAGCGCGTTCAGGCACTCAGACCTGTCTATTTAAACTTTAAAAGTCTACTGCTGTTTTGTATTTTTCATCCTTCCTTCCCCACTAATGAAAGAAAAGTGCTGATACCTCGTAAAAGTTTTTTCTAAGTTGGAACACTGGGAGAGCTTTTAACAAGTTTTGAACCCTCTTACTGAGCGAGAGGAGGGGCGAGGGAGGGGAGGCAGCCCGGGAGGAGGGGCGCGCTGCGGGCGGAGAGCAGGGAGCTGGGGGAGGAGGGAGAGGACTCAAGGCACAGCAAAAACCAGCCCGGGAAAGACAGAGAGCATGGAAGTCCACTCTTGCTGATGCAACAAAACAAGTACAAGGGCAGACGGCAGCCGCCCCGCACCCTCCCGGTTACTGGGGCACCTGGGTGGCACTGTGTCCAGATCTGGGCTTGCCTGAGACAGATGAAACAACTTGGCTCTCTGGTGTGCACCAGGAGTTTCACTGCAGGGAAAGAAAAAAATGCATTGAAAGGGATTAACGGGTAAGCAGCGTGGACATCCTGGGTGCTGGGGCTGTTTTCTCCATTCACTCCTCAACATCACTCAGGAGAGAAAGCCCTCTCAAGCCCTCTCAACTTTTTGTTGTGAACACAGCTTTGTTTACTGAGGTCAATTTCCTTTACGTGCACACATGAAAGTACACACCAGGAGCAGCGTGTTTGTTTCCACAGGAGATGCAGATCACATATTTTTTTACTATTATTTGTGTGTGTGTGTGTGTGTGTGTGTGTGTGTGCGCGCGCCCGTGTGTCTGTCCCATGGGAGGAATGAAGAAACGATCCCACATTCCAGGAAACTCTTTCCAGGAAACTTCAGAAAATAAAGCACAGTACAGAAGAAATGCTTCTGATGATTTTTGAACACATTTTAGGGAATAAAAGCATGCTCCAAAACTGACCTATGCAATTGGAACGAAACTCGTTTGGCTTTGCTCCTGACCAGACCCTGGTTAAATGTTCCTTGAAAAATGCCTCCTCTGTAGAACAGAGATTAATTTATTTCTGTCTGTGTTAAGGTCCTCACACATGGAGTCCAAACTTCATTAGGAATTAGTCTTGCATTTGTTCAAGCCATGGGACTACTTAACAGCTTCTCTAGAATTGTTCATGGTCAGACAGTTCTTCATGCAGTTTCCCTTTCTGGGTTGTACTGGACTCGTTTGGGTTTCAGCTCATGTTATTCTCAAGAGCTATTTCTGGGCTTGGTAGAATGGAAGAGCATTTTTTACTTTTTGAAGGCTATAAAGGAGGGGAGAACTCCAGTAATGATCATTGAGAGGTTCCTAGAGAAAGGTCCTCTTTACAGTTTCTTCTTGAAATAATAAATCTTACACTCTACACAACCAAAATATTAGTGCTTATTTTTCACAGCTCCTCCTTACTGCTTTCACCCAGCACTCTCCTAGAAGTAAGATAAGATCTTTGTAGAAAGATACTCATTAGGGAGTTTCAAAGCTGAGAAACAAATGCACCATCCTGGTTCTTGCTCTAGAGCAGTTTGTAGCAGACCACACTGCCTCCTGTTTGAGAAAAAGAGTTAGTACACTGCAATCATACACCCTCAATTCCTCTTCCTCCAGCTGCAGATGGAGACAGCTCAGTTTGCCTTTTTTCTTTTCTTTTTTTTTATTTTTTTTTTTTTTTTTTTCTTTTCCAGTTGTTCAAGCCCTATGACAGAAAGACACCTCATGTTTTCTGAAGGTTGCCTCTTATCATCACATTAAGGGAGAAATGGAACTGTGTGCCTACCAGGCCCTTCTTGAGAATAAAAAAATTGTAATATAAAAACCATAGTGTTTCACTGCCTTCATGACTACAGTACAGGCAGTAAACAGGGTACACATAGTACTCCTGCTACAGCCCTGTAAAACACTGGTCATTCTGGAGCAAAGTATAAAACTCTGCCAACATATCTATGTGCATTGAAGCTGGAGACACGGGGGAGATTTGGGATGTTGAATATATGGCTACTGAAAAAGCTGCCCCTTAGGAAAGCAGAATTATGCCAGGGAAAAAACCTTGAATCATAGCGTGCAAGAATACAAAGCTATCATTCCCTGTCAAAGCTGGCAGGATCACAAGGTCCAGCTTGCCCGATCTTGAATTTTTCCATTATCTTCCTGTATAGGCTTTGCAATTTTTCAAATATTATGGTTTTGAAAGAAGGACAGAGAAGTATTTCTCCCACTTAAATAAACAAACAGCATTTTTGAGAAGCCTGACAATCTTAAAATCCACTTTGGAAAACTAAAATCTGTGTGTTAGTAACAAGGAAAGAATAATTTTGCAGCCGTATTAAGCATAACATTTGGCTTTGCTACGGCATTATCCACATGCAAAGGGAAAGTTTTACAAGTCTCCACCATGATGCTGTGTAGAATTAGAAAGGAGTATCATTAGTCCTGATAAGAATTACTTGGAAATATCTCCTGGAGTTTGGGACTACATCTGCATGGTCATGTTTCAAAGCCCATTAGCAGAACTTATTCAGCTTCAGATGATGCAATGATCTACCATTTCACAAGGTTACCAGAAAGTCTTATGCTTGTTTGCTTCACGGAAAAAAGCTCCCTCCTCATGGAAATAAGCTTTTCAGATTGAACACAGGTCCTCACATACAATCTCTCTTCAGGTGAAGCTGTGTTCAACAGGAAAGCATGGGAATGTCAAATCTGTTCTTCATTATGGACTAAGAGATGGGTAAGAAGATCATATTTAGGTTTGAAGCCTTGTATCATGGAAGCCTTGTATTGCAGAAGACAGACTCTTTTCACATGATAGAAGTGAAGATGTTGGGGCTTTGAGCTGCCTGGGACTTCTATTGCCATCCACTGACAGTTTGCCTTTTGGAGCAAAGTTTGGAATTTGCTCCAGTCCTTTGACCATTACCAAATCTCCTGTTGATGCCAGTGGAGTTCATGGTCTACTTCCAATTAAGCATGTCTGCAATTTATGGAGCTCTTGAAATGAATAGCATGTCCTCACTTGTTTTCAGTTTGTTTGCAAAATTTACTTCCCAGTACTCCCATTCACACTGCTGTCCGGTGCAATTTGGGAGCGGAATCCATGGACCAAGTAAAATGAGCTGAATATACAGTAAACAGAAATTAATATGCACAGGCAATGCAGATTTTCTTGGGTGCTTTCAAGGCAGCTGTGCAGTCATCCACATCCCTGGATGGCACATAAACTTTGGCAGGTTCCCTCCTCACATATTTGTCTTTAAAGACAGACTTGTGAATAATGCATGGTCCTGTTTCATGCTCTATGTATGGAGGTAAAGCTTTTCTGAACACCCAAAGAACAATAATGTGGTATTTCTTGATTACCTAAGCACATAAATGTGCAGACTAATGTCTTTTCTCTCTCTCTCTTTTTTTTTTCTTTTTTTTTTTTTATTTTTTTAGCACCCAGTGTTTTTTGCTTGTTTGAGGAACTTACATCACATAGAGATACAACACAGCTCTGAAGTTGCCTGCCACAGCTCTTGCATTTTCTCTCAGCTGGGGTGGCTGGGCTGAAGCACACTGAGCCCAGTATAAGATGCTGCACCCAGCACCGTAGGGTCTGCAAAACACAGCCTCAACCATTCCCTGCCCTGCATTTCAAAGGGCCATTACTTGTTCAAAACAGACAATTCAACAATTCAAGGCAATTGTTGTCCCTCAACGTGACATCTGGTCCCACTTGAGTGGCACAGCACACAGTGTATAAGAATATTTTCTGATAATTGTAAGGATAATAATAAAAAGGGGGATAATCACAAGACTGTCTCTTAGTGAGCTCATTTGCCATTCCTTGTTGAAACTGGTCTCTCAGATTCATTTCATTCAAAGCTAGATATTGCCCAGGGGAAAGGTAGGCTTAGTCAGCATAAGGTAGATTCTGTCTGGGGAAGAAAAAAAAAAAAAAGGTAAAAAAAAAAAAGCGCTTTTTAAAAGAGACTCTGCTGGAAAAAATCATCAAAACTGAAGCACCTCAGATGAAAGCGAGAAGTTCTCTGTGATGCCATTGCATCAGAGCCCAGCCTAGTAAATGTTCACTATTCTCTGGAAATATATTGCACTATTGCAAAATCATCTGCCTACAATCTCAGAGTGTTTTATAAATATTGTCATAGAAGAAGTTACATTATAGGAACCTTTCTTAAGAAGTTGGGAAGTTTGTCATGGAGAATACCAGCCACTCTTCTGAGTCATAGACAGCTCATAACACAACCAGAATTAGAGGCAAAATTTCTTAATGCCAGGCTCCATCCTCTAAGACCAAAATTATTCTGATTTGTTCCCTAGTTACATTTTGGAATATAAGCTAGCAGAAAGGGTGTTTCTTTTTAAAATTTCTGAGGATCACTGAGAAGGAAAATGCAGTGTTCAAAGTTTGGTGTGATTGTTTCCTTTCTGTTCTTTGTGCTGGTCAGTGCTTGACACTTCATATCACTAAGGTTTCACCACAACTTCTTTAAGGTGATACTCACTTTGCTCTCTTTTCCATGATACATTTAGAACTCTGAATTCACTCTTGGCTCAATGATGGACACAAAGGGAGAAGGATAATATGTGAAGACTCAGATGCTCTTCTGTTGTGCCAAGAAACTTCTATACCTCATTACAGACTGCTTAAACCTCCTAAAAGTTTGTCTTAAAAGGATTTATCCCAACATTGTAACTGATTCCAATCAATATATCCTCTGAACTACCTACCCCTCCAGAAACACATTAGAAAAGCATTCAAACAAAGAGTGAAGTATAAGTTCACAGATCCTTATGAATTTGGCTCCACCTTCTGTACACAGTGAAAATAAACATGAATTATATTGGATCTTGCATGCCAGTTAATCTTTTTGTTTATTTTATTTTTTATTTCTCATTCAAAAATCCTGCACTGAAATGGTCTTATAGTATTTTGTTGAGTTTCTGTTTCTCTGTATTGCTGGTGGTGAGATTTTCTAGTCATTGGGTTCCAAAGGAAAAGAGATTTTTAAAACAAATACGGTCATTTCATGTTTTCAAACCAAAGAGTAACATAGAGTGAAAGTAATATTTTCACAAAGCAGTCTTTAAATTTCTTCAGGGGGTCTGGCTATGACTGAATACATTAACAATGAATTAAAACAAAATTTCAGAATATGTATTGACACTGTCTGCTACTTACTTTGATTGGTAATCTCACTGAAGCCAATAAATCTGCACACATTAAGTATTACCCAGCAATATAAATATAATCTGTACAGCCAAATTCCAAAATAGCAACCTGCACAAATGAAAAAAAAAAAAAAAGACTAGGTAACTCCTGCAAATTACTACCCAATTGAATATATTTTTGTACCTTTATTGATGAAAAAAATACTACCAAACAAAAAAATCAGTTGTGTAATAATCACTGTGCTTTGGATGTTTGGAATAAATGAGCTGTTTTGACATAATTTTAGTACTTTTTATCCAGGCTTTGCAAACAGCAATGGCCTTTCTGTGGAAGTCTCGAAAATCTTGTAGAGATTGATGAGTTTTCCACATGTGGCTGAACTGAGGGGCAGAAAACTTGGCTACTTTCAGAAGAGGAAAGGGAAAATGAATGAGCTCCCTTCCCCTAAAGAAATTACACCTTTTCAATCCTGTTTTTTGGTTTTATTTAATTTTGATTTTTGCTCTTACTTCAAAAATTCCAGATTCACTCAGCATTTGAATAAATTTGTTAATGTGAGGCAGTGTGTTTTACTCACAGAACAATATTTTTACATTTAGCTATGCAATATTATTGGCTACAGTGAATGAAACTGAGCAGCTTCAATATTTAAATAAGCATTGAATTCTAAATGAAAGGCCTTTTCATCTAGAAAATCAAAATGAACATTTGCTTTATGTCAGTCTACAAATTGATACTTAGAAATTAATCCCTTTTTCCTATCATTTCCTATGCAAGAAAGAGAACTAGCAACGGTTATTTATAATGTCTTTTATTATTCTTTATATTTTAATAAAATTTGTTAATCACATTATAAATTTAATTGTTTGGAGTAGTTTTTTTGTTTGCTTATTCACCACAAGATTAGAGAATGCTTTTGGGCAGCCTTTTTCCTCTAGATACAATTGTTTTTAGATTGACGCATGTGTTCATTCACATTTCACTGAGTGACTGTGTTCACTCACCTGCAGACAGCCTGTGATGGTAATTTTAAAGTCTTCTCCCCATATGACTGCCAAGGAAACAAAGAAGTTCAGCCTTCCTCTCAATTTAAGAGTTTTTTGCCTGCAGGCAAGAGACATTTAATGTCGACTAAGAGAACGGGTCTGAAATATACAATTTCGAAAGACTTCTGAAAATCAGAGGCAGAGTGTATGAGATGTTTCTGGCTGAAAGGCCAGTACACTCACTGGGCTTCTTGATAGCACCACAGGGGTGGCTGAAGACATGAACATTTCAAGCTTTCCCACTCGTTTTCCTTACACCACTCTGTTACCATTTGCTGTATGGCTGCATATGTGTTGGCCAGAATTATTTGGGGAGCATAATTACTTCTTTCTCTCAGCTGTCTGCAGGATTAACGATGTTGTAGACATGAAAGGGTCTCCAAAGAACTGAATATCAAGAAATTCTACATAAAAGCAAGTAAAAATTATTAATATGGTTGACTGCTGGTTCAAAACACAGATTGATTTAAAATATACTGCTAATTAAAGGGTTCCCATAAGAACAGCTTTGGGAAAACAACTGGAAAATTAATCTAGTGGAATTAGCAGTTTCTGTTATAAGATTTTCCCAGAAAGGGATCTCCCAGTATAATCTATCAGTCATTTTCCTCAGCAATAGAGAACATCAAGTCCAGCAGTCTGCTTTGAATTTAAATGTGTGTACGTTCATTTATCTAATTTCTCAGGAATTTTTAGATTAACTGAACTGGAAAAAAAATTGTAGTGGAGTTACACAGTGTATCAGTAATTTAATGACAGGTACAAATGAGGCATAAAGAACATAAAAATCTCTGGCTCCACAATTTAGGCTGAGAACTGCTTGTTAGATATTGCTAGCATTGTTCAGCAAACATGAACATAGGTGCATAAGGAAAAACATCACATAACAGACTACAATAGCTTTCAGCTGTTAAACTTTAATACAAAGTACATTATATTAAAAGCATGCTAAAATCATACAGAATAAAGGCAGTTCAATAACACCAGAAAAATTGCTTGTAAAGCACTGAACATTAAATTAAAGGTTGTTTTTTATGTGTCAAATTTGAATAGCAAAACTCAGTAGCTTCACAACTTTCTAAGACTGCATTCAAAATAAACAACTTTCAATTACCCACCCTCAAAACTAACACTGGCACATAATCTATAAACAAAATTCTTGAAAACTTGATCACAATAAAACCCCAAGTGGGTACTAATAATCTCAGACTATTCCATATTTACAGGTAGGGGGAGGCAGTGTGGAAAGAGTCCTTATATAATTGTATTTTAAGGGCAATTTAGTGTCAGCATTGAGGATGAGGAATACAGAATTTAGGTCCTAGTACAGACATGGAGAACTGAGGCACACAAATTTCAGGCCCAGCAGCCTTTCTTCAGTGAAAGCCCAAATTTTTGGCCCGGCAGCTTTCTTTCCAAGTTCTGGAAAAACGCAAAGTCCTTCAGAGCTCAGACAGCACTGGTGGGGCTCAACATGCCCACAGCCACTCCACACTATACTACCCGGAGTCCTCTCCCATCCTTTCTCTGACCAGAAACACCAAAATATCAGAGGTGCTCCCACCTCCTTCCCTGCAGATGTCCTGTTTCACCCCATATTTTCTGAAGTAGCCCAGGATGGGCTACAACATGATCTGTTCTTCCTGGCTGAGGCTGCTTGTGATTCTGCTTCAGCTGCTGCTGAGATTTTTGTTAATTAGTCAGTGATCAGAGCACTTGCCCACAAAGCAACAAACTTGCTTCTAACCCCCGCTGAGACTGTGAAGTTCAAAACAATATCTTTAGCTTTCCAACTCACTATTTTAATTAGCAAGACAGGACAACTGAAGGAAAACAGGTGCATCTTTTATTCCCATTGAGAAAGCTGCATTATTTTGAAAAAAACCTGGCACTTAGTGGACTTGTCAGTCCTGGTGTTCTGTTTGGACTTGATGATCTCAAAGGTCACTTCCAATCTAAATGATTCTATAGGGTTGCAACTAGATGATCTTCATGGTCCCTTCCAATCCAAACCATTCTGTGATTGCATGAAAAAGAATTGAAAAGTTCATTAACCTCAGAAATATTTGAGAAAAACATCTTGCTTTTCTCAACATCTTTTTCAAAAATAACCTTAATGGCAGGATAAATATGCATAACACAATGCTAAAGAAAGGATATTTATTTCTGAGAATTTCAGATGGCCACAGCACAACTGGGTGCAGTCTACATGAGCCTGAGAACTCCTTTCGTCACCCGTTGCACACTAGTTTATGGAAATTTTGACTATTACATTTTGGATTAATTTCTTTATTCAATATTTATGTTCCACTGAATAAAACCTTTTTTTCTGAAACCAGGAAAGCAGTCATAAGTAGCCAGTTAAGCTGATAACTGTAGAGGAAAGTGTTGAATATGTTTAGTGATAAAGGAAGCTCATGCTAATTAGCCAAGTGAGCCAGAAAATGAGGGCTAATCTGAGGTACAAGAGAGGGAAACACACATTATAAACTGCAAGTAAAATGGTAAAACAGGAGTAAAATCTCTTTGGATTACTTAATGAACCTCTACATAAAACACAGATCCTTTTATGAGTTCATGTAGAGTCAAGTGATATTGATGTAAGTGCACAAGCTTTTTGGCTTTTCCATTGCACACAAATAGCTCTTCATTACTTATTCAACTTTTGTTCCCTGCTCTCAATACCATTTGATTTCAAGAAGGAATTCCACATCAAGAACAAATAGGGTCTCTACTAGCCTTTGAAATGGAAATGTAGATGTCTCAGTGTGAAATTGTAAAAGTCCTTGATATGCAATCTGCTCCACCCACAGACTACTTCTAAGAAGTGCTAGTGCATGTGTTGGGAACCCTGGTGTTATGTACCATCATAAAACCACTCACTTCTAACACGGGTCTCTCCTGTAACAACTCACCATGAGTTTTAAATAAGTGTTTTACTCTGATGGTAGATATGTGTAGAGTTATTATAAGACTGCCAACTGGGAATTGAATATATATTGCATGAAATTATTCTGAATTTTCATGAAATCTAGGGAAACACATTAAGGCTATAATATGCACTTAAAAATGTGTGAAACATCTTATGGTTCCCTTGTAAACTCCCCAGTGCAGGACTAGTAGGGAAAATCCTATTGCTTCTTTCATTCTATAAATAAAGGAAGGTTTATTTCCATAAAACCATGATTGGTTGCCAGTGTTTCCAACTTAGGGGTGAAAACAAAAGCAACGAAAGAATGACCAAAAAATTATAGCATCACTGCCTGTCTTTTTTCCTTGAAGATAGTAATGATATTCAGGAAAACAGCACAGCAATAAGCTTTGCAAAGCAAGTCCATAAAAGGGATCCTTACACCACAGGACTAATCAATGTGGCCACCCTGATGATCCCCACAACAACCTATTTGAATTCCTGTTCTAACTTAGAAAGATGCTTTCCTTACACAGACTCCACAGACTGAGGCACCAAGAAGCTTCATGCTCTCAAGACCATCATGCCCCTCAGCACTCACAGCAAGAAGCAATTAATGATTTCTCAGAAAATGAGGTGCCTCCAGACATAGCAGTTGCTGACTTGGAGCTTCCAGGCTATTACAGCAGTACAGAAAGACCTAAAACATAATTCAGCATCAGAAACATTGTATGTCTTTAAAACAAAGTCTTTTTCTTAATTCTAAATGCTATGCTGAAACATAACCTTGTTTCTGTCTCTGTTAATCACTGGTTTTACGGCAAGCTCACGTTTCTAAGCAGCTCTGCAGATGAAGGTTGCTGGTAGGTCGCATGTCTTGCCAAGAAGAAAAACTGCTACTGGGCAAAAAGCCCCAGGGATTGTTTTGACATCCCAATCCTAACTAGGGTTTTAAGTTTTGGTGGCTAGAAAGAAGCATAATCTGCAAACACAGCAAACTAATCTGGAAGACACTGAAGGATACCACATATGGATTTCCATATTGACCTTGTTCAGATTTACACTATATTTAAACTTTTAAAAAAGCTCTATATTTAGAAAAATAATACATAAAATCACAAAAAAAACACAGATTTTTTTTCACCTTAACAAACTTTATTGGTAGCTATATTATTCGTCAAATAATTTAAAGATTACAGAAAATATTTTAGATTTTATTGAAGCCTAAGGTTTAACAAGAAAAGCTTGGCTAGAAGGCAGAGGTGTGGACGGAGCGACCAAGGGCCAGGCAGGAGGTCTGTGTTTCAGGCAGGTCCCGCTAGGGGGCGGTGGGACACAGGGAAGATCCTCGGTCCCCGCCGCGCTCCTGGGAGGAGGAGGAAGGCTCAGGGATGCGTGCGAGGGAGGCAGGTTTAGGGAGTCAAGGGAAACCAGCCGGTGGAAGAAGGCTGTAGACCGGTGGCAGCAGTGCGGCTGCAACAGTGAGTCCTCTCCATGCGGTGCCGTTCCCTACTAGAAAGGCACTCCACAGCCTTCCTATTTCATTGACTCCTGACACCTTCAGCAACCTATACATACCCTCATGTATACAACACAGGGTTTTTATAGTATCTATTAAAAACAACATACTTTTATTTTTGTTCTCTTCAGGAAGGAAAGAATTGACTATAAATGTTTAAAAAAATTCACTCAGACACGAGGAGTTTTGGTTCATTATGGCTATTCTTCTCTTAGTTCAGGAATGAACAGCTCAGACTTTGAAACTAGTGAGTTGTGAAGGGTTTCCACTTGAAAGCAATGATTCTTGAAATACGTCTCAAGGTCTTTTATATTATGGTCTATGATATATACTTGCCATAACTTTTTCAGGCTTTGACAAACTGATCAACAGTATTTCTTTGGTTCTGGTTTTCCAACAAAGCCAAGATACATTGAAGGAATGTTTGCTTTGCTATATATCAGCTTGGCTCATCTGCAAAATCAATCAGCTTCCAACAAAGGCAAGTATATCTCAGAAGGTTAGTCCTTGTTTTTCCTCTTGTACCAGGATTTCTGCATAACATATGAAAAACTGTGTACATAATGTAGTAATTTGTCTAGTACCCTAGAGTTTTCAAGGTCTATTACTACAACTGATTAATTGTCATTCATTGTCTTTCAGGTTCTTTTCTGTCATTCATATTACTCTATTAAAATGTTCTGGCTCTTCTGGGAACAATATGTTGCATACTTTTGTCAATAAACCTACAACACACACATTTTTCATTAAAAGTGTCAGTCAGCTGCACACGACGTGAGTCATTACTTGTAATTGATTTGGTCAATTCCTTCTCAGCAATGTGATAGAGCAATTGTTTTCACAATTTCAGTTTCAGAGACTGTATGTCAAGCCTTCATGTTTTTATCTGGAGATTGTGTTTTCCATCACTTGAGATCTAATTATCTCCAGAAGCATTGGAATTCCTTTACAGTAAGTTAATAGAAAAAGCATCAATTAGTAATGATACCAGAGGACATGTTGCCACCTGATGTCACTTCTAGAAAAGGTACAGTATGTTTTTGGGAAAAAAACTCAAACAAGCTGTGTAGTGTAAATAACCATAGGTAACATGGTTTCATCCTCAGTCATTGGTGGATGTAAGCAGCAGGAATTTAAAAACTTTCTTATTACTATTAATAGGATAATCAAGTCACAGACATCCCTCTACTTGTAGATACTAGTGTTAGGGTAAACAAATTAATTAAAGCCAAGAATTCCATCAAAAGTTAAGACTTCCATCAGTCTTAAGTTGTTGTAGCAGTCAGGCAATGTTTACTGCAATAGCCAGAGTAAATACAATATCTAACTAATTTAAATATTTTCTATACTTACAAGATATTTACAGACACCGTTTGATAATTATAAATGCATTCATTGTTTGAAATTATCCATTTAAATATTTACATTAATGTATTTCAGCAATGTCTAAGGAATTCTCCTGTTACACATCATTCCAACCCTAATTTCCAACATGAGTTATTTGTAAACTACAGTTTGTTGTTGTTATTTATACTGTTGCTTGCTTGATTGATTTCATCTCTAAACCCTCAAGGGACCTTCCAGAATATGTGCAATCCTCTTGTTCACCCCTAATAAAAACACATGTACAAACCCACATTTATTTTTTTTCTAATATTTGATTTTCAGCAAAAATAACTGATAAGGCTTATCCTCTATGACTGCCCTTAAGAAAATGTAGAACACAGCACAAGACAGTAGAGAGAGCAGTGCAATCTAAACTCCAAGCCAGTAGTACAAATTGAAATGAAGGATAACAGTAAAGTTTGGGATTTTCTTGTTTGCCTGATTATTTGGTTTTTGCAGGAAAGATGAGAAAATACTATAAGTGAAAATAGAAGGCAGAAATTATCTTGAAAGAAGGAAAATATTTTCCAACATTAGGGAACTGAAATGTAAAATTCATTACTTTTGTTCTCAGGTGTTTTTATGGCCTGAGTTTTTTATAACTAACTTAGAAGATAAAAATTCTGAAATGGCAAAACCAGAGATGAGAGGACCTAATGAAAGGTATTTCCACCTTTAAATCTTCTGATTTTGTATTTCAGCAGTTGGAGTCTGTTACTTCATTGTAGCAGGGAAAGCAGAAATATAGTAATAAGAAATCTAAGATGTCCACTTCCTGTGTGCACTTTGAAGGCTGTGGAGATTAATCTCCATGACGTGAACAGTATAAAGAGATATTGCCAAAGACATGGTTAATTTTTAAACATCAAAGAAGATGAAACAATCTGAAAAAAAACCCCAAATGCATCACATAAAGATGAAAACCTCTTATTGAAAGCCATGCACTGCATGATGGATGTGTACAGGCTTATTCAAAGCACACTTTGCCATGGACATTTCTAGTAAACTATTATCTCTTTGGAATATTTATTTTAGAATTTCCAGTGGCTGGAAAGACCAGTAAACATATCGTTGCACTTAACAGTGGTGCATCCCAGAAGTGTGAGGGGTTTTCACAGAAGAAAAATGCATGCAGATCTGTATAAAATATTAATGATACAAAAGAGATAGTGATATGATTAATGCTTTAATCTGGATTATACTTCTGTGAATTTAATCTGATTTGTTCTTGAAACAACCACATTGAGGCACTTGTTTATTGTGATCATCACACTGACATTGATTTTCAGTTTGCCTTTTTGCTTTGGGTTTTTGCTTGCTTGTCTTTTTGCTTTCTCCTGTATTTGCTTTATAATGAGCAGTGTGTCCTGCTCAGTATGAAGAACTTTCCCAGCTTAACATAGTTTTTAGTACTGAAATAACTTGCACTTTGAATCATGGCTCAGGGCAAAGTAAATCATGGATAAATGTAGGAAATTGGAATTATCTCACCTGTAAGGAGTTATTTTGAAGGCCCACAAGGGTCATAACTGTCAGTTACTCCCAGCCTATTTTTTTTCTGTAGGCTAGGCCTTCCCATACTCCAGATTGTTAATCATTAATTGCTTCCAAGGCTGAGCTTTATGCAGGCGTGAGTGCACTAGTGTGATCTGCAAAATGGTCAACAGATTTGTATCTTATTCCCATATCTCCATATCAGTAGTTCAAAATGATGTGTTTTTTCACTTTCTGAGGTCAATTGTAAGCAAAACTCCCATTTTTCTTTTGGAGACAGACATTTTCCTAGCAGTGACTCTCAGTGATTCTAGGATCTGGTTGCCTTACCACCAATTTTTAATCCAGCTGTAAACACAAATAGAGGTACATGAATTCCATTCAGATGGTTCTCAAAGCAGCTTGGCTATTGAATGATTAGCATTTAATTTCCGTTGCACAATGTTCTTCCATCCAAAGCATAATTTGCCAAAAGGTAAGGCCATCGAATTTTCTTTCTACCTTGAATTGGGGCATGAGAAAATAGGCGGCTTATGTCTGTGCTTCACTTTGGAGTTTAATTACTAAAATCCTCAAGATTTGAATTTTCTGAATTATTAAATAATGCTGCAGGGTATTCATGACCTGGCTGTTTAGAAACATGATGGCGATTTCATCAACATTTTAAATAAATATTCATGTCAAGACCCAAATAGCTAGCTATTAATGTGAACAATTCTGTCATACTGAGGAAGGATATTGATGGCTGTGTATTCATCAGAAGGCAGAACAAAATCATACGAGATCACTTTCATACAAGGCACTTTCCTCTTCAATAGGATTTCAATTGAAGTTTTCTTCCATTATTTATTTGAACAATTTATTAATCTGCTGCAGTGCAATTAAAAAGACAGATTGGACTGAACACATGCTTAGAAGAATAGGACATATCACTTTCTCCTGCTGTCAAAATTCTGTTTAATTAGCATTGAAGTTTGCAGCACCTACCTTTCTGCCAAAATTAGGGTAGTCAACTAAAATGCAGTATGTTTCCATACCTGTCAAATGTTCTGTACAATCAGGAAGAATCAAGTTGTGCTTTAGCTCAGGGTTTTCAGACTCTCCTACAGATGTAGCTGAATGCACTCACATTTAAAATCTTTACCAGTATCAAAGAAGCAGATCACAGACATGGCAATACTTTCAGATTTGTTCAAATGCAACACAGCTATTAAGGTGAGTTGAATCCATTACTGTCTTGCTCTGAAAACAGATCTGTTATTTTAATGTTCAGGGTGCTCATTAGAGGCAGGCCATGGTCTGGGTGTGTATACATAAGAAAAAGCAAAAGGAAGACTTGCTAACCACAGAACATTAAGGCCCATATGTTGTCAACAGCTGCACAAGCTGGAAAACTGTCAGAAGCTGAGCAATACCAGTCTAGCAATGTCAACTGCCTGAGCGCCCAGGGTGATGGTTTTAATGTCACAGTTAAACTGCTGCATATGCTGCTGTCTCAATGATAGTTGTGGAGACACAGCTTGCTCCACAAATACCCTTCACCTTCTATTATTTTAGGGAAAGGAATAGCATCTTTCTGCCAAGGAACTCCTACAGAATTTCAATGGGATAACTTCCAAGACAGGAGATTACTCTGCTGAGAAAAGCTGGCAGTTTTTGTTATGGAGAATGAATTAGCAGCAAAAAGGTGAGAAAAATTGACAGATAAGGTAATATTTCTTCACAAATAAGAGTTGCTTTGTCTTTTTGATAATTTCCCATCATTAAGAATTGTATCTGGACACCAGGAATTTCTCTTAAGGGGGAACTGCACTGAAGCAGTTTGCCACCAAAGCACTGTGATTTCATATAGGAGATATCAATCTCCCTGTCTGATCCTTCCAACCACCACTAACTCCTCCTGCTGATTCTACCTCTTCTGGGGTGGCAGCTGAAGAGAGTAGATTTATTCTTCTGGAATGCCTCTTGTGGACCTCGATGGAAGCCGTATGGTGCCAAATTATCAAACACAAGTCACTTGTTGGACCATAGTAGCAGTCAAATTTACATAAGTACAACTTGGATTGAAATTAGTTCCTAATTTGTCACTAGAATAATATAAAATGGTTTCCACTGACATATCCTAAAGATGTTGCTCAGTTTGTCTTTGAAAGGCTTGGAACTAAGTTCTGTGTTTCCACTATGAAACTTACCATTTTGATGTGCATTGACCTGGAGCTGGGTAAAGCATTCTTCAAGGTGAGTTGGACTGTGCAACTTTGAAATATGTTTTTGTACCAGAAACCTGACAAGTATCACATTTCTACCTTGTGCACTCATATTTTGAAATATAACTACAATCAGATGCCTCTTTTTCTGTCAGGTATGAAGGAGCATTTTTTTATGTAGAAAACTAGCTTTTGTTTTGTTGTTTTTCCATGGGAAACAAAAAATGTGGGTTCCAATTTGAGTGATAACATCACCTCAAAATGATAAATCATCACTTTAAAAATTCAAAACTGCTAGGACTAACAGATGCTAGTAGAGCTGTAACTTGGAGTAATAAAACTTCTATGACAGTAGGGTTTTTTCCAGTGCTAGAAAACACATTAAAATAAGATGCTGCAAAGGCCAAATTGACCCTCCCATCAGAAATCATAGGCATTGTATTTTACTTAAAACATAAAGAAAGGGAACTCACAGAACCACACAATACTCTGAGTTGGAAGGGACCCAAAAGGATCATTGAGTCCAAATCAGCTCTGCACAGGACCATCCCCAACAGTCACAACATGTGACTGAGAGTATCTGTTAGGCTTGGTGCTGTGACCACTTCCCTGCGGAGCCTGTTCCAACACCCGACTACCCTCTGGGTGAACCATTGAAATATCTAACCTAAACCTCCCTTGACACAACTTTAAGCCATTCTCTCAGATCCTGTCACTGGTCACCAAAGAGAAGAGGATGGTGCCTGCCTCTCCTCTTCACCTCATGAGGAACTTGTAGACTGCAATGTGGTCTCCCCAGTCTCCTCCAGGTTGAACAGACTAAGTGATCTCAGCCACTCTTCATATGGCTTCCCCTCAAGGCCCTTCACCACCTTCATTGCCCTCCTTTAGACACTCTCTAACAGCTTAATATCTTATATTTTTGTGCCCAAAACTGCACACTATTCAAGGTGAGGCCACACCAGTGAAGAGCAGAGCAGAACAATTCCCTCCCTCGACAGGCAGGCGGTGCTTTGCCTGATGCTCCCCAGGACAGAGTTGATCCTCCTGGCTGCCAGGGCACTGCTGACTCATATTCAACTTGCCATTGACCAGGAACCCCAGTTCCCCTTCCATTGCACTGCTTTCTAGCATCTCATCCCCCAGTCCCAGGTGCAGAATCCAGCACTTTCTCTTGTTGAACTTCATATGGTTGGTGACTGCCCAGTCTTTTAATTTGCCAAAAGGCCTCCCTGCCTTCAAGGGAGTCAACAGGTCCTCCCAATTTCATATCACCTCCAGACTTGCTTAACTTCTCTTCTAGTCCTATGTCCAAGTAATTTATGAAGATGCTGAAGAGAACAGAGCCTAAGACAGAGCCCTGTGGAATCCCACTAGTGACGGCCGATTGCCTTTAAGTTTCATTTGTTTAACTTCTGTGTTCACCACTCTGAATCCACACTGTAATTAATTTATACATTAAATGCCTGTTTTGCCAGAGGAAGAGGGTCACCACAAAATACACAGACACCAATTTTAAAGAATAAGTATATAAACTTACTATAGTGCAAAACAGTAAATGATTGCAAAAGAAGCAATAAAAGGATAAGCTTAGCAATGCGCCTAGTCATTACTACAAAGAGTGTCTATAGTGATTAAGAAAGACACATCACCAATTACCCCTTTAAAACATTACCATCATCCAGACACATAAGTCAGCTGGGGAGCCCCAGTAACAACAAAGGGTCAGAGAACCACTCCTGGTAACTGGGAAATCCTATGCAGTGTGTCCACTCGTAGGTGAGGTGTCTGTCTTTGCTGTGAATGGGTCCAGTTTTTATATTGTTAAAAAAACAAGCTTACATCACTTATTTAGTGTGGAAAATATCTGGCTTTCTTCTCTCATTGGTTTTCACCCAAAACCTGGCCAGGGCTCAGGATAAAATCGAAGTCAATTTGGACCAACTACTGTTGAACAAAGATAGATACATTAATATTTAATAAGGCCAGCCATCTACCTCCGTGCCCTTGACTAGTCTCTAAATACAGAAAGATAGGTACATTCATAACAAATACACTAATTAAGCAGTACTTTGCCTAATAAGCAGATACATGGCTATATCTAACTTTAAGTTGGAAGGTTCATCTAGAGGTCAACTCTGGCTCAGGGCCTGTTGTTCAGGCCTCAGCACTTCAGTGCCTCAAAGTCAAGAGGCATGAGTGTATTAGTGAAAAGAAAATAGACTGAACTAACGTGTTAGACATCAGTGATAGGTATGGTTTCATACACAGGATGTAGGAGCCTAAACAGGAACAAAGCAGATGTTAAGGATAAAATTTAGTTGTGAAAAATGTGAATTGCACATGGTGAAACTACCTATATTTACAGGTGACTAGGGCTATTTGGTGCAATTAGGATACCCATTGGACTGAGAGAAAAATAGAATAGATATATAAGAGATGTTCATACCTCTGACAGCACCTTCCTTTAAGTTCACCTAAAATTAGTTCCCCTTAACCTAGCTTCAATTTAAGCTGACCTGAAAGAAACACAGAGGGATTGATTCAGCAGACTAAAACAGGCATCTAGTGCCTTTTGGGATGCCCTAGGGCACTTCAGAAATGCACATGTGTCTGGCAGATGTGACACAGGACAAACAGGATGCCTACACTGTTCTGGAGCATCTGGATACCACAGATTGTTCCCAAGGACATCTCAAACTAAATGCCATTTTTAGACAACCGAATTTGATGCTTATTGCCCCACAAAAGCTTTCAAAACCGTTATCCACAACAATGTATTGTAATATAGCAAAAGAAGGCCATACTTAACCCATGAATTTTCATGTGAATTGCTCTACAATAAAAACTGGATTTTGTTAACAGATGGAATATTTTCCCATTGTTATGTTTACGTTGTTCCAAATCATGTTCAGTATGTCTGCAGGTTACTTTACAGTCCTCATCACCAATGACAACTTAAAAATACAAAGCAAGATGGTTCTACACTGAACAGTTCTGCACAGAAGAGTTTCACAGAGCCAACGTATCAACATTGTCCTTACGCCACTGCTAAGAGCCCAGATAGGGATGGAAACAATTTTGTCAGATTCCTTTGCATCCATTAAATATTTTCATCAATTTTCAACTGTACTTTCATTCTCAGCACTGATGATGTAGAAATTAATGACCCAGATGTAGACAGAGCTGAAGGAAAGGCTAGTGTTTGCTGCAAGAGCCACTGAAGATTTGAGCACTTCTATCACAGGCAGTCTGTCAGGGAAAAGGGCTAAGCAGTTATGTTCCAAAAGAGATCTAGCAGAAAAGTTCTTTAACATGACATCTATGAGTCCATGTCATAACACGGACCTCAACATATGTAATTCAGTTTGCGTTTTCTTTGGGCTCCAGATTATGTGATTCGCACCTATGGAGATTTTGAAAGTTTATTTCAGCCAGATCCTCCCAACAGATACAATATTATAAATGAAGCATAATTTCCGATGGACTAACATAGTGGTGTAACATAAAAAAAGACAAGGAGACAAATCAATTAATTTTAGATTGCCTACATGCCTTCTATCCAGTTACCAGTATGTAACTAAATCCCTTTTGATTTTGTTTTGTTTATTCTTCTTGTTAGCAGCTTCTCAATTAAAGAATTTATTTTTGCCTTGTTAGCTCTTCTTAGGTCCCTGGAATAATCTATAGTGGAATAATCTAAAAGAACTTACTTCAGTATTGTATAAATGAGTTGGTTTATAATCCACTTCCAATGAGCAATTTTCATTAATATAAATACTTTAAACAAATTAAGTATTCTACCTTTTTCAGGTTTGGGATTTACAGTTCTAAATGCCTTTAGATTTCAGCAGAATACTTAATAATAATGAAAGAACAATGCAAATAATTGAGTTTACAGAGTTAAAAAAAAGTAAATTAAAGAAATTTGAAGGTTGATAAAGTTATGGGAAAATATTAAATGGAAAAAAAATCAATACTAGTGGTGTGAGAATTTTAAGAAAGGTGCTAGATGTTTGCAAACATTAAAAGGGTAAAATACCTGCTAGGGAAAAACTGCTTTCTAGCTGTGCCAAGCAGAAAAGCACAGGACAAAGCTTGTGGGAGTATGGAGACATAGTATTCCTCCTTGAGAGAATCCATGGTGAAAGAAAATAAAATAAATCAGAAGGTATTATAATCTGACTTTCTTTAGGAAACAACAAAGCCTTAAACAGAAGATCCACACTGCTTTTTACTAACAAACATTAATCCCTGCCACCCCCACTATGAATTCCAGGAACTGAAGAAAAAAGTCAGTAAACCAAATTAATAGAATCTCAAAAGTTAAAAATCAGACAGCCTAAGCAAAGATCAACTCTGAAAAAAAAAAATGCCAGAGAAAAGGAATGCCAGGGACTCTGAATTCCTTTAGAAACTTCTTTGTTGTTATTGTTTAGCAAGAAAGATGATCGGATACTGAGATAATGAATTGGAGGATAAAACTATATTGGGAGTTAGTTTCAGAATAGTAGCAGTGCGACTGCCTAAACAAAATGTAAATCTGATTATCTGAACTCTCAAAAAGGTTGGGTTTTTTCCACTACATCCAAAAGAAAATGAAACAAGACAAGCTTGCACTAGAAAACCCTCCTGCAATATTTTGAAGGGGAAAAATCCCTCACAGACTTTATGGCAGAGGGTATGACTTTAAGGAAGAGCTTTCAAAAGGCTTTCAGCTTTAGTTGTAAATTGAGTATACTGCTTGCAGGCACAAACAGGATTCACGCTTATGGATAAGATTTTGCAATGTTCTCAGATCACTGCTAGGTCAGTCATGCAGTAAATCTTCAAGGGACCAGTAAGGACTCTTGTAAAATTGGTATGAGAGGTCGTTTCCTTCTCTGATTTAAGCATTTCTGTAACAGACCATGATAATCTATGAACACTTCAGAGCACTAACATATTCAGGAAAGTTCCACCCTCTACATCCAGCAGGACACAGTTTCCATGAGCAAGTGCAGACTGCACTAAGCACCAAGTTTATTCCATTAGCAGGCTCATAGCTTTGCACTACCAGGAAAATAATATCATTATATATTTATAATGTTGATTTTAATTTCATTACGACTCTGTCTTCAACGTACCTCTTTCATTGTAGCTTCCCCAAACCTCTTCCTCTTTATCTCCTTGTCTTTCATGCTGGCCCTTCTCTCCCTTTCTTCCCTGCTACTCTAGCCAAAAGCATCTGTTCTGAGATTGCAAGAGGCTGCAGGTTTTACTGTTCTTTTCGTCATCCTTACACTGTGGGTTTACTTTCAAAAGTAGTTAAACTAGAAGAATGAAAACTCTTTAGTCAGCTTCCTTAAACAGAAATTTCAACTTTCAATTTCTCGCTGTAATGGACAAGCACTACAGGATACAGTGGCACATTGACAGAACAGAGGAAGGGTGTACAAACAGAGCTTGGACTGTTTTAGTCAGAAAGGATATTCTTTCTTGTGAGGCTGCAGTGGCTCTTTTAATTAGTAGTTTGGGGAGGTTTCTCATCACCTATAAATGATGCAATTATGTAGCCTGAGATTTTCAGCAGTGGCTGGTGGCAACCTATGTAAAGGAGACAAGAAGGGAGCTGCAGGGCGTGAAGACAGTGTTTCCTAAAAAGCACGTCCAACCAAAGTTTCCTGAAAAATACTTAAACACCCCAAAAATCAACTATCTTTTCTGAAAATCCTCATCTTCACCTTTTATCATGCTCACACTCTGTTACCCTGAAAAAGTCTTGGAGGGAGCTCTTAACATGCAACCCCCTCCTCTTCCTAGTAGAGCTTTCTCCCGTACACTACCTCACTGAAATTACTCAAGTCATTTATACAGTGATCAAAATTAACAGGAGAACTACAGTGTGGTTGGTTGCATTAAAGGAGATGCCACTATCATTTTAAATAATCAATTTCAGGTGGTGTTTTGTTTCAAGCCTCTTCAACCACTGCAAAAATCCATGTTGCAGAAATAACCTCTCCATTCAAGAACAAATCCAGCTTCCCTGCCTTTCTGCTGTCATTGATACAACCACTTACTTTCTGTCACTCAGACTACAGATTTTGCTTTCTTTGTATCCAGTCTAGTATGAAAATGCATTGAGAATTCACTGTGTAGCTATAATTCATTTTTTGTTCTCCCTGTCCTTCAAAGACATTCTCAGGGTGCAGTGAGGGCTGGCTGTTCCTTAAGTGAGGGCTGGCTGTTCCTTAAGTGTTACAATTGCACCAAGCAATGCCAAAAACTCAGAATTAAGAGAAAACATTAGCTAGAGGCACATGAAAAAATGAGGTAAGTGTAGAAAAGACCACCAAGGATCCGTGTTGGAGCAGACCAACCCATAACTACAGTATCTGTACAGCTTTTTTTAATTAGCAAAGAAAAAGTATTTTCTCACATTTCATTTTATTCTACATAACATATCTATAATATGTTAGTGGATTTTAAAACAAACACACAACCCTATCAATTTTTCACACTTCCCACGTTTTTTCTATCATTGTTGCACTGGAAGTTGTAGTATGGGACAGAAAAGTCTCCTCAGCAGAGAGAAGAGAAGGAGAGGATAGTGTGACTTTTTACTAAATTGCCTACACAGACACAGTACACATGGCAAAGTGTACAGCCAGCGTTTTACAACTATTCAGCAGTAGACAAACACTGTCCTCCTTGGTGGAAAAAGTGGGAGTTTTATGGCTGTTTTGCATGCTCGATCTCTCTGATATGTCAGAGGTTCATATAGCTCACAGGACCCACTAGAGCTGCCGGCTTGTTTTCTTCAGTGGACTGTGGTTTTCTGTTCTTCATGCTAGTCAGGCACAAGCTGAATGTTTCATGTCAGGGAAGGTTATATTGCTATACATTAATGGTGTAGGCTTTATTTCTGACATGCATAATGGAAAATTAAAATATTTGCAGTGTATGTGTGACTAGGAATATGAGGCAGCATGATGCTGTGCTGATGGAAAAGTCTAAAGCAATTGAAACACCTATTTCTTAAGTATTTCTGCCTCCATTACATCATGATATCACTAGATAGAGCAACTGCTGTCATTTTCCAGCTCTGTACGTGCATAATCTGCATGGGTCCAATGACTACTATTTGCTACCAGATCAGCGGCCACAGGTATTGGCATATAGACAACTGTATGATGTTTGCTGTACTGTGCACATTGTTAGGCAGAGCTCATTACCAAAGGAGAAAAGCTCCAGCCCTGCTGGGTAGGCAGGGATCCTGTCCTGGTTTCCTGGGACCAACTTTCTACTGCAGGCACCTTCTATCTAGAGAGCACAACCGAGATTTAGATTGTGAACGGTTTTATTTTTGTGAAAAGCCTTCTTTATCCTTTGGGTAAATAATAAGATTTTGCAGTTTAAGACTTATATTGCTGACTCTGGGTTTTTCCACACTGAAAAGAAAAATATCAAGGAATATCACTGCACTCAGACCTGTTGACTGTATTGAAATGCAGGTCAGCTGACACTCAGCCCCACTTCCCAAGGTCCACTAGACTTGCTCAGTGCTATCTGCCAGTCTGCTCAGGAGCAATAAAAGCAGAAGCTTTTACATCTAATCCCCCTGAAAATAATTGGAAAATGATTTTGCAGCCTAGAAAAAAAGTAGATATATGAATGAAAAGAACTCCAGCTTGTCTAGTAGTTGTCTAGTAATTCTTAAGAATTTCTTTCAGAATTGCTCTCCACTATTCCCCTACAATCTGAATCAAATGTTAATTAGCTAAATAACGGCTTTAGATTTAGTGTCTTGTCCTGAAGGTTTAGGAAAATTAAGACTTTGCTGGTTTTTACCCCTACAACTTTGTGCAGCCTAATTCAGTTCAATAATCACCAAACCTATTTCCAAAATATATTTAATAACTTAATTGACCACACTGTAAGTTATATTTCTATGTAAAATTAGTTTCATTTTCCTTACTGCTAATAAAGCCATTTAAACCACCCTTCAGTAATGTAACGATAACAGGTCTATTGATTGACTCTTCCCATAACACCAGTTATCAGTTGTTACACATGTGGAGAGGGAAGAACGGTACAGTAAAGCAAAATTCCTGTTCAAGAGAAGTACATCTATGATTCAACAAGTAGGATATTACTTTTACAAAGTGCACTCATCCATCATTCCTCAAATGACTGTAAAGAATTAATAAACCTTTTTTTTTCAGTGCAGTTTCAGCTTTTTAAAAAAGGGTTACAGTCAGTGAGGCACCTTGTCACTATGCTGCAACCCTCTTGTTGCTTGGTGTCTGCCGACATACTTGTTTGTCTGCTTTCATGCTTCTCTCTTCTCCCTCACTTCAGCAGACTACTAGACCACAACTACAGGCACAGTGGGGAAATGTTCCTGTGATGTGGTTTCTGAAGTTGTCTATGTTTTTCTTCACTTGGCAAAGGCTTATTCATTTCCATGCTCTAAGCCAATCCTGTTCCCAGTCAATGACAGTTGTGTGAATGCATTTGAGTGCTGAATTCAGCTTTTTGTGTTCAGCTGGTTTCACAATAACATTTTCTGTTCCAGTGCTCATTCTGGCAAATAAGTTCAATTTTTAGGAAGTAGAGTTGCCACTTAGCAGGCCTTTTTTTTAGTAAATATATATATCCTACTACTTTGATTCTGTTTTCTTTTTTCTTAAATTTAAAATCAAAATGTCATTTTTAAGGACTATTTAGAGTCCACACTAGATTAAATTTTCAGGTGTAAGTAACATATTGTTCAACCTTATCAGAGTTCAGTCATGCTTCCAGTAAGCAATTAAGAAAGCTACCTACATGATAAGAACAGGCTTCTAAATGGAAAAACTTAGCATAATTTCTAAACATATCCTTCAAAGAAGGAAGTCATTGACAGTTTTACAAAGGCTATACCATAAAAATGCTTGGGAGGGCCTTGGTCCAGCTCTGTTACAGAAGGCTTGGTGCTGAGGTCAGAGTAGGGTGCTCCTGGGATGTTAAACAGGTCCTAAGGCAGACCCACTGGTGGTACTCCACTGCCAGCAGCCTCCAGGTAAACACAGTCCATTACTCTGCACTTCGAGCCCAACCAGCCAACTGCTTTTTAACCAACTAGCTGTCCATCAATTCACAATGTAATGAGTCAACTTAAGGACAAGAATTTTGTAGGAAACTCCATTGGAAGCCTTGAAAAGCCAAGGTAAAGACATCCGCTACTGTCAGCTTGCTCAGGTGTGATCACTCCCTGGAAAATCCATGCCAAACACTTCCTTTTTCACCTGCACCAAAATGTTCTCCATTCTTGACAGCAGAATTTAAGGCTTGGGTTACAAAATTCCATCAAAGCTGCTGAAATCTGTGAATATGGGCAAGGGGAGATTTTTTTTTCTCCCCAGAAGACAAATGATGACTATAATTCATTCATGTAAACTCAAACAATGCCTTTATTTTCATTTATTCTTAAAATTGTATATATATATATATTGGCATACTTTTAACTGTCTACTGTTAAAGAAACTTGAGTTATGCTTTGAAATGTTAAATACAAAAAAGTTAGGAAACACATTGTTTTTTATATTACACCTGTGTTTGGGGTTTATGCCCAAACCTAGTATAAGAGTAGTATATACTGAGATGTGTGAAAGCTGATTTTGCAGGAAAAGTTCACTTAACATTTCCAAATTCCAGCTCAGAAAATACATCTGTTTTATAGCACATAGCCTCTTGCTTGCTCCTGTTATTTTTATTCTGTGATTGTAAAATCTGCAGTCTACAAGATCCTCATGAGGGGAAGAGAAGGGACTGGCACTGATCTCTTCTCTATTGTGACCTGAGGGAATGGCCTGAAGTTGTGCCAGGGGAGGTTTAGAGTGGTTATTAGAAAAGGATTCTTCACCCTGCGGGTTGTTGGGTACTGGAACAGGCTCCCCAAGAGAGGGGTCATAGCACCAAGCCTTCCAGAGATCAAGAAGTGTTTGAATGATACTCTCAGGCATGTCGTGTGACTCTTAAGGATGGTCCTGCGCAGGGCTAAGGGTTGGACTCAATGATCCTTGTGGGTCTGTTTCAATTCAGCATATTCTGTGATTCCATTCCTCTGTAAAATGACAAGGACTGTCCTTTGTGTGTTTAGACAGCACATGGAGCATTGCATTCCTGATGAATGACTTGATTGAGGCTCATAGCACTAGTGAAAGGAAAAGCTTTGTTATAGATATATCAAGCAGGTTATGTGTTACTGCCCAAACTGATTTTGCCATAACTTTATTTTCCCTCTTCCTTTCTTCATACCCATGTAGTTTCCTATGATGAAATGGGGATTACAATTATCTGGTCTGTCTGGGAGATAGTTACCAAGAACTCAGATTTTCTTCTCCCCATTCGCCACCCCCCAACTTTCTATGTCACGCTGCAGAGAAATACATTGATTCTGGGGGTCCTGTACCAGATTTGGAGATAGATTTCATTCCAGTCTTACGGTGTATTTTGGGATTGCACACGGATTCCGTTAGAAAGAAAAACTAAAACTTTTCTGCTTAGGCTTCTGAATGAGACTGCAACAATTCTTCATGGTCTGTGATTGCTATCATGGTCTTTTCTTGTGGTGCATGTGTTAAAGAAGGAAAATGGCTATATCAGACATTTATATCTGTGGTGGTTTAGTTTTCTTGGTTTTGGTCTAGGCCTTCCCTGGTAACAGGGTTATAACTAAGGAAGTATTCCACACCATTCCTTTACATAATCAGGTGTATATAAATACGAAGGAGGGAGGTTCCTCTCTCTCTTCCTTTCGGGTGTTTGGAGGACATCAGGTCTCAGTGTGTTGCCTTTGCTCTTATCTATGTGAGCTGAGGCCTATCTGAGAAACTGTTGCCCCAGCTGAGCAGAGGTGAAGAAACTGTTTTCTTGGGGGAAGTTTGGTGAGAATTTATTTTGTTAGTTACTTTACTGAGCTATTCCCTGAGTTTTCAAGTGTGTGTATCTGTTTTGTTTTGGTTTTACTTGATTTTTGTCCCTTTTCCTCTTCCCCTTTTCCCTTCTGTGGTTGTTTGGGATTCTTGTTCTGTATATACATAGCGTTTAATTCCATATAACTGTAATATATGTGAATATATATATATTATTTTTACTACAATTTTCTTTTGGTACTATTTTTTCTCTCTTGGAAGGGGGGAATCTGTGTGGCCAAGAGCTGGGTTTGGCAGGGAGCAAACACAAACCACAACATCTCAGAAAAAGCTAACCACAATTTACAGGACAAAGAAGACATTTCTCATTACCTTTAAGTACTCTTCCTTCTCAAAATCCTCCTGCAAATTATATATGTATATGTATTTAATATGTATATTAAAAAAAGTCCTGTAGGAAAAATTGAGAGAATGGTATTATCAGAAAGTGTATACAAGCCAAGATATATCATCTCTGCTTCCCTGGATCTCTTTCTAGTGATAAGGGTAGACAACATCCTAATACTTTGTAGTTAGGAAGATTTAGTTGAATTTCAAGATAGTAAAAGGAATTAATTATATCTCTGAAGTCTGTCTGCAACTGTGTCATTAGCCAAGAAAAATGAGAATGTGTTTCATCAACTGTGTCCATTTTTCACCTCTACAATTCAAAAAAGACATTCACAGACTGGAGAGGATTCAAAGGAGGGCCACAAAGATGATCCAAGTGATGGAGAACCTGATCTATAAGGAAAATTGAAGCAGTTAAGTCTTTTCCTTCATGAGAAGGTTCAGTTGTGACTTCATCACAGTTTTCTAGTACTTAAAGAGCATCTACAAAGAGGATAGGGAAGGTCCCTCTTCACAAGGACCCACATGGAGAGGACAAGGGACAAAGGGCCAAGTCATATGAGGACAGGATTCACCTTGATATAAGAATTTTTTCACAGTTAGAACTATCAGTCATTGTTACAATCTTCCCAGGGATGTAGTGGATTCTTCATCACTAGAGATTTTCAAGATATGACTGGATTGGGTGCTAGATAATATCAGGGCTCCCTTCCACATGAAAGTTTGGACCAGATGAACTTCTACATCTCTTCTGGCTTAGGCTGTTTTATTATTCTATGATTCAATCTACACTAAGGTTTTTGCTAGCACTTGAACTTATATTTGTGATGGTTTGTTTTTTTTTTTTTAATTTGTTTTTTTTTGGTTGTTTGGTTGGGTTTTTTTATTTGGGATTTTTGGGGGTGGGGTGTTTTGTTGAGTTTGTTGTGTTTGTTTTTGTTTTCTGTTTGCTTGCCTTTTCTTTTTTTTTTTTTTTGTTTAATGCAGGAATTCCATCCAACCTGAAATTGAGATGTGGATGGACAATTTACCATTTGCTTGCCTGAACAAGATAACATCAGAGATCTCTCCAAAATGAGTTATTGTCTCCTTTATCTCATCCTCCCTACAATTCTCTTGGACTCAAATTCAGAGTTGATAAATTATTTGAGGATTTGGTTTTGACATGAATGATCATCTTCTGTCCTAGCTCCAATTCATAATCAGTGCTGAACAAATGGCTTATGTGCCATACATTACCATTCTTTGACTGTGTGACTTCTGGCTGTCTAAAATAACAAAATATCAATGTTGCAGTGACCTCTTTTTTCCTTGATGAAGGATAATGTTGATTTTGTTTTTCTAAACTAAATTACTTTGAACATCTAAGTTGGCAGGGACAAAGTAGAAAAATCACAGCTGAGAAATCACACAGTGAAATCAGAGGACAGAATTGTAAGTGTCAACAAACAAAATGTAATTTGTGGAACAAACTTGCATAGACGTTATACCTTTTTCACTTGATGTAACTTTAAAGCAGAGATCCAGCACATGACCCACAAGAATTTAAAGCCATATGAAATTCTAGTTATCAGAAAAAAAAATAGAAGACCCTAGAGGATATTCTGATTTAGTTTTAAAGGCTGGAAAAATTGCAAAATTGCATCTTGAGGTCAGAAGTAGCTGGAAAAAACCCCAACATTTACAGAGGAGAGATCATGTGAAAATTAAGCCAAAACCTCATGAAAGTGTACATAGATAGGAGATATTTGTAAAGAAGAAAATTAAGAGTTCCAAGCTTTGCAAAGTAATTTCTTCAATAGCTCATGAAAAATATTAATGCATGATGTCCACCGTGTTATACAAATTCACCAGTCAAATAATGAGATTTGAATAGGACAACTTAGTTAATTGGTTGTGAATGTTTAAATTACTTTTAATAAGCAGAAAAGCATTACTATATGAAGAAGAAATTCAGCGAAGAGTAACAGAAATGTTCAGAAGGTTGGCAATGATTATAAGCTACAACTTAAAGAGATGAATACATAAAACTTAGCGAAGGGTTGACTGAGGGGCAATGTAACCATTCACAGATATTTTTTAAAAAAATGTTAATCTCAATATGATATGGATAAAGTAATGTTTCCAGCATTATTGTAAAAGTGCAGATATGAATCTGTTGATCATTGATGATTTATGAAAAAAAAAAGAAAGTTGGGTTTTTTTTGTGAAAAGGGAGCGAAAATTCCTAATAATACCATCACTGAGAAGGTAATTACATTCCAAATGGCTCAAGAGAAAGAGTTTCTCACTGTTGCTGTAGTTACCACTGACTATAACAGTGAGCAAGTGTTTTGGGGGAATGAGGGCAAGCCAGGGTATTCTGTTGACTTGCTGGATAGGGTTGCTACAGAATGAAATTCTGACCAACACAACCACGGTCTCACGGCCACTATCCAAACCCCTCTGAAAGTATTGGAGTCTTTCCACTGACTTAAATAGACTCTGACATTCTCTCATAGTGAAATGAACTTATGGCTAGTACCCAAAGTTCAAGAAAGCCCAGAGGACAAGGCCCTGACCCTCCTGTGCCTAACAAGGGGAAAGAGAAAAAATTAAGAGCAGTAAAGGATGATAGCAGGCAGACCTTATAAAGGAGAATAGCAACTTTGGACCTATCTTACCCAGGAAGAAACTGATAGGGAAAGGAAGAGTGATCATAGGAAGCTTGATCAAGGAAGAAGGATAAAGAAGAGCCTGGCATAAGAGAGGGAAATGAATAATACAGGTGGCAGCCCTTTCGTTGACTTTTGATATGAGCTGCTGGAATTTAAGGTCCTCCAAGCACCTTTCCCACTTTTCTATTCCTATTGCAAATTCAAGCAAAACTGAAAGCAAAAAGAAAAAAAAAAAAAGCAAAGGAGACAAAGAGGAAAAGTTTTGCATTGGTTGCAAGAGAAAATAAGTAAGCCACTTAGGAGAAAAAAAAAGTAATGCAAATCATAGACATAAAATGCAGTATCTTGTATTCTTAAGTTAACACTGAAGAGAAAATTTTTGCTCAGAAAAACACCTTTGTACTCCAGAGATTCCACCAGAATGGATGAAGCAAAATGGGTGTCCTTAGCAAGCAATTATGAGAAGAGATGGGAAGAAACAGAACAACCATATGAGAAAACTGGTGAAATCCATAATCATAATAAGCTTGCATTAACAATATTTTAACCTAAAACTGCACTAAGAGAGCCTTAATATTTGTTTTCCTGGCATAAAGCAAGCAGACCAGCTCTAACTACTGCTGAGGGCACAGTCCCTCAGCCAGGCACGTGCCATGGTCCAGATGGCAGGTGCTAGTCAGGGCTTTCACCAGCAGTGACTTCAGTGGAAGAGCCTTGCCTCTCTCCCCATGCCAGCCAGTCCAAGTACTAATATTTATTCAAATGGGATAAACAGTAGAAAAAATTTTTGGAAGAAAGAGAAATTCAGTTTATTAGGACTGTGGAAAGTCAGTGCCAGATATTTAAAGTATAATCAAGCCACTTAAGTCCAGTCATAACATTTAGATTCTATTTAATCCTAATGTATTTTTGTAACTGATTTTTGATGAATCAGCCTTTTAAAAATCTTTACATAAACTGTTCTTTGGATTAATATGCAAATAGTATCCTTTGCAAACCAAAATATTGGCATATATTCCTACCACAGTTTACAAGTAGCCTAACTATTTACCTTTCAGATTATTTCTAGGTTTTTTTGATGGTAAATAACATCCAAAGAAAGGAAAGTGCTAACTTTTGGGATATCACTAAAATAAACAGCCTTGGAGACCACAAAATTCCCTCTGCTAACATGCTGGCAAGAAGGTTAATCTGAACATAATGGGTTAGTTTGATTTTGTTCAGACTGTTTGCTTAGCATATGCACTAAGAACAGTTTGGGAAATCACCTACATTATAAATGAGGTACTTGAAAGACTGCAAGAGTGTCTTTTGATGTTCCTAGTTGACTAAGATGGTACTCTTATCTGAAATTGAAGTGAGATATCTGAATAGCACCAAATTCAAAACAAGAACAATGCAATCTCTTAAAGACATACTGAGTTTCTGTACCAAGTCAAATACATTTAGGATAAGACTGGGAAAGAGACTGTGGACATATTTCTGCTTATGAAAAAAGGATTTCCTATTCTATTATGTTGTATGGATAATTTTATTCTGGGAAGTATTGAAAAACACCTGAAAGACAATACAGTCATTGGTCACAGCTACCACAGCTTCATGAGAGGAAGATCCTGCTTACCCAGCCTGATTTCCTTTTATGACAAGGTCCCCCACCTAGCTGATCAAGGAAAACCAGCTGGTGCAATCTTTTTGGATTTCAGTAAAGTTTTCAACACTGTCTCTCACAGGATCATTCTGGACAAACTGTCCAGCACACAGATGGATAAACACAAAGTGGTGGGTGAGCAATTGGCTCACAGGCCAATCACAGAGGGTAATAGTTAATCTGGTAACATCAGACTGGTCACCTGTCGCTAGTGGGGTTCCACAGGGCTCCATCTTAGACCCTGTGCTCTTCAACATCTTCATAAATGACTTGGACACAGGAATGGAAGGGATACCAAGCAAGTTTGCAGATGACACAAAACTGGGAGGAACTGTTAACTCCCTTTAAGGCAGGAAGATCCTGTAGAGAGACCTAGGAAATTAGAGGACTGGGCAATCACCAACCATATGAAGGTCAGCAAGGGAAAGTGCTGGATTCTGCACCTGGGATGGGACCCTGGATGTATGTACAGACTGCAGAATGAGATGCTGAAAACAGTGCCTGGGCGTCCTGATAAATAGCAAGTTGAATATGAGTCAGCAGTGCCCTGGCAGCCAGGAGGGCCAACTGTGTCCTGGGGGGCATCAGGCAAAGCATCGCCAGTCAGTCAAGGGTGGGAATTGTTCTGCTCTGCACTGGTGTGGCCTCACTTGGAATATTGTGTGCAGTTTTGGGCACAAAAATATAAGTAAGATACTAAGCTGTTAAACAGCGTCCAAAGGAGAGCAGCAAAGATCATGAAGAGCCTTTAGGGGAAGCCATATGAGGAGCAGCTGAGATCACTTGGTCTGTTCAGCCCAGAGAAGAGGAGACTATGGGAAACTTCATTCAGTCTACAAGTTCCTCATGAGGGGAAGAGGAGAGGCAGGCACTGATCTTGTCTCTGTGGTGACCAGTGACAGGACTTGATGGAATGGCCTGAAGTTGTGTCAGGAAAGGTTTAGATTGGATATTAGAAAAAGGTTCTTCACCCAGAGGGTTGTTGGGCACTGGAACAGGCTTCCCACCCAGGGAAGTGGTCACAGCACCAAGCCTGCTAGAGTTCAAGAAGTGTTTGGATGATACCCTCAGGCATGTGGTGTGACGCTTGGGGATGGTCTTGTGCAGGGCTAAGGGTTGGGCTCAATGATCCTTGTGGGTCTGTTTCAACTCAGCACATTCTGTGATTCTGTAAAAAACAAGAAAAGAACCTTTCATTTTTTTACGTGCATACGTTGCTCCTACAGTAATGTATGCGTCATAAGCATGCTAAGAAACTTGCTTGTACCTACTCATGGAAGTTTCCACACTTACATAATTTCTCTTTTGCTGCAGATATCTTCACCCCATCCAGTAGCCTGGAGCTGTCAAAAAAGTCAAAAAGACTAGCGTAAACAAAAATCACAGCCTAAGTTAACAGGATGAGCAGAGAGACAAAGATTTGGCATAGCTAGCCTTACACTTAATAAATGGCCCAATGCTGGCTTGTTAGAGCAGGAAGTCTCTAACCTCACTTTTCAAGAGGAGCAGAGATTCAAGCTTTATCTTGCATCACCTCAGATTTCCACAAGGTCTTCCAATTAAAGCTATCATTTTACTGAAACATTTATAATATTATTCATGCTGCTTTTTGGTGCAGTCTATAATTACCTGCTTATACAGAGGCTGTCAGGTCTACTCAACTTTATTTATATATTTCTCACAGTAAATAATCACAAAACACTCCTTCTGAGTAAAACATCCTGCTTAACATACAGAAACATATAAAAGCCCTCCAACAACACATTGCTACATTATATACAATAGTGCAACTCTAACATCATCTCACACTAGTTTCAGTTAATATATCCTATGTAAACACCCTCAGTCACCACGTTTAAAATGCAAACATACTGAATAAGACATAATGAAAGAATATATTATGTACCTATCTAGCATAATGTAACATAAAGCAATATTTTCCCTTTCTCATCAGCCAATTAAGTCTTGCTTAAAGAGGCAACATAAATAGCTGGGATTTAAGGAGTCAGACATTTTAAAGAGTTCAGCTAAAGCTCTATACCATACTAAAAGTTAGAAAGCAAATGTAACAAAGTTCACCTAGGGAGACTTTTAGTTCCTTCCCACATTAAATGTACTTTGTCCCTTGGTGGTGCAGAAGCAAATTAGCAACATGTGAAAATTACTAAGGAAAACAGAAGGTATACATTAATTTCACACCTAATTATTAATTAATTTGCTCAGTCTCTACCAGAATAATCAGCACTTGAACAGCTTCACTTGTTCCCAATGAGCTGCTGCAGTGTCTCTGTTTAAAATTCCAGGGGGCCACAGTTGCAGCAGGTTGAATAGTAATGATTGTAGGGAGTTTGAGCCTGGTTTAGGCCTTTCTTCCATGGGACTTGCACATGCTTTTATAGCACCAAGAATGACTACGTCACTAACAATAGGGTAAAAAGATGATAATTTTTTTCTGATAGTTTCATTACACTAACACAAAACTGAAGAGGACAATTATGTCTGTGAAGTAGTTCCACTGATCCTGTGTTGCTGTAAAATCTTAACAGTGTTAAGACAGACTGTGTTATTCACATTGGGAAAATTATTCACGACAAATTAATCTGCATAATGTATTATGAACTAAGGCTTTGGTGCTCTGATACAAGCAGCATGTAGTGTTGGGAGATGACAGGTTCAACTAACTTATTAAATAAAACACAGATCAACTTTAACAGACAGATGATGTGAAGGGCTGACTGAAAGTTTTCTACATGTTGCCTCTCTTTCAGATATAAATTCTAAAATACAGCATATATAAGCAGTTTCTTGTACATTTGATCTAGATAGCCTTTCACTTCTTTCTGTACTTCATGTAGGTTTTAATTTTATGTAACATTTGTCTGGTAAAAGGTCTTAAAATGATACAAAATAAGTAAAAATTTGAAAAAGACCATTACGTTTATATAAAGATAAAAATGGCTACTACATCCTATCCTTATTATGTTATCCTAGGTATCAGAAATTGATATAAGAACTGTCAGTGATCTAGGGAAAGAGGCATATGTGGAAAATGGAAAAATACTTAGGATGAGGCTCAGAAGGAACTCTGGTATAAACAGAACTTAGTAAACTTTATACTCCGAACTAAAAATTAGGGTGCAGCCTGCTGTTTGGCTCTGAAGATCCCAATTGCCTGTACACCTCTTCACACTTCAGCCTCATCATGCTCACTGATGCTATCTAGCTCAGCCCTAGAAACTGAAAACTTTAAACAAACCTGCTTCTAGGAGAGTTTTATAGCTGGTGAGAAGTAGGCTAGGCTGAGCAGGACTTTCCTCTTCTTCTGCTGAGGATTTGTGAAGGATGTCAGGATTTGCCAAAAAGGAACAGAAAGCCAGCAGTGAGTGGCTTTGCTCTGCAGAAACACTAGGACGCTTGAGTAGGAGTGATTGCAGGACTGCCTCTACCATCAGGACTGATCATGCATTTTATATTAAACAGTTACTGGATTTAATAAAAAGAAAAGTACCAACACTCTAACATCAGTATGTAACCACAATGCTTCAGTCAAGCTTCATCCCTGTATAAGATTTTTGGCTACAGTAATTTGCAATTCCTTTGGGAAAGGAATGCTTTCCTTCCATTCCCTCTGGATCTCACAATATAGGTTGCTGAAAGAGGAAGGTTTGGGGTCCCATAGGCTGGAGGACGTCAAATATGCAGATCTATTATTGCTAATGTCTCCTCAGGCAGAGCCAGGGCACACTCTGGAAAGACACCCGGAGCTTTGCTTAGCTTATTCAAGCAGCCTTGATGGGCACTTACTCTCAGGAGAAAAAATGGACTCTAGATTAAAAGGTAGGGAGGGGCATGTACCTGCAACCCTGAATAAGGCACCTAAGATCTAGAGCACTAATTGAAGGACAGCCTTTATATTTTCTACCTGAATCTTCCCTTTTCAGTATATCAGGGAAGGAAAAAAAAAAAAAGCATAGAAAGACCTCAGGGCTTTGAACTACTGAACCGTCATATGCACTGCCTAAAAATGCTATTTCAATGGCTCCTTTTGGCTATCAGGTCCCATTTCGGAATTAAGTCAACAAAATGAGCGCCATGCATTATAATTCTGTAAGTAATTGTAATCAACTGTAGAGGACAGCTCACCTGACTAAGCTTAGAATCATATCATAGAATGATAGAAAAATTTGGGTTGGAAGGGACCTTGCAGATCATAAAGTTCCTGCCATAGGCAGGGACACCTTCCACTAGTTCAGGTTGCTTAAAGACCATCCACTGTGGCCTTGAATACTTGCAGGGATGAGGCATCCACAACTTCTCTGAGCAACCTGTTCCAGTGCCTCACCACATTCCCAGTGAAAAATTTCTTTCTAATATCTAATATAAATCTACCTTATCTAAATATAAATTTATTTAGTCTCTAAATTTACCCTCTTAGCTAATTATTTCAGTCCCTCATGGATAGCAATTGGAGCATCCTGGTTAAAATAAAAAATAATCTGCATAGGGGTAAATAAGAGAAAGAATAAATAGTTCAGTTCCACAAAGTGAAAATCTTGGCATCCATTGCCTTCAGAAACAACTGACAATGTGCAATAACCCTCAGGAGTGATCTTCAAGTAACCTCTGAGGCAAAGCGTTAAAAAACACCCTAATTTAAAAAAAAACAAGTGTAAACCCCATAAAATTCTAGCAGAGCTTATTTACTGTTTTATACCAAGATCGATGCTTGAATAAAATTTCATGAAATTGGACCTAATTTACCATGGGTTATTTCTTGAATAAAAAGTAAGAAGAAAGGGAGTCATAATTTCCCTATTTTTTTTTATCACCATAGGTGACCTACCTACAATAAAAAATGCAGCAAGTTTGTTTTGTAATGCTATGTTTATAGTGTTGAGTTATATGCAATATAATACACATCAATACCGTATAGTGCATAAACAGTAAAACAAAGTAAGAAACACAACAGCATTACAATTATTTAGTGCTATGAACGCTATAAAGCATCAGAGCAGCTAGCAAAATTATGCTGAAAACTAAGAGGGAATGTATTTTTTAATTTTTTCGAGAACTTCTCCAAGAATTACTCAGTTGTGAGTATAACCTCCCTACAAACAGGGTTGAATCCTCCACTGGTGTAATTTAAAAGACATTCATTAGCAAAAATCAAGTTAATCAACATACACAAGCCTAGAGTCTACATCCACAAAGACTCTTTCCTTCAGCCACTGCATTATTCTCTAGTGCAAGCCCAGAAACCTGAGTTAAGCAAAAAAGAGTGCACCAAAAGGAGAAAAGACTTTAAAATAGTAATTATCACATTGTTAGTATACTTTGCATACTACAGGAACACTCCAAGGATTCTGATCAGAATAATCAGTCTCCAATCAAGTCATTACAAGTTCACAAAACCCATTTGACAGATGAGAAAGGAATGAAGATTACACTTAGGCTTATCAAAACACGATATGCTCTCATTTTCTTTAACTGTGAAGCCAAGTTATGAGGTTCCAACCCCAATCATCTAGAACTGACTTCTCATACTTCATAATCACAACTCTTTCCCCTTCAGCAGCACGGACTTGTACACTGCAGGTCTGGTGTAGTAAACAAGAGCATTCACAAGTCTGGAAAAAACGATTCCTTCTGAATCAAGGGACCTGAGTTCCACCTTTTGGATTCAAACAAAATTCTGTCTCAGGAGAACAAGGACTTGTGTGTTTTTTCTGGCAATTGCCCCAAACAGGTATTCGTAAGTGCAATTGCCTGGATGGAGGAGGTGGTTCTCTGAGAAAAAAAATAAAAATATTTGAAGGGATGAGTTTTCCAAACTGAAGAAGAGAGGAAGGCTCTGGACAGGCTGGATGGATGTGTCAAGGCCAATGGTATGAGGTTCAGTAAGGCCAACTGCTGGATCCTACAGCTGGATTGCAACAACCCCATGCAGTGCTACAGGCTGGGAACAGAGTGACTGGAAAGCTGTCTGGCAGAAAAGGACCTGGGAGTGCTTGTCAAAAGCTGGCTGAACATGAGCCAGCAGTGTGCCCAGGTGACCAAAAAGGCCAATGGCATCCTGTCCTGTATCAGAAATAGTGTGGCCAGCAGGATTAGGGCAGTGATTGCTGTCCTATATATTCAGCTCTGGTGAGGCCACATCTTGGCTACTCCATCCAGTTCCTGGCCCCTCAATTAAGGAATGACATTCAGGTCCTGGAGTGGGTCCAGAAAAGGACAACAGAGCTGGTGAACGGTTTGGAAAGTACGTCCTATTTTGCAATATAAATGATTCTCTAATTTTTTGCTGGCTGTTCAACTTCCTTCTGAGATTAAAGATAGAGATTAAAATTCAGGACTTTTTATGTCAAGAAGGCTGTACCATTCAAAGTCCTGATTTGTGGCAGGCAAGACCTGTCCTACTGAATATAACTTTGCACTTTTCCATTCAAAAGCATGGGAAAAGAGAGCTAAATAATTTATGTTATGCCTGCTCTGTGGACAGATTTTTTCATTTTGTTGCAAGCCATATGGCTGTCAAAAATTTTTTTTTTCTCAAAATAATAAAGTAAAAATGAATAATATTTTATTTACTTGTCAACATGTTTTGGGGTTGATGTTTTAGTCTCTGGAAAACTATGCATTACAAAATTTGTAACAGTTAGTGAGCAAGTGTATCAAGATAAAGAAGTATTTATTTGTCTTATTCCTCACTGAAATGAATTTGACTGATAAAATCACTTCTCTATTGAAATTTTACTTTTGCCATGAAAGCACTAAACAGTGAAAATATTAAGTATTTTGCTTGTTACTTAGAGATTATCATTCATGTCAGATAAATATATTTGCAGATTTACTGAATCAAATTCATCCTTATCACTAAAGTTCACTGAGATGAGGGTGACATACTGACTTCAATAATGCAAAACAAAATATGGCACACAATTTTTTATTACTCCAAAGAAATTAGATTCATTATTTTACATCTGTGTATTACTAATATGACTCCACTGCATGACAGATCCTTTTACACAACAATCTTAAAATCAGTTTTCATTAAAAGACCATTTTTGGTGGATGAAGACATTCAGGACTGGCATTTTTCTTCATTCATTTTTCTTGATGTCAGAAATCATATTTGTTCAGAGAAGCTCCAAAACCTTTTCTCGGATATAAAATTCTCTTAGGATCACAGACATTATCTAAGTAAAATAAAAGAAAAAGCAAAAACAAGTGTTTTCTGGAGTTTAAATAAACAGTGTTGTTACCAAGCAATGATTTTACTATTTCTTTAAAACATCGCTTTGATGTTTGAGGAGGTCACAATTTGCTAGGACACAAAATATTTAAAAAACAAAGCACACAGTTCATGTTGCTGAAAGTACACAGAGGAATAAAGCATGGCAAAAGATGGGCCAAATTCTGTCTTCCAGGGCCTGTCTTACAAGGAGTATGGCTTCAAATAAGCAGCAAAGAGCACGATTTGTTTATTTTTCAAGCATTTCACAACATTCCAGAAATGAACAGAACAAAGTTTTCTGCGCATCACATCTGGCTAGATTCATCTGTACTTCTAGAAGAAACTCTTACAACCAGACTATAACTTATATTAATAAGAGAAAATGAAACAACAGCTCACAAGACAAATGTCTCAAGTATTTGACTCCTTGCAAATATTAAGATTACAGACAGCACTTGGCTGATGATGCAGGAAGGAAATTGTATTGTGTTTGATGCTGGAATTCAGAACTATAGCAGGAGAAGTCATTGTGTAAGGAGAGCTGAAGTGTATCTGGATGGATACAATTTTCAGAAGATGGATGGGAAATGGAGGTTAGAGAGGGTATGGTGGCTCAACACAAAAGCATTTATGCAAGCTCTACAGTAGATATGGTGCAATAAAGGAAGTAATAGCAGGGACACATTTAAGGGAAATCCAAGAGGGACAGAAATTCAAAAAGGAATAGCAGTTGGTATCTGCTAAGGAATATCTGCAACAGAATACCACGTCAGCAAATCAGAGAAGCTGATGAATGAATTCTGAAATGCCAACGTGACAGGTGCAGGAATTAATGCTAATCTTGGGAAGAAATCTGCAGGAAGTTACTCCAGTGATGCTGTACAAAAGATGAACATAAAATTGAGCAATTATAAAAATATTCAACCTCAGGAAACCAAAGTACTGGTTTGCAAGGTAGCACAGAAAGCCATTGGTAAGGACAAAAAGAAAGACTGACAATTCTAAAGCACAGGAATATTCACATTCAACTATGAAAAAGGCCACCAGGCTTGCTAAGCAAACTCATTAGAAAGTGCACTATAAAAAATTCTGTCAGCATAATTTAAAAATGTAGCTTTTGTGTTCCATGCATATCTATGAGGGAAGATTATTTTCTTAACAAAAATGTAGTTTCTTCCTTACTTTTCTCTCAGGATGAGACATTCAGGTCTGAAAGTATGAGAGTATTTGGGAAGTCCATTTGAACCAGTGAAGACTCAGAGGGAAGCTTCTGCCTAAGTTTTGCACCTCCTTTGGCAGCACGACCATAGGCAGCTATGCAATTCACAGAATGGGTAAGGTTGAACAGACCACTGGAAATCATCTGGCCCAACCTCCCTGCTCAAGCAGGGTCCCATACAGCACATTTCGCAGGATTGCATGCAGACAGTTTTTGAAAATCTCCAGTAAGAGAAACTTCACAATCTCTGGGCAACCAGTTCCAGTGCTCGGTCACGCACAAAGTTCTTTCTCATATTCAGGTGGAAATTTTTTGTGTTTCAGTTTCTTCTCATTGCTTCTTATCCTATTGCTTGGCACCACTGAGAAGAGCCTGGTTCCCTCCTCTTGACACTCTCCCTTCAGACACTTTTACACATCAATGCATTCCTCTGTGAGTCATCTCTTCTCCAGGATGAACAGGCCCAACTCACTCAGCCTTTCTTCATAACTAAGGTGCTCCAGTCCCCTAATCATCTTCATAGCCCTCTGCTGGACCTGCTGGAGGAGCTCCATGTTTCTCTTTTACTGAGGAGCCTTTCCTCAAGGTGGTATTTCTGAGGCAGCAGCATAAGAATTTGGGCCCTTGTCCTGGATGCATTGTGAGAGCAGACGTGGAGCTGACAGAAGGCTTGCAGGCGTGAGAGTCACCTGCCATTATGCAGTTCTGGAGTGAAAGACAAACGGAAAAAGAGCCCTGCTGCAAAGGTGTCTTTGTGTGCTTCCAAGATCCACCATTCAGGCTGCAGCTGGGATCTGCAAGTCCCTGTCCAGGCAACTGTTAGCAAAATGAAAAGAGAAGAGAGTTCTCTAAAGTGTTACCTACTTTTAATGTTGATGTAACTGCCTTGCCCCAGGAGCAAGAGCATTTCACAATAGTGCAGTGTGATATATCTAAGGTAAAAGGAGAGGTGTTACAGATTCTCTTTTTATTAAAACCTTGCAATGCTGATACAAGATAGTTGACCTGAGTGACTCAAGTAGTGATTTTAAATGATTAAGATCAAATGGAGGAACGGAACTAAAAGGAACCCTACAGACAGCCTATAATCTTCCTTCAGTGATTATCACACATAATATCTGTAGTGTTTTGGAGTGCTAAAGTACTGCCCATAAATGAGCTAACAATTCACTGCAGAAATTGTGTCTGATACAGATGTCACTGAAACCAATGAAATGGATAATTTTAACTGTAAGCAATGGTAAATTGTCAATTAAAAATACTTAATACTTTAGGAATATTCCTTTAGCTTCTGACTTTTTAACTGGACAAATAAGCAATTATGTCACCCTAGGTCAACACAGTTTCTTTATGTTTTGTTATGATACATTATATTTCTGCAACTACCATATCTATGTCATCAAGGTTTGATTTTAGCGTATTATAAATAGTCATAAATACAAATACATTGACATTGAAAGAAACGCTGTATTACAGAGGTCAGTAGGTTCAAAAGTCAGAAATCCACACAACTCCTGAATATTGCTGCCACCTTCAGGAAACACATTATAAAAAAGGCCAAAATATTAATTAGAAAAGAAGTGTCAAATAAATTGGACATTTATTAAGCTACTTGGTTATTGTATCGTACTTCCGTAAGATTAGTTTTCATAATGGCATAAAAAGATAATTTTATTATTTTCAATTACCACTAAAGACATAAGTCCAATGTTAAGAGATTTGCCTAAGTCAGAGTCAGGGACACATAAGTTCTTAGCTACTTGAAGTTTCACCAACAGAGAGATGTGGATAAGGAAATTATTTCACTGGGATTCGGATATTTATATTGTCACTGAAGCTTATTTTGATTCTTTGAGGCAGTTACTTAGCTTTGTAGTAAAGATTTTAACACCTGCACTGACCTCAGTTCCAGTGGTTACTTTTCCAACAACAACCAGAGCATCTTTTGAAGACTACACCATAAAATGCAAATGGAAAAATCAGTGTCTATATATTCACTGTTATATTTTTAATCAATAACATTCCTGTTTGTTATTGGACAGGCTGTTACCCAGTCGGTGCTTTACAATGTTATGCGAGAGTCCTATCGATTTCCTGCCTGCTTCTCACTTCTCAGAAAAAAGAGATCAGGAATAGCAAAGTAAGTTCTTCAGTCATTTTGAAATGTCAGCATAACTGAAGTTTAGCTACCAAATAATCAGACAGACCCAATTTTATTCTTTGATTCCTGTTAGAGTTTGAATGCACCACATATCAGTTTAGCTATCAAGAGCAATGTATTGTCATCTGACGTAACTTTAGACTAAAGTCATGACATTGTTTTTCCTTGTTATGGAACTAAATTCTGTATAGATGTGTTTTAACACAAATCTTCCAAGCGCAGCTGACAGTATGAAGTGATCCAGGCTGCTACCCTTGTGACTGTTCACCCACCAATTTCTTAGTGTTTGTTTTAATAGAAACATCTAGCAATGTCTTAGTATTTCCCCAGAGTGCACAGGGAGGAAAGGACAGAGGGCCTCAAAAATAGAAAATTTCCTTTGGAGATTATTTAAAAGATTTTCCCATCAGCAGTAATATTTTAAGCCATTTCCTTTTTGATATTTATGACTAGATTATGATCTAGTGAAGTCTCAAAACATGTTCATTGTTCCTCTAAATTTGGAAAACTCCCAAGAATGTGATGTGAGAGGGCAACAAATGCCACAGTCATCATACAAGGGTTGATGAAGTGTCTTCATCTTTTATTTGGAGGATCAAGAACTACTTAAGGAAGGCCAGAGGGTGCAGAAAGGTGGTACAGAGTTCTTTTGCTATTTGCAGAGACAGAATTCACACTTACTTCTTACCTAACATCAACCTCAGTCCCAGTTTAGGAAACTCTTAAGTGAGGATACCTCGGCTCTTTCTAGTCTTGATTTAGCTCTGAAATGGGAGTATAGGAAGTTGGTTTTGTTTTGTTTTGGGAAGTTTTTTGGTCAGGTGTAGTTTGCCCTCCTCTTTAGTTCTTTGGTATGTACTCCTTTGAAAACTGCATTAGCCAAGGCAAGGCTTAAAGTGGGATTTCAATACATACTGGTTATGTTTAATTATTCTAGCAGATACTAAACCCCAATTTGTTTAGTAGGTCCTACATAGGGAGTTGCTGAAAATCTTAGCTAAACATTCTTGGAGAAATTAATGGCTGGGCCACAACTACATAAAATCAAAATCTCTCTATATCTTTGTGTGTAATCCAAAAAAAGGGTGGTCTTGTGGGCAGTTACAATAAAGGAAAAGGCAAGAGTCAGAACAGAGAAGAGAGGAGAGAAATTATATCCCTGGTGTAATGACATGCACATGATGATCTGCTGTTTCTACTGCTACTATTAGCTGTAAAGAAGATTCCTTTGTTTTCCAGTTTTCTCCTTTCTGACCTGCCACATTGGAGACACTGCAGGAACATTTCAAATTTACATAAATTTGTAATAAACTGGTAACTCAAATACTGGGACACGTTCAAGATATGGGGAGAGAATCTTATTAATTAAATTGAAATTCTCTATAATACTTACTCACATTCCTATAATGTTTCCCCAATTGAATCTTTGCTTATCTTACATGCAACACACTCTCAGAACTCGTGCATTTGTTGTTTCATCTAAGTCTCTAAAATTATAGAAGACAGCACTGTGCCTTCTAGTAATGTTGAAATCTTAAGAAGACTTATTTTTACCTCATGCCTTCCTGAGCTGTCGTTAGGAGCCAGGTTTTGCTGTTTGTACAACCAAGAGAGGACATCTGGAATATTTTTTCTAATGAGAATAATGTCTTAATATAAGAGGCAGTGGAATCTCACCAGTGTGAAATCCACATGAGAAATTCTATAATTCTGCAACCTCTCTCCTGTGACTGACGTCCATCTGTGTAAACATAATGCATTTCAGCATAGCGTTGTTCACTCTGGAGTATCCCCCTCAGAGGGCATCTGCCTGGATGCATCCTAATGGTGGCAGCAAATGGCATCTGAGATCAGCCAGCTTTGCTCATGAGAGGGCTCCGGGTTCCAATGGCTGCAAAACATGTGGCTAAAGAAGATGGCTGAAATATGGAAGGTGGAAGAAGGTAGAGAGGAATGGAAGGATTTCAGAAACACCACATGTACCATGAGGACATCTTTCTATGATGCCACTACAAGTGCAATTTTTCTTATAAGGTGTTTTATAAGAAAGGACAGGTATGTTGAAGTGAAGACTCTTTGAGTAAGGTCTAGGAATGCTGAACACTAGGCACATTTTATTTCTTCATTCAATATTAGCTATGAAACTGAGATATTGTTGCTTGAAACAGCACTTGAGAAGTGAAAATTAGAAGTGTCGCACCACAGTGACCCTAAGTTGGCATGAGGACAGAAAAGAAGCAAATCACTCTGTTGCCTGGGAAGGAAGTGCCTGGCATGGATGTGGAATAAGATACTGTCACTTGTAGCCCATTCCAAACAGTGCATGTAGAAGATGGAGAGAGTGCATAGCCAAGCTAACAGGACTCTGGTGAGTTTACTGAAGATCCTTTTTCAAGCAGCAGTCAGCAGACCATTTTCCCAGTTTTGTTTTGTGGATATCTGAGGGCACTGGCCACTTCAAAGCACTGAAGTGATCAGTGTTAAAGGTACCACTCTATTGCAACTGATCAAAACCTTGTTTCTGAGGAACTAGCAGTAAGACAAGTGTACGTTGCAATTCCTGAATCACCCCTTTTCAATGGAAGTACGACAGTTTACATGCTTGGCCCCAATATGCCAGTAGTTCTGCTGTGCAAGAGGATCCCCACACTGAGGTAGAGCACTGTTAACTGAAGGGGCTACAGATCCATTTAGTGGAACATGTACACATGAAGTTTAGCATTACATGCATGATTAGCATTAAAGGAACATGTAATCATGGAAGATTAGCATTCTCGACATTATCAGAATCATTACAAAAATGTATGAGTCAGGGATAATAATGTAAAATGTATCACCTGACCTGCAAGCACTGACAAAAAATCATTATGAGTGCTTGCCACATACAAATTCTGGAATTTTATAGCTATTGTAGGAAATTATTTCAAAGCAAACTGCTTTTGATGCTTTGCTATGCATTTATTAGTTGAATAGAAAATATTACTTCTTGCATTGGCCCTTTTAGCTTTCAGTGCACTTGCAGCAGTGTGGGTAGAGCCCTTCCCAAATCTTTGTTTGTGAAGCCTAGCCATGATGATGGCAATGACGAGAAAAAAAATATTATTTGCTCTTTTTGTGTGTGTGTGTTGATATGTTCTTCATCACGGGAGGGGATGGAGAGTTAAACAGCAGTGAAAAAATACCTCGCCATCCATTATTTTACTTGTTGATACAATCCGCTCCCCTGCTGATGTAAATACGAAATAACAAATAGGCATCCCTGTATTCCTCCGATTCCAGTGGAAAGCGCGGGGGCCTCCCCGGGCTGGGCAGAGAGACCAGCGTGAAGACCAGGCAGGCCGCGTTACCCGCAGTGAGTTCCGCCGGAGTTCAACCCTGTGGGATGAGCGCGGCCCGGAACACCCGCGGCGCCGGGAGCCGGGACTCTGCCGGCCGGCCGGGCCAGCCCCGGCGGGGGGGGCGGGCCGCGGCCTCTCGCGATCCTACCGGGGCCCTGCGAGAGCCGGCAGAGCCGCCGCTGTTGCCAAGGGACGCCACCGCCACCGCCAGGTGATCCGCGCCGGGATGGGGCAGGGATTCGGGAGCCACCCCGCAGCACGGGGCTGGGCGGAGCTGGGAACGCGGGGCTGCCCCGGGAGCCGCGGGGTGCGTGGGGCGAGCGCGGCCCCGGCCCCGGCAGGGCCTGCCCGCGCTGGGTCAGGGGCAGGAGCGCCCCCCGGCCCGCTGTAGCTTCTCCCGCCGCTCTGGACGAGACCGGCTGCGCTGCTCGGACGCGGGTTGCCCTGAGAACGCTCAGGGAAAGGCTCGTGTAAGGGTAAATGCCGGCTAGAGCAGGCCGTGCATCGTCCCGTGGGGTGCGGGGACAGGATTTGCAATTGTGGGACGGTGCCGGCAAGATGAGTTTGACCTTGAAAAGACTGGCTAAACGGGGCTTTGGGTATGCTGTTTTTTTTCTTCTTCTTCCTTGTTTTTTTTTTTTTTTTTTTTTTTTTTTTTTTTTTTTTTGTTTTTTTTTTTTTTCGGGAAAAAACC
>JAWWMP010000116.1:64053576-64087795 GCA_035047865.1 Dendrocincla tyrannina
TTTTTTTTTTTTTTTTTTTTTTTTTTTTTTTTTTTTTTTTTTTTTTTTTTTTTTTTTTTGTTTTTGTTTTTGTTTTTTTTAGGGAGAAAGCCATGATTTAAATGTTGCCAGGAAACTGAACAGGGGATATGCCTGCTGGGAAGAAAAACCCCGGAACAACAAACACCAAAAAACACAAACGCAACAAACCGCACTCCTTTACAAATTAAATGTAAGATAAGTATCTCTATTAGTGATTACATAAGTCAAGTAAGGCTTTTCGAAGCAAATAGTCTCATGATTTGTCTTTATGAGTAATTTGAGTGGAGCTTTGCACTGACTGCCAGCCAATATCTTCATAATTTGCACTTTTAAAAATGCTAATTTATACTCGAATGCTAAGTAATTTTTGTTTCCCCCAGGGTATTAGGATATTATCCAGTGTTAAGGTTTATACGGACCTAGAAATTCATTGACTTTAATTGAGCATCTTGAGACTCTATAAGAGGATGACAAATCAGAGGGTTAAGGGGGTTAATTCAAGGGAATTGCAGTGTTTTGTTTGTTCTGAATTTAGTTTACTGCTGTTTCTGGTAAGATGGAGTTAGTATTGACTTATGTTTCATCAAAATAAAAAGTCCAGCACCTGTGTTACTTATTACAGATGACTACTAACTTGGTGAACTACTACCTTTCATAACAGGTAATTCCTCCAGCTGGTGCTGTCTGACTTTGGATGGTTTTTTTGTTTGGTTGGTTGGTTTTTGTTTTGGTTTTTCTTGTTGTGTTGTTTTGTTTTTTGTTTTTTTTTTTCTGTTATTGTTAGTTAATACTGTTTTAAGTTGGAAGCAGTGATTGACTATATTGCCTCTTCCGTGTGTGTATTGTTTATTCACAGGTACTTAAAACATCTTTGACTTTTTAATTAAAAGAAGGTCAAAGGTCTCTAAATCATTTTTCCTCAAACAGACTAGAAATATATGAGCTAGAACTGCCACTGAGGGTTGAAAGTATTCCCTGGCACGTAAAGAGCCATTGATTTTGGTTAATTAATTAATCAAGATCAAAATTGAGCTCTTGTCTTTTTTTTTTTTAATACCCTCGAAAATGTAACTGGTAGTCTGTCTTCTGGACTTGACAGATGTTTCCAGATGCTTCTGCTCCTCCCAGTTTTTCCCAGTAGATGAAGTTTAATTTGACAGGACTCTGTCAGGTCACTGCAGTTGATTACCACAGGGAAATTAAAACAGTTCTGACAATTCTACCTGCCCTTGCAAAAGCTGATAGCATTTTCAGTCATGGACACAGCAACTCTGAGTAGAGGGACCCAAAAATCAGAACTGGGTGGTAAGAGTGGATGAGAAACAGCTGAGAGACTTACAGAGTTTTCTTATCAAGATGCAGTTGTTACATCTGTAAAACCCTACCTACTTTATACTTTTTTTAGGCTACAGTGTAGTCTTCTGCCTATTTGATGGGAAAAGTCCTTAAGCAGCTATAAATTGGAGTATTCAGGCTTTTCTCAATACAACGTCTCCTGTAAGAAGCTGTGCTACAGTTTTTGAGTTTTATTAAAACTGAGGTGATTATTTTGTTTTCAGTTTGTCTGAAGATAAGCTCTATCAAATATTTCCTGCCTGTGATCATATCTTTTGATAGAAAATCTCATGTTGTTGCTTACAGGAAAAAATGGGCAATTTAAGGGATTTGTACTTTTCTCAGCATCTGGAGGGGAGGAAAAAACCCTAAGCTTGTTATTCTTCTGTTTGTTTTTACAGATGTCTCACTTTACAAGCGAAGATGAAGCTCTATTACAGTCTATGCTTAGACAGTTGTTGCAGAGTGTAAAGGAAAAAATCACTGGAGCCCCATCAGTAGAATGTGCAGAAGAGATTCTCTTGCATTTGGAGGAAACGGATGAGAATTTTCACAAGTAAAATTATTTTTGCTATTTTTCGTCTTTTGAAGAAGGTGATATGTGTTAAACTATATTATACTCAGGAAACATCTACATTTTGTATTGCTTTGCAAATGTGTATGATGCTAATTTAGAGAATAAAATTAATTTTACCATTTTTCTGGTTTGCTATTTTCCTCTGCTCTTGGTAATATATTTTTACTATAATAGGAATTTATGAGCTGTTTGTGAGAAAGGAATTTACAAAACTACCTACCAATCAGCTGATGCATGTGCACATGTAATGTGCTAAATGCTTATGTGAAGAGGAGCTAGAAGAAATCCTCACTGAGGGCTGTCAGTGTTTTTGTCACCTGCTAGACGATATAATCTTGTTTTTCAAAATAACGTAAATTTTCAGAAGGCTCTTTGGCTGCCATATTTGATTGTTCTGTCTGGCCTATATTACTGAACATGTTTATCTTATTATGTTGTTCTTTTAATTTATGTTTTAAATCACACTTCTGTTAAATCACACTTGACAATGTGAAATCACTTACATGTGATCTAGCTTTCTGGAGCCTACACTCCTCTTTCTTTTTTGTGGTGTTCTAACTTGATTGTTTTTTTACTACATAGGAGATTTTTGCTGTGCTTTTTATGAGAAGCCAAGAGACTATCAAGCTGAAATGATGTTAAAGATGTTTTAATAAGGACCTGAGCTCTGTGACCTGACTTCCTTTGAGAAAGCTGGTTTCCTGCCAGTTTTTTCAAAATTGGCACTATCTGTATTCTCTTAAATTTGCCTAGCTTCTAACATTGCTTTGTCAGTGATAGAAGTTAGATAAAAGTAAATAAATTAAATAGAACTAGGGTTTATCTAAAAATTCACTATATTTTTAAACCTTTGAAACTTGTGTGTGTTCTGAAGATTCTTTAAAATGTATTTTAGCTCAGTTTTAATTTGTATTGCAAATTGTATTGGATGACACTTTTGTTGGCACTCTTGTGAATTTTGAGCACCAGGTTACGTGGTGTCTAGCATGAGAGTAAAAGAGTCTGGTTATAAACACCTCAGAGTTGAGAGTTACATGTAATTTTGAAAGAAAAGTATTTCTACTTAAAAGAAGACATGTAAAATAAAAAAGCCCTAACAGCAAAAAACCTATGAAATTACTTCTGTCAATATTTCTTATGAGAACTTAATAGGAGAATACCGAGGATGAGAGTGTAAATTCTGTAGCTGGTGGAAACAGTGTCTACATACCTGTTACCTTAGAACAGTGAAACTGACATCCATTACTCTTTCTTGTATCTTAAAAAAATGGTGGTCCTAAAGATACTTTCTTTTGATGAGAACGGTTTTAACTTACATTTAATGGAAAGTCAAGTGATGCTTTAAATGTAGACCGTGAGCCATCCTCCCCGGCGCTGGTATATTTCTGGAGGTATTCTTGTCTTTTTTGTGACCCATGGCAGTACAGATTGGTTTTCATGGAAGGTCAGAGAGGTCATATGTCACTTTCTTATTGAGGCCATTAATAAACTTTCTTCTTGACCCTTAACCCATCCACCAGGTCTGCAAGCTCCTCTATTAGTAGTGTGTACTTTTGGTCTGTCCAATACTCTAGATCAGCTCAGCATTTTGATCAGCACTGTTTCTGCCTTGTGCTTATTTTTACTCAGTAGTTTTTACCAGATTTTGAGGTCTTACTTTATCCTTTGTTCATACTTTGATGTAGAAAAGACAGAAAGGAAAGATTCTCTGAAAGCTAATAAAAGGAAAATTGAATTCAATACCAAACGTACACACAGAGTAGAAATCAGGATTTTAAACTATATAGGCAACATATTTTCTGTTATATTAGAGGTATTTTTAAGACCACCCCTTGCCCTGCTTCCTTTGTAAGTCCAACTGGATCAGTCTGACTTGATTCTACATGTGAAAGAGTAGTTCTGTCACTGCTGAAACACTTAATTGCTACAAAATATTTTTTAAGGTGGAAGAATGATACAGAAGATCAAGACTAGGAAATCAATCAGACGTAAACTTAGTGACATGAATTGTGATATGGTTGCTGTATATTTCAGAATGAAGGAGTTGCTGCAAATACTTACACTGAAAATGTTGCAATTTCTTTAGCTAGTACAGAGTTGAAGGACCCAGGGAGAGTCTTTAGTTTGAAATCCCTCTCTGATTATTCTTTCTTGTTTTAGCAAGTTTCTTAATCATAAGAGAACAAAGTGCTAATTTTCTTACACTTAACATGTTTATGTCTTCGAAGACGGCAATTTTGTCAGTTTGAGATCTTCTGCATGCTGTCATGTGATAGAATTTCATTTGCTCAGATGCTATGATATATAAACTGTTTTCTGTGTTTCTTCTAATCTTGTGTGTATCATGCATAAATAACAATACCAGATAGTTACACCATAAGACAGTGCTACATTCAAGATGCTCCAAGTAATGTTTCTTTTGGGATTTTAAATTTGGAATATCTTGATATTCTATGATATTTGTCTACAAAACCTTAATCTTTTTTCTGAGTGGACTTTTACTATTTGGTATTGTTTCTTCCTGCAGTATGCTCATGATTATCACATTGAAGGAAACTTTAATATGTTTTCTTACCCTCTTGAAGTGTATTGAATGTTGAAAATGTTTCATGGTGAAGATGAGGAAACCTGTTACATTTTACTTTTGTATATTTCTTGCAGCTATGAGTTTGTGAAATACCTTAGACAATATATTGAAAATACAGTTGGGTCTGTGATTGAAGAAGAAACAGAAAAATGTACTTCTGCTCAAAATCAGGGTGAAATATCGGGCTATGACACACTTGTCCAACATCTTACTAAGAAGACGCGTGAATCAAAAGAGTAGGTGTATACATGTCATTTACATTTCTCTTTCTCCTTGGTCTTAGTCATCCTTTCTCTTTTCCATAACTTGTTTTGGAAAAGCAACACCTGAACCAATAATTATTCTGAATCTGTAACAAAAATCATTGCCAAGCAATTCAGATATTCCAACCCTACGTTGCAATTTGTCACACTTTGTCTCACCCTGGAATCAAGGGTATGAACTATTGCATAAAATAATTGGTAGCAAATCTGTGAAGTTTTTGAGCATCAGTGGTCATTTTTACTTGTTGCAGAGGAAGAAAACAAAAAAGACAAGGCGTTTACTTTCACCTGGAAGATAGATCCTGGGATGACTGTTTTTCAATTATGATGTTTGTATCATTTTCTTTCAAAGATCAGGACCCTAGGGTTCTTGTGCTCATTAAAATAGGTAGAAGAAACCCCAATGAACTAAATATGTCCATATCTCATATTTTTAATTTGACAGGTAGGAGGATATTAAAGCACAATAAGGTAATTCATGTATATCTGTGGAATAAGTAAAAGTAGCCTTAAAGTTAAAAATAATGTGAAATAAAATACTAACATTTTACAATAGGATGTTTTTCTGAAGCATTTTTATTTTCAATTGCTTCCCTGTGGATATTATTATTCAATATTTGTAAGTTAGAAAAGCCCTGGTTTTGTTGAAAGAAAATTATTTTGTGTGCATGACCTGGACTCAAGATCTTGAATCAGGATGATGTGTTCTCTTCTACTGGTTCTGCCTGGGGCTTATAGCAGAAGAAAAATTGGCTGTTGAAACTAGAGGAAACATAAATGGTAACAAAGATGAGAACTGGCCTATTTTCTCAGTGACAGATCTTACCTGCTGGTGGATTTACATTGGTCTTTCTTAACATCCCAGAACAGTCTTATGCTAGTGGTATTTTATTGAATGGTTTTAGAAGGGCAAAACAAAGAATTTTATTATAATTTTAAAATATAATTATCTGATAACTTTAGGTACATACATGTTTTGTTGCTCATTTTGGATTTGCATTTGGTATTCATTAATTTCTGTAAATTCCATGAGTTTAGGTCCAATTAGCATTATGTTGTATTCAGTTATTCATGATTTAGCAATTATTTTACATAGTGATTTTTGTGTTCTTTAATGTTAAAATCATATTTGCTTTGAAGATATAGAGAAATGATGCATGCCTTGAAGAATGTCATGATGATTGTGGTAGAATCTTTGATTAACAAGTTTGAAGAAGATCGGATGCATAATAAGGAGCTGGAGAGTAAAATGAAGAAAGAACTCCAGAGTGGCTATTTTACAGACAACTGTTCTGACAGTGACTCCTCGTTCAACCAAGTACAATGTGTTTTCTCTTTATGTTATGAAATAAGCATGATACTGCAAAGTTCAGTGGTGACTGAGAACAACCCTAGAAAAATATTTATTCTTTTTATTTTGGATATATCCTAGACCAAATTATTTACCTTTCTTTCACTTTGAAGTACTAAGCTTATATTAGCTAACTAACCTTTATGCAGGATATGCTAGATGAGATTAATATGATATCCATATAGCCTTAAGTACTGTATAGAAAAAGATAAAATAATGATAAAAGCAGTACATTATCTAACTTTTTGTAACTTTACTTTAGGAACCAAATTATGTGCAATTTATTTCCAGATTACTGCACTATACTATATTGCTTACTATAAATTATTAGAATAAATTATTAGAAGGAATGTTATGAAGATACAGGAAACTTTGAAGTAAAGCAAAGCGAAATATGTAATGATAAATTCATTGCTGTAAGTTTACCTTAGGGTAAGGATCAGAATGTTAACTGTATGGTTAAATTAGTATAAATGTTGAAGTTTTAATTATTAAAAGTAAATTAGATATCAGAAAGACTGATGATTTGAATCTTCTGCCATTCAGTTTAATAAAACATACTAATGATCCTTTTATAATGTGTATTGCAGAGTTACACGTTCATGAGTCAAGAACAATTGCAGCTGCTTGCAGAAAGGGTTGACCCTATTCAGCCCAAGGAAGTAAGTTTAAAAGCAGAAATGAAATGTTAACACACATGTTTATGGTGTATTGGAGAACAGAGTGTATATACAGAAGAGTACCATGTACATAAGTGGAAACTTTCTTTGTTCATGTATGGCTTCAGTGCAGCAACTGCTCTGCAGTCTAGTGTTTCATTGTAACCATCTGGTGCAAAAGCTAGTGTTGCAGCAGGTATCTACTTAGAGGTTTAGGTACTAGAGACTGGCACTTTTAGGTTCAAAAAAGTTGTTCTGTGAGAAAATGGAGTTATTGAATTTTATTTGTCCTATATGTGTCCCTTGCCCTTCTTGGTAACTGCCATGTTGCCCTTTTAGTTGCCCCTGTCACAGGAGAGAGATGTCTGCTGATTTGCCAACAAGTTGCTGCCAGTTGGAATATATAAAGTCCAAGTTAGGTTTGCTTTCCTGTCAGTGGCAATACTAATTTTTGTCTCTAACCAGCAATCAGCACCACCTGCTGATATTTTTGTAGCTTGGAGAAATACCAGTTTGAGCATGCTATCTCACTATGGTTTGTTTGGGATTGCCTGTCATTTGAAAAAGGCGTAGTAGGTAGGAACTGGTATAAACACTGGGATTGAGTTTTATTAGAAAATCAGGTAAAAAGTCTGATGCTGTTAAATATTGATAGATTTTTTTTACAGTTTGATTTAGTAAGATGAAATAAATTACTAGAGATTACAGTTGTCTTTTAATAGAACAAATAAAAGTTACTTGAAGTTATTTAGAATACAATACTGATGAGAACTCCGCAGTATAAAGTAATGTCTAATAACTGTGTCCACTTCCCTTAACTGACAGCTTTAGAAAGCTACATTCCCTGATTACAAAATATTTGATTAAAAGCAGAAAGTAGAACATAAACCTTGCATCCTGTATTGAAAATACATTTAAATTGGTTTTGTTGCTTCTTCAAATGCATGGTTTCTCCCCCCTCAGTGATGCAGTGTTTTAGTCTAAATTACCATAAAAAATATAGCAGGATGTAAATATTCTGGAATTCCTTATCTGTTCTATAGCTGAGTTCTGTTCCTTCTTTCCTTCCTCCAAATTATATTTTATATTATGTTTTTGAGAGGTTGCTGTGAATGATTTGTGGTGTTTGCCTTTTTGACCACTGCAGGTTCGCCAAGAAGCATTGCAGACGCTGTGCTTTGCCCCTCCCTCCGATATACTGAGCTCTGAGAGTTGGCCAAATTTGCGTAAGCATCTGACGATGTCTCTGTCAGATCCCGATGCAACATTCAGTGTAAGTGAATGTTTTGTATCCAGTTATCAGATGCGCACCCACAGTAAAGAGTACTGAAGAGGTGCAAGAAGCTACATATGCATTACAAGTAGGCCAGAAGGGTCCCAAGATGTTTTATTATTTGTGTATGGATCACATCAACTCTTTTTTTTTAAAGTGGAAGAACTAAGATTCCAGTAGGTCTTGGTTTAAAGGATTGCAACAGGTTTTCGGTAGAATTCTTAGATACCCAATTTTAAAGTGATTGCCAAATAAATAGGAAAGTTGCCCCAGCTGCTCTCATATATTTCTCTTTCAGCTTAGTTCTACAGTTTCTTTTAAAGAGGTGCTAATTACAAGTCACCGATTTCTAGTGGAAAAGTAATGTTTCTTGAGCTGCTTCTTTGTATCTCAGTGAGGCTTTGCATTAGTGCTGTCAGTTAAAGTAGTTAAGTAAAATTTCCTTTGAACTGTAATTTCTGTGATCTCAAACTGTATATTTTTATAAAACAAATTATTTAACATTTGCAGAGATGTCTGAGTCATAGGTAATATTAAGAATAATGCCACTACATATTGTTTATTTTACAATTATAATACATAGTTACATGTTTATTTAATACATTGCTTGCTTTTTCTCCCTTAGGAGAAAATTCTTAGGTTCTATGCAAAAACCTTTTCTTCTTCTCCATTTAATATGGCAAGAGAAGTCTATACAAGTTTAGGTATGTGCATTTAATTACATTTCAGACTTCAGAAGTCATGTACTTTGTCACTGTTGTCATGGAGGTGTGTTTTTTGGTGTTGGGTTTATTTTTCTTTTTTAGCAAGACACTTGGAGTCGTACTTTCTTTCTGGAGAATACTCTCTTCGTATTTCAGCTGGTCTGGATGTATCTAACACAGATATAAATCGTTTACTTAAAAAGGTATAAATGAACTTTCTGTACCTTTTTTATCATTACCGAAACATATTGCATTATTTATTTTTTTATTTTAATAATTATGTTTTCAGGTCCGCCTTTTAAATGAGTACCAAAAGGAAGCACCATCTTCCTGGATTAGACATCCAGAAAAGTATGTTATCTTCAAAACACTGTAACTGTTTCTTAATTTAGTAATTTTGTATTTTTGACATATAATTAGATGCATGCAGTTTTAGCAGGGTGTTGATTACAGGACACACAATGGATGGTCAGTGACAACAGAGGAAATAAATGTAGAGAGTGGAAAAATAGGGAAGTTGCATAGTAGTGTTCATATTAAGCTGCTTACTTGGCTTTTGAAGTGTTCTAAGTGCTTTTGAGCAAAAATTATTTTTTTACAAAGTAACAACTGTAAAATTTATCACTTACAGTAATAATTTAGGAGATTATACATGCATGTTCATTTTCTTTATGGTACTACAAGGAATTAATATGCCTACAAGATAAAGTTAATGTTGTTGATATTTATGATTTATCTGAACAAGGTATTACAAGAAATTTGTTCCTGAATATTACTGGTGGAAAGACTTAAATTTTTGTTTTCTGTCCATTTTTTTCTATTTGTGTCATAAGGTACATGGAAGAGGTAGTGGAGAGTACCTTGTCACTTTTGTCAGTAAAACACGAGCCTAATCGTCCTGCCTCTCCAGATTTTTTGAGTCCAGTGTACTTCTTGGCTCTGATAGATATCAAAGCAGTATGGTTTAGAAAGTGGACGGTAAGCAAAAAATCCCTAACCCAGCAACCCATAAATTGTTCATCTCTAAAATGTATTTTGACAAGTTTGAGTTATGATATCACAGACCTATTGTGTCCTCTAACGACCGATATTAAGAACTGTAATTAAGGAAGTGTGGGGTTTTTTAGAGATTTATGTCCACTGCTTTTAAATATTACTCTGTCCATCAATTTCTGTTCGGCTACTAGTTTTCACAAAATTTCTGAGTATTAGCTGTGCTTTCAGTACCTTTGGTATAATTGACTGACAGCCATCAAAAGACGCAAGTAGTTTTCTGGAAGAAGTGATGAGCGGAAAAATCCCGTTACATATGGCACACTGCACACAGCTTGCTAACTTCCAGTGGACATTGGAGCTTTTTGCAGCCTATCATGTATGAACTTATAATTTACGATTTACACGGCAATGTCAAAACATGTAGTTCAGCACTGCAGTGTAGTTACTTATATTCTGTTTTACTGAATATTCTACTACTCTTTTTTCTAGTGATGTAATTTTTTTTCATCTTAAATGTTCTGCAGTCTAAAGGTTCAGTTGAGTTGGGTTACACGAGCTGGGGTTCAATCCATTGAATATGTACTGTGCACCGTAATAGAAGAGAATCAAAGTGTCTACTTATTAATTAAAAACCAAAACATATGTTTGCAGTTGACATTATGTCGTCTTTGTCATTTAAGCATGCATACTACAGCAGAAGAGTGGTACTTAGGCTTTTGGAAAAGAAATATAAATCCTTGGTAAGTACTTCTGTTAATATACTTTATTGATTATGTATTCTACATATATTAAAAAAAATAATTGATAGAACAAGGGGTAATGGCTTCAAACTGAAAGAAGGTAGATTTAAATTAGATATTAGGAAGTGCTTTGTTGCTGTGAGGGTGATGAGGCACTGGAACAGGTTGCTCAGAGAAACTGTGGATGTCCCATCCCTGTCAGTATTCAAGGTTGATTTGGGTGGGGCTTTGAGCTATCTAGTCTAGTGAACAGTGTGCCTGCTTATGGCACAATTTGAAACTAGATGATCTTTAAGGCCCCTTCGAGCCTAGCCATTCTATTATTCTATGATTTAGCAAGGCAAATTTGCTTGCAACTGTTTCTTTTACGCACTGTGGTTTAAACAAATTTTTTTTCTTTTTTTCTTGTCAGAGCTGTAGCTTGTTGTTCAGCTAGATAAGACTTTTGGATTTTATTTTTTCTAAAAAATTTCTCTTTGCTTAAGTGAATATTGAAAATGCAAAGATGGGTATGTGACCAGCTCTGAGTAAGGGCAAAATTGGATATTTTATAGCAGGTGTTTAAATAGGATTATTATTTATTAATTTCTTATGCTGCCTTCATATTTAGAATTATTCCTAAAATGCATAAAAATGGCAAATGGCACATGAAAAAATATCAAATACTCTATGCTCAATTTGGATTTTTAATGGAAAGAGATGAAAACCCACAGTGTTGAATGGTGATATTAAGGATTCAAAGTGTCAGCAAGATAAATCAAACTGGGAAAATATATTCAGTAACATAGATGTTAATCCAGTCAAATATTTTGTATAGGCAGATCTTCGGGATGGAAATGACATTTTTTTTCAATAGGACAAATATAGATGTGAGATGCATTCATATAGCTAGCACTTTAGCTCTGTTTTGTAAAATCCTGTAATACAAATGAAATATAATGTAAAACATATGGGACTGATAAAACCTTAGGGTGGGAGAAAAGGATACAGGCAACTATAAAAGAGCTTTATCTTGTTTATCTGTATGCATAGAACAGAGCATAGAATAAAGCATGTTCCATTCAACAAAGGGTTTATAATAGAAAGTCCATAAGCGATGTAGTCTGCTCTAATTGATTAGCACAGGGTAAACATCTGATTTTGGTTGTTTTTTTTATTTTTTTTTTTATTTTGTATGTCTGTATATTTTACTTACACTTTTGAATAAATCTTAGGAGCTCCAAACTGTAATAAATCTAAGTGTTCTTCTCAGATCATAAGAAAACAGAAAAAATGAACTTAATCACAGCTGAAGCCAGAACAATATGGTTAGACCATGCTTATAAATTTTGAACTTTTATATACCTTGATTATATTATAATGTTATAATAGGAATACACCACTTCTGTAAAGAGCAGTATATTACAGCCAGCACCGAACTGCCAAACTTAGTTTAGCAAATGTATTCAAGTTTTTCTCTTCTGGAAAATTAAAATCTTCCATAGTAATGACACTATGGCAATCACAGATTGCTGTTTACTTCTCAAAGCTTCTCAAAGAACTTGCATGTTTCTGTACTCTCTTTCATAAATTGTCTTAATGCTTACAGAGCTGGTCATGTGATAATGTAATGCATTTTAACAGCCCTGTAAAATTTCGCCTCATGTTGGTTAATACATGCAAAGCACTGAAATATGAGGTTGTTGTGAGTATTTAAGTTTTTGTGTTAGAAGACAGTACATACATAAAGAGAGAATCAGTTTATTGCAAAATATCAGGTATTTTATTACTTTATGCTTTATTCCACAGATTATTGCAGCTGTCCAGCAATGTCTCGATTATTTTGAATTTTGCAAGGCAGCGGTTAATAAAAATTCCAAACTCAGTGGCTTCTCACAGCAGAACTGTAGTGAGTATCTTTGTATGTCTTGCATTATATGCACATACATCCACATTCTTTAGGTCTTTGAGCATGTTGCCTCTAGAGGAAGACAATCTACCTGTTCTTTTTCTTCCCAAAATGTTGTATGACTGCCTTTTGAGAAAAGACTGTTAGCAGTGGTTAGTTACTTAAACTGTCTTTATATATAAAATGACCCACCTGCATTGCAGGATATTGCTGGATACTATAAAGCACACTAAAAAAGTAAAGTTCTAATTTTTTTGCTTTATTATTAAAGGTGATAAGCAGAATTTTTCTTACACTGGACCGGAATTACAATACATCTATTTTGTTCATTCACTGTGCCTCTTAGGAAGATTATTGATCTATAAGGAAGGCCAGAATCTCTTTCCAGTACAGCTGAAAAATAAAAAAGGTAAGGGGAGGGTTGAAGAAAATGGAACCTGTTGAGAAACACGTTATTCATACTTGATAAATGTTTTCATTTCAATATTGTGGACATTGTAGAACAGCATTATGTTCAGCAATGCTGTGCCTGGCAATTTTCATACAGGAAGTATAGGTAATTTTGAGCACCTACACAGGTTTTTTGTCTTTTATAGATGTGGTTGAATAGATTGCTTAGGTATTTATTTTTTATATATTAATTGCATGTTGAAGGACATTTGGATCAATATATAAGTGATTCAGTCCTTCTAGGTGTGAAACAAAATTAGTATTTCAAACTATTGCAAATTGAAAAAAAGTGCTCTGAGTTTAACCTATTAAGATAAAATAATGGTAGAAGGAAAATTTGGTACTTGTGGAACAGAGGTGTTAATAAGGACAGAAGGTATGAGATGAAAAAGCCATTGGACATTCAGAGGAGTCTACGTATATTGTGCAGGGCTGGAAAATGCAAGGGCAGTTGTAGCATTCCCTTACTTCAGTATCTCTATTCCTTTAGTGTGCAATTCTAAACATTACTGGATACTAATTCTGAGACTTTTCTTTTGTCCCTCTGGTTTGAGGATCAGGGCTTGATAGATCCAGTGTAGAGCAGTTGTAAGAAACACCTATTAATATAGTGCTTTTGTCATTTATGGGTTATCTGTATAACACCACTCAAGCAGGAATCCATCCATGGGTGGTGGTTGCTTCTTTTCTTTCCCCTACGAATGTAGCAATCTTGCCATCTGTTTAATAGTGTCTTTCTCACCTGCACCGATAGCATCTCTTTCCTCACAAATTATTAGCATGATTATATTAAACTTGGAACAGTAGTTTCCATGTTGCAGTTAGCTACATTTGTTGGTTGTGTTTCAGACCTGAGGAAGAGTTGTCTGACAGCCTGGCTTTTTTTCCAGTTGTTTAATTTAATCTAAAAGCAAGGTAATGCTTCTTTTTTGCAGCTACCCATATTCAACATTCTCAAATGTTCGCTGCCATTTGTTTTAATGAAAGACATTGAAATTTTACAATTGGCTAAATTGAGAGCAAGATCAAGGTTTATAAATTGATCATGAAATACCTTAGTGGAATCCCATGTTCTTTGCTTTATCACTTGTACATAGTTGATTTCCTCAATATAGCAAAGCATTCTTTACATATATAGGCAAAATCAATTTTATTTGGAAAATTTGAGTTGTGCTTTAATTTGCAGATTACTTTCATGTGTTGGTTTTCTTTTGTGTTAATAGATAGTGTATCCACAACCGATATATTGGTATTATTTACTCAGCTTATTTATTACTCTCCAAGTTACCCAAAGACAGCTTTAACAGCACATACAGGTAAATGCTTTTTTTTCATTACATGCTAATATATGTAATTATAATGAGGCATGTGATAACTTCTTTTGCAATTTTTAATTTGAGTCTGTTATTTGTACGGATTTTTCTCTTTCCATCCCCCCTTTACCCTTTCTGTCTCTATGTTAAATCAGTCCTTAACAAAATGGTAATTCAGAAGCAACTACATAAACCATACAGATATATATGTATAAGTTAAAATATAAATAAATATTTCTTGTGTTCACCAGACAATTATTCTCCAGAAAGTCTTGTTATGGAGATTCTTCAAGTTTTTTGTGATCAAACAGGATGTGTTGCTGAATGTTTATATACAGATGCAGTGATAGATACCCTACTTCATCCTGTTCAAAGTTTGCTGAGTGGCACAGAGGTTTGTAGTAATCTTCCAAAAAATTATTACATCTATAGAATATTATTATTTTTCTGGTTTTTTCTGTGTAGAAGATTTATTTATTCACATGAGATGATAGCTTCTGTGGTATTTTCTACATTAGCTATTGTAATATGCATTAAATAGCTTAGGCTGTCGTTATGATTGGTACGACAAACTTGGTTTTCTTGAAGGCTTGTGAATAGTAGAAAAAATTGTGTGAGACTGTTTCCTTGGGAAAAAAATATTGCTTTTTTTTTTTTTAATTGGTTTTGGTTTTTTTTCTGATGTCATTTGCATATTTCTTGGAAGAATATTTGCTTCACCTGCCATTTGAAAGGCAACCTATTTTTATTTTTAAATTCAGTTTGCAACTTGAAGTTGTGTTCTTAGTAAGTATTATAAGTAAAATAAATAATTCTTCATGGGAAGAATTGATAAAAGGAAGAGAGGTTTTTTGTGGGGTTTTTTGTTTGTTTTTTAAACTCTTCTCTAAGAATTATAAAAATATTGGGAAACATTATCTGTCTCTAGGTACTTAAAAATCAATGTGTACTTTCATCCTGTTCTGTTTTGTTTTGACTGAGATGATTTAATTGATCTAGTGACTGTAAGTCTCAAAACATGCTGTTGATCTGAATTTTTTTCTCTTGGGTTGCCTTAACCCACCAGCATTAATAGTACATCACTTACATTTTAAAGTAGGAAGACTATTTGTTTTTCTTCTGTGCACTATATAAAATATGTAGCTAACTATAAGAGAAGTAGAAGCCAGAGTGAATGGTATTTTAAAATAATTTCTCTTGTGTGTCCAGCTATCACCTGTGAATAACAGGAGAGTGGAAAAGATTTAAGCAGTGGACTTTAACTTCAGGAGAGTCATGCTTTATTGCCTATTCTAATATGCTAGATATTTAACAGGTGTTACTGCGAACAGTAATCCCACCTAGCTCTTTATTGTCTAAAATTCATCTCACTGTTGACTCTACTCTATTTTTCTGTGTCTGAAAATAGAGGGAAGCTACCAAAGGAGACTTCTCACTTTGCAAACTGTCCTTCTCCTTTTTGAATACATTTATGCATAAAGGTTAAGAATTTGAGGTGTTTCTCAGTTCCTGGGTGAGAAGGTATGCTCTGGGTATCTCAACTGTAGTACTGAGCTATATGGACAAGGATAGCTTTAGTGAGAACCTTTAGGATGCTGCATTAAGTCCTGCAAAATTACAGCTACTGTCAGGCCCTTGGAACATCTCTGTCCTCTCCTCATTCCCTGCCTGGACTATGTTATAGGAGCAGTGAAGCCCCACTGTCCCATTGGTCTGAATCTTGACCTTCAGGCATTATTTCTTGGTTTGCCTCACCGCAGTCCAACTTGTTCACTATAAATCCAGTTGCATTGGACTGTGTCTGATCCTGGTCACTGTGCCTGGAACTGACACCAGTTCACCAGCTTGGTTTCCTGGCTTAACCTTGGATCTCCCTCATCCCTGTACTGGGGATCTGGACTGTTAAGTGAACCAGGTTACTATCACTGGACCTTGCTTGGGTATGGTGAGACTGCCTGGGCATCTGATGGCAAACCATTGCCTCTGTCTGACTTGTTACTATGTTTAGCTCTTGGCTTGCAGAGCTTCCTGACAGGTTCTTCATGGAGCACCCAGTTCTCCTTGTATACCTTTGGAATACTGGCATCACTTATTAATAAGCAATTGCAAATTTAATATTAATCTGGGCAGTATATTCATTAGGCATGATACCATATCAAATAGCCTGAATACCAGTGTTAAATGTTTGTCTGCTTGATTTAAAACCTGGTTGTGGTTATACAGTGCTCCGAAGTAATAAAAAATTGGTAGGGGACTATTTCTTTGCTCCAGTGAGAAGGCTTTCCTCATGTGAGGTGGATGTAGAAGATCTTTTTGGGAACTGAAATTCCATTTCTAGCCAAAGAGTTGCCAATACGTTAACGAGGGAGTTATCATGTTTCTCACCTTGATTCCGCTATTGCTCTTATACCCTTAAATGGTGCATTTAGAGCCTTTCAGCATTCATGGTGAAGGAAGGGAGAATAAGGAGTTTAGAAGTATCTGTTCTTTATGTCTGTGCAGTCATTGAATGTCTGCCAAAATCATTAAAAGTGACAATTAATTCCATTTTTGATGTGTATTTCTATGAGATGGCATTTGAACATAGGCTGTTTACTTACTATGTTTAAGCCATTAAGAAATCATCAGGAAGGTGACCTTCAGGTACCTAAGACAGACTTGAAAAAAGGGCTTTTTCATTGAAATTAAAATTTCCTTTTTTTTTGTCTTTTAAATAGGTGTATATAAGTTGTCTTGAAACCACTTTATTTGATGTAGCTGATATTTTGGCAAGGATTGCAGCTACAGAAGATGGTCTTTCTCTTCTTCTTTATGGAGAAAATGAAAAAAATGGCAAAGATAGGTAAGAGTGCATTAATGAATGGCATTAGTGACTGCTTTTGGAAATTACGTTATTCTTATGAGACTCATTTTCTCTGTTTTCATTTATCTATAATGTGATACATTTTGTTTGTGTTTGGAGTAAAATATCTGATTATATTAGGGAGGTATGTGTAGAACCAGGTGAAATGACAATGGAAAGAAATACTTGTATTAAGGAAGATTCCCTGTTTTGCTTTTCTAATTTGTGTGGGAGCTTTCCCTTCTGTGAATGTAGTTCCAATTAAATTCATGGTGCAGCTATTCAGACCAGTGGCCTCTCTTGTCCATTTTCCTTTGGTTTTAGAATAAAAACTAAAATCAACCAAATTTATTGAAAGAATAGAGTTAATGTAATGTTCATTTTTCACTATAGCTAATAGAGACCTTGTTTAATAAGCTCACATGTGTAACATTGTGCCTAGTTTAGGATAAGTGTGATCCTATGTGTAGTATATTGTTAGCTGATGCTAAAACTTGAATATTCAACAATAAAATTGAGATGAGCCTTGAAAAATAGCTAAGCTGCAGGTCATGAAAATGTCTTCTAAGTGGAGAAGTCTCAGAATTATGTTTTTAAGAGGGGTGGAATTAAGATGGTATTTGTGAGAAAAAGTTGTCCTTGGTATTGCAGACACAGAATACTTGAGAAAGCAATCTTGTATCAGAAAAAGTAAGTACAAGGAAAAATTTTACCTTGTAGTGATATACTTAACACTAATTAAGCAGAAGCGAAAATGATTGTCTGGTTACTCTTCCCAACTGAACTTCTATAAAACACAGAATCTGTGTAGTTCATGGTCTAGTGGGCTGGAGGGGAGACAATGGATTTATTTTTGCATTGCACAGACCTATTAGCCAAAGTAAAATCACTTGCTGTACATTTTTTTCTGACTGGTGTTGTAAGTTATAATATAGTTTGTCCCTCCGTAGGGGATCATAGTCTCTTTCCATAGTTTCTTTTCCCCTAGAAAAATTTAGAGAAGCTTAATCAGAGGATTTTCTTCAAGGCTTATTGATTACTATTAAACCACATTTTAAAAGCATTATTTTATTTCTAGTCCTACAGCTGCTCATGTAATTGTTCAGTTCACAAAGAAACTTCTTCATGATGAAATTTCTCTTTTATCTGGATCCGAGCTTCTGCCAGTTGTTAAAGGAGCTTTCATTTTTGTGTGTCGTCAAATGTACAGAACTTGTGAAGGCCTGCAGATGCTAATTCCTTATGGCTTGCATGAATCTATTGCAGAGGCCTGGAGAAAGGTAACTCTTGATTTTTGAATTGGGGAGACTAGAAAAAATCTTACCGTAAGAGGTTCAGCTTGTGTAATAGTTGTTCTTTGCTTGATTATATTTAAGGTTGATTCTATTCAAGTGGAGATAGTGTTTGAAAATGTTGTAAAAATGAAGTTCTACTTTTGAAATTTTCCATCTGTATGTGAACCTAGCAGAAGCTTATTTGAGACTTCTGTGGTTTAGAGTTAAAACAGATGCATCAGTAGACATATCATTCATTTGGCTTGATGTCATGATAACCACTGTCCACCACAGATCTTGTCTTTGCTCTTGGTTTGGGATATTTTGAAAGGGAAAACTCCTGAGATGTGCTCCTAGTAATTTTTAGTTAAACTTATTTCTTTCAGTGAGAGATACAGAGAAAAAAATGTAGATTTCAAATATTTGATTTAAATAGTTATATGCCATTGAATTATTCCCAAGAGACCATAATGAGAATTACCAGGTAGGAGTTCATGTCTTACCTTTGTAAATGGGTATCTTATGATATCTCTGTCCTTCAGCTTCAGTTTGATTACTAGCTCCATACTTTTTCTGCAGGTAAGAAAGAACTTGCATCCAGCAGTTCTGTATATTCTGCTTTCTGGAATCACAGAATGGGTAAGATTGGAAGGGACCACAGTAGATCATCTTGTTCAGCCTCCCTGCTCAAGCAGAGTTGTCCTAGAGCACATGGCGCAGGATTCTATCCAGACAGTTCTTGAATAACTGGGGAAACTCCACAACCTCTTTGGGCAATCTGTTCCAGTGCACGGTCACTTGCACAGTACAGAAGTTTTTCCTTATGTTCAGGTGGAACTTCCGTTCATCAGTTTCTGGCTGTTGCCTCTTGTCCTGTTGCTTGGCACCACCAGGAAGAGCCTGGTTCCATCTTCTTGACATCATCCCTTCAGATACTTAGATACATTGATAAGGTCCCCTCTCAGTCATCTTGAGGCTGAACAGGCCCAGCTCCCAGTCCCCCATCATACACAGTTCAGTTACGAATTTACTGAACATGGTATATGGATCTCTGCTTTATTCATTACACTTTTCTATTTTTATTGTTCTGGTAGTCATATGCAGTGTGAAAATTCTTATGTATTATAAAAATTTACTTCAGATGCAGAAATGACAGCAGATCCTGCAAATGCACTTTTGAGAAAGTTCACAGTGAAGCAAATTTAAGAAAAATGTTTGAATCATTAAAATAATATTGGCACCATTTAGGTAAAGGTAGCAAACAAATCTTCAACTTTGGCTTCCAGCTAAACCGAAAGCACATTTAAACTATAGGTATTAGGACTCTTAGTGGAAACCAAAGTCTAGCTGTGTTACCCACTTTATACTGAAAAATGGAACCATCTCCTTTATTTTTTTCCTTCTGGTGACTGTAAGGTATTTTCTTAGAGAAGGATCAGAACAAGCTGGAACTAAGAATTGGCTAAAAAACTAAGTTTGTTTGTTTGTTGGCGTTTTTTTTCTGATTTTTTTGTTTTGTTTTTTTTCCCCTGGAGGCAAGAAAGTGGAGGGAAAACAAATTCAAGGTAAAAGAAGAATGAAACAGCTATTCTTCCTGTCAAATGCTATATACTTTATTATGATGAGACATTTCAAAAATAAAGCCACAATGTAAACTGAGGCAGACTATCAGAGAGACAGAACATAAATAGAGGAGACTTAAATCACCAGTTTGTGTGTATTTCTCACTGCTTCAAATATGAATGTTGTCACAAGGGCATACATTTTTATTACAAATAAATATATTACTAATTAGAAGCATAATTATATCACAGTAAAGTATGTTTCTCATCAAAGCATGTTGGTTTTGTAACTTATATTCTTCCTTGCATTGAAAACTGAAGGATTTTTCTTGAATTAAGGACTTCAGTTCACTTGAATCGTGCTGTAATTTACATAACTCATCAATCTGCCCATCTTTTTATGCTTTCTTATTGTGTAATTAGTCAGTCTTACTTGAACTAACCTGTTGCTCTATTTAATGTCTCTCACAGACAGACTGTTAAAAGCTTTTGTTGGGCATTTCCAATTATTTGCTCTAAAACACATTTATGTATGTACGAAAGACTTCTTTGCACAGTAAAATCGTTTATTACAGTATAGAACATAATTTTGAGTAATTGTCTTGACATATACAAGATAGGTAGACTGAATGTGTTAAATGAAAACAAAGGAAACATTTAACTGACAAAATACCATTTCTTCACATCACTTTTGTGGTCAAATTGAGACTGAAGTGTAATCAACATAGTCAGGACTTCAGGTATCAACAAGATAGTACAGGAAAGTCACATTTTCAACATCATGTTTTTACTTTTTAAATTATTTTCTGTCATTGTTCAGTTTTAAAATACCCACAGTTTATAAAATATTCTACCATTTATAGTGTAGCAAAAATGATGGACTTTGATGAACTCTTTCCAAGCAGTAGTATCAATTTTTTAATGAATAGACTGGTAATTTGTTTTCTTTTCTTTTACGTGTCTTGGCAGATGCTGATGAAATTCTAGGACAGAATTTATACAGATGATAATAAAAGGGGAACAACAGATCCAGTACAACCGACTAGTTTAGTAGAGGAATATTTTGTGCATTTGTTACATGTTTATAAGAGAGTGAATGACTGCTCACTTTCATTTGAATGGTGCAATTTACTTTTCATCCCTAAAACCATAACACAAGTTAAATAATTAATTTTAAATATACAATGGGTTTCACACCAGTTATTTTCAAATATCATTTAAACTATAAACTCCATCAAATGTAAAAATATGTATATATTTTTATGGCTGTAGCTCTGTCTATCTCCATACCAATTTAGATAAATTTATATACTTTAAATAAAATAAAAAGTGGCAGAATTAATAAATTTGGAATTGCACTGTTGACTCCAGTGGCTGTTATTTCCATTGCCTGTGACAGAAATGGAGTAAAGAGTCGTGGTTTATATATATATTTTTTTTTCTTTTAAATGCCAGTTTTTGCTTTGGGAATCTCCAGCTGGAAAGTAAGGAGGTTTTATTTAAGAATTCTAACAAAAAATTAAAAAGTGTACTAACTAAAGTTCTTTATACCCAAGGAAGAAGGAAAAAATAAGCTTTTCTGGAATAAAAAAAAGTGAAATAGTGTATTCTGTGCCAAAGACTAGAGTGCAACCTGATCACTGTTACTTTTTTCTTTAATAGGTAACAAGAGAATTAGCAAGACCTGGGGTTTAAAAATAGTGTAAATAAACCATAAGGAGGTATTTATTTCTTTTTTATTTTACAGACAAGTTTGCTTTCAGAGAGAGTACCTACTCCTGTAACTGGTGCAGACTCGACTTCATCAGTAAGTCTGGAGTCACAAAACATGTAAGTTGGTGCTTAATTTATGCACGTGTACAAGTGTGAACACACACTGCTATTTTAACCACAATTAAGGCATCTTTTAACCCCATATCTTTGTTGTGGTTTGATCCCAGATGGCAACTAAAGACCACACAGCTGCCTGTATCCCAGTGGGATGGAGAGGAGAATCAGGGAAAAAAAAATAAAGAAATTCAAACTCATGGGTTGACTGATATGAACAGTCTAATAATTGAAGCAAAGTAAAATATAATAATACTAATATAGTAAGTACTACTAATTATGATAATAGCAATAATAGTTATGAAAAGAAGAGAGAGAGAAATAACATAGAAGAGGAGCAAGTGACACATAACACAACTGCTCACCACTTTCTGGCTGATGCCCAGCTGATGCGCAGTGATGGTTTCCTCCTGGCCAAGTCCTGCCAGTTTATATACTGAGCATGATGTTCTGTGGTATGAAATATCCCTTTGGCCAATTCAGCTCAGCTGTCCTGACTGTACTCCCTCATGGCTTGTTGTCCACCTGCTCACTTGCACAACATGGAAAACTGGAAAGTCCTTGATTTGGGTAAGAGTACTTGGCAAAAACTGAAACATCAGTGTGTTACCAACATTATTCTCATCCTATATCCAAAACACAGCACTGTAACAGCTAGTAAGAAGGAAATGCATTCCCAGCTTTTCCCAGCCAAAACCAGGACAGTCTTTTTGCCAAAAGATAGTAGTAGGTAGAGGGATTGAAATCATCCTAGCATGGTTCTCAATAGAGTTACAGGATTATTCCTGACCTTTAATGAATTTCTTAGCTTAGAGAGTGGTATAAAATTGACTTTTAGTTGATCCTCTCTGAATACAGAATTTGATTTGAGGAAAATGTGAATTGGAAAGCACAGAACAGAATAGCTGTCAGTTTATCATATGACTTTGATGTGGTGCTAATTTAAATTGCTGTTCTGCTGAATCATATTTACACCTTCAAAGTGTTACGTAGCAAGGTGAGCAGCATTTTTCCTGAAAGCCTTATGCATTTCAAGTGACAGGCATCCTTCCTTTTATACTAAAACTTAATGTCCTTTTATAGACATTTGCATTAAGATGAGAAATACACAAATATTTGGGAGTCTGAAAATTCAGGGCAATGTTGGTGTTAGTGTAGAAACTAGTTAACTAACTCGGGTTTATACTTCACCATAGATTTAATGTATAATTTGCAAAGACACCTGACCAGTTATTACTTTGGCCTGTGGTGGTGGCACATGGACTGGTTGTAGAAATTCATATCTAGTAGCAAAAAGAAATCTAGAGATGCAGAATTCTGACTGACAAGGATGTTTCTAATCACTACTATTGACATAAGCAATAACATCTCCCTAGCATTTGAATTTTTCATTTAAGTATGGAACAAGACATGCTGATTTTTTTCTGGGTGAAATTTTTGTTTCTGAACATGACACGCGGAGATTCTGCAGAAGTGATTAAATTTTGGGGTGATGGGTCGCTGCTGTCGGAGAAGCTGCATGCTGCTTCCTGATGATATGAGTCAAAAATAGGAAATGAGAATCAAGTAAGCAAGTGCATTTAGAAAAGCAGAATCAGAAGTCGAGTGATAACTGCAGGGGTGGTACCTAGTCATAGGTGATGTAATTGCTTCACTTTTCTTTGTAGGGTGTAGAATGTTTTGTAGAGCAGAAAGCATCATCATACTTTATTCTTGCAATTGCTAGTCTTCCTGCCATGTCTGTAGAAATTATTTCCCATTTACTACTCTTAATACACGAAGCTGTTGTGTAAATATAGCGCCTTTCTTCATAACTGTGTAGTAGTTTGTAGCAGGAGCCTTTAAGTCCTCAAATGTGAATTTCTTGTAGTGTTTTTACATTGCTGAGAAATTCTCTGCCTGCTTTGCCAACATGTAACTGCCACATTAATACCTTATGACTATAGAGTGAGATAGTAAGTCATACATATGTTTAAGAATGGCATAAATCTTTTGTGTTCCCTGTTACACCTTCTTTCTATTCTGTGTTCCTACCTAACCTTAGTTCTGCCAGGATGAGTTTGAATGTTTGCACTCAATAGAGTCTGATATATATTGTCTTTTCCCCAAAGGCTTTTTTAAAACTAACATAAACTTATAAAGTAGGCATTATGTGCAGTGAATGAAGTGCTGTTGTTTTTCGAATAGAAATTGTCTTCTTTTTTTCCATGCTTTTAAAATTTTTATATATTTATATATATATATTAAATATGATTGTTAGTTACTGTTTTGGTACTCTTGCAGGTTGTTATGGGAAGAGACTTTGTTAGATGCCTTACTAAATTTTTCTGCCACACCCAAAGGATTATTCCTGCTTCATAGTACAGGTGCCATGAATGACTGTGTGAACTTTATGTTCAGCAGTTTATCAAAAAAACTCCAGGTAAGCATTGTGGAATCTGTTTAGTTTTCCTGGTTTTTAATGACTATTATAAAAGAAAGAAGACAAAAAATAAATCTAGAAACCCTTTTGTAATTTTTTTTTTTTCAAAACTGAATGTAGAATGTAGCTTATAATGTTTGATCTTGGTGTTACAGTGAATCTAAGTTTGTTGGATGTTGCTCATCTTCACAATGTTAGACATATATTTAGTGTATTGGACTTTTTACTGTAAAGTTTAAAATGTTAGGAAAGACTTTTTTTTTCTTTTTCTTTTTTTTCCTAAGTGCAAATTTTTATAGACCATGCTGGTAGGTGATGCTGAAATCTAGATATGGTAGACAATACTTGAAATATAACCAAAAAATTAGATAATATGCATTTTTAGGGCCAAAAAAGTAATGTCACAGGCATCTTACTGAATGTATGCAAGAAATATTATACTGCTAATGGTTTTATTTGCTGATGTTACATGTCTCAACCAGAGTCTTTGTGTTTAAATTTTTAAAAGATAGTTGATAAAGATACTTGGTTTGGAATCTGACCCTGGTAAGTCCGTAGAGGATAATATCTATGAACTGTTCAGATCTAACCATGAAGTGGATTAAATTCTGTAAACAAGTGTAGGAAAAATCAATATTTAAGAGATCATTTGAGAGTTTCATGTCTTCTGAATAGCTAACACTACACTTCTGTATTTGTTATCAACAGACAAACGACTATGAAGAGTTTGGTAATAGAGTGATTGTTACACAAATGGCAACAACACCAATGGGTGCAGTAGCTCTACAGAGTTCAGGTAAATTGAAGAATGATTTTTATTAAGATAGTTACATGCTACAGTCTTGCATATTAGAAAAAGAGTGAGAAAGATGTTAAGAAAGGTCGAGTGGAACAATTCCATAGTATTAACAAAGACTGCTTAAATGTCTGTTAATTTCTTCTTAATGGAAATTTATTGTCTCCAACTTGCAAGTAATTCATTAATCTTTACACCACATTTTGGAGTTTGTTTTAGTTTTTCTTCAGAAATTATGCAAAATACTTACTTCACTGGTTTGGATTTACAGAAATTTTCTGTATGTGTGTGAAGACATTTTTACCATTTAAAAATAAGTTAGGAACAATTTGCACATGCTTCTTACTGATCTGCAGATCAGAATTAATAACTGTTGATGTCTCTAATTTGTGTGTACATTTCCATGGTTACTGACTGCTCAAAGTGTGAGGAACTTCAAAGGCTTGAATGTCATTGGTGCATTTATACAGTAGTGAGATGTAAGTGAGATTGTCTGAATTGCCAATCCTTATATATCAACCCATAACACAAAGCCCTTTTAGATTCAATGTTAGATAACTCAGTTGTTGCCATATCATCAGCAGTCCAGGTAGTTGTTATATCAAAACTAGAATCTCATCAGTAAAATAAAGGTACAGTCTTAAGTTGCTAAGGAAGTCCATGAGATACAAAAGTTGAAAATCTCTCTGAGTATCTAGAAGCAGCTGGTGTGTAACTAAGATGACTTGACTGAAAGACTGTCAGAAAGGCAGGCAAATTCTGCCAGTCAAGGAAACTGATTGTTAGTTTCTTATTATTTATGCCTCTGGGATTTTATAGAAAGCAGGGAGCAGATCTACGTGTGGAGTTACCTACCTGTCCTGTTTAAGGTTCTCAGCCAAATTGCTTCTTATGGCTCTTGGTGTCAAAGACAAATTATAGACCAAACAGCATTGATTTTCAACCCTGAGAGGTTGTGAAATTTATGTAAAGTTTCTGTTAAGCCTATAACTTAGATTTGGAGATTTCAGAGTGAGATGGCTCACTTTCCTCGTCTCTCTAAATACTTAACATTTTAAATTCAGCTAGTAGTGCTTCTCTTAAAAAGGTGTTTGTTTGTTTGTTTTTAAAAGTCCTTAACTTTTGTTTGTGGTATGTTTTAATGTATTAATGAGCTATAGCAAATTTTTATTTTTAGAACCACAAGGGCAATACTAGCTAGGCCTTGATCTATTGCAGTTCACTTGTTAAAGAAGGTCAGCAGCTCATTTACATGGAAGTTATATAAATATCATCCTACTCTAGTGTAATAGTCTTTGGAGACTGTTGCTGTAGATTTTAGATTGAATATAAGCAGACCACGGTAGAAAGGTAGTTTTGACTAGAGGGTTGAGAATGGCAGGGAGAGTAACCCTCAGGCAGGGTTGTCTTACGAAATTTTAGTCTGTCTTACGAAATTTTAGTCCGTAGTGTAGAGAATTTTGAGAATCTGAGTTGGAATTGTAGTGTAAAATGTTTTTAATATGAAACTCATAATTAGAACAAAAAATTGTTTTAGGCTTTGTAAAGGCACTTTTAACTGAATTATGGGCTCTTTTGGAGTGTGGAAAAGATGATCTGAGGATAACCCAACCTAAATCTACGCCAGTTGACCCTATTGACCAAAGCTGTCGGAAGGTGAGAAATTATTTAATCTTATTATTTATTCTTATTTAATCATAGGAAAAAAACAGTACTGTGTTTCAGATAGGATGATATATACCTTTCTGTAATTTTTTTATTGCATCTACTCCTGCTTCTTGGCACTTGTGTCAAGATTGGTATAATACACTAATCAAATGATGATTAATTGAAAGGATACTTGTGTTGCATGGCAGGTCACAATGCCAAGGATTTACTATAAAGTCATGAATAACAGTCACGGCAAAACTCAACATCTTAAAATACTAGCCATCAGTTCTTTTCTCTGATTACTGTAGTAAGATCAGGATGTGTTTTAGAGTATTCTGTGTCTCTAGATTTTAGAATTATGTGATGAAATACTATAATTTTCAAAATTGCTATACAGTGTGATAGATAATACTTATTTCACAGACACTACTGACCTTTTAGATTATATAGATGCCTGCCAGGGTATGCAGTCTTATTTTGGGCAGCTCTAGTTATGTCAAGTTCAGCCTGTAAAGGATAAGAACAAACTTAATCTAAATGGCAAATAATTGCTAACATTTACTTGGTTATAGTTAACTGATTAATATTCTTTTTGTCCCTTCTTTTTTTCTTGCTCTAGTCTTTTTTGTCTCTGATCAACTTGCTCACTTACCCTGCAGTTTTTGAGCTCCTGAGTAAACGAAATATACCAAACAAACCAATGTATTCATTCCGTGAAGTACCTACAAATGTTATTGTAAGTATTTTGAAAGAAAAAGAAATACTTCTGTGAAGACATCTTTTCCTGAGAAAATCTTATTTTTTATAATAGAATAAGATTTAATATAATATAATTCTATATATATAATATAATTCTATTTCTAATTTCTATTCTAATATATAATATAATTCTATTTTATAATAGAATAAGTTAGTTTTTCTTCTTATTGGGAGATTTTGATTTTTTTCTGCATTTTGTATTTATACAGCATGAGGGCAGTATATGCACATATCACTTCATGTTAAATTTTGGTTTCATTTTGAAATCCTGAAGATAATATAAAATTTGATGCCTAATTTAAAGATCATATATTTCTTGGCTTGTGTTAGAATTGTGTTTTTTTCCGTGGGAAAATAGTAGCATACATAAAAACCTTTGTATGTGCATGCAGTTACATACTGGAAAATGCTGGAAAATTTGTGTACTTGTATTTCATGTAATATTTCTCTGTCACACTATCTGTGAATTTAAATAGAATTAAAAAGAAACCCAAACAAAACCCAACAAAAGTACAGAAAACTCATACCTTCAGGTTTTTTTAATAGCACATGATTCACATGAAGAAAACAGTCATTGGAAAGTTACTGTTTAAGGCATATTTCAGAAAAACAGCTTCACCATTTTTGTATTTAGCATTATTTTGTATTTGATCATTCAGTTGCATTCCATTAAGACACTTTTCTCGTATACAAAACACAGACAAGTTTAATTTGTGACCTCAAGTGGCAATTAAAATCAGATTTCATTCTAATGAGCTAGCACTTAAAATTGCTGTTATATTGAAGTGTTTGTTTAGCACAAGGTTTGGGTTGGTGGTAGTTTAAGTTGTTTAGACAGAGAATATCATAATAGTGTATATCACATTTGGAAGGGCTCTTTGAATTCTTTTTTGTAATGCTGTTTTGATGATTTGAGGAGGAAATGATAAATTTTTCATTTTTCCAATCTACTCAATGGTGGTATACTCACCAATGGATAGTTCTGTTCAGTCATCAAGTTTTTGAGGCACTGGGAGCAAGGGAGATAGATGTATGTGGAACGTGATAAATATTTGAGAGCTTTCAAATTGTGGTAATTAAGTAATGAGTTTTGTGACTTTTGAAACTCAATGTTGTTTCACTTTTGAGGTTCTTCAGTATTTTTATGGAATTCTCTAGGTTTCCAGACATATCAATACTGATGCAATTGTTCAAAGTTACCTAAGCAGTTAAAGATATTTTGGATGGGGTTTGTCTTGCACTTAACTACTGTGCAGCAGTGGGTTTTGTAAGCCTAAAATAGCCATCCAAGATTATGCAGTTAACAGAGAGGAATAGTCAGATTGTCTAACGTTACTTGAACATGTAACGGCTAAGTGGTCTTAGTACTCAGAAAAAAACTTCTGCAGTTAAGCAGAGTTTGTTATAACCATGTTTTGGGGCAGTGATTGTAGAAAGTGAAAGATAAAAGATTTTGACCAGATATAACTGTGGTTAGAAAGCAAAGTAGAAGGGATTTCTATGCCACTAGAATATTTGGTTGGAAGATCTGATTACTTTGTGTACTTCATTTTTTTTCTGTTTCTGAATCATGTCAGATTGACACAGAATCTGACTTGTTTATGCTGAACTGTATTTGATAGTGAACAGAACTTCTTTGTTTGCCCTTTATTTCTTAAATACACAGGATTTAAATATTTGTTCCTCCTTTTTGTTTTTGTCTGACTAATTGCATCATTGAACATATTATTAGCTGGGCTTTATTACTCTTAACTGTTGACTAATCAGATTTTTATTTGGGCCATTATGAAAATTTTTCCCAATACATGCAAGATCTCTCTCTACTGTGTTTGTCATGTAAAGATATTTTAGAAAATGAAGCACATAAGTCATGGTCCTTCTGCCTGTCTCCACTCTTACTTTGAGGGTTTCTACATATATGTATTCAAGGGAATCTAGCTTGGAAAGTACCCTCCGGATCTGTAGCTTTGAAAGACGTATTAAAACAGGTGATTTTTTTTCCCACTGATTATGGAGAATATTGTATATGGAATGGTTTATCTTGGGTATTCAAAGTAGATGACATCTGATATGTAATATTTAATCTATGCTCTGTAGCTGAGCAGTGCAGATCTATTGGCACATTTTTCTGAAGGGACAGTGTGTTATGCCTTATTTATCTTTCTTCCTAAAATCTCAAATCAGAGCTTGGTCTCCTTTCTTAGTAGTCCCTCGCTGTGCCTGCTCTTTCTACTCTTTTGCAGGCTACAATCTTTGATGTATAAATGAGAGAAGGAGGTTGTTGCCAGCAAAACATCCATGAGCATTTAAATGTGCAAATATCTAAAAAAATCTTAACCCCCAAACAAATCAATTGCTTGCATTACCAATTTTATGAACAGTCTGGAGGTCTAAGTTGAATTGTTTTCTTGTGAATTTTATTGTGAACATACTCTGTGGAAAAACCTGTTCTTCTCACCGCCCCCCAAAATTGAATAGGAAAAATACGCTCTCATGGTGGTTTAAGTTAGAATGTATTTCTAACTTATTTTATGAAGACTGTTTACTGTGACAAGTTCTAGACCTCTTTTCTACTGTTCCAAGTTTTACTTGAGATTTTTCCTTTTTTCTCTGTGAAAACCAGAACTTTAGTTGATTTCATGGAAGTATGGATCTTAACTCTTCTGTCATAATATATTGAAATGACTCATTGATCTAATTAGTTGAGTAATAACTCCCCCTACTGTCTCTGAAATTGTACTTAAACGTGGAGAAAATAAAAGTTTAGATTTAATCCAGAGTAAATAAAACTCACAAGGATCATGTAGTTTGTCTTCTGACCATAGCACAGTAATCCATCTCTGAGATGATAACATCAGTGAATGTTTACTTGCATTTCTTAGTCTTTTAATGGAATTATTTCTTCAGGAGCAATTTGGATATGCAGTGAACCAGAGGGGAAGATAATTAGCTGGGATTTGTGGAAGAAGTGGGAAGCTGTCATGGATCACTGTCTATTACATGAGATGCTCTAGGATAAAGGGTGTGAGGTTTGACATTTGAGCCAAGCCTTGCTGCATTGAGAATAAATGGCTGTGTCTTGCAGCATGTAGTACAAACCACTGTTAGAAAGGGGATTTGCTTTCTTTTCATTGAAATAGATGTGTACTCATTTCAAACATACAAAAACCAGTTTAATATTTTTGTTGTGGCTTAATACTAAAGAAGAACTAGGATAGTTGATATGCAAGGATCTTTTTGTATGCTTAGTGAATTATACTTTTAACAGATTTATTTTTTCCTAACCTTCTGCATGGTTTCTTTTTGCCATTGACTTTTGAGTGGAAAACAGCTCTTGTTATGCAAATAATTTAAATAAGTTTTAATAATGGTTTTCATTTAATAGTAAACATCTCTATGAAACTATTATATGCATAAAATATAAAATCATGCTTTTTTTTTTTTTCCTTTCTCTTCCTTTGGCAGGATATAATTGACAGGCTTATAATTTTAAATTCAGAAGCTAAAATTCATTCCTTATTCAGTTATGAACAATCCCATATATTTGGTCTGAGGTAAGAGTCTTGTTTTTTTATTCTCTGGTCACATTAACTAAATAGGGTATAACATGCTTGGATGTTTTACTTCTGACATGATAATATTATTTGGGTTTTATTATGTATGAAGGTGAAATTCCCCTCTTTTTTAGCATAAGATTATATGAAAAATTACCTGAAAAATGAGAACACTGATGGATCTAATCTTATTATTTAAATCTATATATTGTAATATGAGAAGCAGCAATAGAAATTGCAGGTTGTGTTGCCTACTTGATTATAAAAAAAGTGTTGTACATCCACTATAGTGCATAAAACAAAAATCATACCAAAATACTAAAATAAATAAATTGCTTTATTTATATCAGAGTTTGGTCTATGTGTCTCCCTGTACTTAAAATGATTTTTTTAAGTGTTGGCATAATTATCACAAATTTCATCAAAACTTATTTTGAGGAGAGTACCATTTGATCCCAGATATTTCTAGAACCTGAAGGTGCGTTTAAAATATGCTCACACTGTCATGCTTGTGTTTTGTAATATTAAGTGCTTTATAATGTTTTAACATTGAAATTAATTTCTGCATTTTTATTCTGTTTTCCAAAGATGAATATACAAATCCTTGAATTCACTTTTTTTTAGCAACTTATTTTGTGCAACTGAAATTAAAGATCATGTTGGATTGTACTTCATAGTACGGAAAACTTTGATAACCTTTCTTGAGCAAGATACAGCCCAGTTGATTAAGTCCTTCAACATTTTTATGCACCTGTATTTGTACTTTGATATCACAGTAAAATTATTTCATACTATGTATGGATATCCATAAGATACAGTGTAATTTGCTGATAAGGATGAGAATGGAGGGGATGAACAATGGCAGAGTTTAGTGTTGGGAGATAAATGATTTTGCCATATGAATTAGAAGTTATAAATGCTGTTTTGGAGGAAATAACTAGTTTATAGAGGAATGAAACGTCGTAGGATGAAATTTGAAAAATAAAATATTGTTTTTCATTTAGAATTAGACTGATTCTATAAAAAGCTTGAAAGAACTTCCATTGATTTGATTAGGATTAAGAGAAAGTGAGATGATTTACAGTTTAACATAAAAGGTGGTTGAGCAGCACCAAGCCTGGCAGAGTTCAAGGGGCATTTGGACAATGCTCCTCAGGCACATGGTGTGATTGTTGGGGTTGTCCTGTGCAGGGCCAGGAGCTGGACTTGGTGATTCTTGTGGGTCCCTTCCAACTCAGGATTTGCAGTATTAAGCCTTGCAACAAACCCTAGCTATGTTATCTGAACATGAGAGATACACAGTTCATTTTACAGTTCCATGATCTTTCCTGTGAGTGCTACTGACTGCAGACATCTGTGTTCTGTAAAACGAACCTTGCCTTTTTTGGTTAGTTTGCTCCCTGACCAAATTCCATCAAGAATACAAAGTTCAGCAGCAGTAAGATCAAATAATATCAGATGCTTACCAATTTGAAAATTTAGAAATTAGAGAAAAATGTCTACGTTTCTTGTTGCTGCTATGTAGAAATAAAATATTAGGTGTTTGTGATAACTGCATCATTGAAAAACAAAATTGTTTTGTGAAACATTTGTCTAGAAACATTTCGATAGACTTACTACCAATAGTACAACCAAACCCACATTTTTTTTTAATTGTTCGGAGATCTACACAGACTTATACTTTATATTTTTACATGTGCCTGACCCAGAGCTCAGTGCTAAACTTCATATCTGTTTAACTTACATGTTATATTTATGGTCCTGCTTTTCTTGTTAAAAACAGTGACAGATTTACTTACTTGCATGTTAAACAACTTCTGCAATTTAAAACTACCTTTTTATTTCATGTGTATACTGAGCTTTAGTGACTTAAAATTATTTTGATTATTGGTTGTGTAATTACATATAAAGCTTAAAATATATATGTATTTCCACAATTCGTTTAATCCAGAATGCACAGGTGTATCTAAAGATGTTTGTAGTGTTAATATTGCATTTTCAAAGGGAAAACATGGGGAAGCTAGATCTCTGTCTTTAAAGAATGCTGTGCATTCATACAGACTAGGGCCTGTGTGATCAAAGTAAAATACTCAGTTTCACAACAATCTATAGCTTAGTTCAAATCTATGTTGAGGGTATTTTTTTAAGTTCTTGGAAATATCTTGGCCTCGGATGATTGTTTTGTAGTTTCACAGATGTTGTTGTAGTATTCCTTTAGTTGCAGGTATTGGGTGTTTCTGAGATGAGATTTATTAATTTGAAGGTCCTTTTAAGCTTGTTTGTAAAAGAAATAAAAATAAAATAAATTATTATTAATTAAAAGGAAACTTTTTCAAGAAGTTGGAGATACAAATAGAAAAGTGAAACTATGTAGACAGTTCCTAATTTGTGTATAGGAAGATTTTCAAACTGTCAGTTCACCTTTCAACTTCAAAACAGATTTACGCTTGTTTAGGAAAAAGAACTCTCCCAATCAACCAATATTGGTTCATAAAAGAACACTGAAGGCTGTCTCAGCCACTCTTTTTGTGCAGGCTGAAAATCTGGATGCACAGAAACTAATGCAAAAATTCCCAGTGGTCCTTCTGTTTTAGAAGTTTCTGAACTTAAATTGCTATCCGAGCACAAATCCTAGAGAAAGGAAAATGACAGAAGTAATTAAAGTAAATTTTTAACGTACTAAACAGAGAGATTTTTTTTAATTTAATGATTGGCTTTATTTGTTTGATTCTAGTGTACCCATTGATCTGATTTTAAAAGTTATTGCATGTGAGAAATGAGAAATTTCTTAAAATGTGACACTGGAAGTCTTAACCACCTCCCTTTCAAGGCTCTTCCAAGCTCTTTGAATATCTGTAACTTATGCTGACAAAGGAATTAAGAAAAGAGCAGTAACATAATTTTTCTTTCAGATTGGTGATTTTATTTGTCATCAAGCCAACTTACCTAGTATTTCAGTACAGTGAATACATCCATGAATTTTGAATTTTTACAGCTTGCGAAGAAAATATATACATAAAATATACATTTTTGAAGTTTCTGCCTAAAGCATTATTCAGTCATTTGCATATTGATGTTCTCTCTATTCAGAAAATGAGTTTTCTGTGAATGTTGGTGACACTATGTTGTTAGCTGGATTAAAGTGTGGCAGAGTAACAAATTTGTACTTTGAAAATCAACATCCTGTCTCTAAAAATATCAATACTCCAAAATAAATTCAAAGGTGCTCCATCAGTGTTGGCTTGAATAAAAAAATAGAAGGAGAAACAGTGTTGCTGGGAATATGTGTAGACTGTGGGCTGTTGCCTTAAGGAGCGAGGAAAAAAACTGCAGACAACTTTTTAGTAGGAGATAAGATAAGTGAGCAAGAGCTTTA
>JAWWMP010000116.1:64096279-64187009 GCA_035047865.1 Dendrocincla tyrannina
CTTACGTAAAGAAATGAGATGGAATACTTCCTTAGTTATGACCTTAGTTACCAGGAAGGTAAACTAAAACCATTACAGGAGGTTTTTATGTTTCTCTTGGTTTTGTTTGGATTCTTTTCCTACAGAGTTTTTATAATTGATGGTCTATCAGTGGAGAGAAACCACATTCTTGTAAGGATAAACCTGATCGGAGGACCACAAGAAAGGATTTTGCCTTTGAGAGCACTAGACAAGGTTAGAATCTAAAGTTTAGCAGTTTCTCTTTTCTTAACTTCTGACTTCATTATTGGAACATTTTTGCTGATAATTCAGCATGCAAAAAATTATTTAGCATTAAGAAATACCAGACCACCTTTAGTTTTATAAAGTGCTAACATTTTATATAATTGATGCACTAAAAATTACACTGTTCCCACTATCTGGCGATTGCATGTACCTAGAACATACTGCATTCAGATGACAAGTTTATTTTACTCAATGTTACTTTTAAGTGAATACAATTTGTATTTTTTTACTTTTTTATGTGTTTTCTTTATTAGCTTTCCATTTGTCTTCCTTTTATTTGATAGTTTTTTGATGCTTTGTTTTCATATGCAGTATTTAATATGTGAAGCTTTCATCAATGTTCTAACAAGAGAGTGTTTATTAAGCAAATCCATTAAATATTCTAGTTCTCACTGGCTATCAGTCTCCTAAAGATGAAATGCAAATTACTATCATCACAACAAAGACACCTAGATCAATGTATGAAATTGGAAATACAGTTTTGTGTTGTGTTGTTTTTTTTTTTATTTTTATAAAACTTGCAATTTTCTTTGTGATTGAAATTACAAACTGTAAAATCAAAACTGTGAGTGGTATATACCATAAAAAAATCTGGATCAAGTACTTTTGGATTTTGCATACTTTTTTTTAGTTATGGCATATCTTACTGCAAATTGTAGTATCAAGCATAATTTTATTGCACAGTAATTCTGGGGACTGTACATTTGTGTACATTTTCACACAAAAGCTATTAATTCTTCTCCTTAATTAATTTATTTCTTGTCCTGTTTCTAGGGCAGTGATCCATATCCTTGGCCAATGTTTTCATCATTCCCTTTGCCAAAGTGCTATCTTGCAGAAATTCCTGGGAAAGTTGAATTCAGACAAGGTACATATAAAGTATGCAAGCAGTGTAGATGTCACACAAGCATCTCTGTCAATTTTAAAATTTCTTTTTCCTTCCACCTTGCCCCTTCTCTCCCTCACCCCCCTCCCCCCCCATCCCACAGATTATAATCATTAAGTACTTAAGGATATTTTATTGTTGGCTGCATTTGTAGCTAAATATGTTGGTTGCGTTTTGCTTGTCTGGCTTTGTGCAACTGTCAATCTGCAAAGCTCTGTTTAGTAATCTAATTCTTATGCAAACTTAAAGATTAACCTTTTGGCTTGTCTCGGGTGGGTGACTCATAAGGTACATTTATATCATCTCTCTAGTAACTGAAGCAAGACAGTATGGCTAAGCTACAGATTTTTTTGTACACTATTTTCGTGAGTCACATCCGTGTGTTTACAAAGCTTGGTGGTGTGTGAAATAGACAGCGTTTAGGGTAGTTGGTTTCCACATTGAACATCAATTTGGAATGTGAGCAGACTGAGGAATCCTTTGAAGAACTACCTAGTCGCAGCAGTTTAATTCACACAAAGAAGACTATTTAAGGTTTTAGTTAGCATAGACAATGCAAAAGAATCTGATGAGTGGTTTAGTAAATAAATTGTTCACTGTATTTGTTCATGTTTACTGTATCCTTGAGATACACTTATTAGAAATTATGTGTGAATTTACTTAGCAGAGATAGATTTCCAGAAGTGATAGAAATTTTACCTTAACTGTGGAAGACAAAGCAGTCTGTTTGTAAATATCTAGAAAAAAAAAAAATAAAACGGTGATTCCGTGCTCTCACAAGAGGAAAGACTATGTAGTTATAAAATAAGGGAGTTTTCTGTATCTCTTCTAATACTGTTCCAAGCTTCCTAAGGCAGTTTTCATAAGACAACAATCAGATAGCTGTAAAGTGGGTGCCTGTTTGTTTTAATTATATTTTCAAGGAGGCAGTAGTATTGCTCATGGGCTGGAAAAGCATATAATGTTGTATCCCTCAGAACTTCTCTGTTCTCTTATTCAGAGCAATCCTGTTGTTCATCATTACCTAGTGGGATAATGGAATAAAGATTACAGTCATCACTTTTGTGGATGACAAACAGCTAGGAAAACTTGGGTAAAACTTTGGCTAACAGTAAATTTGCTGAAATCAAGTTTCAAAGGTTTGCAAATATATTTGATGAGGAATTGAAATAATGATATGAAAGAAATACTTTAATTTGAAATTACATTTTTGATATTAAAGGTAACTGAATAAAAGATTATATAACTGAAAAATGAACGGGACAGTTAGTTTTAGAGTCAAAATATTTTGTGTTTGTTGTTTGGGAGAAAAAAAAGGAAAATAAACATTGAAAGAGTTCTATTTCAGTACTTGCTTAAAAAAAAATCATCATCAAACTGTGAACATATGATTTTCCAGACTGAAGCTTTCTGGATGTGTAAGTTATTTTGAAAGAAAGTATTGGAGTAAATAGGCCAAAATGAAAAGAATGAAATTCATAAATCACTATTCCAGTGCTTGGGAAAAAGAAATCAAGAGCAAGAATAGAAAATGGAGAATATCTGAAGTGTATTCTTTAGTACTAAAATATGGCAGTGATAGAAGTGCTCTTTCACAAGAGATATTTCAGGACAGGGTTCACACAGATTTATGCAATTGTTCTGCAGCCATGAAAACACTTATACTTGGTATGAGTGGGAATGCATGACTGCTTCATTGTATCTGTCATCAAGAATCAAAGTCCAGCACAGTGTTCCTGTGGTTCCCTGAATCTGTCCATGTTAAGATTTAATGTTGCATTGTTTCATTATGTAACCTGTGCGGTATCATTCCTGTCCTCTTTTTTTGGACATTTCTATGACATGAATAATTAAGACTAAAAGATTCTTCGTACTATTAAAGAAGGTACAGTTTGGCTGAAAAAAGCTGTAACTGACGGTTTTATTCTGTGTACCCTGACCTCTTATTTGCATCCATCCTTATTGCCCATGTGACATGGACACCTGAAGAGAAGCTTACCTTTTCTTTCTGCTTTGAAAATGTGTGTTGTATCCATCTTATAATTGTGATGTGAGGTGTAAAAACATAAACTAAGTAGATATTTTTTTTAATGTATCTATACAACAGATAATGGAGATGACTGGGGTTGAGTTTTAAAAAAAAAAGGAAATGGTTTACAGATGTGCTCCCATATATGACACTGCAGATACTGCTGGTGTGACCCTCCTTTGAGATGGAGTTGAAGAAGAGTTGCAATAAAAGTACCTTTGTTTCCCCAAAGAGTGTCTCAGCAAGGGTGCAAGCTGAGTGCAAGCTGAAATTGCTCACTGAGTATTTTGGAAGTAGTGTGGCTGAACTGAGGTCAGGGAACCGGAAGGTTCATTTGCACAGCCCTAGACCTCATGTAGCCTGGGACTGTATGTAGTATAACACAAACCATGGACAAAACTGAAAGTAGCATAAGAAAGGTTGTTACTAAAAAGGACTTATTCACACTTTCTCTATGAAGAAAACCTTAAGAAATGGGTGAATTTTTTAATCCCTCTCTAAATTCTTTTGAAGGACAGTGGTAAATGTGCAACACTGGCACCGTTTTCATTATTCAGTTTGGGGTGGAAAGGGAGGAGAACCTGTGAGAAAAAGCACTCTTGATATTATTCTGTGCTATTGTAGGGCTCTCAGACACTGGCAAGTGGGTATTTTGACTCATTGCATCAAAAATTAATCTATTGTAATTTATGGTAGTAAAATTAGTAACTGAATTGGAATATTGGAGTAATTTCGCCATTTCATAATGACCCTTTGAGTTAGTAGGCTCACCCGAAAAGATGTTTGTATTTGAGGAAAATCTGTAGTGCTTTGCTGTGTACAAGTGTCTGCCCTGGTTTTGCAGATGTTAGGTATTTGTCCATATGGTTTATGTATCTGTCGGAAAGGATTTATAGAAAAATAAACTTACTTGGCTGTGTATTAATATGCACTAATTCTTTCAGCCAGCACTCAGAGTTTGAAAACTATTGGATAGCAGTGTATTAATGATTCACTTCTGTCAAAGATATAGTGAAGCTTCAAATGATTTATGTGGATCATTATTTGCATGTAGAAATTAATTATGCTATTTCAACTTGTTTACACTGCAGCAAGATACTCTGTTACTTTTCTTTTGTTTTAATTGTTCAATTATTATTAAGATAATTTGAGGAAGAACTATTAGGGGTTTTCAAAGAGTGATATAGTCCTTTGTTATTCAGCAAGCGACTATGAAAAAGGTTTTGGTTTTTTTTAACTTTAATATTAACTATAGTATACATCATTAAAAATTAAAATCTTTAGAACTCTATTAAACAGTAATATTCACTCATATTTGCACAGATGTTTCCAGATTCTACTTCTAGCTCTGCAGTTATGACAGTTGGTAATGAGTGTGACTGAAGAAATGTCCATAAACGTCCTGCAATGATGCGTTCACTGCTTAGCATTTCCCTAAACTTAGGTACCCCAGCATTCATTAATCTTCCTTTCTTCTGGACACATACAGTCCAGAATTGCTACCAAAAATCTGTGGCAATGTTCTTAAGTATTTTGATAATTTATCTCAGTCACTGTTCTCTGAGTTCTTTGCTTTATTCTTTTAATTTAAATGGGAACATGCTGCCATGTTTGTTTTGGTTTTGTTGGGGGGCTTTTTTGGAGTTTTTGGTTTGTTTTGTGTGTTTGTTTTTGTTTTGGTGTTGGTTTGATCTGATCTCAGCCCTTTTTTTTTAATACCTGTCTGAAACTAGCAGTTGCTTTTTAATTTTGTTTTCTAAACTTCTTCTATCAAAAGTCAGCTATGCTATCTTTCCTGATATCTCTTGTAATTTCATGTAAATGTCTTTGTCACTTGCACTTCTTTGACTTGTCCTCATTTGTATATTTGGCTTGATATTCATGTATAAGCCTGTTGTCTTTTGCTTTTAAAGTCCACTAAGTTAATTAACATGAAACAGTAGTAAATGAACAGGTCTATGAGAACTATACATGAGGTTTCCTAAATTATATATCCTTAAGTGGATTTGTTTTCATGTAGGTGTCAAATACCATATAGTCAGGTTATTCATTATCCCTCAATTTAGATTTTGAATAAGATATGCATGGATTTACAGTCCTTAGTTTCTTAGTCACAGAAAAACACTTTTATGCACACAATGCGTAATCAGATGGGAAAGGGCTTGTTGCGTTTCTGATGTTTTCTGAAACATTGATGAATTTTCCTAGCTCTTACGCACTTTAGACACAAAAACTAGATGAAGAATTATTTGAATAATTATAAAATATCATCTTTTAGGGAAGAAGGTCAATTTAAACTTGCAGGTATGGTATGGTGGTTCAGATTTCATACATACTGTAGCTTATTTATAATGCAGTTTCATAGCTTCATAATCTAGTAAATGTGATGGTTGTGTTTTTTTCACATAGCTAAACAGAGCAACCAATGCTAGCACAAAGGATGGGATGGGATGGCAAAATATAATCACATATGAGGAAGAAAGCAGGAGTGCAGCAGATTAATTAAATTGACATTAGCTTCTTTTCACTCATGAGCATATTTAAAAGCTCCCTAGCATCAGTAGAGGAAGGTCTCACGCATTTTCTTCCTCACTTTTTCTTTTCTTTTTATCAACTTTTTTCCCTCCTTCCTGTGTTCCCTCACTTTCTTTCCTTACCTATTCAACAGTTCTGATATTTCTTCAAGAAAAAAATAAATATTCAAGTTGTTAATGTAAGATAACTAGTGAACTCATGTAATGACATACCAGAAAAGAGAAGAAAGAAAAGCAAAACTTCTCTCTTTGTAGTGGTGTGTATTTAGAACACCTCTAGTAGTGTGAAAGCCCACCCTCAGTAACAAGTAATACGCATAACCCAGGAGTTATTCGAGTTCCAGCTCTGTGGTAATAGTGTTAGGCAAGTTATAGTTGCCTTCTGTATTGTGAAAGTGAGCTGGCATTTAGTTGCTATTATGAGTTTTTTGGAAGCAATTTTCATTCAAACCCCCCCCCCCCCCAGGGTTCTCCCTTTTTTTTTTAATTTCTTTTTTTATTTTGTACTGTGATGACCTGCTGGCAGAAGTGATAGTCCACATTTAGTGACAAGTTAAGGAGAGCAAGTGGTTTACCTGGAAGAAAATGAGATGCAGCAGATGTCCATAATAAAATGTCAGTTACAGTATGTAATGGACATATTAAATACATGACAGCCACAGAATCTTGGTTGCATGGATCTTAAGCTTGTTTTCTGTCATTTGAGTTTGAACATCCTTGTGTGCTCTCCAAGGATCCTAAGTCTTGCATTCTCCTTGATTGAGAGGGAGGAAGTCCACTGGTTATATAGAAATGATTTCCTATTTTTGGTAGACTGCTTGCTGCTCACTGTTCTGATGACAGACAGAACATGATCTTATCTGCATTGGTTATCTTCAAAGTTGCTTAAGATCCTTGTGTATTAAATACTACCTTCCCAGAGGAACCTTAAGGCGAATACAGTGGTTCATGGTATTAGGAAAACTTCAGAAAATACTGCAACCTTTAGATTCATATCCTGTTGGAGCATAAATTAACATTATAAAGGTTACATGTTTAGATAGTACAATGTTGGATGCATGGACACTGCTAGATACCAGCATGTGCTCATTTTAACAATCACAAAATAAAGATTTATGTTGGTAAAACCTGCAGGAGAGGAAGAATATTAGAGAGACAAACTGTGCAAAGAAAAATAGGGGTCATATCAAGAAACCAGAGGGATGCCGCAGAGGTGCCATGATCTTGAAATCCTGCTTTCTTGAAATTACTGGAGAATACTTTTTAGTAGTTTTATTTCCTTTAGAGGATTTAAAGTTTCACCCTGGTCTCTGGTAAGCTGACTGCTTGAATCTCAGCCTGTAGTCTCTGATCCTTGTCTGCCAAACTGATTTACTTCAATCCTTTGGGAAGCTATTTAACTTGTACAAAGGAGTGTTGCTTTGCAGTTCTAAGATTTTCTTCAATATTCACATGTTAGAAAAATACCAGAAAAGGGCAGAGAAAGAACTAGAAATCCTACTGACAATACTGTAAGAGTTAAATGGTTTTTTACACTGAATTTTCATAAATAAGCTGTTCTAAACATCAGTGCATGTTATTTTGAAAGAGACTAAGGATTTAGTGATTTGAGAGTAACAAAAACATTTCAGGTTAATTGATTTGGATTAGTTATTAATGATAATAATTAAGTTACTATAATAAACTTATTTTTAAGTGTTATGTGTTGTATAATAATTTCCAATGAGAGGGATACAATTTACTAATTATAAATTATTAAGGTCTTTAGATGAGCTTAAAATAAATTATATGCAATATTGCAATTCTATTGAAAATATTCTAATAATCTTAAAAGAGTAGGATAGTTTGAAAATATTATTTTGAAACTGAAACGCTACAAAGTAAAAGTAACAGCAAATATTCTAAATAGCCACAGACTAGCTCAAACAATTGTTGAAGCTTTATTGAGAAGTCACCATTCATGACACAATTCACTTCTATAGTGTCCAAAATGTAGAAACAGAACAAAGAAGAGCTTGCAAGGTATGAAGAACTTTAATCACTTTAGTGAATATGTTAGTAGTAGTGCAGGATACAATCCTTTCATACTGATGGGAACTGCACGATCCCACAGCAGAGGGATTGTGCACAGCTGAAGCAGGTTCATGCGCATTTACCTTCTTACAGATACCATCTTTATTTTTCCCCTCGAACTGGCAAGAAGGTCTTTCAAAGCAGCATCAAGTACTCTGGGAACTAAGTTGCCTGAGGGGAGGTGTTCTAGTTGATTGTTGTCGTTTTGTAGGAGTTGGATCAATTTTATCTTGCATAAAATTACTTTATAAAATGACTTGGCATTTGAACTTGAAATTTGTTCTGGCTTCAGAAAAATTATTTAAATAGTCAACCCTTTCCAGTATATTAACATTTTTAAACAAATGTTGCGTATGGTAAGAAATTACTTTCTCTTTAAGTTCCCAAAGCATATTTTAATTGTTACCTTGGTATAATTTTCACTGTGCTTCCTCATCATGCATCATGGTAGCTTGCTAGCGATCACTGTCCAGTGTGAATTCCAAGACAGAAATTTTAGTTACAGAACACTTCTTGTTTAAAGAAAGAATTCGTAAGTGCAGATGTCATGTTGTTGAAAAGCAGTTTAACATTTTCATATACGATTACACATGCTGGTTCTATGTTTGTCACTATGGTTCTGTTTTCAGATTTCTGTGAGTGTCAGCTGTTTGTGAAATTTACTGCCACAGGCGGATATTTTATTCTAGAAAATTGGTAACGTATGTATAATCTCCTCTAACTTAGTAGAAAATAGAAGTGGAAAAAAATCACTTCTAGCTAAGAGAGAACATAGTTACTGTTCCTTTTTCATGACATCAATGGCTATTTTAATTTTGAAGGCATGTCTCCCTATTCTAAAGAGAGAATGTGTCTTTAGTGGCAAGGTAGGAGTAACATTAAGGAGCAGTCTTTGAAATTCTTTCATTTCATTTAAAATAAATATTTCATAAAAGTCTTTTTTTGTAAACTGTCCCACAATTTTTTTTTTTTATAAATGAGCTGAACATGTAATGGAACACATTATATTTGAACCTCATATATAAAAATTGTACCAAAAGACTGTGTTTTAATAATGATCAGGTAAAGAGTCAATCATTCAGAAGTTAAAAAATTGCCTGAATTACATTGTTACAGTCTCTAACAGGACTAGCAAAGAACCTGTGGCCCTGGGCTGGAGCATGCTGGCTACACACAGATTCTAAAGAAAACCCAATTTAAAATTCTAAGTTTCTCTAAAAGTTAACACAAAATTTGCAAGGAGACATTTCAACAACAGCAAAAATATATTTTTAGTCTAATATTTTGTCCCAAATTTAAGTTCTTGTGCTAATGCTGGGAAACGCTGGAGATTTATCAGAAAAGCCATCATAAGCATTCTCATAGCATAGGGACCCAAATATATTTTTGGCAAATTTACTCGATAAGTGTTCTGGCAGCCTGAAGGCATACACATCCAAAGTAGCAGCATCTGAGGGAAACCTGCTTTCAGAAAGAAGCAGGAATTTTCTATGGAATACTGTTACGTTGCTGTCTTATCATGATTCATTTCATGTTCTACAAAACTGTGCTGCTATCTCACTAGGGAATGAGGGGCTGGTGAATAGTGCCACAAAAAGGGACCCAGGGGCCCTGGTTGAGGGTAAATTGAATATGAGTCAGCAGTGCCCTGGCAGCCAGGAGGGCCAACCGTGTCCTAGGGGGGCATCAGGCAAAGCATCACCAGCCCATCGAGGGAGGGCATTGTCCTGCTTTGCTCTGCACTGGGGCATCCTCACCTTGAATATTGTGTGCAGTTTTTGGTGCCACAATATAAGAAAGATATTACGCTGTTAAAGAGCGTCCAATGGAGGGCAATGAAGATGGTGAAGGGCCTTCAGGGGAAGCCACATGAGGAGCATCTTGAGGTCACTTGGGCTGTTCAGCCTTGAGAAGAGGAGACTGAGGGGAGACCTCATTGTAGTTACAACGTCTCTGTGATTGGAAGAGGAGAGGCAGGCACTGATCTCTTCTCTGTGGTGACCAGTGACAGGACCCAAGGGAATGGCCTGAAGTTGTGTCAGGGGAGGTTTAGGTTGTATATTAGAAAAAGGTTCTTCGCTGTGAGGCACTGGGACAGGCTCCCCAGGGAAGTGGTCACAGCACCAAGTCTAACAAAGTTCAAAGGGCATATGGATGATACTCTTGGGCACATGGTTTGAGTCTTGGGAGTGGTCCTGTGCAGGCTAAGAGTTGGACTTGATGATTCTGATGAGTCCGTTCCAGCTCAGCATATTCTACAATTCTGTAATAGGGAAAGCAGAAGCCATGCACATAAACAAAGCAAAACAAGAAATTAATTCACTGCTTCCCATGGGCAGGCAGATGTTCAACCATCTCCAGGAGAGCAGGGCCCCATCATGCATAATGGTTACTTGAGAAGACAAATGCAATCACAGAATCAGGTTGGAAAAGACCTCAGAGATCATCAAGTCCAACCTTTGTCTGAATATCACTATGTCAACTACCATCATGTCAACATCACTCTGAACATCCCTCCCTTCCCTTTTCTTCCTCGCGCTTTATATACTGATGATGTCATATCATGGGAAATATCACTTTGGTCTGTTAGGGGCAACTGTCCCAGCTGTGCTTCCTCCCAGTTTTCCATGCACCCTCAGCCTCCTTGCCAGCATGGCAGTATGAAAGCAGAAGAGGCATTGACTCTGTCTAAACACTGCTCAGCAGTAACAAGAACATCTCTATTTTATCAGCCTTGTGTTCAGCAGAAATTGAAGACATAGCCCCATTCTAGCCAGTGTGGAGAAAATTAATTCTACCCCATCCAAAATAAGCACAAAACCCCATCAGTACGTAGGGATGAGTATTTCTGTTTTGTATAAAGCAGAATGTCATCAGCTTTAGCACTCCTTCTCCAGTTTAATTCCCTTACAATAAGGGATATTTATGTAGTCTTTTCTTCCAAAGGTGTGATGTCTGCCAAAAGTGTCCATGATAATGGGGTTGGAAGTAGGTGTTCTTTAAGGTCCCATTCAATCCAAACCATTCTATTATTCTATGATCTTTACAGAATAGCACTCATTTTTCCTTTCTTCTAGATAAAGATCTTGACAAGCTCTTAACACTCCTAAAAAGTCCAGAGAAGCCAACCGGCTGGACAGAAAATTGTAGAAAACAGTTCTGCAAAGTCATGAAATCCAGATCGGATAGTATCAGCGGACCAAGTGAGTATGACTTAATGAGTTTAACAAAGGAAGCAAACAGGAGACCACTAGTAAGCACTCCTCTTTAAAATTTCATTGGTACAAGCTAGCAATAATTTTGCATTGATTTTGAAAACTGTTTCAGTGGGATTTTCCTGAGAAAACAGGGTTTATGCTTTATGTCCTATTTTTCTCTCTTTATGACCATAATTCCTCTGTATTTTCAGTTATATTTGACACAGAAAGAGGGCTCAAATTAGAGTCTTTGTTTTAGATCTCTAAAAGGTCCATTATTGACATGCAGAGAAAATGAAGAAGAGAGCCTGAAAGAAAACATATATTTCTCAGAGATCAGTGAGTGACTTAAAATGGGTTAGGAAATGATATTAAAGGTCAACTTCAGTAAAAACTTTCATAATTAAGCCGTCCTGTACATCAGTGAACCCACTCATTCAGGTTTTTCTGAAGTTTTATGTGTATTTTCTAGTGAACAGTGTGGTTGTGCAGGAGCTTTGGTACAGATCAATTTAAAAAAAGCAAACAGCCAAAGCAAAAGCACTGATCCATATGACATAAATTGTTAGAAGTCAGATGTAATAATCCACTTGCAGTACCATATAAACTTGTGCAGCAAGAAAGACACTAGGTGTTTTCAGAAATTGTTGGCTTCCATTTCCATAACAATTCTCATTATGGTCAGTACGTAGTTTAACTTCTTGTTTACAGATGCCAAAGGTTGGCCTTTGTATTTTTTAGGTATGCAATTAATACAACTGACAGTAAAAACGGATGAAGGATCTTTTATGCATGATAAAAGTAACCCAGCATTTTTGTTCTACATAAGAGATCTGAATTTTATGATACATTATATACCAATATAAAAGTTATAGAACAGTTTCACAGGTTCACAGAATATGCTGAGTTGGAAGGGATGCACAAGGATCATGAAGGCCAGCTCCTGGCCCTGCACAGGACCATCCCCAAGAGTCACACCACGTGCCTGAGAGTATCATCCAAAGACTTCTTGAACTCTGGCAGGCTTGGTGGTGTGACCGCTTCCCTGGAGAGCCTGTTCCAGTGCCCAACCACCCTCTGGATGAAGAACCTTTTAATAGTATCTAACCTAAACGTCCCCTGACACAATATTAAGATATTTATACAAGAACCTGATATAAATTTGTCATTTGTATAATGTGGTTAAAGTCAGTAACTATCGAACGATTCTAAATTCTGAGCTTTTTGTTCTCACTGCTAGTTTGAAGCAAGCTTGAGTCTGTAGTCTTAGGTAATTGGAAATTAGACCTTTCACCTTTCATTTGGAAGAATGTGTGTGTAGCCAGAATACATATGTATTTGAATGTAATGCATATATATATATATATGCACTTAATAATATACATTATAATGTACCCATCCACAAATGCACTTACTCAGGCAGCTTTGTGAAACAGGTATACAAATAGATTCAACACCATTCAAAAATAGCTGGATGTATTTTATGAGCTTCTGCTAGTATAAGGAAAATAAGTTGAAGAGTAGCAATGAAAAAACCCTAGATTTTTCTATCAAAACTGTATTTTTACTTTTCTTGCACCACTCTGATCTAGTGGTTCAGTGAGGGTCTTTTTGATGTTTTATATTGTGAAGCACAAATAATTTCATCCTTGTAAGATCAGTTTTATTTGAAAGCAGTATTTTTTCTAAACTGATCTCATCTGGGATTGCATGAAAATTTTGTTGAACATTGTTCATCTCTGTTTCAGCATCTAAAAGGACTTGCTGAAAAAAAACCATTTTTTTTTCAATAAACAGCATACATTTAAAGTAGGTGGCTTAGAAAATAAATTTGTGTTTTGTAGTTATCTGTAAATAGCCATTGTAGTATTCTGTAACTGTTGAAGGTACTGGCTAGAATTAGGAATTAAAGAGCCAGAAAGATTTATTTACCCAATGCAAAAAATCATGCTTGCTCCTGGATAACTCTTTCCAGCTGAGTTGGAACTGGAAGTTAAAGTCAGCAAGAAAGTATCTGTGGAATTGCTGTTAAGCCTCACATGGACATCTGCAAGTGCTTTCACAAACAATACAAAAAGTTCAGCGTGAAAGTAGAAAAAATAGTATAATGAAACAGAAAATAAATAAGTAAAACACACTCCAAAACAATAGTAATATGAACTCAATGTAAGTACTCATAATTTAGTGTGGATACAAAGCTCTTCAGATGTTGTTTATTCATGAATGCATCTGCTTGGAGATACTCCAGAAGCTGCAAAATATCTGCCAGCTCTGTGGTTTGAGACAACATCATGTTCATTGAGTCCATTTTAAGAGAGACAGATGTGCTGCTATAGATCTTTTGCAGCATGTGAAGCTGTCCCAAATTTCAGAGGACTGCGAGACTTCAGTCCAGATGCTCAGAAATCAAAACTTTATGTATAATTAAAGATGGAGCAATCTCCAAGGTTTACAGAACAAAGAAGCATACTTGAGCTTCCTGTACTGGGCCCTTTCTAAGGGAGACTGACATTAACAAGAGTTGAACCGGGACCTAATGAGTAAAGACACACTATACAGTCATTGAATCCAGTGTTGGTGTGTATTGATTTATTAAAAATATTTTGTGATAATCCTGGTGTCAGGATTACCAGATGCTGAATCTATAGAACCTGCTTGAACTTCATCAGAAAATTCATGAGTAAACTGTATAGTATTTCTAATTCACTCTTCTGGCGTTGATTTCTCTCACATTGATTTGCTCAATACATTGCTGATAAATGCTCTGGTAATGCATTACTTTTGGAAACGTCCATCTTTATCCTAGGATTGACATTTTCTCTGCGAAAGCATCAACTCTTAACTGTAGCTTTTAAGTACGTTCTTTGCTCACAGTTTCAGTTTTGAAAGGCTTTATTGAGCTTCTAAAAGGAGATACAAACCTTCTTCAGGCTTGTATGTGTTTTAATGTGTCAGGACTGAAAGTGTCAGATTTTTCTTCCTTGTCTAAAAGCAAAACATATTGTAGAAAACCAGCTTCTACATTCTGCTGTTCTAAGCACAATAAGCTAAGGCAAGTATGTTCTTCCACTCATTCCTTCTATAAAGGTGCCACAGATCTGTGGATGCTAGGTATATAGCTGCTTGTTGTATATGTCTTTGGGTCACTTATCAGCTAGAGAACCGTGGATAGAACCTTTGGGCAAGTTAAGTCTTGACATCTTTTGGACTGCTCATGGCCTTCCTGAAGCATTTTTAATACATTTAGTGGCATCTAAGCTTTAAGAGAAAGAGAAACAGGCAAGTATCTCCTCTCAGAAATAACTTAGATTTATGTAGAAAGTTATTAGCCTGTGTGAATCTGGGCTTAATATATTGCGTGTTCAATTTTTTTACATGACTGGGAGGTGTTGGTTGTTTGTGTGTGTGTTTTTTGTTTGGGGTTTGTTTGTTTTGAACAAGAATCTCAGCTTGACTGTTTTAGCTGTGTCTTTTTCAATTATCTCCCCCTTTTTGTCCTTTAGGTGTGGCAGAAGGTATTTTTGTTGTTTTCAACTGCAGAAACTTCTTTTTTCATCTGTTCCCAGTGTTGTATCAACAGCTGACTTCTGGGCAGATTCAACATCCTTAATCCTCTCCTCTCTTAGGAGACTTTAAACCCAAAGCAAGATAATTTAAGGATGTTGCAGAGATATTATCAATTATATTCTAACATTCTTCCCTTCATAATGAGATACTCAGTCCCCAAATGCTAATAATTCTTCTCAAGCTTTCTATCCATATGTGGATGGGGATAGGGATAGTGAACTCAGCTAAAATTGCTTTATCCGTGGAGTAATTCAGAATTTCCATGATAACCCTGAGGATCTGGATTTAGATCAACAGTATTCTTTGGGGCCTATTAATTTACTTCCAGGTTGTTTATTATTAAAAGCAAACAACCAACCAGGAAAAGAAAAGATAGCAGCTGTTGAAATTGTGTGGAAGATCTTACTGGAAAACATAGTATTTTTCTTCAGTTTTTACAAGTAAAATGGTTGATGGAGCAGAGTAGTTACGATCAACAGTGTGTTCTAGAATTCAGTAATATTTTGTGAGCTCTGCATCATCTGAGATAGCTCTATCAAAACATGTTGACAAAAAATCCTTTGAGTCAGTGTCATTGCTTGTGATGTATTTGTGCTGCAGCCTCTAGCAATTGCAGCAAAAAGTTCAAAGTAACTGCATCATTTTCCCCATAGCATAAAGAACCATTAAGGTGAGTATTTTCATTAGGCATGACTGTTGTGTCCTGTTGTGGTGTTTTTAATTCAAGATAACAAAATGCTAAACTGTCGCCATTTATTGAAGTAGCCTAACGGAGCATTGTAAATGTAGCTTGTATCAAGGTATACTGTACAGCTACCAGAATCTCAACAAGGAGGGTATCTCATTCATCACCCCTCAGTTTATATATAGAACTAAAGATAAGAGGGACTTTAGTTTTTGATGGAAAGGTTTTCCTGGATTCAGAGGCAAGGAAATACTATATTTTAATATTTTGCCTCAGTCTTCACTGTCCGTCTCTCTTCCCATGCTTCTCAAATGGATGCACTGCAAGACAGGGACTGGGGGAGCAAAGTCTCTTCAGGTTCATGACCATCTGAGGAACCTGACTGTACATAAGTCAGTGGGACCTGATGAGATGCATCCCAGAGTCCTGAGAGATTTGGCTGATGTAGTTGCCAAGCCACTATCCATGATCTTTGAAAAGTCATGGTGGACAGGTGAAAAAGTCTGGAGTCTGGAAAAAGGGAAATATTGTACCTATCTCCAAAAATGGTAGGAAGGAGAACTACCAACTTGTCAGCCTCACCTCTGTCCCTGGGAAGATTATGGAATAGAACGTAAAGAAGCTATGCTGAAGCACATGCAGGACAGAGAGGTGATTCAAGAAAGTCAGCACAGCTTCACTGAAGGAAAGTCCTGCCTAACCAATCTAGTGGCCCTTTATGATGGAGCAGGTATATCAATGGAAAAGGGAAGAGCTATGGATATCACCTATATGGACTCTAGATTGGAAAGTTATGGATTTGTTGGGTGGACTGAGCAAATGCCCTGCATCCACAGTGTAGAGGTTGATGGTTTAATGGCCACACGGAGGTCGGTGATAAGTGGTATCCCTCAGGGGTCTGTATTCCAACCAGGGCTGTGAAGTATATTCATCAGTGACGTAGACAGTTGCGTCAATGAAATTGAGTGCAGAGTAAGGGTTAGAGTGGGTCTTTCATGTTATGCAGGAAGAGCAATTGCAGATCAAAACTTGTTTTTGTCCCCCAAACCAGTTTGGAGCCACTTCCAAACAAATATTCTGTAAACAGTGTGAGTGCATGTGAATGTTCATGCAGGTGTGTAAGGATTATGGCATTTAGTTAGGATTTGAAAGGCTGTTTTTCCCATTAATAAAGAAGATATGCAACCTTCATCTCTAATGGAAGAGATTTTTATTATCTTGTTTTCTTTTCAAAGAAAATTCAGCTTGTTCCTTTGTCATTTTAATGTACAATAATTGAAAGTTCTCTTTATTGTTGCTATTAAGAATGGAATTGCTAACTTTGTTTTTCATACATCCCTTAAACTGAACTATCGTTGATAGAGTTGAAAATTTCTGACACGACTTTTAGAAAAAAGTCACTGGTCTAAGATTTTCACTCTTGGATTTTTAACCTCTAACACAAGTCGAGCAAGACTACTGTTAACTCTTAAGAGAGCCTTTTTTTGTATTTTCTCACAAACTCCTCTGAATCATCTGACTCATAAAATATGATCCAGTATAGATTGTAGAGTATGATCATAGAATATGATGTGATCGCAGAATATGATCTAGTAACACTGCTTACATTAGAGGATCCAAAGAATCTGATGCTTTTTGCAGTTTTTGATCTTTTTAACTTAAAACTTTCAGGGTAGGAAGTAGAAAACTTCTCATGGTCTTTACCTATTAAAACAGTTTTAATCACATGATTTTTTTAAACCTGGTGTTCTCATGCACTTTTCAAGCCATTTCAGTTACCTTCCTAGGCCCTCAAAGAAAAAAAAATCTGCAGGAATTTGGGTGTTTTATGAGCATACCACAATAATTTAAAACTCTTTCATTTATTTTGTATATGATTATACATTCCTACATTAAAATTCTCTTTATTTTGTGTGTGAATTCAATGTGCATGCAGTGAATGCCAGTCTCCTAAAAACTTTGATACTAATACAGCCAAGCTACCATAATTTAAGAAAATCACCAAGTTGGTAGGCCACATAAACTCTGCATGAGAATTTGGGCTTTTACAGCCATATTGACTGTACTGTACAATGAACCTACCCAAATTTCTTTCATCTACTTTTCCAGTTAAATGAAGACTCAATGGAACATTTCCATAATAGTGTCCAAATGGTATCTAAATGATTTAGTATTAAAAGACAAAAATTAAAATAGGTACTTCTCATTTCATGTGGACATTACTTTGAAAGAGACAGTGTCCTGTGAAAACCCTCTATTTATGCATGAACCATGTTTGTTTTGATAAGTTCTTATGTGTCTTGCTCTCTCAAACTTGATTAAAAACTTCTCAAAGATCCCGATAGGCATGTATGTAAATACTTCCAAATGCTGGAAATAATTTACTGCTTGAGTTTCAAAGAATTGCTTAGCAGTTGAGCTGTCACTACTCTTATTAACTCAAGCACTAACTGAAGTATTCAACTACTCGGTCAAGCATGTGGATACCTTCCAAAAAAAGGGAAGAAATGTGCAGTGTCCTGACTTGGTTTAAAATTTTCTGAATTGTGGGGTATTTTAGTCTTAACATAGTTCCCATTTATTATTATACTATGGTATATTCACCATACTAATAGTCATACAGTAAACATATAGCTAGTTAAAAATTTTAAGTTTCATTTCTGCTCTTTACTATCTATTGCTCCAGGAATAGACACATTTGCACATTTTGCACAAATATTTGATATACTGTTTGTGGGCCAAATTCCACTAAGCATATTAGTGAAGATTAGTGAGTTTGTTTATTCTCCGAAAATGAAGAAATTGTTACTCTTTTGTAAAATAAATTGTTGTTTCTAGCCCTGTGTGGTTAATTAACAATGATTAAAAATAGCTATGTTATACTTAATGAGCAGTTTCTTTTCACTGTAAGATTGCATGAGAATATAAATTACACATGCAATTTTTTTGTTGTAATTTAGTAGTCCTTTGTAATGCAAAATTAATTTTGTTATTGTTGTTATTAATATTGTTATTGTATGGTTTTGTTATTGTTATATTGTTATTGTTGGGTTGGCAACTCTAACTGCAAATCCATGTTTAGCTGTTGTACCGAAACTTCTTTAGTGTTACCAAAACTCAGCCTTGTAAAAACTTTTTATGGACTCAATTCAGTGTAAATTAATTTCTGTAAATGTTTTAGACAAGTAATCAAAACAAAATAAAATCATGACTTAATGTCAGTAGGTTAGCTTAAAATGGTTGGAAGAAGAGTTAATTCTTTTTTTTTCACTTTCTGGCATAACAAGCATCAAACTGTGGGTGCAGGTTCTGTCTCTCTCTTCCTCCTCATTCCCAAAAGAGCTTGCTCTGCAGACTCCTGTAATAGTTTACTGGTCAGCATGGAAAATTCAAGAGTTTTTTGGCTTTCTCTATTGCCACCTCCACCACAGATTGCTGTGCCTTACTTGTGCCGCTACATCTGCTCATACAGTTATCTGTTTAAACAGTGTGGTGGAATTAGATGATCTTTAAGATCCCTTCCAGCCTGGGCCATTCTGTGATTCTATAAATTATTGTTTAAGGCCAGAAAAATCACCTTCATGGAGTTATGTGAAAGAATGGGAACAAGACCTGAAGCCTCATTTGTATTAAATTGAGGTGCTGCCAAGGAAACGGTAACATGCATCCTGTAAACAGGAAATCACATAGGTAGAAACATTCATTGCTCTTTAAATACACTCCCTTTCTTTGCATTATTGTGAAAAGAAGGTTAGTCACTATGTTTTAAATCCTGTTTATCGAGAGAACAGCAGCTGTTCATTGTTCCTACCTTAAATTCTTAATAAGGTTTACCTCATATGGGCCTTCTCCATATGAGGGTGGTTAAAGGCTTCCTCATATCCTTTGTTTAAACTGGTGTGGTGTCATGTGCTCAGTTGCCGTAGCCTCAGACTTTCAGAATTGAGGTGTCAGGAACAGGTTTGGTAATGATTGGTTACTGAGAGTTCTTGCTAACTTCCTGGCTCACATTCTCGCAAAGTGGGAGATAAGATTTCCTCCATAGTTGAACAGATGTCAGCATCTCACTTATCTATGCAGTATGTGCAGTCTCAGTTCCATAGCAAAAATTGAATAAGAACATTATGGTCATCATTAAATACAGAATTTCCCAAAGGAAATGCACCTATTGCATAATTTTAAGTGGCTAATTTTCATCTTGTGATGGCATAGGTAGTTTTACATTGTAGTTTTTTGAAAAGAGCCCTTTCCAAAAATTTTGTTAAATTTTGTTAGCATAATTTTGGGGTGGTATCAGTTTTTTTGTTGTATGTGAGGTTTGGGGTTTAGTTGGGGTTTTTTGTTTGGTTGTTTGTTTTTTTTCTTTCCTGTCTAGATACACAGATAAATGTAGTAAGATATTCTAGTTTAATTATAGTTAATTTTCATTTCATATTCAAACTGTGTCACAAATTCTTAAGTAATCCTTGGAGGATATAAAGATAATATGGGATTCTCTTTCTGTTTACACTGAATATATTCTCAGTGAAGCTATTAAAATTTAATTTAAGTTAGGAATGGTGTTAGGAATGCAAAAGCACAATGCAGGCTTTGAGTTGTCCCTCCTATAAAAACATGAATAATTTGAATGAATATATTGATATGCAGGAATTTAAATATCTTCACTTTTTCACATATTGTCATTTTCTTAGGTAATGTAGTTCCACATTGTGTTCATTTCTTCTAATGTTTTAACGGGTTTTTACATTTTGCAGTTTTGGGAGAATTAATTGAAAAGTTCGTGTCACATCTTTCTGAAAGCCGAACAGACTGTTATTTCAGCACGGGAAACTATAAAGGTCAGTTTTCTAATAATTTATTGCCATGCAACCTCTTCATGTTTAAATTACTTTTCTTCTAAATGTAACTGTAGCATTGTGGAGTTTGTTTAAAATGTTCTTAACAGCTCAGAAATTCATTACATTTCTGGTGGAAAGTACCTCACTTTGGAGCAAAAGATGATGTGCTTGAGTAAAGAGTACAGATTATTATTAGTGATGGGCTTTCACGTTTCTGTGTGTGTAATGGAAAGATGGAGATGTAGAACAGGTGAGGGTATGATTCAAAGTATTTGGTGACAGCTAGTATAGTATGATTTGCAAAGCTGGTGACATAAGTATTTAAGATGACATAAACAACATGGCTCACCTTTTGAAAGACCCACAATAGATAATCAACTGAAAGGTATGCAATTTATATTGCATTAAAGGATATATATTACTGTTATTGTTGTTAGAGTAATTTGAGTGTTGCTTTTGTACAGATGTCATGATTACAGCCAAGAATAAAGGATAAATGATAAAGTTGATTTATTCTGAGTGTAAAGTAATGCATTTTAATACTCTGAAGCACTGCCAAAACCAGAATATTTAGAAGCAATGTTAATATCTGCTGGAAAATGCCCTTTCACTCTTCACTGATTGTCCAGGACTCCTCTTAGGTTGTAGTTCAGCCATTTAGAGTACTTATTCTGCTACTAACTGTGGAGAACTAAGCCGGCTTTGGGGAAAGTCTGTTATTTATATTGATATTTTATTCTCCCATCCATGCAAATAGAGTATCCTTGGAGACTTCAGGCTTGCTTTTGAAGTTTCAAAGCATAAAACTCCTTTAGTAATTTAGAGATTCTCATTCTTTTATGTAGTGGCCTTTACCTTCTGAAAGCCTGCGAACAGAATATCCTCAATTTTATCTGAGAGTCTGTCTCTTTTCTTAATGAAGAGAGTTCCTGAAGTGACAGTTATTTCTATTACAATTTTTTTTATCTTAGAAGATCCTGGAAGTGTTTTGTGTTGTCCTGCATTAGTTGGTCATTTACTTTTCAACTTCTCTTGTGGCATAATGATCAATTGAATAATTTCATGGACTCATAAGGCTCACTAATTACGTATTTCTGACACTTCCTAATTCAAATAATGATTTTGATTTTTCATTTAAAAGATCAAAAAACGTCTCTATGTTGTAAATGATTTATCTGACACATAGACTGGCCCTCTTGCTCTTCTACGTACATCTCTTTTTTTAGGTCACAGTTCAAAGTACCAAGCATTCTTCAGTCAAATGGAAGGCCCAGGTGTGATTTTCTTTTCTGCCTTGGGGAATGCATATCTTGCATTTCTTTGGAGAAAAGTATAGCCTGCAGACCTAACTTTTCAAGGTTATCCTAGTGTTTTCTGTTAAAAAAAAAAACAACAAAACAAACAAACGGGAAAAACCATGTAGTTTGAATAAGCCAAAAACTAATTTTCTAGAGGAAGAACAAATATCTGACTGTGCAACCTCCAAATGGATGCCTTACCCAGCAAATAGAGAAATCCTGCTCTTTCTTAATCGTGATAGCTAAGTGCTTCCATGCAATGTGAAAGAACTCTAAGGAAGAGAAGCAGTAGGCCCTACTCTGTTCACTTAGCTGTTGAGTACCTTAGTTTTAATCCACTCTTCTCAACCTTTTGGTCAAAGCTAGGATTTAAAACATGTTCAGGAAGGTTGAACCCAGAAGTTCTACTTAACTGATTTCACCATGAACCACTAATTGGGTGGCCATGGCAAGAACACTGCATTATTTATCTAAAATTTAATGCCAGATTTGAAGAAAGGCCAGGTTTGAAAATCCTGTGGCAATTGCATACATTAATTCAATATTTTAGAATGAAAAATCACAAACAATAAGTACAGAAACAAAGATAACATAGCGAAAGTGTTGGTTTTCTTGAGCTTGAAAACAAATTTTGGCTCTAAAATTGAATCTGTGATCATACTCCATTCTGAAAGAGTAAAAGAGCTTGATTGTAAAAATTGGTTGTATAGCTAAATTTACACTCATTTCAGGTTCTCTTTTATATCATAATATATGCAGTTTGGCATTCCTATGAAGGTAGGTTAATGTGCTTTGAGAACCCAGGTCTGCATTACACTTCCTATATTTGTACCAGAGGGATAAACAGAACATACTCAAATCTTTATCAGATCTTATTTGTTTAAAATTAGGTTTCTCATTGATGGAATAATGAGTGATCATATTTTTGTACACTTTCCAAGGTTTTCTGCTAATCTTTATGAAATGGAGAATTATTGAATGCCGTGTTATTTCACAGTATCTTTTTCATGTACCCTTCTGTAAGAGCCATCTAAGCTAAATCCTAGAACTACTGTTACAGTGGAGACATTTTTCTCTATTAGGTAAAGCTAATGAGTTATTGGAGGGTAACATCTTTCTAACTCCACATCTGAGTAAGCCAAACATGCGCTTCGTAATTGCATGTGTCCACCATTCTCTGAAATATATTTGAGTCTGAGGAACTGAAAAGTAGTTTGTAGTAGTTGTTTAATGAAGTAATATTTTTCATGAAAGTGGATTCAGTGCAGCACACTGCCATTCAGTTTTTGTCATGTTTCTTGACATGAGAAATTGATTATCTTAAAAAATGACAGCTTTGTAAACCTGTAGCTAGTTGTAATTAGAATAACACAGTCATCCATCTGCTGTGGAACCCCTCAGGATTTCAGTCTATTATAAAATTGCAAATATGGAAAAATCAAATTAGTTTGGGTTGTTATCATTTTCAAGATGAGAGCAGGAAAAATAGCTTATAAACCACTATACAGTTGCAATGTTTAATTATAAACTAACAAAAATCTTACATGAAGTTTACTTTCTACCAGCAGCAATGATACTGCTGTGATGTGATCAGATGACTGGATCTGTGTGTGTTATGTTAATGATCTCTGTCTCTCCTCTTTCCTAGAATTAATATTTTCTAGTTTGCTTTCATTTTTTGTTCTTCTTAATAAACCCCAAAACATTGAAAACATTGAAATCATTGATGTCTAGCTGTAACAGGCAATAAAACGGCAAGAAAACGAAATTTGTTATGGTAGTAAAGACTATGTGTTATGCCTTAGGGATATGAAGTTCCTAAAATAGCCTCTTGCTCTTTCTGTTAGCAAATTCCAGTCAGTGCAAAAGAAATTCTTTGTGGAAATGTCAAACTTTTTTCAAGGTTTCAACAAACCCATTTATCAGAGAAATTCCACATGCAGAGTCATTTAATATGTTGGTGTCTGTGCTTCTTAACTGATCACCATGTGTTTCACACTTCCCAAACTTGGAAATGCTGCAAGGTTTGGTGATGGGCATGTTTTTTTGATAGCTCTTCTTTTTCAGACGACCTTGCAGTTGAGTTCTCTGTTTCCACTGGACTTTGACTCTAAAGCAGCTCTGCTGTGTACTGCCAAAGGGACAGAACCTCAGGGATTTCAGGTCTTGGCCATAAAACTCAAATGTCACAGTGTGTTCCCTCTTATAGATGAGGCTTAGTTCTCCAAACGAACAAAATCTCATATAACTTTTCTATCATTAGTCTACCATAGCTCTTAGTCTTTGAAAGATCACGTAACGAACTGAGAAATTTTTAAAACACCAGTGGGAAGGTATCACTCTGGAGCTGTTCAGAAGGAGTCTCAAATAAGAAATACAGGATTACAACTTCAAATGGGTCTTAAAGGGAAGGAAAAGGAAGGCATTCTTAATTCTTCCTACATCGTTTGATGAATCCACTTCTTTACAGGCTGTTCTCCACTTTAAAGATGCTGTTAGCAGAAAGCATTTGGCCCACTGCCAGTTTAGGTAATGGTTTGAAAATGTGGACCACTCTTAATCAGGCTGTTGCCAAAAATAGCTTGAGTATTTGTGATGACCAATATATAAAGAAGTTCTAGATATGAATATTTTGATCTTGTACTGTTATGACAAGTGTACAGGTGACATAACATGTACTTTCAATGGTCAAGGTGGAATTGCACATGAGTTTACCTAGCTCTTGAGAAGCCAGCAATGTTCTTCAGTAATTATTCTTGGATCTTGTTTACATTTTCTCCATGCACGATTCAAATCTAAGTATACCATAATAACACTTTATAATAATACTTTGAAATAAGATTTTTATAGACTGTTCTAACAATGAATATGGGATTTAGACTGTTAGAAGTGCACTAAATGAGTAGCCTCGTGGAGGAGGTGACACTATCAAAAAATCATAGCAAAATGACAGAACTGAGTCTAGAGAGGAACTCATGACTCTTGCTCTGCCCCAAGTGCAAATACTGTTTTAAAATAGAAAACTTTCATTAAGAACATCAGAATGAGAGAGGATAGGTACTGACAAAACATAAAGATTTATATTAACTGCATGGGCACCTACCCATGGACAGTGTCAATGCTCAGGTACCTGTTCAAGAATAAGAAAAAAACTACACTTTTTTAACAACAACAACAAATTAAAAAAATAAATTTATGTGTTTCACAATTTCAGTTTAAATGGACCAAGCCAAGAACTAGAGATCTGACAGCAAGTATACCTACATATTTTTAAGATTTTTGAATCATCTGCAGCAATTATGCAGGTGGCCCTGGCTATCATGGGATTTTCAGAATCCAGAATGTTTGCAAAATTGTTGTTTGCAGAATTTTTACTTCCATAGTTCCTTTGAATCAAAAGTCTTTTCCATCCATACAAAGAAAACTAATCTTTCTGTCCATCACTGAAGTTAAAATTTAGCATTCATTAACATTTTCTAAAGATTATTTATATAGACATAAAAACATTTGGCTGGGGCACCAGAGAGTGAAAAAGTTAGATCAGTAATGTGAGTGAAAGTTTTAGTAATCTCCTTCCCTTAAAGGGAAGCCAGTGGTTTCTTTGGGGTAACAGCACTTTAAACAAGGAAATAAATTAAATATTATCTAAAGACTGTACAAGTTGTATGGAATATGCTGTAAAGCTGTTTTAGATTGGCATCCTGTCATTTCAGCAGGAATGCATTGTAGCCCATTTTCTGACTTAAACACATAAAAGCTTCATCACAGTAAGCGAGAAAATGAATAAGAAAGCAATCTTTCATATAAGTTCTAAAGTTGATTGAAGTCTAGTCTCATCAGAAGGAGTACTACAGGACTGTGCATGCCAGTTAACTTACTGTGAAGTGTTTATAGATTGAGTTTAATAATGTGTAGTTGCCTTTGGAAATCATGCCTTATGGTTGTCTGGTTTTGGACTCCTGAACACTACAAAACATTTTGAAAAGTACTGCCCATTGTGGTACCTTCTATTATAGCAGTATTTTTAAATTGTAAATCGGCTCCTAAAGAATTCCAGTATACTTCAAATCACTAGTTTAATTTGGGCTCAATTTCTATTTTACAGTGGTTTACATTTTTAAAGAAAGAAGTGTAAAGTATCTGTTCAACATATATTTTTTGTTTTATTAAATAAATAAAAAGGAAGCTGCCAAAGCATGTTTTTCATTCCATTTAATAATAGCCAGAGTGCTGTATCATATTGTTATTAATTCACAGTTCAGAGAGGTGTTCTGGTCTTAGAGGATAAAAGACATTCTTATTTAGAAAACTGAATCATCCCTGCCTTTTGTTATTAAACCCATTGTGTTTCAAGGCAGTTATATCAGGTGTATTAAAAATATCTGTCAAATAAGTTTTGTAGAAAATTAACTAAGTATATTAAATCAGCGGTATAGGCATCATTGCAATAGTGCAGTCACAATATATTCCTGCAAGTGTACTGGTCAACTTTTTATCCATGGATTGCAGTATGCGGTATTGAAATACTCCACTTGGTTTTTAATAACATTTTTCTAAGTTTAATAGAGCATTTAAGGTTTCTAGGTCCAGTTTTTAATCAGCGGGAAGTGGTTCTTTGTCTATACTAAATGACTTTATAATGTTCTAAAGACTTGTCTTCCCAGTCTGTCAAATGGTAAACAAAATGGAAAATAAAAACTTTTTACCCAGGACAGTTTACATGTTCCCATTGTGAGTTGTGGATTAGCCGAGTACAGAGCTATGATTATGTCAAATAGAGTGCTGTCTGAAAGCAAGAGTTTTTGCCTTGATAAGGTACTCTGTGATAGAGAATTATTATTCAATCCAAACTCTTATGTTAATTTTCTCTTCTTTCACAATACAGGGGAAAATATCAAAAGGAAAACTGATAGGGAGAAAACCCTTTTCAGCAACTAAGAAACTATTACAACAGAGAAAAAAGACAATCAGTCAAGTCAGTTGTGTTCTTTTAGTATTAATGGGAAATAAGCATTCTGTACTTGCTGTAAACTGTTACAAAATGGAAACTGGGCTCAGACTAGGGATTGTGATATAGCTATTCCTCATTACACCCTTACTGGACGGGGATCTCAGCTCCTGCATTGCCATCTGCAGGAGGATCCCTCTACAGAGGTGCATTATGGCTCAGAGATTGTACTCCTTGCATCATTCCTGCCATTAAACATGGTGTTTTTAGGACTGAATTGGCCATTAGCCATAGCCAACTCATTCAAATTTCCCCTATTTTCCAGGATGTAAGTATGCCCCTTGCCTTCACAGCTGCACACAGGAGTTTGAAAATTAATTGACTTAGTATGGTAATAGCAGACTGAGTAAACAGGTAACTTGGAACAAGAGCTGTAAAAAGTTATTAACTGTTTTAATTATTTCTATGGGGTTTTAACTGAAATGCCCTGTAATTTTATATGTATTCTTCCAAATATTGAATTGCTAGTATGCTATGCAAAAGATATTTGAAATTCTGTTCTTTGGGTTAAAAAAGCACCTCTGTGGTATGTGTTTACTGTTTCAATCCCATCAGATTATTGAATAAATTCATTTTACTCAAAGATCAGTTGATTTTTCTCTAGTAAAGAGGTGTTTGTCAAAAGTACAAGATTTATTCCTTATGACCTAGCACTTGAAATTATTGTCCTCAGTGAAAATTGTAAAATAGAGTGGGTTTTTTTCTTGCCATACTTCCTCTGCTGAATTTTATTTCTTTATTGTTGAGTGTAATTTTGCTGTATTATTTTCTTCATAAAAATTGCAACATACCTCAACTTGTCTGAGCAGACTGCTTCTTCAATACCTTAGTCCCTGTTTGCTTACCAGTAACACAGAGCATAGAGTGTTTACCTGAGTGAGTAGCCAGGGAACCCTTCAATTTGATTTCTCTATCTGTCTGAGGTTATAGATAAAACACATATTAAGTTACTGTGTGATCTGCTTAATCAAATTTTTACATTTTTAATTTACATTAATCTATTTTAACTTCTGCTGCTATATCTATTACACTTTCAACAAATGTCAGTTATTAGGGTTCTTTATTTGTTTAATTTGTTGCTGCTTTTTAAGTAGCATTTTCAAAGTTATTAAAAGTTTAGGTTCTCAGCTTTCTTACTCGTACTATTATTAGACTGTCTGATTTATTCTATGTTATAGTTATATTAGATGATACATGTGTATGATAGAAAAAGTGTTCATTTTTAATTGAATTTAGAGTTTAAAATTTTAAGAAAATGGTACAATAGAGTTTGCTTTAATTTTTCTAACTCGGATTTTTAATTCAAACAAATACAGAAAATGGAGTATGTGTTACTGTGTGAAAAAAGCACACAGAAATACAGGATTTTTTAATTCATCAGTTATAAAGTTTTCAGTGATTCATATCAAAATAGAATTTTCTTTAATAAAGTTGAAATTACAGCTAAGGAACTCTTAAGACCACTGGAATGGAAGAAAATAGATTAGAATATGTTGCCTGTCTGATTTCTAGGTGAAAAAAGATAAAGTTCCACTAAGAAATGGGCCTGAAAAAGATGTTGCTCACTTCAGTCATGCTGTTAAGCTAGTGACCATACTAACCCTGAGGATTTCCTTATAAAGGTGATTTTCGTTAAAAAAATATATATGAAGAATACAGGTTCTTGATGTATCTTTTTCAAACTCTGCTTAACTAATTTTGAATAAGAAACTGTTCTCTAGCATTGGTATTCATACATAAAAGAAGCTTTACATTAGTATTCAGTTAAAATCATATTTCTCATAATAATTTATTTCATTTTGTTTTAGTCATGGATGCAGATGTGAAGAAAGCAAGCCTTTCATCTGTGCAGCAGCTTGGTGTTGAAATGACAGTCAGGTACATGGTATTAAAATATTCCTTAGAGTATTTCTAGGATTTGTTTGATTTTCATAGAATGACTTTAATGATACTTAATCCATAAACTCATTGTTTTATACCATTTAAATCCAAGGTAAACTTTAAGAAAATGAATTCTAACTGTAAATGAAAAAGGTATTAGGACATAATTAAATTCTCTTTACAGATTATATATGTTATTATCCTTTATTTTTGTAAAGACTAATTGTAACTTTCTAGTAAGATTTACCATAAAGTTGCATTATCCTGAATTATGTGTCTTTTTTCCCCTTTTATTACTTTTCTAAATGATTCTGTTTATCTAAGCTTAGTTATGTGCCATTTAAACATGTTATTTGGCTGGTAATTTGCAGAGCTGTGACGAAGGAAAAGTTAAGATGTCTGTACTTCCACAGATTGCTATCTTTAGCATTAATATTTGAATTCTGATTATAATAATTATATATACAATACACTTATACTGAATTCTAAATATTGTATGTGAAGAAACAAAGTCATGTCTATTAGAGTACTTGCTTCTCCCCACCACAGTCTCTAAGACTGAACTAAAAGGAGTTCAGGTGAGGAATTGTTACACTGAGTAGCACTTGTTCAGTGTGTATCCTTCCTAGGTGGAGCACAATAGGTTTTATTTAATCATTTATCTACAATACAGTGTGAGTGATGAACAATGCTACGACGGCTTAACTTGGACAGGCTTATTAAATATGAGTTCTTGCTTTTTAGGAATTAAAAAAAAATATTTAGACAGTTTTGGTTCTTAACTTTTCGTGCTAGATATGGAAAATACTTAAACTTGCTGAAAGAAGATGCTGAAAATGATCTGTGTTTCGTGTTGATGAATTCTGAGAAATTTCTGAAACAGCAGCAAAGAACTGTGGTATCTTCGCTTTGTATCCTTTGTTGATGGCATAAATTATACTGCCTAAAACTGCCAGTGGAATTTGAAGTCTTTCTTTGGGCTTTTGATAGTGGTGTAGATGTGTATGGAAATTTCTTTATGGAAAAAAAAAATTTAAAATGCAGCACTTTTACTTTGGAATTTTGTTAAGTTAAAATGCACACCCAACGCACTCATGAAAACATTCACCCTTTTGTTCCCATTCTTTTTTAGAAGTGCACATTTCATTCATTTTTGTTATCAACTGTTTTGGACTGGGACCACATCTTTTTATGTGGTAAAGTGTCTGTAGCAATGCAGCTTTGAACATTAATGAGTATTTGTGGTACTCCCACAATACCAACACTGTTAATGGTATTGTAACTGTAATGAAAAGTGATCAACAGGAATGTTTTGATTTCTGACTCTTTTAGATCTAATGTGGAACATTTTTTTTTTTTAATAGAACACATACACATTTCCAACAAGCTTTGCTATATTCTTCTTGTATTAGACTTACAATTACCCTTCAGATATTTTAGTCAGAATACGCTTAATCTCTTTTTTAAAGCTTTTCTTTTACTTTAGGTTTTTTTCCCATATTTTTAACAACTCGTGTTTTCATCCTCCACTGTTCTTTCTTGTACTTTATAAGCATACTTGCTTTGGTGCACTTGCTTGGTTTTTGTTTACTTTTGGTTTAGCTTGACTACTTATGGATTCGAAAAAAAAAATAGTGTATGGGGAAAACAGCTTAAATTGGGTTGTTTTTTTTTAAATTCAGTTTGAGAGACAGTTGTGCCTCAAGATGCTACCTTTTGTGCAGCACTATTTCCCTTGGCCCATCTCTAACAAACCAGCTCTTGCCTCTGTGAGCACAGCCTGGGAAGGAGAAGGGCTGTGGTTCCTGCAGGGAAGTGAGGAGTAGATCTCTGCCTGAGTTCCTTAACCTTCTCATTCAGGCTGCTTGCAGGAGTGCTATGCTGGCTATGACTGGTTTGTGTCTACCATCTTCCTCATAATGTCAGGGGACCGGGAGAAGACACTGATTTTTCTTCAGCAGTTTTCACATCTTCTTGTTTCAGCATTTCTCTGGCTACCAAGACTGCATTTATCTGTAAGAATTTAAAATCTATGTCCTTCTGAAAGGCAGCTTTGAAAGTTTATAAAGGAAACTTGATAAATATCCTCAGTTATGGGGTATTTTTTGGATTTTAATGCATTAAATTTTCATTAAAGTCTTGTAACTAAATATGTGACCCCGAAAAATTATCTCAGAAAAATAAAGATTTGACAGTTGCTCAAATTGTTGTTTAAAAGGAGTGAAATAGCAAGTGGACTTACGGTAAAGACAATCTTATTGAATCTTAAAGCTGGCAGTAAAGCAAACTTTGTTAGTGGCATTAAATTCTGTGCAAAGGCTGTAATACTGTTGAATGACCTTTTTTAAATTATTATAGTGTGGAAGTCCATCTGATTTTTTTTTTTTGTAAAAGTATCAGTTTTGAAATTTACTTAATATATTAGAATGTATTCAGTAAATTTTAAAAATTATTACTGCACAAATACTGTATGATTGACAATTTTAAATTATCGGTGTTTTAGATCAAGTTTATAGTGTAGAAAACATCATTTTCGTATTTCATTATGGTTTTTTCATCTATTTAAAATAAAACCCTTTGTACATTGTTATGTTGCCTTGAAAGTTTTGAACATAAACTCTAAACCAGCTGTAGTATCTACTAGACAACTCTGTGGTATAAGAAGCATGGAGTAGATTCTGTACCTCTTCTGCATGCAGAATAATGCATGCATTAATATCAGTTGATATGTCTTGTCACCAGAAGAGATGACCATATTGGTCCACTCACAGCACTGAATCTGTCCCTTGGGTTGTTCCAGCATAATGGAATTTGTGCTGAAATTTGCTCCATTGTGTGAATATAACTGTCCTGAAAGTCACTGGTGCCAAGGATTCATTACCTAGAAACTGGGCATTGATATCCAGAGCCTTCCATAGTGATAAAACCTCTGCTCCTTTTATTGCACTAAATAGAATTTCACTCATACCCTCCACCCATACTACAAAGAAATGTACACATAGAAAACAATTTCAAATACCATTTAAGTTCCACTCCACTAGTAAATAGGGGGGAGGGGGGAAATCTAACAGAAATTGGTCTTTTTTTTTTTTCTCCTTTGTTTAAAATATAACAGTGGTTTCTCCAACCCTTTGATAGTTAAAGCATATGTGCAATGAAGAACTAGACTACTAATGCAAAGGAATGATCAGGATATATTTAGCAATACTTTTCTTTAGTTTTACTACAGGTTTTTATTGTGGGTAGTATTTCCTTTGTTGTTTATTTTGTTTCCTTTCTCTAAAGTAATTGGAATGACTTATCTTACATGTAAAAGTGTATATTTTTATATATTGTTCTCAGCAAAGTATTAGAAAATAACAAATTTTTGTAGTCTGTAATGCTATTCCTCAGTTTTGTTGTTGTTAACCAGATTCACCTGCCTGTTACAACAGTGGAGTATGGCATCCATCCAGTCTATTTTTGCAGTGCTCACCACATTGAAATGTTGCTGAAAGCTGAGTTGCCACTTGTCTGTTCAGCCTTCCATATGTCTGGTTTCACTCCATCCCAGGTAACTGATCAAAATGTATTGAAGGATAATCAACCTTTTGACTTAAATCCACAAAATCAAGAGCACTGAGGAACTAGTGGTCTTTTTCTGTGCAGCACTTGTGTGGTGGTTATGAAACTGGGAGTGAGAGATGGTATTGAACACATAGTGACTTAGAACATCTGAAAATAGAAAGCAACTGACTGGTAGAATAACGACAGTGCTGATGACATTCTATATGTTCATGCAGAAAACTTCATGAAAATAATATATACTAAATCCTCAGATTTAGCATTAAAACTAAACAGAACATCTTATTCCCTGGAATAATTTTCCATAGGAGGGAAATGAGTAATTTGGAATAGTTATATTATAGGAAGCAGTTCCAGTGGTATTAGCGGAAAACCAATTTTATATGAGCTACCATATCTATTACAACCAAGGTAACACAATATTCTTTTATATTAAAGAGATGTTACTAAAGAAGAATAGCTATCTATAATGTTAGATTTCATTTTGTGTGCTTACAACAATTTGTTGGTAGTATGGAATGCTGTGTATGAAGCATTATTTAAAAAAACCTGCAGTTGTGATGAAGCATAAAGAGCTTCATGAAGTAATGAGTTAGATTGCTAATGCAAAGGACATCTCGCCACAGTAAGAAAGCTTATTGCTGTGCTGAGGCAAGGAAGATACTTTTCATCTTATGCCTGCAAAATTCTTTTTTGCTGCAAGATTTGCAGCTGAAGAGACTTCTTATGGGGGCAGATGCCAGTGTGGTTCAGACATTGCTTAAAATCGTCAGCCTGGGGCTTGGTCTTTGAGGAGGGAAGATTGGCAGATGAGGTAATTTATCTTGGCATAGGAATAAGCTTGTAATAAGGTTCCTTCTTTTGGGGTGGGAAAACACATGGGGTCGGTCACTCCTTCAGCTATTCTTGTGCAAATTAAACTGTATGATTCTTTTAAATATGTGCACTCAATAATAGACTAGTTACTGCTTTAAACTGCTGACAAGGATTTTTTCATTTATTTATTATGTTACTGAAATGCCACTGCTGGGTGCCACTGTTTCTTCTGTGTGAGTTTGCAGTTCTATTGCAGGATTAAGAAGAAACAAACTCTGAACTGTGGAAACAGTTCTGATGTATTTAAGTGATTGTGTGCATCAATAAATAACTCACAACAGATTTACTGCCAAAGTATAACTGTTGTCATCTAATTAGAATCCTGGTATTTCTCCTCCTGCTGCATATTTTTAAACACTTTAAGGACTGATTAGCAGAAGATTTGTGGCCTAGCACTAAATTAAATGTGCAGTATACATCTTAATACATTGTAATTTAGAACAGGAAAAAGGAGTCACTAAGTGTGTTCCATACCCACTTCCTTAAATGAAAATGTGTCTTAGGGAAGGGCCTAACATTCATTTATAAGACAAAGAACTAATTTAAAAGAAAAACAACAGTGAACACACCTTCATCACTGTCATTACCCTTTAGGCCACGTTTAAAACAAAGTCTTGAAAAAAATTACCTTTGTTTTCATTGGACTTTGAGTTTTATGTTTCAACTTCAGGAATTGCTGAAATATACTCAAATAAGTGAAATGCAAGGATACAGGGTGTTACGTTTAGCTGAACTCACTAGAAGTCTATTCAGGGGCTGTGCTTTAAAAAGTTGTGATTCTTGGCTTCTTTTGTATATCATCCCTTTAATTTTTATATCTAGGGTAATATTATAGGAAAAAGGTTCTGTGTTATAGAAGAGAGATAAAGCTCATCAATTATGACTGACTGTCTACAGTGATTTAATTATGTATCATTTCATCCTATCTAGATTTGTCTGCAATGGATAACTCAGTGTTTCTGGAATTACATGGACTGGAGTGAGATCTGTCACTACATTGCTATATGTATTTTACTTGGTCCTGATTATCAAATATATACGTGTATTTCTGTGTTCAGACACCTACAGCAAGATATTCTGAAGCACACTGAAGCCCAAGATCTTCAGGTTTTTCTTAAAGTAATGGTTTCTTTTTTAATTTTGCAATTGCTGAGGAGAAGCAAGGCTCTCAATGCTGAAAATATATATATTACTTAATCTGAAACTCTCACTGAATTTCACTTAGTTGTTTTAAGTGAGTGGAATAATATTTTAACCTTACTCATTCCTTGGCAGGAAAGTGTGATATAGTATTTTCCAGAGAATACCTTTCCTGCATTTTGTCCTAATCAGTTCAGTTCATAAGCAAAGTAAATAGCCACATTAAGTAATGAAGGCATTTGATTCAGTTCTCTGTATGTGGACCCAATCTCATTAAGATAGGTGCTCCCCAGAAGACGTGGGTTTACATGGTGGTTTCTTACTGAAGCTTAAAGAGATGTGGCACCAAGCTCAGTTAGCTGTTACATTGAAGAGATGCCAATCACTGCACAACCAGCCACAAAATTTCATATTCTTTCCATATTATAAATTATGTCTGGGTTTTGGGTTTCATGCAGGGTACTGCTTAGCTATAGCTGAAGTCATCAATGGATACAATATTTTACTCTTCTTCACAGAGGCATTTTTGCCTTTTTCTCTGGTCTTTTTTCTCCCGTCAGAATTCTTTTGAGAGATAGATATCTGCATCTTAGTCTGTCCTAAGAATGATAGTTTGCTGACTGGTTTGTATCCAACTTGCATATTCTTAAATATGAATAATATGTCATCTCAGTCAGTTTCCTTGAAAATGTTTGGTACACAGTGTAAATATATTGGATTTTTCCACTGATTTTGAGCAATGTGGCTTAAAAACTGCATCTGATTGCATTACTGGGTAGTATATGTAAATTATAGATGAGAGAATTCGTATTGTTGCCACTTACAGTATAAACAGGCCAAAGATTTGGCATGGTAGTGCTAAATTAATGAGAAAAAAAATGTATATTAATGCAGTACTGGAATATCTACCACTGATTGACTACTGCAGGAAAAAAGGAGTACATAGCATACTTAAACTGTACTCTTGCTTCTGCTTGCTTTTAATTAATTGAAAATTTTTTAAAAAAATAGAACCATAGAATGATTTGGGTTGGAAAGGGACAAAAAGACCATCTAGTTTCAACCCCCCTGCCGAGGGCAAGGGCACCTTCCACTAGACCAGGTTCTCAAAACTCCATCCAACCAGGCCCTGAACACTTTCAGGGATGGGGCATCCACAACTACTCTGAGCAACCTGTTCCAGTCTCACCATCCTCACAGTGAAGTTCCTCCTAATATCTAATCTAAACCTACTCTGTCTTTGAGTTTGAAGCCATTTCCCCTTGTCCTGTCACTACATGCCATTCAATTTCAACTATATATATATATGATATATATATTATATTCCTCTGCAGTCAGGCTTCTCAAAGTGCATGAAGAGCAGCTTGGAAGGCAAAATCATACTGTTGCTTTTGCTTGTGTGCAGGGGAGGAGGAGCACAAAGCCTATTTTGAATTCCTATTCAGATGCCAAAGTGCAGCCTTCCAAGCCTGAGTATATGTTCTCACTTGTGATCATGCAGAAATATTCAGTCTGCTTTTATTTCAGCACTTCATAAAGATCTTCCTTTATAAATGATTTTAAAAATATGCATCCGTATTATTAAAAATACTGTTAATTTCCTGCTTTTCTTGAGAATCTTGCTGGATATGAAAGCCACAGTAACAAACTCATCATGCCCTGTGCTGGTGTAGAAATCTTCTTTCAAAAGAATATTTTAGTACCCGGCTTTCCCTTCATAAATCTTACTTTGTTTTTCTTAAAGGCTGTCAATGGCGTGTTCTCCAAAAATGAGATAAATAATGTCCACAGGAAATAAAACTATCTGATACCAAGTCTGTAATTAGAAAAAAAGTCTGGAAAAAGATGTTGCCAAATCTGTATTTCTAAATAAAATGTAATAAAATCTATTTTAAACACCCAAGCTGTGATAAGCAGAACAACATGATTTATCTTTAGAAACTTGGAATTCATTAAATTTGAGTTGTGCCATCTTTTTTTCCTAGCTAATAAATGCTTTCTCTGTGTGCATTTTTTCAGGAAGAAGCACTCTATGGATTTCGAGTGAGTGATTATTTAGATTATATGGAAACCTTGGAGACAATCTACAGACCTATGCTGCTGAAAGACATGAGAACCATAAGAACACAGAATACATAGATGAAGCAAACAAGCTCCAGTTTTGGTTACATCTTTTGAAAGGATGCTGACTGACTGATTGATTGATACATCAATCTTACCTAAAATCAGCCAGGCTGTTTAAATGTACATACTGTAAAATAAAGGAGAGTTTTCAGAATACACTTTTTCAAAAGGAAATACCTTAAGTTTGATGACTAAATTTTCCCAGACAGGCTATATGCACAGCCTCATTTTCAGTTAGCAGAAAGCAACTTCAGAACCCCCTGCTAGATGCTGAAGTGTCTTCCTTATAAAGCCTTGAACCTCTTCCCAACTCATTGTATCATCATCATCTTCTTGTGGCACAGTCCTAAAACCTTCAATTTTTGTTAGAGTCTGACAAAGGGTTTTCTCGTTTATATTTAGAAACTATTGCTAGTGTGTATGCATGTGCGTGAGGAGTCAACAAATGAAAAACAAATTCCCTGATCTGCCTTTGTGAATAATGTCAAGAAAAAGGGATGTTTGAATGCATGCAATGAAAAAATACTTGATATTCCTGTCTTATTTTAAAAATAAAATAATTTTGTCATAAAACATAATTAGTTTTCCTGTCTGAATGAAATTAGAATCTTTAAAAATTATTATTTTTCAGAGATATGAATAGCAGACACTCAGAGATTTTTCATTCACTTTGCAGAGAGTGTATGTCACATGGACAGAAAATCTAAAATTAGAATAGTTATTGAAATTTATTCTCAAATTTCTTATATTAAAGTATTTATATGGAAAAATGGAGCAAAACTGTGGTCTGTTTACTTCATCCTACCCGTCACAAGACAAGCATCTTCTCCTCTCTCCCTTGTACTCACCCTGTATTTTTTTAGATTGTTTATTTTAATTTTGCAAGATATTTTTTCCCCTCCTCACTTCTGTATTTTGTTGGCCTCTTCTGTTCAGGGCTTTTCAGCTGTACTTAAAGGTATTTTCTCAGTAGATGCATAATTCCCATTTCTCTCTACCCTCTATTTTTCATTTTCTACTACAAGAGGCATTATACTGAAACGACTTTCTTCTGTTTCTCTCATACTACCACAACACACTTGTAGAACTTTTATGTAGAACTGTTTTGTGAGTTACCCAAGTTCACTATCTGAGTATTGGAAAGGTTGAAAGAGTTCAGACAGTGGGATGAGCTTGGCCTACAAGGCAAATAGGTTGGATATCAGGAAAAGGTTTTTACCTGGATTTTGGTTGAGCACTGGAACTGGCTCCCAAGTGAAGTGATCACAGCACCAAGACTGAGTTCAGGAAGTGTTTGGACAGTACGCTCAGGCACGTGGTGTGACTCTTGGAGGTGGTTCTATGCAGAGCCAGGAGTTGGACTCAATGATCCTTGTGGGTCCCTTTCAACTCACATTTTCTGTGATTCTGTAAGGTTTAGAGTCTGTCTTGGAGCACAACTTCTGGGAGAATTTCAGAGCAGAAGTATCCATGCATGAAGTGAGACACACTTGTCTGGCTTTTTTCTCCTGTGCTGTATTGGCACAGAAGTGGCATTTGTTGCATGCTGGCCCATCGGCCCAGCCTTCCCCTCGGAGTAACAGTAGTGATCTTCTGTAACATTCATTCATACACATAGTTTTGACTGATGATCTCTGACATCAGTTTGGAGGTTCTCTTTTTGCTTGCCTAGCCTCAATCTAAACTTACCAGCACCTGGATTTTACAAAGTCTTTCCACAAAACTGCCTAGTCATTTTTTAGTGTCTTCAAGTTCTTAAACAGCTTTTTGTAAACAAGATTGCTTTTGGCTTGGTCTTGAACAGTATACCTGTTCTTGCCATGAGATGCTCATTTTCCCTGAATAAATTTGCAACAATTATTCTGAAGTCTCTTGACATTTGTGCTTCCTCCTTCAAATACTGGGAGTTTCTAAAAGGCAAATACTGAATATATCTTTTTATTAGGAGATCTGTGCATTCTTAGGATTTCAGTTTCATTTCAACCAAATAGTTGCACCACTTCAAACTGAAGTGAAAGACCCTGTTTCTGCAGTTACCTTTAAAGACATTTTTTGTCTTGGTAATTATTGAGCATAAAAAAATTGGTCAATTGCCCTGTACCTTGTGATATCAGACCCTTACTACCTTGATGTTTCCAGTGATGTTGCTTCTTTATCAAAGAAATGAGGTTCATCTTCTCTAGCAAAAAGTTGCTTATTGGCTGTACTTTCAGATGAAGTCATCTTTATGCTGTGAAGTTTAAGTAATCAGCATAATTGGTCACGTGTCTGATGTAGCTTGTTTAGTAACTGTGCAGTATAAATTCCCCAAATGCATCACAGTTACGTAGGTAATGTTACCAGATGGTGTTACATAGTAAAAGTTAGGCATTTAGTTCTTCATTTGGTTAAAAAAGTAGAGAAAATACTATGTTTTGTCAATCCCTGCAATAACATTTTCATTACTAAATGTCTGTAATCCCAAAATATTTTAATTAGAAATCATAATATAATAAATGTTTTAGAAGTCCAACAGAAATCACAAATGTTGAGTTTAGACTTATTCAATATTATGACCACATTCCTGTGAGACAAACTAGATATTACTGTAAAGTGCCTGAAAAACAACTCTGCTAGATAAAATGAATATTCATAGAGAAACTGAGCACATACACAAATTCAAATTATAAAGCACATTAGAATCCACGGTGGAATTTCTGAAATTGTATGCAACCTGAGAGTGAACACGGACTAAGGTTTTGCCACTCATTTCTGTTTTACTGACTCTGCATTTCATAAGTTCAGGAGTTTAGCTTTTTTAGCTGTCTAGCAAAAGTATGTTTTAAATATTTTTGGACTTTTGTGAACTCTGTTAACTCACATTAATAAAAATGGCTGGCAAGTATGAGGAAAGAATTATGACAAGAACTGATGGAACCAAGTATTTGCCTGACACAGAGGCCAAAGAATGTTATCAATCCTGCAATATCTGTTCTTTTAACCTTAATAGCAGTCTTTCTCTTTTTTAAAATAACTTTTTTTTTCTTTGCATATATCTCAAAACAGCCAAATAACAAACATCCAGGTGGTGAATAACTCTAGAACACTAATGTATATGTGTTTCTAGAAATTCCATGCATTTTTAAAAAGACCATGGTTGATTACCAATTAGGAAGTCATCAGTTCCTTCAGCAGCAGCAGAAATTTGTCAGGAAAATTGGCTCTTGTGCTAGGCATATGAGTAACCCAGGGACTCTTGCCATATAAATAGCTGACATTTTGTATTCCTTATTCCCCAACAAAGAACAGGGAGTCACTGCAGAGCTGACCCTTAATATTAACAACTTTCATTGATACTGCATCAAATCAACCTGAAAAGGTACAGTATACAATAATCAGGTAGAGGAATCAAATACAAATAGAAAGCAAACAGCCTGCCAACTGCTGCTACTGATAAAAGCACTTTTAGCATTGCCTCCAGCAGTTCACTCAGCTGTAGTTTCCCTGTCTGCAAAACAACTACATTTTCATACAGTCCATGATGATTAATTAGAGAACATCCATAAAACACTTACTGCATGAAAATTCTATGCAAATCATAAATTCTTAATACTTGCTAATAATATAAAATTCCTTTGTGTCCTATGACAGAAATAGGACATTGATACATGCTACAAGTAGACTGAAATAGAGCTTGAAGTGATAATAATCAGGGAAACCAATGACATCTTCTTTGGATCAGTGACATTCTAAAAACAAATGACCATTTTAGCAACAGATACCCGAAGACATGCTCACATGTTATATTACCCCCAGTTTGAAGACTCCTTCATCCAGCTTTGCTGGTTTATATATAAATTTCTCCATTTGGTTCCAAATTTTCTTTCAGGGAATTATTCTACTGACATGTAGACAGTTTCTATCTCTATTTGTATTTTTCCAGTTGCCTCTTCCAGTTTCTTTTCCCCTGCTTTCCATCTTGACTATATATACCTCTCTCAGGCTTTGTCTCTCTCATTTTCAGCTGCCTCATTGTTCCAAATCCCCAGTGACAGTCCCAGCACTAAAGGATAAGAAGTGTTTCCTTGCTTGTACCTAAAATGTGTAACTAAACATGACTTAAACATAACTGTGAAAAACTCCCAAGACAAGACAAAAAAGGTCTGGAAAAACTGAGAAGCCAGTTGTAGGAAGACATGGAACTACCAAATAAGCTGTCAGCAGTCCTGACCCATGTTTCTACTATAGGCTGCTAAGCCCTGTTGACTCTGCCTGTGTCATATCAGCTCAGATGCCATACTGAACAGAAACATCTGTGTTGTTTCTAAAAGACATCCAGTTTCCCCACTACCTCCTTCAACTAGCCTCTGCAGCATGACTCAGCCTGTTGGGATAAAAAAAAAAATATTAAAAAAATCAGTAATATATAAAAATATTTTTCACCAGTTTGTGTCTGCCCTGTTGCCTTTTGACAAGTTATTTTACTTCTGGAAACTTTGAGTACCTGTCAAAAAAAAAAAAAAAACAAAAAACAAACCAAACCAAACCAAACAAAAAAAAAACCCAAAAAAACAAACAAACAATGCTTGGTTTTGTAAAAAAAAATGACAGTTCTGCAGGTGGAAACGGTTTCCCCATTACTATATATAGTGTTCATGCAACAGAGGAATACTGGCAGTGAAAGCAATTAGAAGCTTTAAAAAAATTCTTTAGACATGGTAGGAAAAAAATAGATCAGTGGTAAATAGTTATGCTCTAAACTCTCTTGGCTGTTTTAAGATGTCCAACTCAATCACTAGGTCAACAGATAAACAGTCTCAGCTTCTCTAATTCATTTTTTGTTGTCTTAAAGTACTTTCTAGCTAATCTACAGCAATAATCAACTGATTTCTAGAGAACCTAAGTTTGTGTAACACTAAAAGATCCCAGCAAATAGGCTGAATTTCAGTATAACATACTATCATTAATGACAACAGATCACAATACAGAATAAAGGCAGAGGAACTGGTGAGCTGACTTTCAGAAGGAAGGTAGGAAATGCCAGACTAAAACAAATCTATGGTGTCATATAATGCACAGTACTGACACTGCTTTGTGGCCAATCAGCATTCCATCACCTCCAGCATGAGAATCATCCTTTATAGCTTGCCCTGAAGAACATGTACTCCCTTCAAACATTTACTTTTTTGTTACAGAGATGATACTTCAAGGATGGCAACAAATTTTGCAATCGGAATAGAGTTAGCGTCAGTAGAGTTTCAGAATACTTGTTCTCTCTGTCCCTACTAGAGCAATGCTCTGATTACTGCAGGTCCCTCACTCACTAGTGAGTTACAGCAGCAGATTCCCAGGGAAGCAAACTGTGAGCCTGTAACCGTTTGAGAAGAAAGGTACATTACTGGCCATTGTTACTGAAAACCAACTGCTGAAAGCAACTCCTTTTTTTGAGAAGAAAGGTTGGTTCATCAGGCTTTCCTACACCAGTGCAAGAACACATTAACAGGAATTGCAACACGACAGTATCAGAACCTGCAACAAATCCAGTGAAGTGGGTGAAATTATAACACTGTCCCTCAGTGCTGGTAACAGTAAAGGTCTTTCGAGGTACAGTGTAATTAAGTCCACTGGAGAGAAGATTGCTTGGTTAGATTGTTTGAAGGGTGTTTACTCACTCTCGCTCCTATGTGGAGAAGAGAGTTCTGATAACATCTTTTTAATCTAGCCAAACATCTTCCCCCTCACCCCACCTCCCAAAGAAGAAAAGCATATCACCAACAAGAATGTGTGAGATGTAGGAATGAGGAGCTATGGTAACAAACTGGGAAATGTTGTCATTTTACAGTGCAGATAACTAACCAGTAGAACACAGTTACTTTTTTAAAAATAAAGCAGCTGACCAATATTTTAAGTCATGATCTGATTTTATGAGACATATGCAATTCTAGACCATATAATTCTAAAACACATAATCTACTCCAAGTTCCACAGCCCAAGTTATACAGTGAGTTAACTGTGTGATCTTAGCTTTTGGTCCCTAAAATATATTTTAAAAAATAATAATTTAGGTAGTATCAGTGACATGTAATCTCTTTCAGTTCTCTAATATATTTTAGGCAAAACATTAAAAAATGCCCCCAAATCCAACGCAAAGGGGTAGAGATGGAGGAATCTCAGATAGAACAGAGAAAAAAAGGTAGTTGAAGAATTGAAGAATGGCAATGACAGCATCCAATTTCCCTTTTAAATTACAGTATATACCTATATGCCACATTGGACTAGAACTGAAGATAGAATTTTAACTAATTTGAGCATAAAAGAATCAAAACCTGTTTAAACTGTGACCTTGTATTACTGCCAGAAGAAGTTACTATTATTTATTTCCCATAAAGAAATTGTTTGGAAAGCTGCAGTGTTTGTACTGTTTCTGCAAATCAGTGGACTATATTAATGACACTTCTAGCATTTTGTTTATTAACTGATCACATGTAAGTAGACAGAGGTACAGCTCCTCAAAGCTGGCTTACTCAGTCTGGTTTCCAATAATTTTAAATGCCTTTTCCATATACACAGATGATGTCCTTTCATATTTCATTTTCATTCAAAATCTAAGCTAAAGGAGAACAGGTTTTTTGAATTTCAGATCATGAATGAGTTACCAGTTCTATTACTTCACCTAACAAGAACTGATTCAAAAAGTTTTGTATACTCAGCAGAGTATCAGGGGAAAATATCTTCCCTGTTCCTCTGATACCAAACCATCAGTAAATTAAAAAAAAAATCCCCACAGCTCCAGAGCATAATGCTGTTTGATTGTTTCATTACAAAAAACATAAAAGGTCTTAAAGCATAATATACAATGCAGTGGTGCATAGGGAGGTATCCCCATGGTGTGAAAAATTAGTTTAGATGGGGTTAAATTGAGAACTGACACTTGACTAATATTTCATCAAGTCAGTTTTCTGTTCAGCAATAAAATGAGACAAGGACAATACATGAAATTGTCTTAGAGTGAAGAATGGGGAAAGCAGGCTTTTTTGGAGAAGGTTTTTAAGGAAATAAACACTCTAGAAATAAAAACTCCAAGGGAAATTAACCATTTGAAAGAAATCAATGTTTACTCTGCCACAGGATTTCATCTGCTCTTGGTATTTCTTGTGCTCTAACTCAAAACCTATCATGGTATCAGATTCACCCACGTTGTGGGAATTGGCTCCTTTTAAAATGGACTCCACTTTGAAAATGCTACTTTAGTTTAATACAGACATTTAGTTTAATACAGACATTCATAAGCCAACACAATAATCCATTTGAACTTCTCTCCCCTCGAAATTCTTGATGGTCTAGATAAGGTAAATTTTCTGGAGTTATCAAAGTTACTTTCTGCATTCACCTAGAAGGCAAATTGCAAGTATTTTTCTTTCAGGTCAACTTTTTCTTGATTTGTAGAACCCACTGTTTTGAACAATGTTGTGACGTGTATCCATTCACAATTTCTGTCATAGATTTTTTAAGTAAAGATTTCTAGTCCAAAAGAATTTATTCCCCATGCTGATTCAGGATAGTGTTTAGTTAAAATGTTATTTTCCCCCTAGCTCTAAATCAACAGAGAAAAGACTCCTAGAAAATAGGAAACTAAATTTTGGAACAAATACAACTTTGGCAAAGAATTCCTTATGAGGAAAATTATAGACCCATGAAGCCAGTTAGACCATCTGTCTAAATCACTTTGCAGTCATTCAGATATTTGTAGGAAATTCATTTTATACAGAACCTGGAAGTAAGGGGAAACCATGGTCTCTAGATACACCAACCCTTTCAGACTCCCATGAAAATTAAGTTTAATGAATTTTCAGCAAAATCCCTTGGAGTCATGCAGTTTTCTCCCTCAGAGAAACCAATTTTATATCCTGAGTAATTGCCTTCACTATCAACATGCAGTAGATTTGAAGCTTCCAAAGCATCCTGAACTGCAGGAGTGGAGGAATCTCAGTATAGTGTTTAAAAACCATTGTTCTGTTTTTATCCTGCAACACTTCTGCAGCCTACCACTATGGCTATTCTTAGTGCCAGCTGTTTTTCATCTGTCAGGATAGAGTTTCAAACAGCTATTGACAACATGATGCAATACTAAACACACTATGCTGAGGAAAACAGTAAGATCTCCCATCCTGAAGCTGCTAGCTCATTCTCTGTGGTCAATAATAATGGAACTGTGAGCCACAACAAAATTTTGACAACAGATTTCATCAAATACTTTCCAAAAGCATAATGATTCTTTTCAGAGTAGAAAACCTTCTTAAATTCCTTCCATTAAAATAGTCCCCTCTCCATCAACTCTGCCATCTGAAATAAGAAGGAATTATTTAAAATATAATACTCATTGCAGAAAGAGCATAATAAAGAGCTCCTGGGACATGCTTTTATGTACAGCTAAAACAGTTCAACATGCTGCTACCTTCTATAATCCCTGCCCCAATGTTAAATACTCCCACTACTTGCACCACTAAGATTCTTACCAGATCCTTCCAGTAGCTAGTTTGTATAATTAAAACAGCAGAAGGACATCATCTCGTTTTGGGGGGGTTGTTTTCTAGATACTCAGGTGGGCAATGGGAGCCACATAAGGGTTGCAAGGTGAGCCTGTAACATGAGCAATAGCATACATATGGAAAAATCTCTCTTCCACTTGTGTTACAAGCAGTTAAATCGTCATTTGTTACAGTAGAGAAGATGAAACTGTCAAAAATCCAATGTAAGAATAGTTTGTTTTTCCCACACATGAATGTATTCCTACTATAAATTTCAGCTACTGAAGAAGTTTGGAAGATTTAAAGAAATACATTAACATTCTTTATGGTATAGCATGGTCTGGATCGTAAGCAGACAGTTTGACTTGACTTTAAAAAGCATAGGAGGTAAAAGTCAGAACTAGTCTAAATGAGCCTTTCAGCAGATAGAAAGTGGCAATAAAATAGAAAAAAAACCCCAAATGCTCTCTCCTTTTCTAACTAAGAAAATGAGCTCAGCACCTGCAATACAACAAAAGTTTTCCTCTGGGAAAATCCCAGTTGAGACCCTCAGCAAATGTTCGTTGTCACATAGATTTTTCTTTTAGCTTGCTCATTGAACTGTCCTTTTACTCCAGTGTGTACCACAGTTGTCAATGTCTATCCTTAAGGTCCTTGTATACCCATATAATTTACACCTTAAAAAGCAACCATAAGGTTACAGAATTATTGCAGTATAAAATCACAAATTTATTTAAAGGGTTTGTTATCTTCAAGAAAAAGGATGCATTCAAACCAGTAACTGTAAAGGGGTACTTGAACCATTATTTACAAATTCCAGGTTGATGACAGTCCAGTCATTGGAGCACTTCCCTTTAATAAAGAAGGTGTTCAGAGCTTGCAGTTTCTCACGGAGACTGGAACTGGCACTGGCCATAGGCTCCTTGCACAAGGCTTTGCTCAGCCTGCTATGGTTTAAAAGTTGTCAGAGTTCCTAACAGAAATCTGTCTGGAAGCTTGTCCTAAAGTGAATACTGTAAATATAGTCTATAACTGTGCATTACTTGTTTAAAAGTATGAGCAGTGTGGGAAACTCCACATACAGGTTTTCAAAGGTCTTTTGTCAGCAGAGCTGTGCTTAGTTCCTGACTCCACATCCCTCCTCACAGGCAATGTCATGCAGTTCACAAGTTCTCCATGCTGCAGATTCACAACTGTACAGCATGGAAAAGAATGCTTGTCCCCCTTCACTTTAGGTCCTCCTGCAAGATCTCCAGGAAAGCACCTTAGTATTCATACTAGCAGTTTCTATTACGATTTCAAAATATTTCAGAACATGGGACATAATGTATGAAGAATTCCTTGAAATACTGTTGCATTCTCGTTTGTGTTTATAAAAAAGTCAGGCACAAAAAGAATGTGCTGCTCACAAAGACCAAGGGATCTAGCTGCACTTTATCATTGTAGAAAAACATTCCACTCTGCCATATAGTAAAGGCCAATGTTGACACATTTTTGTTTTATTTAATCCCGATGAGAATTTCACCAAGATTAGATTAAGCTATCTGAAAATTCAATTTCAAAAGTTTCATCTGTGAATAGAGAAAGCTGTGCTAAGATTTGCTAAGTCCTTTCTATAAAAAGGTAGATTGAGGATTTTAAGCTAGATGTGATGGTTAATATGTAAAGTTAGAGTTACTTAATCTGGTTGAAGAAATTAAAGCTTTGGGTGTTCTGCTTGCAGAGGAAATTTTAGCATTATAAGAACAGTGCACAACTCAAGGCATTCAGTTAAAAATTGTAGCTTGGAAATGTACTTTTTTCTGTTGGCCTCAAACTAACACTACTGTAAGATACACCATTGCTGTTAACAAAGAACAAGTTTGGTTTGTCAGGATTTTTTAGAAATATCTTGCTTTTATTATTTCCAGAGCAACTGGCCTAATAAGATCCCAGTTTTTCTTCTGATAGAGCTGAATGTTAGGTAAAACTTCTAGTCAGGTGTCCAATATGGAGAATGAGAGACTGTAATATTCAGCAGAACTTCTAGCAAATATACTTTGATCATCTGTGAGGTGACTGTGCAGTTTGGTAGATTGCAATTATTATCAGTTAGAAGTTCAATTCTTTCCACAAAGTAATCAGCCAACAAAGATTAGCTCATTATGCAAATACAGGCAGTGAACACTGTGTGCACAGTGGTGTAGCAAAGATGTTGCACTGGCAGTGAGCTACTTAAGGTGCAGAGAGAAATCAAAACTTAAAACAGTAAATGTAATAATAAAAAACAATTAGAAGGAGCGTAAACATTAGGTCTGAGACTAAGGAATTAGAAAAGAAATAACGATCCAATTAGTATGCCAGCATGGAGCCGGAATGCAAGGCCCTTCATAAAATAATCAGAGCACAACAGAGACCATCTGAATTTAAAATCGCAGTTTCAATGGATATGAAGGCATCATCCACTTGCAACAACAATCAGCCCCTAGGGGCACACGAAATCAACAGAGATCTTACCCTACTGTAGAATGATGTTTTCTGTGGAATGCTTTACTGTGTTTACATAGCCAACAAGTTCTTGACAGGACCCTTTTGTTAAAAGCAGAAGTGTATTGGCTTCAGGCAGCTCTTTTAAAATGTCTTAGAGTGAAGAGTTTTCTATAAATGTACAGCAGGTATTTTGAAAACCCTACTTGCCTTGCCTGAGATCAAGCTCTTCCCACTCTGGCTGCTCTGAAAGTGACGGCAACCTTACCAAGGGCAAAGAAGAAAGTACTCATCTGCTCACACCAGACAAGTTGCCCGGGCTGAAAGCTAACAAGGCACGGCCTGGCCCTGTTTGGGAAGGGTTTTAGAGACATGAATGCACATGTGCCTATGCTATGTCCATATAAATTTCAGGCAAGAATAACCAGCTTTGAATTAGCACATCATTGCACATCTGTATGTCAATTTAACCAATTCCAATCTCAATGACAAACTGTAAACTCTGAACACTTTCTTAGAAAATGAAAGGACTCAAATAGTTCCAGATTTTTAAAACAGGAAAAAAATTCAACTGGAAGTCCCAATTGTATGTGTTTGTTTAGGTAAAGTTACTCCAACAGCACTCCAAGAGACAGTAAATCTCTGAAAACTAGCTTAAAGAAACATACTTTTTTCAAAGTTTGAGGCATTTAGCACCTGACATCCAATTCTTTCTGTAGGCATTTGAATTACCATATGTACTTGGATCCTTCTGAAGGTGTTTTTTGTATTTTTAGAAGGATCTAAGCCTTTTAAAATGGTGTTTGGATGTTTCACTGCCAACTATGAGCGTGTGTCCTAAGAATTTTCTCAATTTCTTTACAATATTTTGGTCATTCAGTCAGTCTGAGATATACATCACTGATACATTTACCATCCCATATCTAGCTGCAAATTGTTTACTGTTTTACAATGATCTTTATGATCTTCTTCAGGCTTTATCCAAAAGCCAGCAGTAATCTATATCTCAACTGCTTGTGTTAATTCAGGAGACTGTTTCCTTTCAGACTCTCTTCAAATTGTGACTAACCCCATCTTCCCACTCTGCAAGAGCCATTTGTTTCTTTGTGAATAGAGAACAGTCTTAGAGAAAATCTGGTCTGAAATGTAGCAATGAAGCACTCTACCCGGTCTAGAGATGAAAGGTACAAAAGCTTTTAACCAGCAAAAGCATAAAAAGAGAGTTTAGACTCAAAAAAAAGCTAACCTCTTCACTAACATGTCCATATCCAGCTTGAGAGGGAATATTTTTCTTGCTGTCTGTTAGACTGAAAGTGAAACACTAGTCTTAGAACCTGATATAGATGAGTTGTTTGCAAAAAAGGAATTACAGACAAATTAATTACAAAATATCTTCGTTTCTCAAATTTCCAAGTAAACACCAGAAGGTAATTGGAGAAGGAGGGAGTGAAACGAACCCCCAAAAAAGTCCTCAGATTTATTTGTCCTCAGACAAATAAATAAAAATGGGAATAGACAGTGATCTTTTGCTCATTCCCTTCTGTTCCACATATCTAATGCCAATAAGAGAAAGGTATTTGTACTTTTTGATTGTGATGACATTATAATACAGTCCATTTCCCATAAGACCAAAAGAATTAAGACCCAACTGCCTATCAATATCTTGGTTAATCTGCTTTTGATATTGTACAAAACCACTGCTGATCTCTGATCTAACTCTGTGGACATTTCAGCCTGTGAAACTTCAGATGGGAAGATCTCCAAACTGAACCCAAACTCTAAAATTTACAAGTGGCTCTTCTGTAATTCCTAGATCTGTACTGTATAATGCCTAAGTCTTAGGTATAATCTCAGACTGCCTGCCTGTGCCCAAAGAGGTCAGTAAAAGAAATTTATACCAGCTAATAGTGCTACATGTATAACATTTCCAAAGAAAATCTAAGGTTCTGTTATTTCAGAGCTTTTACTGGGAACACTTTTTCAGCTTAATTTCTTTTTCTGTACTGTTTTTGCACATGAGAGTGACCCCTATATATACTGCTCCAGTTTCCCTCAAGCCCAGTTTGCCCATAACACCAGCACTGCATCCAGGCTCATGAATTAGTAGTTCAAAGCATTAGAGATTAATTAATTTCAAGCCAGAGTTCTCTGACTTAAGCTTTATAGCTAATGGCCCACCCAAAATTATATTAGCACTTAGACAAACACTTATTTAAGTAGCATTTATCCTCATCCTCTTTCTGCTTTATCTCCAGGAGCCAGGCCGGAGCATGCAGAGCCACAGGCCGTGTGAGACTCAATTTGTAAGGGGCTCCATGATGGCATATGCCACTTTCAACATGGGTTCAAGGCTGCTGAGTTCCCAGCAGATCATTGGAAACACAGAAGTCTTGAGTTTTTTGATAAAACGTCTTTCTGAATCTTTGCCAAAACTGAGCTTTGCATTCAAAACTAATATTTTAAAAATCAGAAAGTAGCAAAGCAGGTGCTGCAGCAACCTACCATGGGAACCACACCAAGAACAAAGCAGTAAGTTATATTTTGGTCATCCCATCCAGGTGTCTGTATAAATGAATGCTACAGTTTCTTTCTGCCTCCTATTCCCACCCCCCTCCCCCTTCTATGAAAAAGTTATTTTTTTGTTCCTTCCAATATCCCTTCTCTGTAGAAGTGAAAGAGAAGCAGTGTGGTGGTCTAGCAGTTGGCCAAGGTCAACCCAACACAATCTGTTTTTTTCTGACATTGCCAATCACTTGTTTCCTGAACTTTAAGAGGAAATCAAATACTCTGTCTTTAATTGTTACAACTTCTTTGCTTTCCTTTCACACAGAAAAATGAACAACTATTTCTGGTATTTTCTACGTATTTTTAGCACTGGAGTAAATAATGTAACTTTTTTTTTTTTTTTTTTAACAGATAACATTTACTTCATACCTATCCTTTTAGATTGTTACTTTCACAGCGTACTGATGGATGGTGTGATGCAACTTCCATTGCTTTTGTGGTATCACAAATGGCCACATTCATCTTAAGACAATCAAAGAATTAACAGCAGAAAATCTCATTTATTCTAACCCACTTGAAAGGATAAACCAAATTGTAATGCGTGATCAGCTGAACAGATAACTAGCAGGATTTGCCACAGTGGCTGTATTAAGAGGGCATTATTTCAAAACATAGAGAAAAATAACATGTCTATGACAGTGAATACAGACTGCAATTTTGAAGCCCTTCCCAAAGTCCTGTTGCATTCAGGTTTAATACCCAGTTCTCAAAGTCATATAGCCAGAGTAATTGATAAAAAGATAATCAACCGAAACTTAACCAAATACTCAGGTAGAATTTTCTCTAGTGACAATACTTGTGTGTATATTAGTACAGTAGAGGATATCACACTGATCAACTCTGCATGTTCATTTTTGAGGTATGGAAACAACAAACTCAGTGATTTGTCTTTCAGACTTGCAAAAACGGTCAAAAGACACATGTAGAGTGAGTTATAATAAATTTTCACAGGCAGATACCCAATCCTATTTATCATTAAGCTACCTGAACTCTGCACACAGTACTTGGCAAAAGATTTAACACCAGTTTCCTGCCCTTCCTTACCCTTTTTCAAAATATACAGGGGTTTTTTCCAGCAGGAGATTCCTGTTTTCAACCCTCTTCAAGATACACACTTCAGTTCCACTACTACCTATTCAGTCAGTACAGGTAAGCCAAAGGAAGTTTTTTATTATGCTCTAAAACCAGTTTCTCTCCAGGTTGCATCCAGACTAGTAGTCATCTGTGTTTGTAGTCTGAGGGGCCCTGTGCCTATGTTTTGAAGGCTTTTGTTACCATTCTGGAACCGTCATTTGACATCCTTAATGATTCTAAATTATGTTTGCCCTCAGGTGCAGCCTCAGCTCACCTTATTGCGGACTGGTACACGTGCACATTATGCGGCAGCTGAAATTTCATTGCGTATAGCAGTGACTCATTAAAAGAATCTATCAGTACAAAGCATACATTTATTATCATTTTTATTGCCATGGGAAAATGCCGTTTCCCAAATATAAAAACTTTCCCAGACCCTGAGTAGTTAATGGCTTTCAGCAACATTTAATATATCTGATCAAAAAGTACCTGGAAAAAAGAGGTTCCATTAGTATTTCTGTATTGCAAAACACCCTGTGCTCACCTTGACCCCAAAGCCTTTCATTACATTTTCTCTCCCCTGTCCAGCTGAGGGCAGGAGTGATATAGTAGTTTCTGTGGTCACCTGGTATCCAGCCAGGGTTAACCCAACTACACTGGTCTGGAAAAAAACCAGAAGTATCTTGCAAATGTTATCTCATTGGACAGTAATTATTCTGTTTAAAAGTTATCTTACTGGTGCAAACTCTTTTGTCTTAAACAAAGCAATACTGGGTACACTGCAGCAGACCTTAATTCTGTCTACAAACACAGCCCCAGGGGAGTCATTACCACAATCTCTTGCCATAGGCCGGTGATTACAGTTCAGAAGGATTCTTTCCTTGTTGATGCATCATGCCAGGTATTGAAATAAGACTGAGTAGCAGCAAATTGAGCTATATGCCAGCATGGGGGGAACTTTAATGAGAACAGAAGCTCCTTTGCATCAGCAATATTCTCAACAAATGTTCCTCTTTTTTTTCCATGGCTATCAGAGCAGTGGAAAAGCTTTCCCAGTTATATTCTTGAAAAGAAACAGATAGACTCTTCTGTTAGACCACATAAGGAGTCTACTATCACCCATTAAGCATTGTATACCTTCTTTCCCCCTTAGAAAAATCAGAAGGTTTTGATCCCTTCCTTTTTAATTCTGCTTCTCCTTCCGCACTGTTCTCACACAAATAGCAAATGAGTGGGATATACCTGCTCTGGAGCAGATCCTACCCAAGCTCATTACCCTACCACCACTGTTACCAGAGCTGTGACTAGAAGTTACAGGAAAGTGAACAGGCACTAGTGAGGTTTGGAGGTATATCAGGCAGCCAGCAATGCTTTCAGCACTTATTATCAGAACTGAACTTTCAGCCGTTTAAAGTTCATTCTAAGTTCACACTGGCCTCTGATAAATTCAGGGTAATTTTCCCATCAACTTCAACAGCACTGATAACTCACTTTTTGTTCTAACACCTTTATTAGTGGTATATCATTCACATGCTCAGCAGTACTTGCTGTAGGGAAAACACTGAGAAAACTAACAAAAAATGATAATCCTTTTATTATTATCACTTTGTTATTTTAGCAGCATGCTAAGAGTTACACATGTAAAAATGATTACAAAAAAGCATTGCAAAGCTCTAACACTTCATTTTGCTTCAGATATCCAAGTAACCTTTACTAATTGCATTGATTGTTAGAAAAAGGCAATCCCTAAATAAGCAATGGAGTATTACCAACGGGTTTTTTCACCTTTACAAGAAAAGCAAAGCACTTGTTCCAAAAGATTTAATTAAAGGTGCATTAAGCCAGAAGTATCAGAAAGAAATATGTTATTAACATTGCAGTTCCACTTTAATGCTACTGACTTTAACAGTATGTCAGTAACAAATCCAAATTTTTCATTACAAAGTAATGAAAAGGAAACCCAGCCAGTAATTCAATCCTTCCTTATTTAGCACAAATTTCTTTTGCTTTATTTGTATGTCACTGTTTGTTCTCCCTGTTCTGCAATCCTGCCTGCAATGATTAGCTCTAATTAGTCGCAAGCTCTGAACCAGACATTAACATGCCATACCTGCACCCAGAACAAGGTCAGCTCTGCCAAGGGCTGGATTTTTGAAGGTCCCAGAGGGTTAATTCATTCTAGGCTTTTCAATGTCATCCCACATAAGTTTACTAGACACCATGACGTGGAATAAAATGATCTATTCTTCTGTGAGGATGCCTGGTAATCTAATAGCTCCAGTGAGAAAGAAGGGAGACTTCATGAGCAATATATCAATGTTGTGTGCGCAGTGTGTCAAGGGAAATTCCTGTTGGTCATGAGAATTGATCACTCTCCAAGTGATAGTGACTTGGTGCTTTAGCCCCTCTGAGATATTTACAATCATTCTCTGGGCTCTCAGAAATATCTGAAACATAATCTCTTTTAAGAAAGTAACAGCCAATGTCAGAAGTTCATACTTTGGGAAAGGAGGAAAACAGAATATGTGCATTTTGCCTGACACTGTGGTCCTGAACAGTAGCTTTCTTTGCTCATGACTGATAGGCAATGAGCCTCTTCTTATAGAATGTCACTTTTGATGAATTGATTTGGTATTGCAAAACTAACACAGACAGCTAAAAAGCCAGACAAGGAAAACAAGGAACTGCTCCTATTGCTTTTCCAGTCCATTTAAGAGTTGATGTCATGCTTCAGGGACCTTTTATTTACAACTTGTCCATTATTTGTTGTGAACAGAATTGACTCTCATTAGATCAAACCTCCTTATCCTCACTCAGAATCAGATTGGTCTTAACCAAATATATATAAAGATTACATTTCTGTAAATAGAAGTTACAGTTCTGTACATGATCAGTGCCCCCAGAAATCATTACAATACATGGATAAAAGTATCAAAAATTTAAAGATTGCCACCCTCCTCAATTCTAACAGAAGTTACAAGTGAAAATTTCTATACACTTTTAGCATTTTAGGAAGAATGAGAAATCATAACTTTTTTCATACTGTTAAGTTCCGATTTATTTTTGTAATAAAGATAATTATAATTGCATGTTTATCCCATTACAAGAGTTGATACTTTGTAATACTGTAGAGACATGCACATACTTAAAAATTCTTATGAATCACTATTTAAGGGTCAAAATTTTATAGCTGAGACATTTCCCAGATTTTCTTGTGAGCAATGCTCAATCTACCTCACCTATATGAAAGTGATATTTCACAGTAGCCCAGTATTACGAGATGACTGTGGGTTTCAAATGCTAGACTGTTTTACTCTAAAAAACTAGTCAGAGGTATAAATGGACCTAATGAAAAAGTCCCCTACTTATGCTGCTTCTTTCCAGAAGGTGTGCAGATTTCTACATCTCATATGATTCTGTAACTGTCATGATTCTCAACTAAACTACATGAAACTATTTCTTTTTCCCATTTAGTTATTTATTTCTTCATGCTTCACAATTGACAGTGTTGATCCCATTGTTATTCATTCAGCAGAAACTGGAGAGTAATACATTTAAAAAACCCTCTCAAAGATCTTTGCTGGGAAATATTTCCTCTTGCTTTTTCTTTCCTTTCTTTAACTTCAGTGAAATCAAGAGCAACCCTAAAACCAGAACCTATTTGGTATTCCAGAGTCCATATAAAACCCTTCCCTGAGGCTATTTAAATTGTTGTTTCCTGCTGTAGGTATTACTGTATGCAGACACCTTCAACAATTCCTTTTAGCAAGTATTACTATACTAAAACTTCCTACTTCCTCAGATAAGTATGAAAAAATAAAAAAAAAATAATTAAAAAAACCCAAAAAACCACGAAACTTTTGGTTCACTGATCTCCAAGTATTACAACTTTTCATAAAGCACAAAGCACAGATACAGAGTTCTATTTCAACAGAGCCTTTTGGGACAATGTAATTTCTATTCTACAGCAGCAGACAAGGAATGATGTGTCTGTGCTGTCTCCTGGCAGAGCTGATTATAGTACATCTTTTAAACCTGTTATCAACTCATGTTGAATACTGATGTTTTCTGTTCAGGCTAGCACAATTTCATGAGTAAATAGCCCTTTCCTGACTTTAATTCAGCTCATTGGCACTTTCTAGTGCATTGAGCTCCTGCTGTCCTCTCAGGGCCACATTTGTGGACAGAAAACAGGTGGCAGACATGTCTAAGTGCTACTCCTTCCCACAGTTTCCTTGTCCACTACAGTACATGCAGGATGGACATTTACCAACTCTTACAGATGCCACCTTTGTGTGAGAAAGATCTTTCCTGAAAGAATATATGGTACTGCACTGCAATGAATTCCCATTTTGTCTGCCTATTACGGCCAAATATCTCACCTCACCCTTATAACTTTTGTCTCCCCATCTCCTCCTCCCTCCAAAATCAATCCTACAATGATTTACTGTTACAGAGAATATTGTCTCCTTTCTATAACTCCATTTTTCCTTCAAGAAAAGATGAGAAAACTTCCAGCAAGATAGATGAAATGTTAAATCTGAGCAGAGACAATGCTCTGTTGACATAAAGTGTTCAGTGCTTCTTCAAAATATATGGCAAAAGATTAACAAAAATTAACCTGTATGAGGATCTGCTCCTAGGAGTGCAATGAGGATTAAAATTGAACACTGGTTTTAAAAATAAGCTAAGTGTGTGAAGATATAAACAAGTAAATGTTTATTCTGGTAAAAAATGTGATGCCTTAGGTATATAAACAAAGCAAAACAGATATTTCATCTGCCTTACCCTGAAACACGGATTTATAATGCAGACAGTCTGCCTATCACAATGCAGTTAACATAGAGTAAAGGCAGAAGTGCTAGATAAAAGCTGAAATAGATTACAACTTGAAAAACATCCAGGATAGGTTTTTTAAAAGCCCATTAAGAAAAATAGGCTATTAAAAATATCCTGAAGTGCTTTTCTGCACCTTTGTAAAAGTTCAGACTTTACACTTCAGTCCCAGAAATGAGTAGAAAAAAAGATCAACGGGCTTATCTTTTCTGTTCTTAGCCTCACTACAAGCTTTATTAGTAAAAGCCTAGTCTCCATTCCAGAACCACAAATTGAATTCAGCTGAAGAGACATAATGTATTTGGCCTCTAGTTCTCTTAAATTCAATAAACAGACACATTAACCACTACGAAAATTGTTTCAGGTCACATCTAGGAAAGCACAGCCCACATCACAAATTATATTTCATTATAAAGGCAAGTCATTTCTTACTGTTTTTAGGGGAAGCAATGTCATGGCTTCAGACTTATGTGGTATTTCTGATTTAGCTAACGAGAGCACTATAAACCCAAAGGTTGCTAGCATTGTAAAGAAGTGAATTTGACTCACTCATTGCTTTTGATTTGCTTTCGGACTGTTATTCTGCCTCTGGATGTGTAATGAATAGATCTGCAAGAAATTAATCTTACTAGGGTGAGTAAAGATGGCACAGACTGTTTTGTTCTCACTGCTTCAAAAATGATTCTTCCCTGCTGGGTTTTACTGTCAAAAACAAAGTGAACAGTTTTCTTCTATTTGAAGTGCAGTTAGAAGATTTTCACCTTGGAATGAAAGGAAAACCAGCCAAATCTCATAATTTGGAAGCTAAATTAAATGATAATAGGGACTATGTTTTTTCACTGTCACTACATCTGTGACCTACCAGGCCTTCAATGACTCCGTTGATGGACAGACACATACCATCTATGTACAGAAATGTGACAATGTCCTTACTAAGATGAAACCCTAGATACTGGGTATGAAACAAATCCACTTTCACAGAAAACTTTGTCTGTAGTCACCTTTTTTATTGTTGCAGTTAAATAATAAATACATCCAGTCAAAGGACATGGTTTTATCCTATTTAGTCACTGACAGACATGTATATGTATCATCTGTATGGACAAAATGTTGCATAAAAGGACAACATCTCCTGTGTTAGCATTGCTTGTTGGTCCATATGCTCTGCATAGTGATTACATAGTTCCATCACACACAATGTTCAACATTCTATTCCATGTTGATAACAAAGAAGTAGACTATGATACACATCACATTTCACCAACAAAAGTTAATATGCATAGTAAGAAAAGACCAGCTTACTGCTACCCAAGATCAAAGTAGTAGATGTGACATCAAATACTTTGACTGCAAACATCTGCTCAGGGAAAATGTACTGGTTCTGGACATTCAGACAACTGTTTACTTGTCTCTACTGCTCTGCGGGTGCCTTTCCTCAACTCTGCCCAAAACCCAAACCACCACATAGTCAAGGAGCCATGTAACTCAATCCCAAATCCATCCAGTGATACTCAGCATATATTCCTACCTTCAAAAGTGCTAATGAGGTGGATGGGTGATTTTGAGGGAATCAAAATGTAAGTGTTCAAGCATTCCTAAAAGGACAACATAAATGCTCTGAACGAATGTAGCTATAGGTAATTTGAGGATTAAGGGACATTAAAACACCAATAATAAAACAATTTTCACAAAAAACCCAAAGATCTTCAGGATAAACAAGTGTTTCACAATGAAGTACTTTACCATAGCACAGACCACACACCTCACCCAACTATCCATATCTCACTCTGTTTTATCTATACCTAAATCTTAACATAAGGCTCAAGCATTAAAGGACTGCCATGCTGCCTGATGGCCATAGGTAATTGGCATCCTTAAGAAAAGTGAAAACCAGCAGTATATTCCTTGTTATGGAAACATATCTGCTTGAACTCTGCCATTCTTTAGCAGTTTGCATTTTTCTGCTACTTTAATAAGCTACTCACTTTCAGAAATCCCAATTGCTATGTACCTCTACACTGTAATCGATTTACCTTTTAAGTTGTATTCAATTTAACTAAACACTAAGTTGACTGGTTGTCTCAGATCTCTCACTAAAATGAAATCTTTAGTTGTTGAGATTTTTCTCTTCTGTGTTTTTTTTTTTTTTTCTCTTTCCCCAAGAGGTAAAATTTTCTATTTTCTTTATTAAACTTTTAAACAGGTTTTCAGTCTGCTCCATTGTGGACATTTAAGTTCTTCAACAGATTTGTGCTCCTGCACTCACAGGCCCTGCTTGTTCTAGCACATGAGGGAGCCAATACTTCACAGTGGACTGATAACCCTCCATGACTCATTCTTATCTTTGAATTCATTTCGCAGGTATAGCCTGTTTTCTTTTTTTAAATTTATCTATAAATACATGAACTTACAAGAGGAGAACTTCAACACACAGCTTTTAACATGTACTAGCATAAAGTGGAACTCATTGCCCAAACTGCAACCCATTTTTTTAACCTAGACACTAACAGGAATTCTCCATCAGAAGAGGACTTATTTTATACTTATGTTGTTCGTACTTATACATCGGAAAGGTTGGATTACACTCCTAGGTTCAGGGGTTTGGTTTTTCTTTTTGGGTTTGATTTTTGTTGCTGTTATTTTCTTTCATGAAAAGAAAATCGTCTTATATCAAGGATCACTGGTTTTAATTAGTCATAGGATTCCTGCTATGAAACATTTTGTTTCATTGCTCTAAAGGGCAGAAATATAATTTTCCTCCTTTAATCTTTCACAGTGAAGCAAAATGCCCCACTTGAAAAAATATTTTTCAAAATTTCATCTGCCACTTATAAGACAACAAAACTTCCCACTGATATATCTGTCTCCATGGCCCTTGGGGACAATACAGTGTGTATATGAGAATAGACACAATAGATGAAGAGAAAAAATATGTTCAGCAATCTTGCATTATGGCGACTTTGCAGTGACTCCATATATAAACTGATAGAAGTTACTTAAACTTAATGGCTACATTCTGTTTATGACAGAAAGCTAATGCTCTTCTGCCTTATAAGAGAATTATGAGACTAAATTAATATAAAGGCCTTTCAGATAAATGCAAACATATTCTCACCAGAAAGAGAAAAAAAAAGATATCTGAATGTTTTGAGAAAAAAAAAGGAAAAAAGAGAACCATTCTCATTATCTGACATGGCAGATGACAGAAGTATTTGTTTTCATAAAAAAATAATAAGTATTTTCCAGCAGCTTACTAGAAAGAGGCACTTTATGTAGTACAGTTAAAAGACTTTTCTCCTGACAAAACCTTCTGCAAGAAGCATTCCTCCCTAAGAATTTGTCTATTAAACAACTTACAGAAATTCTCCCTAGAACACTTCTTGCACCAATGAAAGAGGTGCTAATATTTTTCTTCTCTTTAAGAGAGATCAGCTGAGACTCCACCTTCCATTTGCAAGAGGTGGAAAAGAGAGCAGTTCGTTTGATTGAAGAAATAAAACAAGCAGAAGTCTATCTTCTAATATTTACTTATTACAGGCTTGGTCTTTCTGCACAGTACTTCCAAAGTTATCCTCCACTCTAAGAGGTAATTCCAAGGCTCTAGCACAAAACGTACTCCCTGCTTTCAAATGAAATATAAATTGCTAACACAGAATCACAGAATATGCTGACTTGTAAGGGACCCACAAGGATGATCGAGTCCAACTCCTGACACTGCACAGGACCATCCCCAAGACTAGCACCATGTGCCCAAGAGTATCATTCAAACACTTTTTGAACTCTGTCAGGCTTGGTGCTCTGACCACTTCCCTGTGCCAAGTCACTCACATGGAGAAGAACCTTTTTCTAATATCCAGCCTAATTCTCCCCTGACACAACTTCAGGCCATTCCCTTGGGTCCTGTCACTGGTCACCACAGAGAAGAGATCAGTGCCTGCCCCACTTTCTCCCTTCATGAGGATGTTTCAGACTGCAATGAGTTCCCCCCTCAATCTCCTCTTCTCCAGGCTGACCAGGCCAAGGAACATCAGACTCTCCTCACATAGCATCTCTTCAAGACCTTTCACCATCCTCATTGCTCTCCCTTAGATGCTCTCTAACAGCTTAATATCTTTCTTATATTGTGTTGCCCAAAACTGCACACAATATTCAAGGTGAGGCCACACCAGTGCAGAGCAGAGCGGGTCAACCCCCTCCCTCACCCCTCTGGTGATGCTTTGCCTGATGCCCCCCAGGACACGGCTGGCCCTCCTGGCTGCCAGGGCACTGCTGACTCATATTCAATTTGCAATAGACTGGCACCCCCAGGTCCCTTTCTGTGGTACTGCTTTCCAGTATTTTTCTTATGTACTCAAATGGTATCTCTCATAGCTTACAGGTACCTTTTGAAAGTTCATGACTCTCCAACCCACCAAATTGAATTAGACCAGAGATTCCTCAAAAACATGCCAAGGTTTCTGCAGGCCCATCAGACTATTTCACATCACTGTTATGTGAATTCACTCTGTTGTGTTTTCTGAGTAATACTTTCATTAATTCCTATTTCTTCTAACCCCAAGATCTCTGACAAAAATTTCTTCCTAAAACTCAGCGTTCCTGTACTTCATGACGTATGAATCATTTATACAGCATCTTCCCATTTTAATGCCTGTGTCATGTTATTTAGATGAACACTTGTGTACTGAGAGAATTTTTGCATTTCCAACCCAAGAAAGCCCACAACATTCTTATTCAGCCAATCTGTGTGGGCACAAGGATAGTTTTAAAGTTCTACACCACTTTCACTTGCTTACTTAAAGTACATAGAGGAAGAAAGAGGAACAAAAACATCTTCAGAAAGAAGAAAAAAAACCCTAAACAACAAACAAACAAAAAAGAGGTTATAAGTATTTCACCTATTTCTGAAAAGCAAGTATCCATATGTAATGGATATGTAATCCATACCTAACCTCAAAAACCTGAGAGATTTAAGAATTTTTTTTTTTTTTTTTTTGGCCTGTGAGATCTGTTCTAAGTTGCTGCCATGAGGAACTCTAGTGTGGTGCACAGGGGAACAGAGACCTGCCAGGAGCCCACAGCTAATGCCACAGTGGCTGATGAGACCTGGCTGAGGCCAGAAACATTGTCAGCCAAGCACCCCAACACCTATAAAAGAAGCCACTGGGGAGCATAAGTAGTCAGGGTGTGGGGGTGTCAACATGGGCATGGAATGACAACCTGCAGAGAGGGGTGCATAGGAAGAGCACTGATACCCAGACAGCTCAACCAGGGAGAAATATTGTCCACTCAGCAGAAAGCCACTGCCTCTCCAAGCTCTGCACCACCATTAGTAGGTGTGTGCACTATTCAGCTGCCCAGACAGAGCTCCAGTGGGAACTATCACCCAGGTTCAGACAGGATATTATCAAAAATTATTCACCAAAAGGGTTATCACACATTGGGGCAGGCTTTCCAGGGAAGTGGTTGAGTCACCACCCCTTGAAGTATTTAAAAGATGTGTAGATGCACTTAGAGACATGGTTTAGTGGTGGAATTGGCAGTGCAGGGCTAGTGGTTGGACTCAATGATCTTAAAGGCCTTTTCCAACCTAAATTATTCTGTTATTTGTAACCTATTGAAATGCATGATTTCTCATCAGTTAATAAATTTCCTTTCATATCATTCTATGCCCTCATTTTTCGGATTAGGATGTAAACCTTCAGGATGAATATAGAATAGTTTCATATCTGCATAGATGCTTAAGCCTATACTTAAATAACATCTCCTTACCCAGACCTGTAAAAATGCACTTCAGTGTAGCATCCAAGCATTTCCCACAGTCCCTGATTTTGTAAACCATTAGCTGCATAAACAGTGTCCAATCTTTCACTTACTTTCCAGAGGGAAGGCTGCAGAATGTTTTGGTTTAGTGGGGGTGGATTTAGCTTGTCCTTAGTGAGGGGGGTTGAATATCAAGCCCTGCCAATGACCAGTTCAAAAATGTTCCTGCACTGCATTGGCCCAGCAGCCAGTGAGCTCTCTTTCTCATGGTCCGGCTCTCATGTTGAAACCTCTCTTTTGCTTGAGCCAAGTTTTGGGACAAGGTTTCCAACTTGAAACTCCAGGTATCAAGGAATGGCTTTGAAAATACAGTCTGGACAATACTGAGTCCCCAGCTTTGTCTTGACATTCTGAGGAAAGCCAATAAGCACATAAAAAAAGCTTGTCTGATGTCCACGTTGAGGTCTAACTCCTTAACAAATATAAAAGCTAGTACCTCAGTCAGTGTGGGAAGAGGTGGGGGCCATTGTGGAAGAATCAAAACAGAAAACATCGAGTGGTGTTTTACAATATCTGCAAAGTCACAAATGTGTCTGCTACCAGATTCAATTACTATAATGTTCTGAAACATCCCATATTGGAAAAACTAAACACACCATCTCTTCTTTAGAATGAGGTAGGGAAGAGAGCTATGTTACTTCCACTGTGCCTGTTGTCTACCCAGCCTTTTCATAAGGAATTTATCAAGAGTGTTTTATGTGTCCCAGGGTAAGAGCCAGGCACTATGAATGTCAGGGTCTACTGACAAGGTAGATAATGCAATACCTTTTATTGGGCCAACAAATAAAATATTATGCTTTAGCTTTCAGGCCAAAAAGGCTCTGTCTTTTGGATGTTGTCAGAATTTCCAGAGTGTGGCATTTAAATGAGGCAACTGATTTAAATCATTTCAACTGTCCAACATCAATCACATCCTAGGGCTACAACAAAAAGAAAAGTCTCCTGGGAGAAAGAAACAGGCAAGATATTCATAAGCCCTATTACCTGTTTTATAGAAGCTGTCCTGCTAAGTTGAACTCTAAAATTATTCTATGCTTTTCTTCAAAGCTATTGCATAGGCAATGTAAAAACTGTCAAAATGAAAATCTGGTGTTGAGATACACCTGATACAAGGAGAAATTACAATGCCTAATTAATTTGCAAGTGACTCAGGAAACCTTAAAAAGAAGCAGAAATTTCTTAGAACGTCTTCTGATGAAACTGATGAACAAACATTGAGAGAAACAAAAGAGACAGAATGAAGCCACAGAGCTCCTTTTAATTTAATATGAACTAACTTAGCTAGAGGAAAACTAGAAAATTTCAGCAGGAAAAAAAACAAAACCCAACAACAAATAACAAAAACTCCAGCAGGCCAACTGCCCAGATCTAAGGAATCAGTTATATGAATGACAAGTTTCTTATGCATTACTAGGTTTTCTGGTGAAGGTGGGTGAAGGACCAAATAGCATTTTCAGTAAAGGTTCAAGGATGGGAAATGCAAGAATAAAATTTTAAAATTTCTGAAATGGTTCTGAAAGCATCTTCCTTGCTGCCTTTGATTAAAACTTTGAAAACTATAATCACCACAATTGTAGATGAAGTTTTTACTTGTTTTACTCAAAAGGGTAATATAAAACACTGAACTACCTCCTGAAACGGTATATAAGAACTGTAGAACCTGAGAATAGAGACCTTCTGAGCTCTAGTCCTCTGTCAAGGAGCAGAGCTGGGGAAAGAAGTATAGACAAAGTGCTGACAGGGACCACTCTGTAACTTCTCAGAAAAGAAGGTGCAGCTGGCCAGGGAAACTATTGTGAGGGCATACATTGCTCCTCTGTCTGGCAAAAACACAGGTTTCCTTAGGAAAGGATTGCTCTTAGACCTTCAGCTAGTAAAATATCTCAGGCCTCTTTTCCAGCTATTTTCTTTCACTGATGCATATTTGGGGAGTTAGAATGCCATTTCATTATTAATAACTCTTGATGCTATATGTGAAAATAATTATTCTCATCCTCCTTTACAGCAACCAGTAAGTCCCATATATAGCTGCCAATGTTGATTGCTTTACGACCCATTTAATACTTTTACATCTCTTCCAGAAGAGTCCTCAAATCCCTTTCTCTTCTCATAAAATTTAATTCTGCTGCAGACCACAAGATGATGAGAAATCATTGTACATTTTAAACTTTTTTCGATGGCAAATTAGTACTCTCTGTGCTAAAAGACAGCAGCAGGCATTCTTTAACAAGCTTCTTCAGTCTTTAGTTCCCAGAGTAATGGAAGAACTATAGCTAGCAATAGGCAGTCACTTTAAAACAATGATGTAAGGACACTAGCTCACCAGCACCTTGGCTTAAACGATTTATAGAACCCTCTAAACCATGAAACTGCTTAACCTATGCTATACAAAGGGTAATTTTATAGCTTGAATGTATGAGAACATTCTGTGTCTTTACAATGAAAGCAGCAGATGTATTTGTCTAACATCTCAGACTCAAAAATCTGTTGCTAAATTAGAAAAAATTAAAAAATGTAAAGCACATGAGCAATATTGAGTATCTCATTTTTTTGTAGTTTGTATATTAACCTTTTATATTATTTATAATAAGTTATAAAGTCCTATCCAACTAGTCAACTAGTGGCCATTTTTTCCTATTTTCTTATATGAGTTTCTTTGTCATTACCTATCAATTTTCTAATGTATTACTCATGTTGTCAGAGTGTTGATAATAATTAAAAAAATATCATATTAAGGAACACAACTGTCTTTCTAGATGTGGAAACAAATGCCACCTGTGAATTCATGCAGAATTTTACATTATTAGAATTCTTTATACACTTTGAATAATTATTTGCCCAAGCAACAATATTAAGAATACAATTGTGTCATGTATTATTCTCATTCCAAGTATGGATGCAGTGCAAGAGAGGAAAAATACGATAACAAAACAAAGTGAGCAGAGACACTGTTACTAAACAATATACACAATGTTCAGCTCAATACCCAGGTTTTTTTGCACCTGCACTCATTAGGAATTACATGATTTTACTTGTCACCCAGCATTTATCTGCTTATTTGCAGGACTTTGGAGTGTATAAGTGCAAGCCTAGGAGCTGCAGGATAACTTTTTTAAGTCTGGATGTAAATCTCTTCCCCCATTCACATACATCTCATAGGTGGCAAACGTCTATTGTCTGTTTTTAAGGACTATTAAAAGCACAAGCAGAAATTTTGAGGTAGAATCCTCTTCTTTATCCCAGCTACATCTGAGCTCAGCTTTACAGAACAGCCGCCCTGTCTCCTTTACTCGTTAAGAACTTAACAACATTTTCATTGTTGGTGAAAAAGGAAGCGGCATGCTTCACGTATTGATCTGGGCACACTATTACAAGTCTCTCTTCAGTCTTGTTTCAAAGACCACTCCACTCCTCTTGATGGCAATAAGCACCTGGATTTTCAGGTTGGATCATGGACTTCTAGGAAACAAAAAGAAGCTCTGAATGAAGTCCGGTTGCAGATAGTTTCCAAAATGCCTGCATGCTCAGACTCTTAAAAATGGGGTAGGCTATTTTTGAAAGGTTGCCTGACTCACTGCATTAAAAGAGCCCTTTAGGACCATGGAAAAATAAAAAAAAATGTCCTGGAGGCACACATATTTAACTTCATATTAGTGAGGGAAAAAAAATTAGTTAAGGACTGATTTTGAATTAATCATTTGGGTTATTCTTTCACAAGATTTCAGTGTGCTGTTTGCTGATCTAAACAATAAGGAAATATAATAAGGGATCTTTCTAGTGATACCAAATAAATATTATTTTGAATTTTACAACTCCTTATATTTATCTAATTAATTAATAAATACCTAACTGAATATCTTTGAAGTATTAAATCATTGCCAATTGCAATACACAATTTGTTTATGACTCCAGCACAACTTTAGAGCAAAAATACATTTCAATAAAAGCACACAATCTCAAATGAAACTTATTCCAGGCTACATATTTGGCATACACAAATGTGTCCATGTTTATAATGAGGAGGGAGAAAATTTGGAACAGGAAGTATGTACCATAGAAAATAAGGAATAGCACATTTTTCTTGATTGTTATTTCTGTATCAAAAAAATTATATATGACTATGGTATAAATACTAGTTCTATAAGTAAAACACCTTTTAATGCTTCATATTTGATTGTTCATCAAGTAGGCTTTAAAATTCCTGTGAAAGGTGATCTCATATCATCAATGGATTACAAACAGATAATTTGCCAAATCTCTAAAATATTGAATACTATTAAGAATTTTCAGACAAAAATAGTAACACCAGTTGCACACTTTCAACTATCAATTCACTCTAGTAAAGCTCATTTCCTTTGCTGATTCAAGTTATGGTTCAGTCCTCTTCTGTCTGACTTCCGCAGCGTCAATAAAGGCAAAAGATCTGCTCTGCTTGGAACTTTTAACAAGCCTGGCTTCGACATTTTCTTTACTACATCTCTTTTCTTTACTGATGGGCCACTTATGCCTCCCTTTCAAATAGCACTATAACATGCAGATAGGTTCAATGAAATTAAATCAGTTGTCCCTTCAGCCACAGAAATGTTACTATGATGAAAAGTAAAGGTAAGTCACTAAAAACAATCTGAACAAAAAATATTTTCTTATAAACAGTGTTGGTTTGTTTGTTTTGTTGTTTATCTGTTTTCTCCGTAGTTTCTGAATCAGTTAAAAGACATGATAGAAAAAACTATAATCTGATAAAAATGGAAGACTCAAAAGAAAAAAACAGAAGCAACATCTTCAGGTTATACACTCAGCCAGATTTTCAAATAGAACAGCTAGCTCTCTGGGAGATCAGATGATTCCAAATATTTTGGTAAGGTTGTCTTTGATCCAAATGAAAATCTGTCCCACAATTTTAGCACTGATTAAAACATTAGGACAGGCAACATTCTGTTATAACTTAAGGCAAATTATTTCTTAGTCCACACAAAAAGAGGTATTTCTACATTAAAAGAGAAAGGATAATTAATGTGGTATCTTCTAAGGGCTGCATAAAAACATTTCTAAACTTCAGAAAACAACTTGATTGTGTACTTGCACATGATTTCAGTGCCAGAATTTAGGGACAAATTTTGATGCCCTGCAAAGATACAATACACCCATGCAGACTTAGGTCTCAAAATTTCTCATCTTCACCCAAATATTTTCTCTCTCTTTTCTAAGGATGACTTTGAGAGAGATTATTCTTTACTACCTCAGTGCTTTGAACATTTGATATCATTATAGTCTAGAAAAACATACCAAAGTATTCAAATTTTAAATTAAGCATATTTTAAATAAAAAATAGATAATACTTGAAACAAGCTGACCAAATAAGTGGTAAATGCTGCTTTCTTAACATCTTCACATCAATAATTTACTCCTTCTTGATCAGTCATGTCTATCAAATACTGATTATGGAGTTTAGTGAATTTCTGTCAGCCAGTGACCTATGAAACATGAATGAACAGACAGAATCTTGTCATCTGATGTTACACACTATGATTTCCATTATCACTTATGTTTCACAAAAGTGGGTTTAAGGCTTACCTTCAGGGTCCAAGTTTGAATCTTTTTCTGGATACATAAAAATATCAACTGTATTCAGTTCCTCTTCATGAAAGTCTAACTTGTCTTTCATTGTTAACATTGAAACACTGAAGTTTAGAAAAGAAGCAGAGACTTAAAACCAGTGCGAAAGTCCTCGAGGAACAATAGAGTTTTGCACCAAATGCTGTAGTAGCTTAAATTCAAGCATATTGTACTTCAGACAATAAAGGTTTTCATACTCAGTGGTTTAGATTCAGATTATACCAGTCTGTAAAATTCAACAAGTGTTACTATTTCCTAGCAAGCTATTTTAAAAAGTTTCAATCTACTCCAAATATTAAGATAAAATGGCAAAACTTTGTATTTCCTAAAAAGATTTTACAAATACTCAACTTCATTGAAAACTTTATATGTCACAAAAGCAACGCAGACTTTTCTACAAGGTATTTTATGGTTTAATAAAATTACTGAAACTCCCATTGGACACACAGATATTTTCTTATGACTATTCGGTCCTTGACCACTAAAACATTTGAGAAAGGAAAACAAAATAATAGATGTTCCAATCTGCTGAAGGGCTTCAGATTTGCTTGCTGACCTGATCTCAGACCTACTAGCACTGTCTTCTTCTGAACAGCCCTTCCCTGCTTATAAATGAAGTTGTATGCTTCTAGGCACAGATTCAAAAGGTCAATCAAAAATACTTTTGCCTGTACAGTACTCCAAATCCTCTATGCTTTACATCTGTCCCATGTGCCTGTCACTCATGCTTCTGAACTTTACTTAACTTTAGTACCTGGAGAACATAACAATCTCTTTGATGAAAGTAGAGGCACAGCTCTTGGCCTTCATGAATGTGTGACAGCAGCTTTCAAGACAATACTCACTCAACAGACTTCAGAGTTTTAGTAATAGCATTAAAAAGTGATTTAGTTTCCACATCTTCAAAGTGCAAACATACCCTTCCAGTCTGAACAAAATTAAGTTTACATTAAGAGAAACATTTACCAAGAGAGAAGATTCCAATGTCCTCTTGTGTCATTGCAGGGGGATGATGAGAAAAGAATAAAAGGGAAACCTTTATAAGAATGTGGTATTTTCCCAGTCATTGCAGTTTTTTAACCTCACATTTCAACATAGCAATGAAAAAACCTACTAAATAAAAATGTCTTAAAAGTCTACAAGCAAAAAAGAAAACCAGATGAAACTGAGATTTTGATCCATCCAGAAATTAAAAGGAAATAGGCACACTTTCCAGTCTGTGCCCAGAAATTTTCAGTGTGTTTTTAAGTCATAGTCTGATAAAATACAAGCATTGCTAAGAATTTTAACAATGCTGAACACTTAAAATACAACAGGGATACTTCTTTTGTTTTCTTTTATTGCTACTAGTTTCTAGCACTGAAAAACATTCTTTAAAACATTCAAATACAACGTTAATGAACATAGGAGATTTTTGTTTCAAAATAAACTCTTGAAATTGGCAAGTCAACAACTGGAGTGGTATCATAATCACCATTTGTTTTGTAGCTCCTTCCTTCTCTCTTACCCCTTCTGTCAAAGGAAAACTCAAACTATTAAAATTCACTACCACATCAGAACACCACCACCACCCCAAAAGTAAAAACAATCACCACCTAACTTCAAAATCTTTGCCTTCTAGCAAGTTCTGAAAGTAAATGTGGTTCCTATTCTTTCACCAAACACAGTTCTAAATCTTAAAATCACAGTCTGTACTTTTGTCTGAGTGGTATCGAAGTCAAAATCCCTTTCTATCTCCTTCCAGAGTCTGGAATACCTTCTGCTCAAGCACTTCACTCTCAAGATCTAAATTTCCCATCTCAGTTTTATCTATCTTTGACAGGAGTTTGTCAGAAATGTCAGTTTCATGTCCCATCCATCTTGAAGTTTTAAAATCTCAACTTCCTATCTGAGGACTCTCATCAGAGATTGCACCAGCAGGTGAGATTTAAGAGAATTTAAAACTTCATCATCATTTTAAATTACTTCCTTCTGCAACACTAACAAGAGCACATTTTAAATCCATAGGTGGGATTGCTTTTTTCTCCCTTAGTTTTGAAATACATATTAAAAAGCAGATTTCTTTCACATACGTGTGCAAGCAATGATGCCTGAATGTAAATGGTGTTCTGTTTGTAACTGCTTTTATCTTCCAAATCATAGGTGCTGTCTGCAAAGCAACAGAACACACTGAATCCATTTCAAAGAAAACCGGGACAAAATGACTCATACACCTGCCAGAGTAAAGAAGGATACATTTCTGTTAAACAAAAAAAGAAGACCTCCCCATCCCAGCAATACCGTTGTTAATTGCTGTATTGTTTCAAGAAACAAAAACTCAGTGAAAATAGCACAAACTGTTGGAAACTAATTGCAAGAAGCTTAAGCCAGTTGTTTGAGCACTTGTATTTCACAGTGCAAAGGCTTCAGGAAAACCAATTCTTTAATTTCTGGCTTTTGAATCTTTGCTTTTCTAACCAGTTTACTTCACGTTCACTCACTGTTGGTTTTAAGTAACTACTACAGCACAAACTGTTACTTGAAATACAAGAATCACTGATTCAGGCAGAAATACATTTCTTGAGGAAACCAGAGTTGCAGCAGCATCCACACCACTGTGTCTTCACACCGGGTGTGCTGCCAGGCACCAGGTGCAGTAACTCCCTTCCTATCCCTTGGTTCAGACCACAGCCCCTCTTGCTTGTGATTTCTATAAGCAACTGAAATAAACTTCTACTCAGTTATGATTAAATCCATGAGGACAGGCTGGGGAAAAGTGGGACATTGAAAAATATGGGACACATGACCAAAGCAAAAAAAGCAAAAAGAAGCCCTCAAGTTAGTATTCTGGGAGACCGCACTCATTAGCAGAAAGGCAGCGCATTAGTATCTTTTTTATCTTCAAATAATGTTATAACTGCAAATTGAGAATAATCCCTATAAAAAGTGAAATTCCACTGTCACTTTAAGCCCTGCTTGATTTAAAGCCCTACATTTTCAAATCAAAAACCTAAAAATTAATTGTAAATTAAGAATAACTCCTTAAGGTCATAAGCATTTCTAGTTTGCCTGTATCACAGAAAACAGGTTTTTATTTATTTATTTTTTAGTAACAAGTTCTATCACTTAATTTGGTTTTGCAAAAACAGAGACCTAAAGAGTCAAGTGGAAATTCACAATGACACATTTCCCTAATCTCGATAGTTCAGTGGGGGCTCTATAAATAGCAGGTAACAAAGGACAACAGACACTGTAAACTCTTCTCACCTTTCAGAGTGCTTTGAAAGCACAATAAGGAAAACTGAATTAGACAATTTGAGAAAAAACATGATTATATCATATGTGGTAAAAAAAATAATTAAACTTCTACCTAAAAACAAGTAAGAGAGAAGAACCACCATTGTTGCCCCACCAACCTAAACTAGAAAGTATTGCCAAGCATCAATAACACAATCAAGGACCTCACAGATGCATTACCTGTTCCACATGAATTCCTTCCTAAGAGAATGTCTGTGGTAAAATCCCATCAACTTGAACAGGCCCAAAAGCTCATTCCCAGACTCCATTTTCTAACAGTACCCTATGTTTTCCAAATTCAGAACTTTACTTTGACCTTAACAGCAACAGATTTGTTACACAAACTTTTCTCGATCAAGCCTAAAAAGATGAGGTTGTGGGACTTTACTTTTTATTTTAAAAAGGAAACAGCAGATCATAGATGGCTGTGGTTGGATTTGACTGATTCAATATCTGATTGACAAATTCAGTATCTGAATCATTCAGCATTTTGAGTTAGAAGTGAGCAAGTCAGCGTAAATTCCATCCCAAAGCAAATGTTCAGCAATATTAAAACCAGCTGAATTCAAAGTCTTCCTAAAGCATCCAATTCTCTGCACTTCATAATGAACACAAAACTTACACAGTTTCACAGAGCTAGAATTTTACCTTAGGAAATCTTAGCCTATATTTAAAGTTAATTGATGCCCTTAAAGCCACATTTCAAAACCAGGTTTCATCTCATTTTTTTCATAGAGCATATAAAATTTAATGAGCTTTCCTAAAAAGTAAAACTCAAATGATTATATTTTCACTGTCCCCTCAATAAGCTTACTTCATTCACATTTCAAAGTGAACAAGTTTTTAAGGATATTAAAGTATTAATTCCCCCCTCCCTTGTTAGAAATTTACACCTAGGGAGAAGAAAGACACTATTTATTCCTTTAGTAATGGAAAATCAGAAAGAGCTCAATCAAAATCTCTTTCAAGAGCCAGCAGTCAACATACAGGAAAAAAAAAACAAACAAACAACTTTTATCCATTAAGCAGGTGCACAGCTCCAGACAAGCTACACTCCTGCTGTGGTGGTTGCATGACAAAATATACAAATGTGGGCTGGTGTGCAAGGATTGGTGACAAAAGAAAATCAAGTTTCATTAGTTCTGCTACTAATGGAACAGTTTGTTTTAGCTTATAAATGTTATAGAAAAATGTAGTGGCTAATAGAAACTTTGAAGATTGCATTTGATCATTAAAGTGTGAAATAGAAAAAATATATCTGTTTTAATTGAAAAGTTTAATGCAACCTTTATGGCAGTTACCTCCTGATGTATCTGCAAATGTCTGCAGAAAATTTTTTTGCCGTGCATATTTTACATATGCCAGGGGATTCTAACTGTGAGAATTAAATGGTGAGGACAGAGACAAATTAATGGAGATTCAATAGAGATGTTCATAATTAACACTTGAGCATGATCACTTTGTCCTTTTTACCTTTCTAGTTGTATAAAACAAAGGCAAAAATAATGCAATCCTAGAGAGATCATTTTAGTACTTCTGACAGGAATACCTCTCCACACAATGTATACTTGAAGTGTATATTCTATGGTATGTAGGTCAGCACCTCAAAACTCCACATGCAGCACTCTAAAAAGTTGAATTCTTCTGTTGCAGTTAGTTGAATTTGTATTAAGTAAGGCAAAATAAAGATAATGAAGCTGCAAGGCCACAAGTAACGCAAAGAAAATTGTGCTCTCTGATGCATAAACTATGTGCAGAAACCACTTTGTCACCTGAAGACTGTCAGTTATATGCTCAACACATGAGGGTCCAAAGATAAAAGCAGATTAATACAGAAAATTATCCTTGTGGATCTATAATTCATTGTTAAGTTCTTACTGTATTTTCAGAACAGACAAAAAGCTACTAAAGACAACATAATGACAAAGAGTTTTGTGAAACTACTCTTGTTTGTCAACTATGCCAGAATTTAGGCCATAACTTGTGGCACAGAATATGTAACAGGTTCATCAAAAAATGAACGAGATCTGCCTGAAGAAAATAGGCATGAGGTGCATAGAAGGAATATCTTCAACTGCAGTAGCCCCTCATACAACACGAAACTTGTATTTCATCCTCTCCAGCAGCATCAGAAAAGTTCCATATTCATTCATGAATTATAAGACTATACTGAATTTAAATATGAAAACTAAAAAGCCAAGTTGCTCAAAGCCCCGTCCAACCTGACCTTGAAAGTTTCCATGGATGGTGCATCCATCCTCTGGGCAACCTGTTCCAGTGTTTCACCACTCTCACTGTAAAAAAAATACTTACATTCAATATAAATCTACCCTCTTTCAGCTAAAAACTGTTGCCCTTTGTCCTGTCACTACAGGCCTTGGTAAAAAGTCCATCTTCATATTTTTTATAAGCTCCCTGTAAGTATTGAAAGGTCACAATAAGGTCTCCCAGGAGCCTTGGCTTCTCCAGGCTGAACAGCCCCAACTCTCCCAGCCTGTCTTCACAGGAGTGGTGCTCCAGCCCAATGAGCATCTTCACGGACCTCCTCTGGACCTGCTCCAGCATGTTTATGTTCTCCTTATGTTGAGGACCCCAGAGCCACATGCAGTGCTCCAGGTGGGGTCTCACCATAGCTGAACAGAGGGGCAGAATCACCAGCCTTGAACTGCTGGCTGCACTGCTTTTGATGCGGCCCCGGATACGATTTGTCTTCTGGGCTCTGAGTCATGTCCATTGCTGAGTCATGTCCAACTTTTCATCCACCAGTGACCCTAAGTCCTTCTGCCCAGGGCTGCTACCAATTCCTTTATCCCCCAGCCTCTATTTGTGCTTGGGATTCCTGCGACCCAAGGGCAGGACTTGAAATGTCCATATATATATATATATATGTATATACATATTGTCACAACTCTGTCTGAGCACCACCACACAGACTCTGTACAGCTCACTGGGAGCATAATGTGGGTCACACAATTTCCTCATCACAGGCACAGGAATATTCATATTCCTTTCTCCTCAGACTAGAGGTATAGTCAGGAGCAGCTTATCAGGTTTCTGTAAAGCTCTTGTCTTGTATTACTGGCTCAAGTTGATCAGACAGATGTTTCCCATTGACTTTATTTAGATCAAAAGTACTTGAAAGAAATAATAGAGGAAACAAATCTCTCTTCGCTATGAAATATGTGTTTGCACCATCCAATGGATAAATGATAGCTCCATTACTGAAATCGGTGGGCTCTTTGCGCCTTTTGGAACACTTTGAACACCCTGTGAGAACAGATGTAGTACATTCAAGTTACTAGTTGAGGTCAAAACAAACGTAGCAGCAAAAAAACCTACTTCATTATCTGACAGCTTGTCTACAGCTTATATAAACAAGTTAAGGGAGGTGATTGCTAAATGGGCCCTTAAACGGGTGATTTGATAGATAAGTAGCTGGCACATACTCACAACTTCATTTGAGCTGGCAATTTGAGACTAGGAAATACAATTTACATCCTTACTGTACAGTATGGAAAAATGTCATGGCTGTTGTATAAAATAAGATGCAAGAGAAAAAGCAAACGCTAGAGAAAATCTTCAGTAATTAAAATAAAAAACAAACCATGACTTAAGGAGTCCAAGCACGTGAGAGAAAAAATTTCATCTTAAAGGAGTGCATAGAAAATAATATTCCTGTAATTTTCTACAGAGGATTCAGAACTCTAACATCTCTATATGATGTCCAGTTTTGTAAATACTAGATGCTACTGGTGACCACTGATTTATGTGACAGTGGGACAATAGGAATAAGTTTTTCATCATATTTAAGGGCTCTAGTGTGAAGCAAAGCAGTGTGGCACCAACTGGTGTGGAAGTCTGCGCACTAGAGATAGAGGGCAGAGAGAGAAGAGATGGAAGAATAAGAAAAGTCAAAATGATGACTTAGAATTAAAAACACCTAGAAAAATAAACAAGGTGTTCAGGAGAAAGAATCTGAAGGGTAAAAACCCCAACAACTGAACACAATCTCAAATATATCATATTAAGGGATAGGTCTCAGAGAAGGAAACTGGTAAGAACACACATCTGTGATATATAAGCTACCATTATGCCCAAATTTCAGATGGCTTCATTAAAGTTAGTTTCAAGCCTGTTATTTAGGTGTCCAGTCAAGGTTAACAGAGCACCAATAAAAAGACCATGCTCCACCAAGGTGTTATGCATTTTTAAAATTCACAGATATGGTGATTTGGTAACATTTTAGCACTACATGGACAACTTTTAGCAAAATTACTTCTTATAGCCATCACTTAACATACAAAGTTCAGTGCCTGGAATTGGTAGAAGGGGTTAAAAATTAATTATTTTATAATTACAATAAAATACTTAAAATGAAAAGTGGATTGAAAAGTAAAAGCAGACACTTTTTCTCTTATAGCATTTTCAGAGTATTTTGGTCTTACACACCAAAAATAGCCTCCCTCCTTATGAATTACTTTAAAAATAATTATTTCAAAAGTTTATTAGGATAAATTGAGATAATTTCCCATCAGAAACATGTTGAGCACTTAATGCTATTTTAAATTATCATGCATCTTTATGTGAGTTCTTGTAGGTTTTTTGTGCATTTTGGGGTAGCTTTTCCACTATGTTCAAATTTACATCAATTCAGATCTTTTGCTTTGAAGTCCAATATTAGAGATTCGACATAGCAAAACAATGACTCACAGCATGTAAAATTCAGACAAGCATTTTTCTAGACTTTTGATTCTGAGAATGCATCTCCACTTAGTGATTTCTTTACTGGTTTAAATAACCTTTAAATTCTAATAAGCTATCCAGAAACCCCTGCCAAGATCAGACCTTTTGCTGAGTAACATTTAAATACCTAGTGAAAGAACCCTTTTCTCAAAAAACCTGAAACCTAGTAAAGGCTACTTCTAGTTGGTTAGACTTAATTCCCCTTTCAGTATTGTTAAATTGATTCCTGAACAACTTATGCCTCCAAGGTTTCTTCCAGGGCATCATATAGAAAGCCAAACTCAGAGTTAAATGTCTAACACAGATCTTGCAGAAGTTAGAGATTTAAGCAAGTGCAAAGATCAGGGTCTTTCATGTCAGTAAGATGCAATCTACACAGCAGCTCAGATAGTATGTGGGTCAAACTGTCTTCTCAAAGTCCCTAACGTTTCAGTCTCGAAAGGAGTGGCCTGATGTAAATAATGATCATGACTTAGGAATTTTAGTTAAATGTCTGAAAAGTTCAGTGACATGCACCACAAAGTTCAACACGACATATCCTCTAATCAGCCAGGGAACCAGAACAGCCCTCGGGCCATACTTAAGCCATTTGAGATTCACAAACTAAGCATCCTGATCTGTGAGGGGCATGCAAGAGGCATACCCTGAGGAATAACTCCAGGATTTCCTCAATATTGCTTGCATCAAAAAGCCACAGAAGTATGTGGAGGGTGGAGAGCACACGTGCAAACGAAAAATATCTTAAGCAAGTGCCCTAACAAACATGCTAGAGTCAGGCATACAGCCATGGCTGCTGCTTTCATTTACTGTACATTTTTTGATCATGTGCTGCTAAATATGGGTCTATAAATTATCCAATTGCTCTGGCAACCAGACAGTAATACTTATGCTGAACTTTTTTATCAGCCAAGCACCTACAAGTTCATATAATCACATAAAAATTTCTCTTTGAATCTGGATTAACTGTATTATAGCACACTAGATGATTTTTCCTTCCAAATCCAGAAGATATACATCACAAAAGCAAGTTACATTGCTTTAAACGCGAATATGTAAATGGTAGGTAATGCAAATACATTATGCATTCAGGCTCATTATTTATAAACCTAGCATTAACTAAACCAATACCAATACTTAGAAGACCACAAAATAATGCATTTTTCCACGTGAAATTATGTCTGAAGGCCAATTCCCCTTGCCCCCCGGTTATTCTTTTCTCTTTGACCAAAAGCTACATTTGAGTCATTAAGATAAAGAATTTTCCCTTTCAAATCAATGCAAGTTTCAATGCTCATTTCAGTTTAGGAATGGTGACAGTTCATGAATTACAGGTTCCTGTACTCTTGTCTGACTCAGATTTATCAGCAAGGTCAGCCATGGCAGTGTGGGAACAGCCTTGTAATTAGAAAGGTGATTGTTCTGCCTTCTAGGTGTAAATTGTCCCAGCAGTGCACAGTGAAGCCTTTATTTTATGCATAAATTAATTGCAGTAGCAATCAAACCACAGCTGGCAAGGCAGCCAGCTGAGCATAAACGGAAATTCCAGACTACCAGTGTTCCTGCTGGAAAAACAATGTCTTCACAACGTGAACCTTCAGCTGTTTGAGGTGACAAACTGGAAAGGGAAAACACCACCAAGTACCTGCCTAGAAAGTGAGCAACTGAACAGCTGATAGCCTAGATAAAGTCAAAAGCTGAACACAGAAAAATCCCTCAGGACTGGTTATATGAGACAGCAAAAGATCAAATGTTTGAGGTTTTATGGGTGTTTTTTGTTTGGTTGGTTGGGGTTTTTTTGCAAATTACATTTGAACTACAAAGCCTCTAAATAGGATTGTTGAACTAACAATCATAAGGCTTCTATACTTAGTTATTCCTTCAACCACTTCCTTCTGCTTTTGCATATGGAGATAGACACCAGGTCAAAAGAAAACAATTATACAACAAGGTGGCAGCCCTGTGACACAGGGTTTCCAGCAGCAGTAACAGGAATTTTGAGCTGGTTACGCTTTGTACATACTCTTGCACCCTAATGACACAAACGTCCTTTGAACAGACTCACTGAACACATATGATTGAAAATAAATCTTGACGAACAAAGCTGTTATACTCAAAATATGAAAGTGAAGTGAGGACCTCAAGTGAGCATTCTTCTTTTCCAGAAAAGATGCCTTGCTTTGGTTCCCTCCACTCTGGAGAAAAGTGTTTTCCTTTCTGCTTGAAAGTCTTGAGAGTGAATGATGGAGGAGGAAAAGAACTGTGTAACTTGGTGCTATATCTGACCAAGAAAATACCATAGGAAGGTGCAAGATATCACAATGGAGTTGTAAGTGTAGTCTAGTTACCCTTCTTCATTATCCTGTAGTAATTACTGCCCCATATTTGTAGGGGCTGGTTTTGGTGTAACAGGTTTCTTACTCATTCAGAGTTCACAGTGAGGGAAGGATGATGCTCTACCATTTAGCAGAAGGCTTAGGAAAATCTAAGACATCTTGATGACTGCAAAAAAGGCTAAGTGTGAATGAGACCTATATTAGGAGATAGAGAAATACATGGGTTTATTTCTTTCTTTACTTATGCTAAAGTAAGTACTAAAAAAATCCTTAACAACATCCTGCACCTAACCTAAAGTCAATTTTTACCAAAGCTCTAACCAGCTGTTTCTCAATATAGGCTTTGTTACTCTGTTTCATGCCTAAAATATATTTTTTAGCATCTACAATGTATTAGTGTCCAGGGTGCTCTTCTGGAATGAATTGTATTGTTCTGAAGTGAAGAAATTTTAGAAGAAAATTACAGGAAATAACCAGTTATTGAGAAGCATGTTACCAAAATAAACTTCTTCAAGATATCTCAGATGAAAGACTAATGGTAGATCAAATTAATCATACTGCCATCCATTTTATCCAGCACTGTGGAGGAGTACATAATAATTTTAAAGCAGAAACAGACTTGAAGTTGGCTTGCAGATGGCCTTGCTTGCTCCACTCAAAGGGCTGTTGAGGACAGTTTGAACAAACATCTGTCCTACAGACAGGAGTCCCAGAGAGGGCTACAGGTTCTGGTTTAGTTTCATAAGAAAGTTGCTTGGAAGAACTGTAAGCTGATAACAATGACATCTCTAAAATGTTACTCTGGTATGTCTTTTTTTTCAATCCAATGCCACTTGAAAATCTAATTTCTATTTTTCAGATTGTCTCAGGATTAAGATTGATTAAATCAATTTTGTTCATACCAAACGAAGTAGGAGTGACGTTTATTGTCATAGCAAGGAATAGAGTGGTGTCTCTGAAAATCTTTTGGTAGATGACACAATTCTTTTCTTAAATTGCTTCAGAGGCTTTGCAGGCCTTTGGGCTCTGAAAGAAGGGCTTGGAATCTCAAAGAGCAGCACAGACTTGAACCACTTATTTCTCATGACTGATCTGAGAGAAAAATTAATGAGCTTTCTATGTTATATTTGATCAGATCACTTAAGCTTGCAAGACGAATAGTCATACCACACAATGGACAACACTGAGCTAGTAAAAGTTGGCATATTCATTCCAACTGTAAACAGATTTATTAATGGAAACTTCTGATAGGCATTTGTGTCCAAACATACTGAACAATACCTATTTACAGGCAACAGTTTGCCTCACTGCCTGGTATACAGCAGTGGAAACAATAGTGTTAATATTTACAGGTATAGTAAGTCACTAGTGAATTGAAAATGCATGGGACAGTGTTCAGAAATGTAGTTATGCTTTAGGAAATTTGCAGCTTTGGACAGGTTGTTCCCTCTTCCTCATCTTCTGGATGTTTAGATGAAATATGACCTCTTGAGAAAACAAGACAAAAAAATCAAAGGTGATACTTAGACCTAAACAGTATGCCTTTCCTTGTGCAGTTGCAGCTCAGCATTTTCTATCAGTCATGCAGAGCTCTGCTTACCAAACTTGTGTGGCAACAATTTCACACAGTGCTTTGAAAAACCTAAAAGCTAACACTGCAAGCTGTACATACAGACAATTATTCTGTATTTGCTCCATCCTTTTTTTTTTTTTGCCTACAGATAGTGTACTCCTTTTTGTCTATCTCATTCACAAAGTACTTTGAAATGCCTGCCAAGAAGAACTTTTAAAGAAACAAACCAGCAACAGAATAAAATCTGAAAGGAAGACACGAGTTTTCTCTTCTGCTGTTTCAAAGAGTCAGAACCCCAAGGGGAGGGGGCAACATGATAACAATCAATCCTATGAAAGGGAAATGATCCTCCAAAGATCTTACTTAAAAATAAGATGACCACCTCCTCTACAGCATATCCTGTTTAACACTAAGTATTTGAAGGCATATCTTCTATGAACACATTTTATTCTGCCATGTCTAGTCAGACAACTGAATGATTAAATATGTACTTGTCCCTGAACACCTTAAAAGATCATAAGACAGCTCCACAACATATTATCATCCAGCATTCCTGAGGCAAGAAAAATGAGAAGAACAAATATTCATTGAACATTCTATATGTTGAAAAATGGGTTGCCACATTAAGAAAGCCCTGTTTTTGTTTTTGTTTTTGTTTTTTTTTGTTTGTTTTGCTTTTCTTTTTTTCCAGGAGAGGTATGAGCTTTCAAGACAAACTATGAAAGATTTCGTTTGCCTACTTTTCATCAATAAAATAAAGTACATTTTTATTTGTAATGATTTCTGAAAGTTAGTTCTAGGTTTAGATTTTTAAAAAAAACAGGTCATTATCAAACAAAAATGCAAAGCCTCTACCTCCCCTCAAAAGCTCTGAGGAATATAAATTTAGATTTCAGATTAAGGGTATGAAGCTTAATGAAGAACTCTAGGGACAAGCTGCCTTCTAACAGCTACCCTGGGGAAAGTGTGACAGCACTGAAGAGGGACCAATGTCTGTGTGTATGAAGCAAACAGATTTTTAAGGTCCCTACTTCCTTCTTGATAAAGCTCAAGCATTCTTGTATTAACTACCAAGCAAAAATATCCACTCTTTCTGCTTATCCTGACCTCATTAACATCCTGTCAATTGTTTGAGAGGAGTCTTTTTCATTGTAAATTCTCTTTCAAACCGTACTGCCCCCCAGCCTCGCTTCTCTCCGAGGGCCTTTAATTTTGCAGACTACAGGCATTTGACAGGCATGGCAACTACTTTGATTTAATGCCACAAGATTCTTTATGTGCTGCCTTAATTTTAAAGAGCAAACCTGATTAAAACCAAAACCTTGAAGTCCAGGATTCTTTAAATAAGCTGCAGAATCATCAGTGCAAAATGGACATTTCTAGCAAAGTGCTGTTTTACTGAGACATTTCAAAGAAAAATGGCAATAAATCATTGCCTGTGTCAATTAAAAATATGCACACACACTCTCCAGTCATAAAGTAAGATCTTCTAAAAGTCTGGAGCCCTGAAATGCACCTGTTCAATACAGTAAAGAGAAAGGAAATCATTTTAATTAAAAGAAACCTTCTGTCTGCTCTGCACCTATGCCTAATTTACGCTCCACTGATTATGCAGGTAAAGCAATTAAATTTCAAATGGAAATCACATTTTTTTGCCATTGTTTGGACTGTAATTATGCACTTATCAGAACAGAGTCTAGAAAAAGAAAAATTCTTGGAGTAATTTTAGAGATGTTATATTACAGCAATGAGCATGAACAAAATGAATGCAAGCAGTTAGGGAAAGAAGGTTTCACTCAGTGTAAATGACTGCAGTCTTATTTCCATAATGCTGTTTTTAAAGTGCACAAGCCCCTGATCTGAAGCCTGTGACCATGAACTCCCTCATCTTCCTTACTGAGTTTGGACACAAAATATTAGTTATAAACGTTTTTCTTAAGTAGTCAGCTCTGAACATCTGAAGAAGAGGCAGCGTAGAGGTGAGTTATACACTATTTTTACGGTTCCAAAAAGTTTTTATGAGCACATGCAAATTATGACAGGACCATAGATACACAGACACTTCTTAGGACAAGACAAGTAATTAGTTCATACCATGCTGTACCTCAGTACATTTGCTTAGGTCATGAAAAATATTTTAAATAAATTAACAAAATAGGAAACAATGAAGAGATGGAAAATAATTTTAATTGAAAACTGCTAGGGAAACTTGTTAACTTCCATAGTACTTTAGGCAGTGGATCAGCACCTTAACAGCAGACCTGTTAAGATGTGTGATAAGAGTCTGGTTTCTCCAGACATAAAGGAGCAGAGCAACCCTGACCTGGGAGGGAGGGAACCCTGCTCACCTAATCAAGGACTTGAGTCCCTGCCTGGACTCCCTCCCTGGACATCCCAAAATGTTTTCAACTCCACAGACTGGGGGTGACACACATCTCTGAGTCAGCAGGAGACCCCGTCCTGAGATCAGCTACACACTAAGGAGTCACTGCGGGGGGATATGGATATATTTCCCAATAAGGAACCTTTATCCTCATCAGCCAGGAAAGGGAATAGGATGAGGCCATCAGTGCTGTTTGTGTGATTGCTGAGTGTCTCTGTGTGTATTGATCTGTGTGGCTGGCTATGTGCATGTGTAAACACGTGTGTGTGTGTGTCTGCATCTACTGGAAGTACATGCTCAGTCTTGCTACTGGCTGGACCTGGGACATGGAGCTGGGGCAGCATTGGCTCTGTTGGACTGCTGGATAGAGGAAGCCCTTCAAGGACCAAACCCAAACCAACACTGAGGAGTGTTCAGAATGTGTCCTAAGATTTATTTGTAGAAACGTACAAATTTTTTTGGCAAGGTAGAAAGCAAACTGTGCTCTTCAATGTGTGGCTAACACATGATCACCTTGCTTTTTCTCCTTCTTAATGCTGTTTCTAATCTGTGGTCCTATTCCCATGTACTCCACCTACCTAAGAGTTGAGAAAATTAAAGTGTGGTGAAATCTAGAAATAAATGTTCTAAAAATGGAGATAAACTCTCTCTGCAAGTCAGTCTGTAATTGCACACATGCACAAAATATGTATACACATACACACACTCAAATTTACATGGACAAATACGCAGATATATTTCTATCTATAAAGAAATTAAATAAGTAAAAGGTGATGCCATTAGTTTGGTAACTGAGGGCATGCCCTTACCACAGACAGGGAGTTCTCAGGTCTTGGATCAAGGACAAATCTGTATGCAGGTTGTTATAGAAAAGCAAGCCACCTCAGAGAGCAAAACAGAGAAAATTAGCATAAACTATATTCTATTTTCAGTTGCTTAGCACAGCTCTATTTTTCAGCCTGAAAAGGGTTTCAGCATGTCAAGTCAGATCACCTCCCAGCATGATGTGACCTTCCTTCAGGCTGGTCACTCAAGTGAAGTCACAAAGTTTCTAGGGCACTTCATTTTAACTGCAGTGGTTTGAGGCTGTTTTATGCTCACATTAACAACTTTCTCTGGGTTGCATAAACAGTTCTTCTCATGTTCTCTTCAGTTTACTACAAGTCAAAGTTGCATTAATATATGTAAGAACAACTAGATATGCTCATCTCTGAATCACAGGAAATCAGTAAAAAAGAGCAAAGCAAATGTAAAGGACTAGTATGTGAGCTCCTAGGCATTATTTCAGTGAAATAAAATCCTTGTTTTGCTTTGCTTTCCCAGATACATATAGTTTGTTTTCCTTCTCTTATCTGTTCAAATTTCAGCTGCACAGAAATAGTTGAAGCATCACCTAGCACTCAGCAGGGTTTGAATCAGTTATTGAAGTTAAGGTTGAGTCTTTCTTGGACTCCCATGAACTAGGGATGTAAGAGTCAGGGCCAATGACCATCACTGTAAATTGTGGCCCACTACATCTAATGAAACATGTAGCAGAGGCAATGTGTACCTGGCCAGGTACATCTAGTTGCATGCCTACTCCATGATCTGAGTCAATCCAGTTCTAGGTCTTCAACAGGGGAAACTTTCTTCTCGGAAACTTCATTGTCAATGGGACATTAACACAAACAAATCATGTAAATCCTTTCAACATATATTTTTGCTCAGCTACATGTGGGGTTTATCTTAGTTGCTTAACGTCTGTAATTTGTGAGAGGGACAGGGATTTCTCAAAAACTGAGCACACCCATGTATTATTATCTTCCTCTGAGGATGAAAGCTTTTCATCCTGGCAGTCTAACCAGAATGACGAATGCTGAGATTTAAAACAAGCAGTAAGTGTATAGCTAATATTGCTGAAACGCATGACCCACATAATTTTTTTAAGGCAGCCTTGTTTTCCTCAATCAGAAGGAGTTCAAATAAACTGAGCACTATTTAAAAAGCAAACAAAGAACTTATGTCTGAACACAGGGAATAAATGAGGCATGTCATTCCCATTAAGTTATGCTGAGCACACAAAAGAAGAAGACTACTCACTACATTAAAAAAAAAAAAAAAAAAAGCTCTTGAATGCCTTTACTTGTATATGCTGTACAGGCTTACCTATATTTGCATTCACTTTCTCTCATGTCCTTGCATGAAAGACTCAAATTTACTTTAACCTTGTCTTTTACATAAGAACAGATTGAATAATAGGAATTTGGAATTTCCTAAAAAGAGTCATTTGATAATCATATAAAAGATAAAAATCACCAAATAGGTAAAAATCCCACTGCAAGACAGCTACTTTTTCTCAAACACAACTTTCTAAGAGATCTATTGTGGTTTTGTTTTAAAATCTCTTCATCTCCCTAGTACCTCTCCTTCCCAAAATATCTGTAGATACACCACAAAATATCCTTTATAGGTAGCTACTGAAATTATCAAGAACACAGCAATTTTTTAACTTTTAAAAACAAGGAATTTTGCCTTCGGGTGGAGTCTCCAATTAAAATTAGTACTTAGTTAGAACAACTTAGTATGTCTGATCACTCCACTATTCAGTTCTAAAGTGTATACTTAAAATGCCCACGAAAAGTTTTTGAACTTAAAGAAATTACTCAAAAAATTCACATTAAAGAGTGACAGGAAAAAAAAAATCTGATTTATTTATGAAAGATAAATCCATTCTGCATGAAGATTCAACAAGTTTATAAACTGCCACCACTCTTGGATAAATTCAAGTTAAAATATCAGACGTAAAGGGTTTAAAGAGAGTCCCTAAAAAACATCATGAATTCAGCTCTCAATTCACAGCCACCAAACTTGCCAATTAAGATGAGTAATCCTAACTCTACGATTAAATTTCTCTATCAATAAGCAAGCAAAAATTCATTTCATAAAGCACCCAGAGAATAGTGAAAGTTGCTAAATTATATTGTTATTGAATAGCATTAAACAGCAGATTTGCCACCAAGTTTTATTTTCATTCACAGAATAACTTAAACCCGCTCTTTCAGAGGCACACAGCCCTCAGAGCTTCAAAGTGACAACACAAGAAGCAAAGTCCAGCATTCTTAGGCATTATCACAGTTCAGTCTCCATCATGAAAACAAGCAAGCACGCACTGATGATGATTCTCCATAATAAGAAAAATAATTTTCTCCCTCCTACCCCTTCTCATGCACAAAAACTAGTAATATTTTCATTTCTGGAGGATAACATTAGGCAAGCTTCCCACTTCTCCTCACCTAGCCATTGCTCAGAAAGTTCCCACTTCTGAGTGATCTCTACCAACTACACTTTCACAGCTCCAGCTCAGCTGGAGCACTTGGCCTTCTTTTTCTCCCAACCCTAACATTTCTGTCCTAACTTTTCTGAATATGAGTAAGTAAAACAGTGTTTTATGGCATTACCTCTAAATTTTGGAAACTAGAAGTAATCAGTAACCAGTAGGGCAAATTAAGAGGAAGATACATCCTGAACCATGATGTATTTGAAAAGAATGCAAAGTCAAATGTCTTTATAATTCTATTGTATATGCCATAGTGAGGCTTAAGAGAGAGCTTTTGGGCTTCTAAATTTTATGGTTACCACAAAATGTACAGATGGTCCTGTCTGGTTTAGCTTACTATCAAAAAGCAATTAAAATTATTTCTCTGGAAACACTTTTTTTATTAGTTTTGAGTCTTAGCCCACTAAAGACCAAATTATTCTAAGATTTTGACTACTTCAGTTTTTAGAATTTTTAATTTGCACAAAACAAGGAGAAATGAATGCATATGTTTCATGTAGATGGACACACAGAGGAAAATGAAGCATGGACTGCTTTTTTCTCCTCCGAGTCCTCTTTTTGATTTAGAACTATAGCTGGTCTTCCATCTCAATTCAATCTCATTTTTATTGAGAGTTAGTATGTATTAATTATTAAACATGTTAGTATAAATTATAAAACATGTACTAGTATAAATAATATTAGTAATAAACAGACAAAACCTTGCATATATATATATATAAAAGCTTGAATAAAGATTTTTAAGATATTGGAGAATACCTGATTCTGTTGATATTATAAATTTTTACTTAAAAATTGTAAGAGTGAAATAAATTTTTCACAAGAATGAAAAAACCCCAATGCCCAAACTACTATATACTACTAAAAAGGGAAGTAGGTAGGTGGCACAAGCAGCTCTAGACAAACAATCAAAAAGTAAATTCCCACAAGGCTGGTGATGTGTTACTAGATGTTTTCTAAGTAGACTTGCGGAGGACCTCCAACAAGACTGAAAAGTGAAGACTTTTGGCATTTGAAATAAACCATTACAGAAAATTGCTTGCAGTTGAGTAGTAAATGTGTCAGGAGAAGGGCAAACGAGAAGGACAAGCTCAAGAAGTAGTCCTTGATGTACTAAGAAAAAAGAAACTTCAGCTGTTTGGACACATCTGCCAGATGAACAGTAACTGCTTCCTAAAGACTGCACTCTTTGGCCTTGTAGAGGAAGGGTCAAATAATTTCCACCAGCAAAATATGTCTATTTGCAACACATAAGTTAGAACTTGGACAGCTTTCCAGGATTCAGGTCAAACAGATAAGACGAGCAGCTAGAAGACATATAAAGACGAAAATGTAAACCCACTATGTTTCATTACAGTTCTGAATCTAATTGACAATTCTTTAGAAGGAATAAATATGGGAGTTCATAGGACCATTTTTACTGCAAATGCTAGGATTTTCAAAGCTAGGGTCACACACAAAAGATTTGGCAGACAAAGAGTAAGTGCTGAATCCATCTTCTGAGTGGCTGAACAGTGCTCGGAAGCAACATTTCCTTTTATTTCCAACTGACTGCCAGACCTTGAGCACCTTCTTTTCAAACCATCACTGTAAAGAGGCCAAAGATTTGGGAAAGGAAGGGAAGACTTTCTGTTGTGTACGCACAGCAGAAGCAAATTTTCCTGTAATTTTCATGAGGAGAGGGGTCCTGTGACATGACCTTAATGAATAACCCAGGTGAGATGTGATTCTGTTGCCCTCAGTAACATTACTACAGCATTCAACTGCATTGTTTTTGCTCAATATACTGTCCTGTCTCATTACAGGGAATCATAGCTCAGCAATGCAAGGAACTGCTTGTTATCCTCAGAGGGCATTATCAAAAACTGGATGATGGAGCTGGTTGTACCATTTGGACATTTGTTCAACTACACAATGCTGATCAGACAGAAATAGATGAAAGACAAAGTAGCCCTCAGCCAGTCTGACTTTCTTCAGTGTTTTACGAACAGCAAAAATATCTCTTTTAGGGATTTCCTGAAGATGGACAAAATGGAAAGGAAGGAAAAAATTTATGGTTCCTGGTAAAGCTCTGATCTAACTCAAATATGAATTTCTGTCTTCCAGCAGAGCTCTTGGATGTTATTTGTCAGTTATTGGAATAATAACAGACACCAAATTCCTGTAGGAAAGAAACCCAAAAAACCCCCAAACAAATCATGAAGAATAATCCAAGTCCCCAGATGAATGAAAGACTTGAAGTCTCCAAACAGAGGTAAGGGTATTCTATTCTTAAATCTTTCTTGAGATTACCACTTTGAGCATTTCTGTATCACAAAGCTACCAAGTTACCTACCTACTTATTACTTGCACTTTTTTCCCCCCCCTACTTTTTTCTGCTTGGATAGGTATTCCATTTCTCTATTTTCTATATTCACATGACTGAAATCGAGTTCCTTCCTTTTCCCAAGAAAACCACTGAAAAAGTAGGTAAGTCACACAAAACTGCAAGCTGACTCTGTCTTTACACACTGTCATTAACTATTCATAACTTGGCTCTCAGTGTGGCAGGAACTGCCTGTTCTTTTTCCACAATTAAGGATTATGCAGTGTCTCAAAGTGAGGAAGAAGGATCATTTCAACTCAAAACCATATGTTTCTCACTTTGCATCTATCTATCTGCAGACAGGTTACTGCTTGCACTTTCAGTCATAACTTCAAACATCTTAGGGAATATATCAGAATAATTTTATTATGTACAAATATCCACAAGTAGCTGGTAGGAATGACCTTAAAACACATAATTGTGAGATAAGGCCAGTATGTTCCTTTCTGGATTTTGAGCAAAGACATCCAATATCCAGTGGCGTAAACATGAAGACTTACTGAACATAATGATTTGGTGTTTGTTTAAAGTGTAGTAATGAACAGATAGACCTAGAATACAATACCATAATTCAATAGGAAGTGACCATATGAAAATCACTTAATCTAACAAAGTCTGTGTAGTCCAAACATCATCTACCCTAAAAGGAACCATACAAATGTATTTCCTTTCCTACAACACAGAAATTAGAGCAGGCAAAAGACACTGTGACTTAAAAAAATGTCCCATTTCCACCATTAACTGACAACTGACTTATTTACTACTTTCCTGCTGCTGTTATTTAGCTTTATTGTTCTAGTTTTGGCTGGACAAAGTTAATTTTTTTCATAGAAGCTGATATGGGATTATGTTTTGGAATTGTGATAAAAACACTTGATAATTTAGGGTGTTCTAGTTATTACTGAGCAGTGCTTTGACAGAGTGAAGGCCTTTTCTGCCTATCACCCCATCACACACAACACATCCTAAGGTGTAGACTACCTTTGCATCCAGCACTATCTATTCCATTTCAGATCACAGAATCATAGAATGGTTTTGGTTGGAAGGGACCTTAAAGATGATCCACTTCCAATCCAATCCTCTCACCGCAGGAAGGGACATGTTCCCACTAGACCAGGTTGTTCAAGGCCCCAGTCCAATCTGGCCTTGAATGCTGACAGGGTGGGGCATTCACAGCTTCTCTGATACAAATTATATGACTCCACAGGAGAAAAAAAAAAATAAAAAAAATAAATAAAATCAAACAAATGACTGAAGCATTAATAACACGGCATTTCCCATTCCTTTCAAGTGTACCTGTACCAGCAGTCAGAATGCTGTTGTGTACAGGACTTCATGTTTTCTCTCTGCTCCTAGGGCAAAACTCAGATTTTTCTTAGTGAGATGTCAGGTTTCCAAAAACAGTCTTACCCAAACTGCCAGCCTCAAGGACAAGAACTTAAACAAGAGCATAAATGTCAGTCTAGAGGAAGCCTGTATGTTTTCCAAGCTAGAATTTTCTCTGAAAGGCTTTAGGAAGCAGACCCCCATCAAGGTCAAAGATTAAAATATAATCACTCCCACACGTGCTCTGTGTATAATACGCAGTAGTAGTCTGGCATGAATTTACCTCTCCAATGAGATTTCTCAATTAGAAAAAGAGCTTTTCCTGGCAAGCTAAGCACTACTGTGTGCTTTCAGAAGCTTCTCTCTTAGCATGAGCAAAATGATACATTATCAAAATAAATTCTTTATTCATTAACTACAAACTGAAAATTCCCTCATAATGAAGCTCTGCAGAGGACTATATGACGGAGATTATGCAATGGAAATACATTGTTTCAGAAACGTGTCACAGGAGCAGCTTACAAACAAGACTGAGTTATTGCCAGGCAAGGGACAACAGCTACAATTTGAAACACAGAACGTTCTGATACGAGGAAAAGCTTCTTCACCTTGAAGGTGACAGAGCATTGGAGCAGGCTGCCCAGGGAGATTGTGAGGTCAGCATCTCTGGAGATATTCAAAACCTGCATGGACATGAACATTTGCAACCTATTTCAAGTGAACGTGTTTTATCAGGGGATTGGATCTGATGGTCTCCAGAGGTTCCTTCTGAACCCGGTCATTCTGTGCACACTGAAACCATTCACAGACCCCAATACTTATCTCCAGCCAAAATCAAGAAATTGCATCTCTTTGGGATGTGTTAGTTTCACCAATAATGAGCTTATCTCATGTTGAAAGTAGGTCTCCCTGACCTCCCTAACCTTTACCCCCAGTCTCCAAAAACTGGCATACATGAGTTTCCACAACTACTCTAAAGGTCTCCCATGAAGATCAACAGCAATTATCTGGTAAGAATTTGCATCACCTTTTCATGAAAAAGCTCTCTTTGTTCACCCTTCCTTTCCATTTTCTTACTTGCTTCCTTGTAACGAAGTCCTCTCTGTGCTCAGTGCCAGCCCATGCACGTCCTCTGAATTCCCCTTACACATCTCTTTCTGCTCCCTTAATTCCTCACAATGTATTCTTTTTGGAGACTTCTCTTCATCATGAATATTTCAGCAGACTTTTTTGTCTGTGTTACTGTGTGATGCATTAGTTAAATTATTCCATTTTCTTTAGTTTATTATCTACCATACTGTTCCTTTCCTATATTTTTTTAGTGAAATCTTTGCCTTCTCCACCCCTCCCTGCACATTGCACTCATAACACAAGACTGAAGGCCAGAGAGGCTTCCACATTAATTTCTTCTGGTATCATTTCCCATTTTATCAAGAAAATCCTCATCGCACCAGTGATACTACAAAACAATCTGATTTTAGTAGTGTATTCTTTAAAACTGGAAGTGATGTATCACAAAACAATGCAGGATGGAAATGTTTAAGTGGAACCTCAGACTCCTAGGGCAAAGCTGACAAAAGTTCAGCAAATGAAACAGAAAACATTAAAGCTGTTTTGCTGCTGGCTGCTGTGGATAACAGTGGTCCCCCCTGTGCAAACCCCCTAGCTTGGTACAGAAGTTACTCTGTGCAGCACAAGCTTCAATCCCACACCCTGCTGCTTTTTCAGGTGTTCTAGTTCATAGATGGGGAACTCTCCTTCCTCATTTCCTCAGCCATTTGCTCCTCTGCTTCAATGTCTGCCACTGTGTTTTCTTGGTTGATACAACTGTAATTTCCCCACTTAATTCAGAAAATTTAACAGCTGCAATTCAGAAAGTTCTCTCACCTTAAGGAAGCATCTGAATTAAGCAGAACTATGAGCAGGTGTTCATTTCAGTCTTATCATCACCCTCAGTGCACTCATCTTCTCATTTGCTTTCTCTAGCTGAGAGGAGGAGGCACATACCCATTTCCAAAATTTTCTTACTGTAACAACAACAACAAAATCTTCCAAGAAGTAAGAATTGTACTGACAGATTTGAAAGCAGCCGATTATGATGAACTGCTTTTGCAAAAAAAGCAGAAAATGTCTTTTAAACATGAATAAAAATGCACTGGTGGAAGGAAGGTGGGAAAGGAATGGTTATGTACTTCCAACTTTAACAATTTACTAAGAAAAGGAATTATATAACCTCAAAGCTATGTTTCACCACATTCTACTCTGAAATTCCCTCAGTCAAAACAGCTATTGTTTCTTAATTGGTGTTCACATATTGTCCCCGCACTGACTGCAAGGCAAAAGGTCAGGGATGTTTCTATAGAGGCTCAGCTGCTGAGATCCACTACTCTGACCCCAGGAGATTCCTGAGGATCAGGAGGCGTCAGTAACCTAAGAGGGTCTGAATATCAGCATCCTGCTGTGTGTGTATGTCTTAGTTCAGGAGAAACTAAGATTTTGCTAACCAAGGAATAATCCCTCTCCTTTGAATTTAGAAAAAAAAAAAC
>JAWWMP010000116.1:64187109-64199967 GCA_035047865.1 Dendrocincla tyrannina
AAAGTTACTCAACCGTGGTGAGAAACTACCGATATCACTGGTGTAATATGGACTTCTCATCAGCCTCTCCCTGTCCTTCCATGCTCTGAGTCACATACAGCCCGAGAAGTCATACTGCCAAAAGCAACCCAGCTGTAGAAATCCCACAATGCCCTGCCACAGGAAAAGGGATAGGATCTTCTTCACCATGCATTTTTAAATCTGTTACATTATGCAGGTTGTCCAGATGGCTTGTCAGCCATCTGGACGAAGCACTTTGTCTCATCTCTTTGCAATTAGAAATCCTGAGAGCTGAGAAGTCTGACAGACCACAGATATTTCACAAGAATCAGTACAATTTGTCTTAGGAAGCTCACAGTATTCTTTTGTGTTCAGAGACCACTCAGGCGAAATCATCATTTTTCAAACCTTAGTAAATAGATGCAAGATTTAATACTTCAGTTTGCATCATGGACAGAGGCAAATTCCTCAGTTACATATTGTGTAAACAGAAAGTGCTTAAATATCAAGATTTGCATCCTAAACAGAGATGTTCAATTCCACCAGTTCTCTATGACAACTCATGTGTTGTTGCTGTGTCTGTTCAAGCATCGGCTCTGCCCCATCATTTTCCAGAGCTCAAATAAAAGCAGTCACCAAGAGCATAGGTGATCCAAGGAGAGTGTCTTGTGAGGTACAACCTTTCCTAGGGAGAATACTAAAGGAAAGGAAGATTTTTTTGCAGTAGGATGAACTCAATCTTACCTATTAAAACAACTTCACTGCATTCTAGTTACAATTTATTTATTTTTTTCTTTGAGCCAAGGAGAATGAAAATTGCCTTTCGATCTAAAGATCTGAACCCATTCTTAGCAAGATGTAGCCTGCTCCAATGACTGAAGGACTTAAACATGCAGGGTTGTGAATCCAAATTACTATGCTCTACACCTGGGTATTTAAGAACTAGAAAGGACAAGTCCTAAGACAGACTCATCTAGAGTGCTTCTTGTTGGACAGATTAAGCAATAGCTACCCTTCCTCCAGCTACTCCACATATTTGGATATTTCTGGCATACAATTTTTATCAGATTTACAGGCATCAAACATAAATCCCAGCTACAGATTCTACTAGATAGCAAGATGAAAAAGGAAGAAGAATGTCTGAGTTCAACAGTAGACACTTTGCTTATATGATCTTTGATAATTTTTGAAAACTTAAAAGTCAAAGATTAATTTTTTAATTAAGAGTAAAAATTTAAAAAGCCTTTGAACAAAGTTTGGACTTGAATATTAAGATATCATCAATAACTACCAGTTTTGCTTTCTTCATTGGCCTGATTTTGGTTTAGTGCAGAAAAGAAAGAAAAATAATACTATGATTCAGAAAGAGAAAAAATTAAATTGCTAGCTTGTCTTCAGGCAAGTCACTTAATTTTCTGCCTTAGAAATATGGTTGATACCGTCATTCTGCTTCCATTTTTTCCATTTAGACCAAGTTTTACAGGAAAGGAACTGTTTCTCAGGCTTAGTATGGACCATACTTAGTTCAATGAAGTCTTCTAGGCTGGAATTTTATTACTAAATTTTAAGAGAAAGAATTATCTAGGTTCTAGGAAAGACCTCAAGACAAAGGAAAGTTATTTCAAAACATATGCTGTATTCTGTTACACAGTCTTAGGAAGACGCATGCTTTTAGAGGAACTGCTTAACCTCAGTGACAAAAAAACTGCACTGTTCCAGAGGGTTGCTTATCAAATGATGTTACTTATGCCTTCATCTATAAGTGGACTGGGATTTAAATAGCTGATGGGGCTTCAAAGACAGTGGATAAAAACTCTGCAACAGCTTCTAGTTTTGTGCTCTTTGAAGGCGGGTCTCAAAAGGCCTCTGAACCACAAAAATATGTTGTTCGTTGTCAAGCCTCTCATCTGCAACAAACTACTTCACGCTCTCTCTCCAAAGTGTTCTGCAGCAAGATAAGTATTTTCTTCATCTCTCTCATTATTTTAATAATTACAAATAAGTTTCAAGACTTAAGTTTTCCACAAATGATGGAAGTTTTGCTATGTTTTATCAGGATATAGGAGTAGGCAGGAGGCCATAGAAAGGACTGTTGTATTTTATATGGTATTGTAATGTATTTTATATTGGATTTTACTTGCAATGCCATCGTATTTGTGTACTTTCCAACAGCATGTTAAGCCAGGCAAATGACATCAGTCAAAAGTGATTCAATCCATCACCCTCCACACACTCCAAGGACAACTGGTTGTAATTTCAGATTCAGCAGAATACATTCTTCATCTGTGTAAGGTATATGAGGCAAAGCACCTGTTGTAGCTGAGAGAGGGATGTGGAAAGTTGGCTGCTGTTTATTCTTCTCCCAGTGTTTTATACTGAGCATGATGTCATATGGTATGGAATATCCCTGTGGTTATTTGGGGTCAGCTGTCCTGGCTGTGTTCCCTCCCAACTTCTTGTGCACCCCCAGCAACCTCACTGGTGGGGTGGGGCAAGAGGCATCAAAGACTCTTGTGTAAGCACTGCTCATCAGTACTGAAAGCATCCCTGAGTTATCAATACCATTTCCAGCACAAATCCAGAACATAACACACTAAAAACTACTATGAAAGAATTTAGTTTTATTCCAACCAAGCACATAACAACATTGCCTAGCCCATACTACAAAACACTAGATTTCCCTTTTGAGTGGATAGAAAAAACTGGTTCTCACGGTTACCATGAATAGTATATTTCGGTTACAAGTCGGGAGGCAAAAGTCAAGGAAATTGTTTTCTTCTAAACTTCTGACAATTTTCTATTTTAACATGTTATCTATTCCCTTTTGCCTTACTCCCCTCATAAAATCCTGGCTAACAAACACAAGGTTAATTAACTGCACGTGCTGCCTTATTGACAGTTAACAATACACAATTATCTACCTGGAATCCTATTGATAGAGAACAGAAGAAACCTAGTTCATTCTCTCAGAAGACAAAGTTTTGCTGGGGAAAAAGAAAGATTTTTTTTTTTTTTTTACACTGCCTGTAAAATAATATCTGTGTAACAGTGAAACTAAACCTCTCAACAGCATACCTTAAAATGTTCAAGACTCTTGCTGCAAAAAGGGAGCTTACATTACTAAATTCAATGCAGAACCATTAATAGGAGTAAGAAAAAAATCCCTGAATTTTGCCTTCAGAAAGGTTATGGTTACGTAGTCAGAGATAATATCTCTGTCACCTGAATAACAAAATTGTTGAGGCTGAAAGAGAGCTCTGGAGACCATCTAGTTCTAACTCCAGCTCAGAAAAACATCACCTAGAGTGCCACTTTAAAATATTCAATCAGGATTTGGATAACTTCAGGGATGGAGCCTCCTTAACCTTTCTTGGCAACTTGTTTCAGTGTCTGATCACCCTGACCACTGTAAAACAGTAAGAAAAAAAATCATTTTAAAAATTAGTTTTATTGTATTTCAGTTTGAACCTCTTACCTCTTGTTCTTTGTCTGGATGCTGCTGAGAAGAATCTGGCTCTGTCTTTTTTACCACCCCCAGCAGGTATTTATTTGCACAGATTAGATAACTCTGAACCTTCCCTTCTCTAGGCTAATAAGCCTAGATCTCTCAGCCACTCCTCATGCATCAGACAATCCAAGCCCTTAACAATCTTCATGTATTTTGCTGGGCTCACTCCAGTGCAATCTCTCTTGTACTGGGAAGTCCAGTACTGGACCCAGCACACCAGAGCTGATCAAAGGGGAAAGATCGCTTCCCTCAACCTGCTGATGATGCTGTTGACCTTTGCTGCTAGGGTACATTGCTAGCTCAGGGTCAACACCAGAACCTTATCTGTTCTATTCCATGAAGCTGTTTCTAGTCTAGCTGAAATACTATGGATTACCACAGAACTATTAATTTTCCCTACAAGTCTTTTTGTTCTCTTTTGTATATCACCTAGGTTTTTGAAATATCCACTCTGAAATGGGGAGCTGATTACCTTTCTCTCACCAGCCTTTGCAGTCATGTATCATTCCCAGTCAATCACTAATCAGTGCCATAACGCATAACAGAGTTCATTCTTTAGGTATCCATCATCTCAAAGTATTAATAATGACTCTTGCTTTCATATATTTTTGAGGAGACTGATAACTCATTGCCAAATCCCCATCTTAAGAAGACTGTTCATGCACCAGTGTGCACAGTGGAGTTATATTATGTGATATATAGTGTGCTTTTAAAAGAACACAGACTTCTTGCCTTCTTTTCCTTTTCCCAGCCATGAAAACTCCAGCACATATTTTTGTACAGGTGTTTTCCCACAAGCAATTATATCAAGACCTTCCATCTCTAATAGCATGGTAGAGAATAGAAAGAAAATCCCTGGAAGTATAAAAAATAATTACATTGTTAGCTGAAAACAAGCTCCTCCATCTTGTGTATTCTTTTAGCTGCTCTAGAGACACTCATGACCATGGAGTACAGTTCAACTATTCCCTCTTTGCTGCAAGTACTTTTGGAATAATTCTATTACTATCAATTCTTTATTGACCCACTATGTTTTGACTGCAGTTTTGATTCCATGATATCACATGTATCTTCCAGGGGAAAATAAAAATCCCACAAGTCTTTAGAAATGCGATGTGTAAGGGTTTGAGTGCTGCACTAGTATCAGCTTGGACTTTGATTAATAGCACAAAAAGTTGTCTTCCTCCACAATGTAGCATTGCACCTCATAAATAAAACAAGGCTACATTATCATATGCAATATAGTCTGAAAAAATTCCACATGGAGACACTAGTAGAAGAGATGAAAAACAAGACATCGGAAATTCCAATTTAGTGCAGGTGGCAGAATTATTTACTGCCACTGTGTAATGTTAATCCTATGTTCCTTAAATTCATACTGAGGGCTTATGCATTTCTGGCTTTGACACTGCAAAAAAAAATTACCCCAAAGGAAATACATTCTTATAGATGGTCACAGGGTGTGGGGATAGGTAGACTTTTTGCCCACCACTCAAAGGCATTACAAATAGGAGATGGCGAGACAATTTCACAAGACAAACTTATACTTGTTTATCTAAATGATTTTATCTGTTATTTCTTTTAAAATGTTGACTATTTTGACAATTAAATTCACTGGTAACTACCACTTCTTCAAGAAAACCTCATTGCTATTTAAGTCCTACAAATATTAATTTCCTTTTCTTCAGCACTTTAGTTTGTATGCAGAATGGATTTCCTTTCTTTCAGCTTATTACCAAGTTCCCCATATTTTACATGAGATATCTGATATCCAAAATTCTGTGGTGACTTCACACTGCAAGAAAAAAAAAAAAGAAAAGAAAAGATAGGGAATTTATGTAATCTTCAATTATTTTACATGGATCCCTACGTTTGTATGGAAACACAAAATCAAGAAAAAGTGCTTTGCAAAGATTGCCTAATGCAGGGAAGAATACTCATCACTAAGCACAAAATATATATTACAAGTATGAATTTACAGGGTACCAAGAACTTGAAATCAGCCCTTCAGAATTCAGTTCACAAAGTAAGTTTCCTCACAGCAAATTAACCTACAAGTTTACCTTGCAAAAATACAGAGAAGGATGGTTTTGTCGGTGAGTCAGGCACTTCTATATTTGTGATATGGATGTTCTGCTAATTTATATTGCCTGTAGAACATATGGAAGTTGAAGGTCAGACAGATAGATGAATTTTTCAGGGTATCCTTGACATGAAAGTTACTTTGGTGAGAAGTATCTATGTACAACTGCCAGATGCACTAGAGTAAAAATATTCAATTCCTTTAGATAATTATGAAAGTCTACAGAATGAGTGTTAAACAATTTAATTGCACTGAAAAAGGCAAGAAAAATATCAGGGCAGTGATATCAGTCCTAGCTTTCCCTTTCATTCTAGCTCAGAATTTAAATGCATACTACTTCTTCATCATGCATCACAATATGGGGAAATTCAACTAACTCAAAGCTAGGAACTATATTTCGCCAAATCACTACTTTCTTTTTCTACTATTAATGCAATGTTCATGTGGCTCCCTGAGGCATCAGAAGCTGCAAAATATAGTCCAGACCTATAGAGCAGAGCTGAGCAATAAAAGCATAGTGAAAAGGGCAATAAAATTCATTTTGGACAGAAATAAAAATAATAAAAAAAGATCAGTATCATTCTTCCCTGCAGTTGAATAACAGATGAAGAATTGGTTGGGAGTATGTTAGTGGCAAAGGTTGTATAAAGACCTTCTTATTGACATCTGAATTAAAAATGAAGAGTGAGAGGAATAGTAAATGACACCTACTGAATTAGCTTAAAGTACTGGACTTCTTCAGGTACTAATGGGTAATTTTTAATGTAGGCTATCATCCCAATTGCAATGCTAGCAGGGAGAAAAGAGTTTGACAAGTCTCCTCATTCACACTCAAAGCAGAATTACAGCAGGGACTGAAATAAACCTGCTCTCAGAGTTAACACTATTTCAGTGATACAAAACATGATCAGCCCAAAGCAATACTTTGTTTTAATTTCTTAATTTAAATATCTTCTTTTACCTATATTCAACTTTAAAATGGAGGATAATGTTTTTATTGTTGAGTAGGGGGGTTTTGTTGTTTTTGGTTTTTTTTTGGTTTTGCCTTTTTTTTAATTTGAAAAATTTGACACTTCAGGTTCTTTAGCAAAACAAAGTTAATATGTTTTATCTTTCTGTGGAAAATTCTTCTGGTCAACAGCTCTTCCTAAAAGATCTTCAAACTATAAATCATTTGGGTCCTCACCTACTATCAACAATAATAAATTAAAAAAAATTATATAGCTATGTACCTAAGATCATATAAAAAGTATTAATATCTTAGATTTGGGTCCTCCCTCCTAAAAGCAACTCTCAACAGGAAGTCACCAGCAGGTGCTAATCAGTCCATTAACATTTCATATTTTAATGGGGTATCTGTACAGAACAATAAAGCTCCTAAAAATTTGTGAAGCATAAAGAGTGGTGAAACAATAAATAAGAATGATGACAGCTTGGTCTCAATATGAAATGTGGTATAATGGTACTTCACAAGTTAGGTGGGAGCCCAGACACTGTCTCTCATTAGGCTTCTGTAATTAATGCTTGACACATGCTAATGCAACTAAATTACATAGTGCGACCTCAGCCAGAATCAGCAATAGCTTGAAAATGTTCTGTGTATACACAACCTTTGTTTTAAATAGTTCCAGTCTGTTAAAATGGCATTTTACTGCTAACAAACAAAGAAGCAACCCTTGAAAAATTATACCACAGCTGTACAATCAAAGGACTGCTGCGGAGTGGATGGTATTGCACAAAGATTTAAATCATGCATCATGATGAAAGCTGCAGACCATTGCTACGGTCGGAGGGGCCAAGAAATTTTGGGACTTGTAAACAGAGGCAAAGACAGCAAATAGGAGTAGGGAAGCAATTGTACTGCTGCCTGCAATGTTTGTTGTATTGAGTTTACGTGTCAAGATTTGGGTAGCAGGGAGGATGCAAGAGAGGCTTCTAAGAGAATAATCCAGGTGAGTGGTGAATTCTGTGTTTTTTCCGTATATGCACGTAGGCTAAGACATTTTCTGATAAATGTGCTTTAGTCATATCTACCATATACTTTAGTCAAACCAAAGCTATCAGGCTCAATATGAAGGAGTTTAAGGGCTTGTAATACAGAGATTCATTTGAATGACACAATACCCCTTCTGGAAATAAATTTTAAGAAATGTCAAAGCACAGTAGATTAGCACAAGGCAGAGCAGAAGAGTTTAGAAACTTTTCACATCCCTTGTGAAAGTGTTTCTGCAAAATGCCTCTCACTGGCAAGATGGAAAAGATTCATAGCACTTCTATTGAACCCTTTCTCTGCACAAACTAGTTTCTGTCCTTTGAGGAACAGCCCTGGCTCCTATCACAGAAAGGATCTAAGGAGCTCACTGAACGATTTATGCAGTAATTCTCTAAAGATGGTGCAAACAAACAGGAAGTCAGGCTTTGCTTGCAGACATCCCAGCCTAGGAGGATGCAGTTGTTGCAGGAGCAGAGTAGTGTCAATGGGAAAGAGGCCTCTGGCTATAGCTGAGTCTTTCTTGCTTTCCTTTACCTATCAAGTGGATGAAGTATCTTAGCTTGTCCCAAGATCTCTATGTTAAACATTTCTTTTTTCATCAGTTTCACTCAGTGACCTGAGTACTAGGTTTGAACTACCAAAACCAGACACAACAGCAATATCAACTCTTTAACGTGTCCAAGATGAGTATTTTGCTAAATTGAAGAGTTGTTTATGGACGTGGTAGAGAAGGTAGACTATAGCTAGAGGTTACAACCAGAGATGAAGCTGTGGTTGTAGATGAATTTGGAGACTGTACATGAACTTGGGTGTGAACACAACAGACAAGGTAAAAAAAAGCATCGGCTCTGTAGAACAAGAAGCAAAAGCAGCCCAGTGGCAAATCCCTTCTGCCTCCTTATTTGCACTGGAAATCTGGGGTTAACAAGGCTCGCACAGTACAGGAGTGGTGCTTGCATCAATATCTTTGCAAATGATTCCTTCTTCCCTGGGTTCACAGAGGTGGCACAGGTTGTCCTGGTCACCAGAGAAGCCCTGCGAGATGCCACATATATGGTGCACTGCTTTCTCAATATATTATATACCATATAGCTATGTAGAGATATATATCCTTTTGCATACCATAATGCCAATAAATACATTAAACTATCAATAATGTAATTTAAATTACCCACTTCTATAACCTTATGTTACAGAGTTCATCTGTACCATAATATTTATATTACACAATTGTGACCGCTGTAAATAATTCTCCCTGTAAATTACATATAAACTCACATATTTGCTGCATATGTAAATTAAATATTCACAACAAACATGCAAAAATAAAGAACCTAATTTTCCAATATTACATACTTTTTTCTTGTTTCTCAAGAGTCAAATTTACAACTGAAGGTTAACATGCATTGTGTTATTTAAAATTTATCTTAGTAAAGCAACATTAGGAACAAAGTTCTATCCTGTAACATACAAAGTGCATGATACCTTTTTCCCATGTTACGGCTATCACATAACCTATAAATACACAATTCTTGCCATTGAAGAGAACTTTTGAGAAATAATTTGCTGATGTATTGATTTACAATTGATGAAGACTTCTTGCTTGTTTTTTCATCCAGTGAATACCTTTTCTAGGTTAAATGCAGATTTGACATGCAGAAATTTATAAAAAGATTACTACTAAATTTGGTGTGAATCTCTGCAGAGTATATACTAAAATGTAAAAATTCTGGGATTGACAACCTTTTTTTGAAAAGAACATTAAAAATTACATTAATATTTCTTTGTCTCAAAGTTTATAAATGGGCAAGAATATACAAAGAAAATTACAAAGTGGGAGAAAATTGTTTGATTTTTACAGGGCTGAAAAGAACCAGGAGTGTTGCATGAATTAAGCATAATATATTTTTACAGTCTGAAAGAAACACCCTAATAATAAATTTACAAGTTAAAAATTTAAGAGTTAGTAAGATCAAGACCTAAACTAGCAAAAATAGTTGATCTGTTTGTTTCAACATGATCAGTGAGAAAAACTAAATCAAGGTTTCAAGGCTTCTTCTGAAGAAATCAAAGAGAATTCTGCCATGCTACTCATGGCAATACCTCATTTTTTTTCTGAACGCTCCCTACAGTTTTTTCATATGCAATTTGATGATTCAGCTCACCATATTCCTGAACAATGTTCATCTTACTATAGCACAGGTTCTCCATTACTTCATAGAACAGCCTTCATTACAAGCCTTTTGCATACTGCTCACCAACTTTCTAACCTGTAATCTTGCAATTGATTTAGTGCTGAACTATGATTTTAAACTCCAAGGTCCAACAGTTACCCCAGTTGCATGAAAGGAAGAGTTGATGCAGTCCTAGGTTGAAGTTTTGCAATGATGTACTTCAAACAGGGATGTCCTGAGCAACAGTACTGTATAGCTACATAAAACTTAGCACTCTCCCTGAAGCTGAATAGAGTTATTCTCCTATTATTAGATGCATATAGAGAAGGAATTCCTTACAGGTTAAAAAAAAAAAAAAAAAAGGCAGAAAGAGATTGTGTCTTTTGGTGTCCAATACCAGCTTTAACTACAGACATCACAGAAGAAGTGAAATCTGACATTAATTCTTAAATAGCAGTAAGAACACATGAAAAAGTGAAGCATCTTGAAAATTTAAAGGAAAGTGCAACCAGGTCTCTTTTCTCAGTGTGTCCTTCAAATTTATCTTTTTTTAAAACTGATCACAAGGGGAAAAACAAGCCTTGTTAGCTGAAGCTCACACTTACTATGATGTATCAGAAGGTGTACAATAAGTTTGCACAAGTAATAAGTTTACAGAGGCTGCACATATTTATGTCTATTCTTTAAGTGTCAGGCAGCCAATACTTTTTTTTTTGTATTGGGAATCTGAGACTGCTTAGGAACTTGAACTGTAAATCTACATTCACGTACTCCTTTTTCCTCACTGGCCACACCCTGTCCTTTCCATTTGGTTCTGGCAAAAATCTGCATCACCTCAAGACATTTGATCTTTAAGATATGTCTGGAAAGAATACTACTTTCACGTACTCAAAATTCCCCAAAGCCTTTACATGAACAATACACAAGATGATGTTCTGGGTGTATGAAAAATGAACCTTGGGAGATACCATGATTACCTGACCTATAAATATTAGTTTGAAAACTTTTGCTGAAAAGCAATGCAGAAATAATTCTTTAGGAAGCTGTGCAAATAGTAAAAAAAAAAAAAAAAAAAAAAAAGAATTGCTGAAACTTCCAAGAGCAGACAGAAATTGGGGGTAAGAGGGCAAGAGAACTGCCAATCAGCAGACATTTATCTATTTAGCCTTTGCTCTCACAGTTGTAAAAGAGTGAAAGTCTGAAACCACACGTATAGCAGAAAAGCTAGAATAGCACTGGCGAACCACTGTGAAAAAAAAAAAAGAAAATAACTGACAGTAATCGTGGTTCAAACACACTGTTAGGCAAAGATAGTGTGACTTTCCCACTGATTGACAGTGACTCATGGGAAGAATGCAATAGATGAAGATGGAGGTATTATGTGGCATCATTTCTGCCCATGCATATACACTTGAGGGAACAGAAGCACAAAAACTCCAAGCTCCAACATTTTAAAAATCTGTACTTCTATGAAGAAATATCTCCCATGTAGCTTTTACTGCCCTCTTCTCCCAAGCTAATGTCCTATTCCCTTTTTTGCAACTAGGTTTTCAGTTCAGGCTCACCATATGCAAGTATTGCTGCTAATGGCATCTACAGGCAGCAGGGTTGTCCCAGAATCTAGGATTTAGATCACTAACATTTGCTACAGGAGGATCCACGCTAAAGCCTATCTGAGTCAGATCTGTTTGGTTGCTGACATGTCCCTGAGAAAAGACATGATAATCCAGAAAATACCTAAAGCTAAAAAATTTGACAGGGGAAAAATTTCTTACCAGAAAAAGACGCTACCAGCATAAGTAATGGCTATTATTGAAATAAAAATTATCTATCATTAATCACATTAGGGAAGATTATTGCTAAACTGACAACCATACCTATACTCACAAAGGTTACAGTCTACCGACAAGAAAATGCCAGGATTTTTCCCCTTAAAAATCCAATTTCAGATTTATTGCAAGCTTTATTTTGTAAAAGAAATTTCACAGATGTACTTTGCTGATAACTTCATTAAAGGACACCCAAACAGAATAATTAACAGCCTCTCTGGTCTCCCTCAACTATATTAGCAATCACCGTTGATAAAAGATCTGTTCACATCAAAGAGATAACAGACTTTTCCCTGGAGTGAATTCCATTAATGCCCAGCAACTGTTGATGGGGTAAGCATTGTGAGAAACGATATCCTTGAAATGTGTAAATGCACATCTGCTGTGGAAAATTTTCAATATCGTTAAAAAATACTTTTATAACAGCAAATATTCAGTAAAACACACAAAAAGATATTGTGCTTTCCCCATTTTCTTAAAATAAGAGAAAATTTTCAAACAAGCAGAAAACCATGACCACTTGTCGTGGGTTTCTCTGATTAGGTTTTTTTTTAATAAGAGGAAAATTGGCTTCTGTTGGAAGCCAATCCTGTAGAGCACCTTCCCTCCATCCTGTAGAGCAGAGCCAGAGAGGGCCAGCTCCAAGGAAAACTTCCTGCTTTTGAACCATTAAGTTACACCCCTGCATGAAAGCATATTTAAGAAGTTGTTGCACAGTTAGAAATTGGCAGCCATGGATTAACAACATCACAACGCAGACATCAAGGTCCGTGCAGGAAGAGAAGAGGAGAAGGAGGGACTCCACAGATCAGGGAGAGGACTTTAAGCTATTATTCCCTGAATACGTTGGTGATGATCATGGTGATTTCGAGTTCCCTCCTCAAAGCCCATGGGATCCATCAAGGTGCAAGGACCCCCCTGTCTGAGCAGGGGGATGCATGAAAGAAGCTGTTACCTCGTGGGAGACCCCCAAGATGGAGCAGAGTCTTGCAGAGATTTGCAGCCGAGACCCACAGAGGGAGAGGTCCACATTGAGGAAGAGGCCCCCAAAGTGGAGCAGTGTCTTGCAAAGATTCGTGGCCGAGACCCACAGAGGGAGAAACCCACGCTAAATAGGTACAGCCAGCTTTTCATGAGAGACTACAGAGGATCTCTCTCGTGGGGGGGACCCCATGGAACGCAGGGGAAGGACTTAGAGTTGTATTTCCCCTGTGACCGTGGTGATGACTGTGGTGAAGCGAGCTGTCCCCTTTGCAGCCCACAGGAAAGCC
>JAWWMP010000116.1:64200067-64212153 GCA_035047865.1 Dendrocincla tyrannina
CCAACAACAACTGACTGTAAACCTTCCATTCCCCTGTCCCCCCACACCATCAGGGGAAGGAGGGGGCATGGACAGACTGAGGGGTGGCGGTGGAAAAGTGTTTCTAACCTGTTTTTATTTCTTATTTTTAGTTTTTAGTTTGTTGGTAAGAAATTAAAGCATTATTCTAAGTTCTGTTTTGCCCATGGTAACAATCAAAGCTCCTCTTTCGGTTGTTATCTCTAGCCGTAGATTCCTAGCTGTTTCTTTTTTTTTCCTTCCTTCTGGAAGGTGAAAGGTGGCAGGGGAAGGCCTTGAAAGAGTTTTGCTGGACACCAGGCATTTATCCAGGGTCAAACCACTACACCACTACAAACTAGTCTTAACCTTGTTGCCTCTTCTACCTACATAGAAAAACATAAAATTAATTATAGTTTACATGTCTGCAGTAAGGAGAATAGAAATCACTTTAGCATATCAAAGCAAGTTAGGCAGCTGTTTGTATCTTAATCCCACCAATTTTTAAATAAAAATAACACTAAATACTACTGGAAATTAGTAAGAACTAAATATCTGGCATTAAATAAATAATATTATATTGGTATTTGGAATATTTTGCTCAGTAGATTTTCAACTCTACCTGATTTTAAGAAACACAATGATATTTTAGCCATTTAACATTCCTACTACTAGTCATCTCTTGAAAGGAGAAGCCAAGGATTGCTTATTAGAGAACTCTGTCCACAGAAGACCTTTAAACAATGAAGAGGAGTTTGTGTTCTCGAAACAAACACACAGTATAAACTATGTGAAGGTAACCTTGAGAACATAAAGCAATTCCAGCCTCTTCTCAAAAAGAGAGCTGCTTTAGTACATCAGTTTTCAAAGGCATATCTGCATTTATGTCAAATCAGGTGAACAACATTCTTGTACACATCAATTTATTTTTCAAACCTAACCATATAATTTTGACTTTTTGTCACCAGCATTTTCTCAGGAGGGCAGAAGTGCTTCACAGTGTATAACCCTGTAGTTATTGGAGTCATGTCACAGGCTGAGGAGGGAATTCACTCTACATTCTCTCACAGGGCCAGGGTGGAGTAACCTCATCAGCCTCCATGCTGCCCCCTGCACCCACCTCCTCAGCTCCCAGGGAAAGGAGGCAGACAAGCTGCTGTTATGGCAGGCAGAGAGGAGACTGGCTAATCTTTCTTGCCAAAAAGGGTTTGGTAAAATGAGGTGGTGTCAAGATTAGGTTCAAGAAGGTTTTAGTCTGTTAAACCAACCCTTTCATCACAAGCACCAGGAGAAGCCCTGTCAGTCTACTCAGCTTCTCCACCCTTGCAGAAATTCTCTCCTCCACTTACCCTTTGCCTGTGCTTGATGGATTGGTCATAGCACTTGTCCTATTCTGCCAACTCTGCCTGGACTGCATGGTACAGGGACTCTTGGTGAAGAACTTTCAGAAATTACTGTGGAATCACAGAGCCAACAGATTTAGGTTGAAGACTGAAATAACATTTCAAATTGGTATATATGAGAAGGGAGTAATTTGAGGAGAAGAAAGATAATTTTCTTTGTCTACGTTATTCAGGGAACAGGAGTGTGAGTCACTGATGGTCCTAAACAACTGCAAAACCCAGTATTTTATCCTGTTTTTGCTATAGCAAAGGAACATGTCATATAACAAAGGACATGTCACTGTCACAAGAGATAATGGTACCACTAAAATAACATGGTAAGTACTGTTTTAAAAAACTTTGAGTAAGTGCAAGGTCACATCAGTCCCTCAGAGAATACCTTCTTCATGTAGGTTTCCATAGTTCAGGAGAGTTTTAAATGTTACAAGCAAATCTACTACCAACTCAGTCTCTGTAATTATTCCTGGCATACTCTGATATTAGCTGTGACAGGTTTGCATCTGAAGATTTTCAGCCCACCTTCTTTACTTACTGAATCCTGTGCTGAATGTGTACTGATCCTAAATATTTTATACCACAATTTCTGTTGCAACAGACAAATGTCACAAACGTGATGTCCTAACAGCAGGACTGGGCAGAAGAAGAAGGTGGGTAAATAATGGAAGTTGCCTTTGCAAAGTAGTTGAATAAAAGCAGAGGAATGCAATATGAAGGACAGTACTGTGTACTTTGCTTTCCCCTTTCAATGCCTGACTGCCATCCATTGATGATACAGTCATTCTGTCAACAGTAAGCATGAGCTAAGAAATCATAACTGTATGAATAATGCCAAGACCCTGTATTCCAAGCCAGAAGGAAAAGACTTCTTCCACTGAGAGTACAGCCTCAACTTTATCTTCTAGAAGCGATTAATCTCCCTAAACATTAAGAAGCATGTCCTGCTTCTGCAGACAAACTAAGTGCATGTCAGTGATCTGGTTTAAGTACGTCTAGCCTTCAACCAAAGAATTGTCTTCTTTTTAAGTGCAAAAGTCTAACAATTAGATATTGCATGCACTCTTTTTTTCCAAGGCAAGAGACAAGTGCTCTGTTAATTAAGTTTTTGTCTCTCTCCTTCTGAAGCATCCAAGAATATAAAAAAAAAAAACATTATTAATTCACACCTTTCAAGTCATCTTTTGAATTTAACATTTTATTATCATGCTGAAGGATTCAGTACTGCTATTGAAAACACCTCTCAGCTGGCTTTGCTGAAATGGCTCTTCAGTGTGTTCATTTGTGCCTTCTAGAGGAGATTAACATGATCACTCAAGCTACAACGAGGTTTACCTCAGAATACAAGGTTCAATAAATGTATATTCAGTTGAAAAGAAACATGCATGAAAAAGGCCATTTTTATCATAGTCTGCTTTAAAATTAAGATAATAAAGTATTAAATATTGTGTCTGGGGCCTTTTTTTGGCAAAACAGTATTGAAAACCAAGTCACTATATATACACAGCAACTTTTTCATATGTTATCATTTCACTCACTCTGTTGATCCCCTATGTAATGTGCTCAGCAATTAAATTTACTATTTTTACATAGGAAGTAATGAGGAAAAATCGTTATTTTTGGAGGACAGGTTTATGGGTTGGAGAGAGAAGCAAGTCCTCACTGGATACCACGATCATGAGATATGTGCCAAATTTGTTCAGGTTTGAACAGATGTTTAGATAAGTGAAAAAATTGCAGCACCTAATTAATTGTCTCATTTTAAAATATTTTACAACTTAAAAAAATTTACAACCTAAGAACGTCATCCAAAAATGCAAAATGATACGCATAGTTATGCGGATGTAACCTGAATTACTAATAAGGTACATAGTTGGAAAACTTTAAGCTTTAACACAAAATATTTGAGCAGAGCAGAAGTTCTTTAACACCCTACATCAAATCAGACAACGTGACTGGATATAAAAATTAGCAATATACTAAAAATGGAGCAATTCAGAAGGGAATCTAGCTGCATGCATCTTAGTTTCAAAATTAAATGATTTATTCTCTTACCATTATTGCTATTCCCCACTTCCTTCTTTCATACTCAGAACAAATTTTTTTGTTCTGGTTTTTACGGGTTTTCAACTCTCTGGTGTTTTCTATTTTAATTATTTTCAAAGGTGTGAACCCATGACTGCAAAAATTGTTTTTTCCTTTCTGAAAGGTCATAAAGCATCCAGAGTTTTTATTTTACTTTGAATTAAGCAATCTAAGAAGTTATTTGTGCCTAAAATTAAGATCTTGTACGTGTAGAGATGATGCAACTGTTTAAAAATAATAAAAAGCATTCTGGCAAGAGTAACCTTATTTTACCTGAAGGTTCACAGGGAGGGGGAGAAAAATGAGGTTTTTACCACCATGGCTGGGCACAACATAGAGAAGAGAAAATAAAATAATAAAAACCAAGACACTTACCCTGTAATTTTGATTTGTAAGACTGTACTTGAAAAACAGATGTAGTTTCCACTGCATACATAGTTATGTATTTCAGATAAATAGTAAGTGCCATCAAGTACAAAACGGGTAAAACAACATTATAGCCTGATGAAAGCAACAGCATGGCTTGGAGACACAGTAGGATTTGGACAGTAAAAGCCACTTTTCAAAGTACCGCAGTTGGAAGTTCAAGGAGACAAAAGGGATAAATGCTGCCAGGCTCCACTGTAATATTTTGTAGCAGCTCTGTTTAATTTAAATACAAATTATCTCATTACTAACATCAAGAATACCTAAAGTAGTTAGCAAGACTCTCAACAGAATAGGGAATATAAAACAGAAATCAATTACAAGAAGTTTGGAATCTGACACAACTCTAAATAGAGGATTACAATTGTTTGATTTAGATGTGCACACATTAAGTGTAGTGGGTAAAGAAAGCAAAGAAAGCTGACTCTCGAGAAACAAGCTCTCATTTCCTATCAGCTACCTGAGAAACAAAGACAAATGATCATTTGACTTGGGTGTGTGTGTTTGTTTTGAATTTTTTTTTTAAAGTCTGCATAGAAGTAACATTGTTCCATTCAGAAAAGCAGGATCTAAAGAAAAATTATTGACCATGTAAAAATGACTGAACTTAGAGGAACTATGAAAGGCTTTTGAAGACTTAACATTCACACAGACAGTTCCCTTCCATATGCACATAGGTTGTTGGAAAAAAAATAAATTTAAAAAAATCTCGTATACCATGGCTAGCAACAATGTTTTAATATGTCTTTCTCTTTTGCCATTTATTTATTTAATAGCTATGGGCCTGGTTGAACAAAGGCTAGAAACTTCAATAACACTCACAAGAGTGTTGCTCAATAATATTATACATAAAAAGAATTATTCTTAATTGACCAGCTTTTTAATACACCAGACACTTTAGAATCCATAGATTTCATTGTTTTCCATGACAGTTCTGATTTGCTAAGCCCAAGAGAGATGGAATACAATTATTTGCTAAAAAACCCCAGAATTTTTCCTGAAATTTAACTGCAGAACATCTTTGAGTTCACCGAAGGGATCACCCTGTGCTTTTCCCTAACCCAACAACATATTTCTACCTTCTTCAAAGTTCCTAAATCATCAAAACACAGAAAGAATAACTACTGTCATAGCCTCTGGAGATCACTAGAAGTCTCAAATGAAAATATTTCTTTCAGAGTGCTGTAAGTCAGATTTCCTGCTCAAAGAGATTAAGATATAAAAGCTCAAGTGAACTCTCAAACATTTTGAGTTTCACATGTTTGTGTGAAAACACACAAATACCACCCTCTGCTTCATCAACAGCACAACAAAACTCAAACCATCCCAATGGTTCAAGCCTGGATTGTTCCTTCTATAATCATTCTTTGTCAGGAGTCCTGAAGAAAACAAGACATAAAACCAGCTGCAGAACTCTCAAAAGTAAAAAGTTCACAAAAACTTTTTTTTGTAGAAATGTCCAGTTGAACAATACGGTAAGTCACTAAAAATTATTTTAGGTGATGTAAGAAGAATCCCACTTCATGTATATACTAGCTATTATACAGTTGGCTGTGACCTTCTTATAATTGAACATCTTATTCTAGCTCACAGTAATAGGACAAGGGGTATGCCCAACAAAAACAGAACTGTTCCACTGTACAAACATGAGGCTGCCCCATGTAGTACATGACTGGAAAACTGCACACAGCAAAATAGCATGTACATGAAAAGAAAAAAAAAAGGAAGGGAAAAGATGAAAAATACCTTAGGGAGGACTATTTCCTGCATAACTGGTGGAAAATAACTCTTCTTATGGTGAGTTAACTTGAATGCCATTCTATGAACTGCATCCTTTGAATTACACAAAAGGTGACCTTTTCAGTATGCTTTGTGAGAGCTTCAGTATTCTTTATGCAAGTTCCCTGGATGTTCAGACCCTTTCCCCCAAAGGTTACTCTGGTCATAATCAGTAAAGAAGACAGCAAGCTATTGAACAAAAGTTAAAGTGGCTGGACCTATTCAGTGCCTTTTTATTTTTTTTTTATTTATATCTTCAATTTCATTTCAGAACTAAACCTGTTTGCAAGAAGTGGCAACTGCACTGGTTTCTGGAAAAATCTCTGATTACAAGAATTCACACCTTGGACCAAGAGATGCATTTAATTATGTCTTTTGAGAGCAAGGTTTTACAGTTGCAACAGATTGGGTAACTTCTGGGACCAGACTGCCACAAGTTTTGGAGAAACTACATAAGTTCTGTAATCATAAGAATTAAAAATCCACACTGTGCATGGCTTTGTCTCATGGTATGATGCCTAGACATCTGATAAGGTACAAATTTCTATTCCTGTGGATGCAGCTGAGAAATCCTGTGATGTCTAAGTGGTAAGCACACATTTTTTTGCAATAATAGATTAAATACTGAGGGAAGAGTTGAGTAGGAATGATCACATAAAGTTTTCTTTCCTAAGAACTAAACAACATGTTTAACTAGATATGTTTGCAGATAGCTATAAGTAAAATACAACTTTTAAATTAAATACAACTTTTTTAAATTAAAACACACCTTATTGTGAAAACTAAGATTTTAGTCTCTTAAACAGAAAATAAAATCCACAATAAAAACAGAACAAAAAAACTCCTTCTTCAACAATCTTTTCTTCTGTGCTTATCCATACCATAAAATAGGCCTGACTTCTTTTGTTTGTTTGGGTTTTGGGGTTTTTGTTTGGTTGGTTGTTTTTCTTAAATTGAAGCTGACTCATGATACATTTAGATTTTTGGCCTGCTCCAGTTTCTTTCATTGAGATTTATAATTTTGTGCTCAACAGTTTATCTTTCAGCTGTATATAATTTTAAAATTGCACAAATTTACTAGAACCTTCAGACCCCTCCCATTTTACAAAACACAAGCAAGCCATATGGCAGCCTGGAGAACAAACATCAAAGTGTTATAAACCTTTTAGTTCTGGGAATTTTATGTACTTCTTTCCTTCTAGCCTTCCTCCCTTCCCAAATAAAATATGTATTATTCTCACAGGTGTTTTTCAGCAACAAGAACACATCTATCAATTTAACACTTGAGAAAAATTCATATCTACCTTTCTCAGCAATCCCAAGCCTGCAGACCCAAGTCTTTTCAGAAGGATTGAACTGAATTTGTAGGGAAAGACAGAAAGAACCCAAGGGGACTCTTCTAATTGATTTTTTTCCAAAAGTGATTTTTTCTTTCCTTCTATTTTATACTTCTTTATACTTCTGCTTCCAAGTGAGCAGTACTTTAAATTTGTCAAAGATATTATTTCATTTACCATATGCTAAACATCCCCCCAATCAATTTTTTCTTGGACACGTCCAGCTTCCCATTCCTCATTTACCTGAGCATCACAGATAACCACCATTAGCTCAGTCTCCTTTTTGCCTAAAACATTTGTTTCTTCCATCGTAACAGGCAAGATATTCAAACTTACATTTGTTAGTTCTGAAGCTGCAGAACTTGTAGTCTAAACTCCTTACCTTTACTGGTACCTTTTTCAGTGTCTTTTCCTTAATGGTTTCTGGGTATAGCACATTACACAAAACTAAATTTACAATTTTAGCTCAAAATATGTATCAGTGAAAATTATTGTTCCTCCACTCACAAAAATACAAGAATTGACATAGTTAGTTGCAAGAAATTACTAAGATATTTTTAACTTCAAAGTCAAAAAATACTGAAGGAATCAAACCACACTTCAAAAATAGATACATCTAGACCTGGAAAAGAAGCTGGACTGGCTGTTGTAAATTTTAAAATATTGCTTGTGTTTCTCACTCATTTAAAATGCATGCATCATACCAGTTTATAAATACTGAATTATCTATAGCAATCAGCATTTTCTATAAATATCATATAATATGCTGAGTTGGAAGGCACCCATCAGGTTTACGAGTCCAACTCCTGGCCCAATGCAAGAATCACACCATGTGTCTGAGAACATCATCCAAACACTTCTTGAACTCTAACAGTCTTGGTGCCATGATGACTTACTTGGGGAGCCAGTTCCAGTGACCAAGCTCCCTCTGGGTGAAAAACTTTTTCCTGATATATAACCTAAACCTCTTCTCACTCAGCTTCATGCCGTTTCCTTGAGTTGAAGATGTTGAAGAGAAGTGGGCCAAGGAGAGACCCCTGTAAAATCCCACTAGTGACTGGATGCCAGCCTGATATTACTCCATTCACTATAACTCTTTTTGCCCTAGCTGTGAGACTTTTGCTCATCCTTTATCATATACTCAATTCAAACACAAAGAAGAAGAGATGCCAGACCTCCATTTCCATATGTATATTAAACATGAACTAAGTGAAGCTTAATACTATTTATAACCAGGTGGTATTAACATGAGAGAACATTCAGGCCCTCACACTACCATATTTTTTCTCTCCTCTTGCCCCACCTCATCCAAGAATGAAAAATACACAAAGATGCATCTTCACTAGTCATCCAAAAAAATTACATTGTGAATTTCACAAGAGCAATGCACATTTAAAAAGCCTGGAGTAAAGCTCTACCATGAATTAACTTCTAAAAATAAGACAAGCAAGAGCTTTTAATACATACCCTCAGACACGCTCTGGTGCTGTATGTTTCTGTACCCACCTCACCAACGCTAACTCTTTAGGGAGAACTCTTAAAGGTCTCCTCAAATTTCAACTCCCTCTCTCAGTACCACTTCAACGGAGAGTATCTTGAATGGCATACAGTGCATCATTGCCCTGGAATCAACACTAACGAGCCACACCTGACAACACTGTCTTCACAGGTGAGTGTTATTAGCATTTCAAACATCCTGTATAAGGCAGTTGAACTGAATCTCCCTTTAAACACTTCCTTTGCTTTCCCAACTAATGCTAAATTTCTTTTCAATTTGACAGCAATTTAACTTGTAGAAAGATAGCTTACAAAGATTAATATACAAGGCAGCATTCCACCTGCCTTACCTCTAAGACATTAAGAGAGGAGATTCATGAGTGTTTATAGTTAATTGGTATGAAGTTCAAATCTTTCTGCTTAGGCAAATAGCAAATGTTAAGTTCACTTTTATAGGACAGTCTTACACAAGGTCACTTTGAGTGACCACTAGATGGTCACTATCTTGTCAATGTAGAAAAAACTTGGCCTGTTTATCTGCAAAAGGAAGGGCATTCATAAACATAACCTGAAATAGCACACTAGTCAAAATAGATGATATTGCTATAACTTCATAAAGAACAATGCTCTCCATTGACGTCATCAAATCTTGGAATACTAAACAGCCTCTGTTTGCATAACAGACATGATTTTGAGACTAATAACTAAATTTTTTTTTCTCTAGCCACAGTTTTTAGCTCTCTAGTGAAAAAAAAATAACTGTAGACAAATTAAACAGAAGATATAAGATATTGTAGAGGTAGAAAATGTTAAAGGGATTAAGAAGCAATTGATAAAGTATTGAATTAGAAAAAAATAAATAAATCCACCCAAGACCACCCAAATGTAATGATGCAAATAAACCTTCCATTTCAAAAGTCTTCTCCTAGAAGGAAATACTATAGAAATATCTCACCATCTACACAGCTAATAGCTACTGTTTAGCAGTATATCAAGTCTCGTGCATTTCTGTTTCTTTGTATTCCTCCTGGCCTGTCTCTTAGAGGCAAGTCAATGAATAGCTTCCAAGAGAAAAATGAAGCTTCTTCCCCCCGCCCCCCCCCAGATGCTTAACACACTTTACATCAGTACAGCAGAAGACCCACTCACTCAAGAGGAATACAAGGCTGAGAGAACTGTTTATCATCCCAAGAATGTTCAATATCTCAAAGACCAGAAGCAGCAACGCAAAGTTAGACAGGAGCTAAATCAGGAGAGAAGAGCACATACACAACAGCAGAGTTTCTTTTACCTGTTTGCAAACCTGAGGATACATGTAGACTGTGAGAAGTAGCAATGAGAGATAATTAATTCCCTCTTCAGCTTCAGGAAAGAGCTGTCAATTACATTCAGCAATTAAACCTGGTTCTAAATCCTCTGTTCTAGTGCAAATGTGGAGGAAAATTAGTAGCTATATTTGCATCATAATGTATTGTGCTATCAGACTGGCAGAATTCCAAACAGACATTTACTAAAATATTCTATTAGATGTGAGTTTGTAATACTTTCACTAAAAGCGTAAAGCCTTCATGGTGATAAACTACGATTTCAAAATAGTCCACTAAGCTCTTCAATATAGCCTGTAGGAGAATTAGGACTGAATGCCAGCAGGTCTTTGGAAGATACCTAGATATTTTTTTTAAACTTAACAAAAGGGGCTTCATGCAGAATGCAAGTTTATGTCTCTTTTAGTGATGAAATGAGGAAGACTACAGAGTTTAAATCATGGAACATGAGTGGTACAAAGCTCTCTTTCTTTGAGATAAGGAGTACAGTCCACATATTTGGGGTCACAAGCTTCAAAATACAAATTCCTGGTGGAATTTCAGTTTATTAAGTTGTAAAAGTAGAAAAACATCAGAAAATAAGATTATCTGAAGCATGATAACATCACTACTACCTTCAATCACTCATCAATTATCCTTTGCTTACTACTTTGTAAGAAAGAAGAGGTAACCAAAAGGGTTGCTATACTACAGGCAATATTTAAGTACTTGTATAGTAGTTGCCATTTATTTACACGTTTTCCTGCATCACCCAAATTGCTCATGATTACAGCATTTCTGTATCAGTTCTACAAGTGCCTTCAAAGCCTGAGGTGATTTGAGGGGTGGTTCATTTTGAAGGTTGGCAAAAATCCCTAGGTATACTGAGCAATATCTCTTTCATTGTAAGGTGACATACTACATAGCTGGCACCCACAAATTACTGTAGAATTATACAAACTTTTCTTTTTCATTGTACAGTTTAAGAGCAAAGAACACCCTAATATTTTGTTTAGATTTGCTTTACCTCTTGTAAGCTGGATTTATCCCAGGCAGTTTACATCTAGATTCCCACCTTCTCTCCTCACAGGAGAAGAATTCGTAAGGCCAACTTCCAGCTGAGGACCAAAAAGGGTTTAGAATTGAAAATGCTGAAAGACCACAGGCTATTGGCATGGAACAGAGAAGAGGAAGATTCTGTGGGGAGAGTGCTGGAAGCAGCACAACAGGAGATGAAGGTTACTTTTGCAGATGTACAGTGTCAGTTGTCAGGCTTATTTCTCCATTTCACTACACCAAAGAGAAAACTTTTGTACCCAGCTGAGTGGCAAATAAGATGGGGAACTAGCATACAAAGCATCTTGGACTTTTAAGATGCAGTTCTTCTTTGAACAAAGGAGAATAAGAAAGGATTTTTCTTTTCTCCCTCAAGATCAAAACAAAGATTTTAATTGCTGAAGGTAGTTATCTACTCTTTTTGACCTTTCCCACTGTAATGTAATCTGAGATAAATAGCTCAAAGGACATCTGGTAAAAGCATGCTGAAGTTCATGAGCTTTAATACATACCCACTGATTTTTTCCCCTTTAGCAGTTGCTTGTTCTATAATCTAAGACATACTACTAACTGTCAGAAGTAAGTGTGCTCATACCAACAAGCACACTACATGACTGTTTGGGGGGGTTTGTTTGCTTGATTTTGTTTTTAATACAAATATAACACAGTTTCTGTTGGTGTGATTTTTCATTGAATACACGTGGACCCTCCAAGTTCCAATTTTCATTCAAATTCACTCTCAGAAACTGCTGCATTATGATGAGGATACTACATATCACTGTAGTCAGCCTCTGGAGCGGTGAGTCCTGTAGAACAAGAGCACAGTAAAGCCATTCAGAGAATAGAGTTTTTAAAGATGAAAATGGTTGAAAATATTTGAAAGGATATCTGAAAGCAGAGGAAACAGATATTTGACAGTTCAAGGCAAGAAAAATCCTTCTCTGCTATGGGATGGAACATGATCAGGAAGGAAGAGTTGAGGAAAGGATGCAATTATTAAGAAGAAAAAAAGAAAAAAAACCAAACAAGTTAAAATCTAGGTAGGCTAGTTTTCACATCTACAGACACCAATACAAAGCCAAAGATCCCTGTCGGTCGGTCAATAACTAAACGTTCTCAGCTTGGGGGTAAAAACTGAGACATTTTATTGATACTCGCGTTACAATATATAGAGCAGAGAAACGGGGTATGTTAATGAGGGGGTAAGA
>JAWWMP010000116.1:64212253-64268090 GCA_035047865.1 Dendrocincla tyrannina
TAGGACCTTGGGAGAGTCTTTCCAGATATTGGAAAGGGGAGGAAGGGATTACAGACAGCTGCAAATTGTCCGTCCTTATCCTGGTCATTATCCTTGAAGATTCTTATCTCATCGAAGGGAGTAAATTCTTTCTTCATTTACTGCCCATGGTTTATTGCTCAGGCCCTTCAGATATCCATTTGTTAGCAACTTTTTATCTTCTCCAACACATCCCCACTTGCAGTGGGAGAAGTACCAAATATGTCTAGCAGATAGTGCAATATTTGCATGCTGGATCACATGAAAGGGGCCCAGAGGGGGCTGCAAGCACTACTGCATGTCACAACACTCAGCACACTGCTTGAGACATGTGACTCCTTTAAGACACACAGGCTGCAAGAAGCAGCATAGCTCAACTCACCTCCATGTGGCTGACAGATTCAGTCACTCCAAATGGCTTGCATTGGTCTCCTGGTGACCTGAAGCTCCTCAGAACAGGAACCTTAAAAACTTGAAGATCCATGGGTTGAATTGTAGATGTTCTATACTAATTTATTTTTTTTTTTCATTCCCTTTCTCAAGTGTTTGGGCAAGAAATTAGAGAAAATATCTTTCAGTTAAGCTATACTGATATTTATGAAACACTGTGCTTGAAGGCACCAAAAGCAAATTCTTTTCTGTCAAGAAAGTAAATAAAATGTGGACAAAAGTCCTCTCTTGTCTGCTCAGCTTCATTACAGGTACAAGTCCATGATGAGTTGTTACAATTTGGTTCTTCACTGTGTGCAGAGATACAGCAGAGAAAAAATAGAGATGTAAGAATATGCAGTAAGTGCAGATGAACAGAGACAAAAAATGGAGCAATATCAGCTCAAACAGAGCTAGAGGCCTGTTAATACAATCTTTTGTTCATGGTTTGAAAGAGTCCCCAGGTAAGTGGAATCTTATACATGCTAAAGTTCATAACTGTGGTTAATACAGTTTTATCATCTTTAAAATGTATGAGTTCCCTGATAAATAAAAACATCTGTTTGGTCTTTGGAAGCTTTTCTCAAACACCTACACAAGTCATATTAACATGCTTCTCCAGTAAATCTCCAGGGGAAACCTAAATGCCTACTGAAATTCTAGAAGGACTGTACTTTACTGATAAAATTGAGAAATAGTTTAGTCTCTACTTTCCTGCTCTCTACGTCTTCACAGTGCCATATTGTTATATACAGCAAGGAGATAAGAGGGTATTACTTACCAGATCAGTGATTATGGGGTCAGAACCACCTTGTGGGGTATGTGTGCATGTGTGGAGGGGGAAGGGATGGGTCAAACCTCATGATGGTGGGGTGACGTCGTATCCCTCATGGCAGGCCCTGGAACCCACAAGAGGAAGCCCTGGAGTAGCTGTCAGTCACAAACAGCCCGGGAAAATTATAACACCCCACACCTCCTGGAGCCCCTGACCCAGCTGGGATTGGCAGGGACAGTGAGAACACTGCCCCTCATCCTGGCTTGGAACCCCAGAGTGGCCAGGGGGTCAGAGGCCCTTCCTGGTGGGTTTGGCTAGAGAGACCAGAGCAGATAAAACCAAAGGCATAGGGGTAGCACGTGTCACAGCCCTGCCACCTGCACGTGTGAGAGCTGGTTTGCCACAAGGTTTCAGTGGTAGCTATTTGATCTGTCTCTCCCTCTTCCTCCTTCTCTCTTCTTTCTCCCTCTGCTTCTCTTTCTTTGCTCCTTTCTTGATGCTTTGGGTGTCTTGGAGCTGGAGGGATTCGATTTTGACTTTAGTATTGTGGATTGATTAGATTTTGACTTAAGTGTTGTGGATTAATATGTGCTGGGTTGATACTGTGGTGGAATATTTTGCCTAGCTTGTGTAGTGTCCTTTTTGAACTTTTGCCAAGTTCCCTTATCTTCTCCCCTAAATTAGTAGAGAAACCCCTTGGGAACAAGTCCATGGCTTGATGCCGTCTTGAGGTATTAAAGAACTCCTGGCTGAGCCGTGACCCTGCATCTCCTGTGGCTGGAGTGTTATGGAAAAGGAAACAAATTTCAAAATAGAACTGAAAGTAAACACCTCAATACTGCACACAACATATTTCGTGAGAGATATGAACTCATTCAGGTATCAGAAATCTCACTACACTTCAATGAAAGAAGAGCATTAAATCAGTTATTATGCTGGCTAAATTCCCATTCTGATAATTACATTCTTAGAAACTCAATCTCCATTGCAATTTTCACCGGCTATAACAAAATTATGTACGTATATTTAAGTATCACCATACTACCTAAACACCTTCTAAATGCCCTTAAACTTGTCCTGCAAAGACACAGATCCTCTTTGGAGGCACTGGTTGTTATCTTGCTCACTGTAATGGGACTTGGAGGAGGTACTCCAAGATATGGTACAATTGTCTGCATTAAAACACACATATGGAAGTTCTGGTGTACGTTCTCTAAGGACATTACAATTACTAGATTAAGTTGATTTGGGACATACATTCTCCTAAGTCTTTAAATCAGTTTGTGAATAAAACTTTTACCTTCTTCATGAAGTGATGAAGACCAAAACATGAGAAGTTTTTTACCTGGTGTCAACCTCAGTTGCACAGCCGCTAACAAATAGGCAGTAGAGGGCTCAGTGCCCCCTCATGTAATTTTTCTTAGGGCATATACTATGGCTAAAAGATGTGTTAAATTTGTTCACTGTATGTTTATTCTAAAAGAATGATGTAGGTTCAGAAGCAGCATCCCTGTGATCACACAGTGTTGCAGTGATGCTCATGCAGCAACAGGTTTTGCTTCCGCATCGCAGCAGCTATTTCTCTGTGTCATTTCACTGCACACTGTGAACCAAATGGTGTGGGTCATCATTAGTTCAGAAATCATGATTTGTTTTCTTTAGCTAGTCTGTTTGATGCAATGGAAAAGTGATTGCTTCTAGTCTCTCCATCAGGTTTTGATTAGGGTTTGATTTTGTTTTGTTTCTGCCCAGAGAAACAGACCAGAAAATTGCAAATAATAAATGACATTCAATCGTTACTGTACTATTTTCCCATTCAACACAGTTTTGAGGTCTTTAGTGTAAGGTACTAAGTTCATATGGATCCTTTGTCTCATCAAATATTCAGAAGTGTTTAAGGCTCTACACGTAAACTTAGCCCACTCTGCCTAGGTATTTCTTGTATTGTTAAAATAAATGTGGCCATCAGAAGAGCTAATGGACTTCTGATCAAAAATGCACTGGAACCACCATATTAGAAACAGCTGAAAATGAGAAGCCCAAGAATGAAGTTATTTGACACAAATAATAGAGAAGGAAAACTTCTAAGTCCTGTTCATTAGAGTTTGATTGGTGCCCCAAAGCATCATTGTTTATCTTCATTTTGAAAAGAGAGACTCTTTAAAAAAATATTTTATGTAAATAACAATATTCACAGCTCCATAAAACTTCATCTGTAATGATGTTATTACATTGGGTTTTATAGTTTAATTATGCACTGACTTCAAGTTGCTCCTTTTAAATGTAGTGCCTTTCACTTTCAGTGAATGTTTCCATGTTATTTTTTTATAAAAGGATGCAAAACGAAATCTTTTTCACCCTTTTCCCTCAAAAATTTTACTTTTGGAAGGAAAGGAGACTGTCTGTGGGGTTTTTTTTTTTGTTTGGTTGTTTTTTGGGAGGGTTTTGGGGGCAGTGGGGGAGAACGGTTTATTGTTTTATTTTTTATTTTTATTGTGTTGCACACTTCAATTACTACTTTAAATCAAGGAAGTTTAAATCTCTTCTTTACCATTCTCTCCTTACATGGATGTTGCTTTCCACCTCCCATTTTTCTTACCTCTCTACAGCTTCTGTAGACTATTTCCCTCCCTCCCCCCAATATATGGAAGCAGCAGAGAACCCTAACACCCAAGGAGTTGGTTACTTAGTCGTATACTATTTGATAGCACTTTATTTTTTTTTTTTTTTTATGGAAGGTTTCAGTTTTAAAACCACAGATATGTGTGTCTAGAAACAGACATTGCGTTATCACACACTGGCCAAGAACAGACTAATTTCTATCATCATCTGTACTTCAAATGACAATTGAAGATTTTAGTAGGCAGGAGGAGGGAAAAAAAAGAAACAAAAAGGAAGAAAGTGACTTTTTCACTCTTGATTTCTTCCCAGCTCACTGCAGACTAATGCAGTGTGAGAACTCTAAAAGTGGCATCCTGGCAAAAACATCTTGTGATAATACCTTACAGCAAAAGCTCCTGTGCTCAAGGCAAGCACAAAGACTAATTGTCCAACTTTGAAATAAAATACCCCTTCACTTCTCAAGCTCTTTCTTTTCCTTCAGAAAGGGTTTAGAAGTTCTGAGGAAAGTGATGTCCATTTGCAACTCAGTTGCTTTCTATCACATGCCAGTAATTCAGCTCTTTCCTTGTCTCCTAATCTACTCTTAACTGTGTAAGAAATAAGTTCTGTGTCAAATAGTCCATAATTCTGCTTTATCTAAAATATATGCAGTCACCAGTTACTTTTCTAAAGCCGGAAAATGTTACATCAATTGACTCTAATGAAGGAGTCATAGAGTCTCCAAGGAATAAAAAGCAGTGAATAAGTCCTGTGTATGTTTTAGTAAGAAAAATTGACCAGGACATAAGGGACCTCAGCTCCTCTTCAGCCTCAAAATATGCCATTACATAACAAAATGTTCTGGCATCTAAAATCAATCTTAAAACTCTCACTGATCAGTCCTGACCAATCTAGAAGTGTAATATTCTAAAATAACATTTATTGTGTTAGTATTAAGACTTTCTTTTCTAACTATTGCAACCATATACAATGGGAATAATAAGGAAATATTGACTGGGACTTGCTTCTAGTAGCCTTAATTTTCCTTTAGTTATCACCCGCAGACACGCTCATGTTGAGTGGTTCAAAGTACCAACTATACAATAAGTAGGGATCCACAATAGCTATCTACTTGCTATATAATACATGTTCAGGATTTGTAACATAGTATATATAGTAAATCTGACAGTGAAACCAAATATTTACATCTCTGCTGAAATAGCAGCAATAAAAATGGATGTAATTAGTCTGCAACTGAAAGTTTAGTGAGAAAAAAAAAAGTGAATAATGAAAAAAGTGATTTTACTTTTCTACATGCTAAAAGTGACCATAGGAGAGGGACAAGTTTTTGTATTCTCATGTTTTATGTGTCATTTGAGCCATCTGGCTGGCAGTCAGAGCAACTAATCTGTCATTCTCTTCATCTCCACAAGAGAGGAATACAACTTTATTTTCCTATCATAATGTCTACTGATGGAACAAGACATAAAAGCTTTTACCTGGAACAGAGCCTGGGAAGACCCCAGTGACAGCCTTCATGGCATTTCAACTCAGTATTTGAGCAAGAGCAAATGGCCAGCCCACAGCTGGTGACAGCTCTTTGCTGCTTGTCAGAGAGGAATCTGACAAGCAAGAGCACATGAGAAGGTTCAACTACAATGTTTTTACTGAACCTAAGCCAAGATTTCTAAACTGAGACATGATGATTTATCTGGTCAGAACAGTCAGTTCAAGATTTTAACCTACAGGATGCTGCAGAACAAAAATCATGTTCATCCTTTCTGTTTCTTCAACAGGATTATGATCCCACACATATCTGGGAAAGGTTATCCTCTCCCTTAGAACCCCTTAAAAAGTAGGTAACAGTTCCTGGCATATTCCTTCCTTAAGGCTACACTTTTGTTTGTCCTATACAGAAAATATTTACCTGGAAGATACTGAGCAACATGTATTCTAGACAGGGGGGGCTACAGCCTTTGCCTCATTGTTTTCTGCGTTGCACAGGCTATCCACCAAATATAATTTAACTTTTATGACAATTTGCTTCTTTTCCTCTTTTGCCCTGCCTGTGAATTGCAGTTGTGGGTTGTAGACATTGTGTAGTGAGGTTCCAGAGTAGTTCTGGGTACTGGTGGGTTTATTTCAACCTCTGTGTTGTAATCCAGACAGATCTCTAAGACAGATGATCTCTTGTAATTTTCAGCCTTTGCCATGACATTTATAGAAATAATTAATCTCTGTCCAAACCATTTAATTCAGTTCTTTAAGTGGTGTTAGGGTAAAAATGACTGCAGAAACATACACAGTGAGGTAACTTCTTGTATTTTGAATGAAAATCCTTACTGTGATAGAGATAAGATTTCAACCCCATCATCAGCACACTTGAACTTTTTTTCTTATGAAAACAGATTCCAGGTCAGAGGCAAGACAGAAAAAAGGAGATCGTAATTCACAAAAGTTTGTCTCTGTTGACATGGATACAAAAAGTGTATGGAACTGTCTGTGATGAGCCTTCCAAATGATTTAAATACAGCAATTCTTTCATCTTATGGTGAGACACTATTGCCTCTACACTGAACAGCTTTCACACGTGTCCCCCTTGCACTCTTGTACTAAATACCTGCTGCTCAGCCCTGTCCTAGGCAGCAGACAAAGCTCTCTTTTCCCCATAAGAGCGGTGGATCAATGGTATCTGCATATAGCAGCTTCCACCACTGGCCTCATTTTGTGACCAACTTACAAAAGGACAGTGCTGTAGTATTTATTCTTTCGCATATATTTTCACTCTTGTGGAAGGCTTTTCCAGTTTTAGATAGGGGAAGACAAAGCTGTCTCCAAAGCACCTCTCTACCTACAGTTGTGTCTTATTTTGAATATGTAGAAATTTGAAGAAAACAGCAGCAAATACCTTATACCACTGAAGAGTTTATATTTTCAATTCCTTCCTCAAAACCAGTCTCTGTTTCTACCCATTACATTGCAATTTTCACAGCAAAAGGGAATCTCTATTCATTAGTCCCATATGCCCCAATCCTGGAAAGTTCTTGTTAACAAAGCATTATCTCTACATTTCTTGTTAAGGAGGAACAAGAAAATGAAAAATATGTTCTCCTTTATTTGAAATTCTGCCATCTTAAATTCTGGTTACATAAAATCTAGTTTGAACGGCAGCACTGGGAACAATTACTGGTGCTTGAGGATGTGAAATAAAATATTTCAGACTGATGATTCAAGCACAGAGAATATCAACACCACATGGGTAGTGTATGCTGACTTGCTGTCTGTAGAATTCAGTTTTCTTAATATATACAGTATCATACATTTGCACCTTCAGCATGAAGGTTTTGTAAAAATCTTAGGATACCTTTAAATCAAGATACCATATAGAGAATATTCAGAGTCTAAAGATTCAGCCCATAAAAGAAAGCAGTCATCTTTTGTTCATTCTTCCCTTTTTGCCTATTGCCTTTACCCTGCTATTCCAGATCTAAGTCCTTACGTCTACTTCAGACTCACGTACACCTTTTCTTCCCTGGTGTAATTAATTTTGGTACTTAATCCCCACATGTGTGGTTAAGCAACACTTATTTTAGTTGTTTGTGAGATACAGTTCATTTACATCTTAGTCATCAAACAATCAACATATGACAATAGAAAAACTGTCAAAACCAAAACCAAATTACTTTACTCAAAATTCACTCTAATTATTAAGTTAAAAAGATTAATTAGTGAACTACTTATAAGCTACTTGTGCTAAAAAAAATACCAAATTCTCATAAGGAATATTCAAAATTTAAAGCACAAAGTATCAAGAGAACTCAAAGTATATTTAATATATGAACAAGTCAACAGTACTGTGCTTAAGGTAATAGTGTTTTGAACAAGACTGTCTGTCTATTTAGCGATTCTAAAGAGTCGCTATTTTTGTCAGAGAAAAAAAAAACAAACACCAAAGTTTGCTTAAAGTAAGACATCTCTATGTTGTGTGTTATTATAGGTTAACTTGAATTAGATGATAATATAATAGTAACCCCTTAGCATTTAGTTCGCTGTTGAACAGCCATAGTTTAGTTATACAGTGGGATAGCTACTGCCACTGTATGCTTTTCTGGAATATTTGAAATGAAATTCATAACACATAATGAAAGATTTACCATACATTTATAATGCCTTAGGCAAGTCCATCATAAAACGCCAGTCTTGTCAAAGATATAGTGCTGTTGGAAGTTGAGTGACTGGAAGACAACAAAAGTTAGCACTTCCATCTCAAGTCAGTTGCAGCTTTCATGTTGTTGTCCACTGAATCTTGTTTGTCAAAGTTATTCTCTTCCAACAAAGAAACTCTCCGTTCCACTAGCATTAGAAATAATCAGGATCATCTTTTAGTAAAATTGAGCAGTAATCCCTACCTAACCCAGGTCTTCCTGTTTGAGTGCCTAGCTGATTAATGCCCAGGTAATTTTTAGACTTCCATTCTGTTATAGGCTGTCTTTATGAAAAACCTGAGAATATAATTTCTGTCTCCTGAATAACAAGAGATGCAACTGTATCCATGGTTTCTGTTTCCCATGTATTTAATTAAATCTGGTAGATTACAGAATATTTTCTAAAGGATGTTTCTGAGTCAAGATGATTCATTTATATCAATGATGTTGAATATAATGGCTAAATGTTCTAAAATATTTAACTATTTCCTCACAGAATATATGTGATGTTTCCCAGCTAATTTCCATAGAAGTTCTATCTTTTACTAAAATACGTATATGTAATGCTGCTGTAAGCAGAAAGGAAAGTTACATACACAATAGCTGGAAATTAGAACTAAGAAATGGTGCACAGACCCCACATTGCTTTATATACTTCAATACCTTTTAACCTTCTTTTCCTGGTAGGATGAACTCCTTCACTTTCAAAGGGAAAAGAGTGTTGGCTAACAGGCAGTTCTGAGACACTGGAATATTTCTTACAATCATATTAGTAACTGTAAAAGGAAAGACTAAGAAATCTTTTAAAACCTTGGGAACAAAGTTCATATCATCAAAACTTGGACTGTATTAAATGGGCAAATTTACAGAGGCAATTTTAATCACTGCAGGCAAGGAGTGTTCCTCAGAGGACTTTAAAAGACCTTAATTGGATCCTTCCTAGTACAGCCTGCTGAGGGTTAAAATCAGAGCCTATGAGAGATACTCACTGAGGAGAAATTCTGAATCATTGCAACTATGAAAAGAAGAAAACATATATTAAAAATAATTTAAAAAAAGACAAAAGAGTATAAGACAGAAATTTTATGAGACACACTGAAATTATATGAATATAATTTCAGTTGAATGTGTAATAATAAAGATAACTTTACTCACTGCTCAACATGTAGAGAAATTTGATTCCATTTAAATTGAGGGGGAAAAATTCCCAAATTTCAAACTCTGAATGATAGCAAGCAGAGCTACCAACAGTAGCATCACAGTCCTGAACCCCACAACTTGGAGGCAGCGTGCCTGCTGGCTGCAGAGAATAGGATTCTGGAATTAGGGCCCTAAACAGGGACCAGCAAGAGCAGAAACCCATTCCTGCTAGGAAAGTTGACTTGTTGCAGAAAACCTGTCTGGGACTCATTGAACAGCTGAAACTGGAATCAAATTGTTTTATGGAAATGATTCAAATGACTACCACCCACTTTTCCCCCCACTGTCTCTCAACATGTTTCTGGCACTTCACTAAGAAGATAGAAATAGTATTAATTAGGTTTACAAGTTTCCAACAGGAAAATTAATAAATCTGAAGACTATAATATTCTAGCAACATACATATAATAAGAAGAAACACATCCATGACTCTTGGACTTCCTTTGGTTTCTCTGTTGCATCACCGTCCATCTAGGAACAACTACCATCTAATAGATCATGTGAGGAAAGTTGCAAGTTTACAGAAATTTTCTCCATGGGGGTAACAGTGGACACTTCTTGCTTCAGTCTTTCCCCCTTGATCTCTTTGTTTTCCCTATCCCTCTCACTTGCTGTGTGCTGAAACCTGAGAGTGGGAGTCAATGTGGTGGTGACCAGCAAAGGACAATCAGTAATGGGGCATTTTCAGGCCCCATTACCGATTGTCCTTTGCTGGTCACTGTACTCAGTGGGGATGTCTTTCTCTTTAGCATAACTCTCATTTCATTTAGCTATTTTCTGAGCTCTTCCTTATTTAATCAGCAATGTAAAATTCACATCATGGAGGAGTCACCACATTTACTGTTAATAGTTTTTTAAGAAAACAGAGGAGAACTTGTAGAGCGCCTTCTGGCTGTATGTTTAATCTCTTTTGAGATTTTCCCACTTCCACTCCAGGAACTCTTGAAGAGCATTTTATGAAGAACTTTTTCGTGCCTCTCAATTCCTTTAATAGACTATTCCTGAAGAATTAAACCTCTGGTTTAAGTCTTACCCTTTGAGGGAAAGACACAGTTGAACTTGGCACAGATCTTGTAGTCAGATATCCGAATCAGAAAGGTACTTTAGTCATAGCCAGCACAAGACTGTAAGACTATTTTTAGAAAAAGAGTTTCTACCCAAATATAATATTCCAAGTTCAGCACAGAACACTGTCTGCTTTTACTGAACTCCATATTTCTGCCTCTGGTTGGCAATTAACTCCCACGTTCCCCTTGTCATACATCAAAAGCACAGTGGTAGTTAGGATCAGAGGAAGAAGGATAGCAGAGAGCTCAGTAGGGACAGATGGACTCCAAAATGCAAACAATTTCCATGCCAGAGTGTGACAATTTAAAGCTTTGCTGCAGTTTCCATGGTAGCTGCAGCAACCACTGGACCAGGGCAGCCAAAGAGGCTCAGGCAAGAAGAGAGACAGCTCAACAGCAACTGGTGTGCCATGAGACTGCTTCTCAAGGTGAGCCTGGAGAGGGGATGACCTATTGGCAGTGCTTAGCTGCAGCTTGAACAAAAGCACCCTTAGAGTGCAGTCTGTTTTCCCTTAGAGGAAATGAAAATGGAGCATCAGCTGCAATCCATCATGATGCAGTTATATTCCTTTCTTAATGCCAGGGGGAACTTGTTCAAGCACCTTTCTGTTTCATTTTTCTATTGTCTTGTTCCCATATGCCAGCCCTGTAATAGTAACCCAGTTGCCTGAATACAGTGTGGGGATTGTTGCCTGGACACCAACCAAGAGCAGTCCATGGCGTGGGACTTGCTCAGCATAGCCAGCAAGTGCCTCTCTCAGAAGGATCAGGCAGCCAGACTAGCAACCTTCCATTTGTCCCTCTGTAGAAGTCATTTTGTTTACCTTTAAACATGTTTACCTTTAAACATGTTTACCTTTAAACATGTTTACCTTGCATGTGGGAGCCAGAGAAACAAAGGATAGGAATTAAGTGGTCTTCTTTTCTCTTTTGGCAAAACAGTTTTTGTCTGCTTATCAGTATCAGATACTCTTTTCTTTGCCTGGGGTTGATCCCACAGCCTACCAGTATTTCTCTCAGAATAAGAATATAGTTCCTGAACTAAGAAAATACAAATAATTCATTCAATAAAATATTTTAAGTTGAATTATGAAAAACATAGCATGATAAGGAATAAAATGTCACCTTAACTTTATTTAAGATTAAGTTGCCCTGAACCAAAAATGTCTGTATCATTGCTAAGGTGAGAATTTTGTGCCTCGATTTTCTGCAAGCAGACTACACAGAAGCAGGAGCTGAGATGACAAACCCAGGTGTATGGAAAAGCACAAGAACATACCTTAAGACAAATGAGAAGTGAGATTCAGGACACCTTCTTTCATGCTTAAAATAAAATTTTGATGAAATTATGGTCCATGAGTACAAATAAACCCACCTAGCTGGGACACACAGTCATTTGCAGTCACCTCATCCCTGACCCACTTAAAGCTCATGAGGCTTTTGCCTGTCAGCCTGAGATTTGTCTGGGCAGCCAGCTTCAGTGTCTGAGCACAAGCAAACACATCAAGTTGTAAGACATTAGTTATTGTATGCATGACACACAAGAACAGTCCTGTACAAAGTGAAGGCGGCTGGAGTCATTCCTGAAATAGTGCTGCTGCTTTCATTAAAGTAGTCAGACACAGGATGGAAGTGCTCTGTTCAGCTCCTGTCTTACCTTCAGGACATTCAAAATGCTATTCCACTTCCAACCATTGCGTACTGTCTCTTCACCTTGTGTGCTGAGCATCAACTGCTCTGCAGGCAAGAAACAAAATGTCACTGCACAAGAAGAAGCTCTACAAAGCAATACTTCTGTGAGAAATTCAGTTCTCTGGCCATCTAATATAAAATTAAAAAAAAAGTATAAATCTTAGGTGTAGCTTTTGAACCTTTTCAGTGACAAGTACCTATGTTTCAGGAATGCTGCACTTATGTCTGCAGTGACCCAGTATCTACTCCTGAATGTTTTCCTAGACCACCTGAAGTATCAAACCAGAGAAAATACAGAAAGAAGCATATTTGTTCTGGACACTATCTACCCATCAGGTGCGAAAAGTCACCAGCTTAGAAGAGTCTTTCAGTCAAACTTTAAGTACAATCAAAATCTAGGTTGAAACATAACACCAATGAAGACTAAAACAAAATTATGACTTGTCAATCGTGATGACTTATGTTTCAACAATAAAGGAAGAGAAAGTACATTTCTCAGTAAAGTTTTCAAATTACAATAACTGGCTGAATATCTACCACAATAACTTCTTGACAGCTAGTAATAGAATTTTTTCTGAGCAGTATCAGAGGGTGAAGGACAATACATTTGAGCGTACATATTTACTTATCTGCACTCAAACATTCCTATTACTGTACATGAATATTTATGCTTAAGTTATCTTTGAAATGATCTCTTACCTGAAATTTCTTGCCACAGCAGTAATGGAGTATGAGTTTGCCTGCTTCAGATTCTTGCATGTATACACTCAGTGATACTTAAATCATACTGAATTTCATACCATACTACATATACATGTATCACATATGCAATTTACATGCCTTTTATTTTTTTAGCTGTTTTTTTATTTTTATTTTTTTTTTATCGAAAGGGAATTGATGAATTATCACATACAATGAACCAGTTTTGCAATCTTTTATTCTCTCTTAAAGTGGCCTTGCATTGGGCCTTGTTGAGTTTCTTGATGTTCACGTTGTCCAACCCCTCAAGCCTATTAAGGTCCCCCTGTGTGGCATCCCTTCCCTCAACTGCACCACTCAGCTCATTGTTACCCACGGACTTGCTTCTCAATCCCACCATCTTTATCACTAATAAAGACAGTGACCAGCACTGGTCGCGCTACAGAGCCCCGAGGGACATCACTTTTTACTGATTTTTATTTGGACATTGAGTCATTGATTGCAATGCTTTAGTTGTTGCCATTCAGCCAATTCCTTATTCATCTAACAGTTCATCCATCAAACCCACATCTCTCCACTTTAGAGACAAGGATGTTGTGTGGGATTATGTCAAAGATTTAACAGATTTCAAAGTAAATGAATGATTTTGCTGCTATGAAAACAGAAACACAGTGTCCTCTTATAATTTGTGGTTTTTTCCTCCATTGGTCCATTATTATGTATCTGTTTAAGCTTTTCTCTCAGTTTATTAAGCTACCTATGTAAAGTTGTAAATAATGGAAAAAACAAAACAAAACAAAAGGAATATATATTAGTATGTAATCAGCAAATGCTCCTGCTTACTAAGTATGTGCAAAGCAGACCCTAGACTGGGATTTAACAGTTTCACTATAAGTATCAACATTTACAGAAAGGGATGCATTTATTACTGAGTTTGGCTGTACTGATTAGAGATTGTCCAGCTCTTGCTACCAGATGACCAGTTCATGCATGTCTTTTCAGCTAATGAGCAAAACTGTCTAAAAATCTTGCACTAAGAACTGAAACTATTCTCACATTAATTTGCAGATGTTTTAAACACTAAAATTTAATGAATCTACTGGTGAAGTGTGGTTTTTTAAGCACAGTAATTCTCATTTTCATACAGACAGTCCTATTACCTTTGTTGGGAGTGCTCAAATACTGTGTTAAAGTTAAGAATGTTCTTACATGGTCTTATATGTAGCCTGTGTGTTAAACCTCGGAATTAGGTGCCTCAGTTCTCAGTACTGTGTAAATTTTTTATCAAAGCAAATATAATTCTGTAGACAATATTTCAATTACATGAATCCAGCAATACACTGTGAAGGAATAAGCATTAGAGTCAAAACTTCAGGTTGGAAACCACACTGTCGTGATGCCAGGGCAGTTTATTTCTACATGCCTCATGGTCCTTTTTCTGGAAAAAAGAAGAAAAAAAGGAAGCTTGCAGATTGTCTTATGCAATTTTTAATAATCTTTAAAAACCATGAAGTGAATTAAAAACCAAATAAAAGAAAGTTTCTTGTTGTGTAGAAAATGGGCTACTAAAGTGGTAAAAAAGTTTAATAAAACCCTGTGTCGAAACATAAAAAGGGACACACACCTGGACTGGATTTCACTATGTCAGGAACTATCTGTCTTCTAGAATGCATATCAAATTGCTGTTTTAATTGAAGTCACACAAAGCAGGTACTGTTTCAGTTATGAGTAACTAGGGAATATTATTTAAATTATGGAGTTCATAAACTTAGTAAGATTAAAATGTTTAATAAAAATGACAGTTTTAGCTCTTTCTATGGTTCCTAGAATTTCCCTGTGTATTGTAACTTTTTATAAAATAAAGATTGTTTCACATTCATCAAAACCCTATAACTAATGAAAACTTGCCTCTGCCTTTTTATAATGAGAGTCCGTGTTTTATTTATAGGATGAGTAAGAAGGCACAAGTAACATGACTAAATTTTTGCCTTTGGGAAAATATGCAGAACTCTAAGAAAAAGGTTTGTTTCCACAGAGTGTTAAACAAACTGGTCTCGAATAAGTTAATGGTTATTTAAAAAATTATGAGTTTTGGTTTATTAAAACGATAATAAATGTACATTTTAAATTATCAGAATCTGTAATATAGAGTTTTGTTTTAGATATGAAAACTCTCTTCTCTGTGTTGCAAGTCAGCAATTAAGTTTTCAAAGGAAATCCTTTAAGTAAGCCAGATCAGTGACTCAAAATCTTTCTTGTGGTTGTTCATATGTTAAAACATGGGATACTGTGAATGCAAAAAAGAACTATAGGTTGGAGTGAGAAGTGCTCAAAACAAAACCCCTTAGGTCAAGAATTAAAAACAAAGAGGCATCTCTCAGCTATCTCAGAACAGTTTGAACAAAACATTCTCACCTTTAGAAAATCAAAAAAAACACCAGTATTGTCCTTATACTTGCTAATAACTCTATGGCCTAGTCCAAATTCCCACGTGTTTGGGTGTCTCCTTGACACTACATTTTTCATAAGGGACAAGTTTGCATCTTTTGTAGCTAAGAGAAACATATTCTCCTGTTATCCACCTTGCTTTAAAACTGATGTGTCTTCCTGGATGATTCACATCAATAATGAAAGGACTCTGGAGCCATTGGTCTTAGCAGCGTATCACAAACACTTAAGTCCTTCAAATTTTTCATTCTGAAAATGACAGTGTAGAAAGCAAAACCAGAAAAGGATAATTTTTGCTTTTGGGTTTTCAGAAGGCCTTAAGAGAAGGCAAACTTTGTTCCATTTATCTGTTGGAATAATGAAACAGAAAAAAAGTATCTTGGGGACTACCTGGTGCTGACTTTGAATTTTCATGGAATACTTTTACAGCCATAAAATCTGTAAGTATTACAGTGATCTAATGCATAGTAGCAATTTGCAAGTTGCTAGTAATTGTGCAGCAACAAAAATAGTTCTTGTCTGTCACTGAAAACAGCCATGTAACAGGGGACAATTACTACCACAGGGTCTATTGAAATACATTAAAAAGTAAAGTGTGATGTCTCCAAGTATTTAATTTCTTTCTTCATTAGGGAAAGCTAGTACAAATGTCAAAGATGTTTCTGTGGAAGTAGTTGAATTTAGTCTTTCCAACATGTAAAACCATCATTATCATATAATAAACTATTAGTGTCACATCATACAAAGCAAGCCTAAAAAGTCTCCTTTTGTGAAGTGTCTAAAAAGACATTTCTCATGAAATATATCCCAGGTCTGTTCTCAGATCTCATCTACCCAAATGGTCTTGGCAAATATCTTCAGGAGCCAAAATCAGCCCTGTAGACTTCTGCCTGCTCTGGTTAGTCACTGTAAATTCATAGGAAGAAAATTCATAGGAGAAGTCTAACACAGAAGATCCTTAAGGTGTCCCTCTAGAAGAGGTAAAAACTTTCCATTGACCTTGAAGGGAATCAGGGAAAACTCACCAGCTAACCTACATGGCTAAGTTCTGTTTTATCAGTGGCATGAGTATCTTCAAAATTTTATTCATTCATACTTATAGATGCAACAGTTCTGCAAGTAGGGATATATTGTGCATGACTTGTTGTCACCTACAATCTGATGTACACTTCTGTTAAACTGCTGGGTGCTGAAGGGATGAGAGTATCTCCTAGATTCTTGGCCATATGACCACCCTTGTTGTTATCAGAAGCAGCATGATATCAGTGGTAGCAGTGGCAGAAAAATTTAGCAAAAGAAAACAACCTCATTACCTCTGTTTCTTGGAATGGTTGGCAGTCTTCACAGCTCCTCATACATACTAGAGTACCATTTAGATGTATTTCTTTTAAAGAAATAAACCAGTATCTAACTGGCTTGTTACCTCATCTAATATAATTAACACAATCCTCTAATTACAGATTATTTTATTAAAAATATTAGGGCTGTTCTAGTCTGCTGAGTAAAGCAGACAAACTGGCTAGTGTAGTTAGCTTCAGAGATCTGCCAGGAGAGAGGCCATCTTTTTTACCATGTCAAGCTGGATTCAGATGTGGTCAGCGATATTGCATTCTTCCTGATCATTGCTGACTACTTTTCCTCTTTTAATGAGATATAGTCTTTTTATAGGACTACCAAGAGCTAATGTTTAAGTATTTCATGATCGGACTACGTAGTTCTAGGTCACCAGGAGCTTACTGTGCTGTGGTGTGTGAGTAGAGAGTCTTTAGCACTCTCTGTGCCTCTCATTACCATTTCTAAGTGCTCAACGCAGCCTGGAACTACTGAGCAGTATGATATGGAGCCGTGCTGCCTTCTGATCACTGTTTGGACTCTCACTGAGTTCATTGTCTGAGTGTGACTCTCTTTGCAAGGAGTGATTTATCATTACTGCCCTCTCACCCAGAAAGATGTGCAGCAGCCACTGCAGTCAGGCTAAAGCTGTTCAGAGAGATCCTTTGAATCTGAAGAGATTTAGGAAAGGCATGCAAAATCTCTGATGTAATATATGTGCAGTTTTAATTCTTTTTTCAATTACACAGACTGGGGGAAAGTTGGAGAAAGAAAATGTCTGATCTGGTTATGTCCCATTTCCATGGGAATTTTCAGTGTTCTGTAGTACACACTGACTGGTGTTGTCAAGATTTACTCTTGTATAGATTTTATGTATGAAAAACTTAAGCTGGCACAAAACCAGGTCAAAAAAACCCCAAAGCAAACCAAACCCCAAACTAGTCATTTTATTTTGGGGTAAAGTGGCTCTTTAAAAAATGTTTTCCTAAGAAATGTACCTTATACGGAATTAAATTCTGCAAAGTTCCTGCTGAGAACAGTAGGATTTTCAGGTGTATGGGAGTGTTAATTTACAGACTTTTATGGTAAAATTGTATTGCTTTTATGCATGAAACTATATTATATTTGCAATGACCCATGAGATAACAAGGCTATGCAACAGTTAAAATATACTCACAATAAATAAAATAATTGGAAAACCCAGTGCTGACAAAAAAAAAAAAAAATCAAAGTCATATTATATCAGATTGAAACGAAAAGGATTACTCAGCATTAGTTCTGAAAAACTCTCAGACTTGATCTTTTTTTCTGCACATAAGCAATAGCTTGCATTAACACCTCCAGGTACAACAGATCAGAACAATATACAGAAAATTCAGCTAGCTTAATAGAGATTGCATATACAAATACAGAAACAGAAGAACACATTAGCTTAAAAATCTTGAGCTAAAACATACACACATCCTTGGAAAATTCTGACCTAAAGATTTTGCCAGTATGACAGTCACAAAATATTGCTATAGAGAGATTTGTCATCTCTATTTAGGAAATGCTATCCTTTTGCTTGAGGTGGTAAAGAGAAGTCTGATTTCCTGTGTATAGCACTCTCATACCACTGATGATGCCAGTTTGGACATTCCACAGAATAATTATATTACCTGTGTGGTCTCTGTACACAGCAGGCTCTTCATATTCCTGGCACCAGGACAACGAAAAAGTACCAGGAAAGAAGCTGCCAGAGGTGTTTCAGAGACATGGCTTTTGGAGGTTAAGATTATTATAAATATGTGACTATTTTAGGGATAAGGAATTGGCACTTTAAAATATTTTTCACTAAGGGCTAGGCAACATGTGGAAGAATGATTGGCTATTTGAACAATGATGATACAGTAATTAATGTTGTTATTAATGATAATCATTCCATTTATATGCAGCATATATAAAGCTAAACCCTCTACAGGTTTTTACTAGGTAAATTGGTAAGAGAGTAGTTGTTCCTCACAAATCATCTAAATTACAGTATTGCTCTAAATTGGTTATGTCTTGGATTATATTTTATTATGTACTTGTTTAGCTCCTTCAGAAACAGTTATGAGCATATGTATAGTAAACAGAATTAACTGAAACCATGTATCTTCTTAACAGAAATCACATTGAAATTTGCAGTATAATTTCTGACTGCTCTGATATGCAAGGATGCCATTAAAGCTATTCACTTAAATATATATACAAACACAGGCATATACATGTACAGATATACATACATGTGTTTGTATAAACATATACATATCCCTTATGTTATGTTAGATCAAGGCAAAATATATATTTGCAATGCCTATTAATTTACAAGTGTAAATTTTATCTCATTGCAGAATAAAAAGAAACTAGTTTAGAGGAACCATAATTTGACTGGGATATGAACTTTTCTGTGTCCTTTGTGAGACTGAGTTAGAAAATGCTTTGTTATTTCATGATGCAAAAGGAAAAAAAAAAAAAAAACAAAAACAAAACCAGAACCAAAACCAACCAGGTTTACTTTTTTAGCCTAGAAGATAATTTGAAATCTAATAATATTACTGTGCCAAGTTCCTAAATATATGCATCTTTTGTTTTGCGAAATCAGTAATCTGATTTAGTAACAGAGTAAATTTGCACAGATATGTAAACTGAAAATTACATGAGAGGACTGCATTAAGTTGATTTTATTTTTAAATTGTTTATGTTCTGCTAAAGAGAAGTTAATTTGAAAAATGAAGTCGGTTCCTTGGATTGAAGCATTAAAACTTGGTACTTGATTTCTGCTATGAAATATTTACACTCAATTGTTATCTAAATATGTTTTATGTTGCACCTTATACGCATTTCCAATAAACTGTCTATTTGATTGGGTAGGCTGCACCCATCAATGTGGAGTGTGAATGCTTAATGAGTTTCTAATCTCCACAAATCAAATACTCAAAGGAAAGAGCTAGAGAAGATAATATTTTAACTCAAAATATAGAGATTATATTAGACCAAATACAAAGAGATAAAATATGGAACAGTATAGTCAGTGCCTCAGTACAGCAATCTATAAAGGGACATAGAAAAATGAAAACTCATGTACAAATGAATATTTCATGTGTTGCCTGGAAGTCCTCTCTTGAAGCCTAATGCTCCAGGGGGGTAAATGTCCTTTAGTAAAACCATTTTACCTCCGCCTGTATACATCCATAGCTTGTTGTTGCTGATGGGTCAGACACCACAGCTAGCAAAAAGAAGTGATGACTAGCTTTGCACATAACTTGGCACCAGGAACAGAAAATTTTAACTATAGGCAACAGGGATTGACTGATGCCTCGTCATGAGCTAGCTGGCTTCTTTATCAACACTATGGAAAGAATATTGTTTCAGCAACTGAGGCTCTGGAGTCTAGAGCCCAAAACTTCAGTAAGGCCATTACAGAAAAAAATTTCAGTTGTAAAATACAATGTAATTTAATGACTAGATTGGTCAGGAAAGAGACAATCAAATAATATGCAAACTAACTCATCAATGTGTCCCTTCAAAAACCAATCTTTTTTACTTTTCAGAAATAGAGACCTTTGGGGTCTGAAAGACATTGTTAGCTCTTCAAAATCAGTCAAGTAAGCTAGTCAGATGGGTGAGCAACAAAAGCTGTTTGAAGAAGTGATAAATACCAGAAGCCAGGTACCAGCAGACAGCTAAGAGGACTGCAAGGCTTAGATTAGAAATTCTCTTTGCTCTTTTGATCAATGGCAAAGTTAACAATACCATCTGACTACAGTGTGTGCACTCGTTAGGATTAATTCCTCCATAAACTCAGTTTACAGAAATACAATCAGTAACAGTACTAATATGTAGTTAGTTTGTCTTTATGAGGTCATAAATTTTTGAATAATGACACTCTCACAACAAAACAAGGAAAAGATTTACTAGATGTACAGATCTAAGAACAAAGTTGAGAAGAAAGATTCAATTTAATAAATAGTTTGCAGTTAATATATGTTATTTTATATCCGTTTCCTTCTATAAAATCACAGGACTTGAACCATTGCAATTTATGCTGCTGATTGCATTTCACTTGCAGAAGTCATTCTCCTTCCTCTCTTTCAAATACTCCATGTGAACAACCGCAGTTTTTACTTCAGCACAATTAAAACCTTAAAACCTTTTTTTTATTTATGCCCTCCCCAAATGTCCCTGGACTGCAAAATTATTTGAGAACTGAAATTAAGAATATATTTCAACCCCCAATTTTTTACTAAACCCCTGAATCTGAATAACCTTCCAAATGTTGTGGGTTCTTTGAAATAGGACTGTGAATTAAGATTTAAATTCTACAAAGTGACCTTTTTGTTAAACCAGGCAAAATTAAAACTCCACATCATACTTCCAAACTCCAGTCCTGGAATTTCTGAAGCCTCTATCTAAATGTCATGGTTTGAGGCCATGTATTGTTTTCCTTTCATGATTTAACACAGAATTAATCTGATAGCTCTAAATCATAACCCTTAGAGCTCACCTTCCGAATGGGCAATGCTTGTTTAAAACTCACTAAAATCAAACTGCCACAGTGACCACACCAGTGATACTAACTGGTACCATGAAATATGTCCAGCAGGTCAGAAACAGATATTTGAAAGAAAAGGCTCATATTAACAAAAATTAAAGACAAAAGCCAAAGATATGTGTGTCATCAATTGTGTACATTTAATAAAGTTATTTCAGAAAGCATTAATCACATTCACCTGATGCTCAAATAACTCAGCAGTGCCCTTGAAACAGTTTTATTGCTCTTTGTGATGTTTATTTAAATACAATATTTTTAGTGTCACTCAGGTATTGCTCTCCAAGCTCTAAGTTGATTTCTCCAATATTTAGGTTACTGAGACATGAGATATGAGAAAAATCAGCATGTTTTCTGTGAAAAGTCTTCTTTTTTCAATAGACCAAATTTTATGCAGAATGCAATAATATAATTCGTAAAGCATTTTAAGATACTCATTGGCTTCAAATTAAAAACTATATTAATCTTTGGAGGCAGAGGTCCAGACTCCTATTATGCTGAGCACGCAGCTGCAGTTTAACAAACACATAATAAGCGTTTTTTCTCATCCAGCATAAACAAGGTCACTTCAAAATGAAATGACTGAGGTAGATTTAACCCCTACATAAATTCATTCTGAAAAATATTCATCTTTCTGTGACAGAAGGATAGTACTGCATTAAAGAAATTAAACCATAAACCATATACTCAATAGAATTAAGAGTGCAAGGTATTTCAGACTGCCCTTGAAGAGTGTACACTAAATACAGCTGAATACCTCTGCCTAAATAGGTCTGCAGTCAATCATTTTGAAGCTCAGAAATGGATAGTGTGCCTCAGTCTCTTAGGGATAAAGTTATTTCTGTCAATAGCATACGGCTAATCAGGATACAAAATCCTTGTTCTGACTAAAACTACCTCTGGAAAATCCTGTCCTTCACCATTGGAAATTGGATGTGAAAAGGCCATTATCAGCAATCTGACAATAACACTGGAATAAGGTAGGTAAACATAGGTGAGCCAAATGCAATGGATAAAGATGTACACAGCAGGACAGATTTTAGGCTGCTAATTACAACTAGGCATTACAGCCCCCATGCCCTTAGAATGTTCCTGAGGACTGTCCCAGTGAAATCATCCCAACCTAATAACTTCATGCCCACAGCATAGGCCACTCAGATAGCCTGTATACATGCCCTTCCTATTAACAGCCTTCAGCTTCTGCACTAATGTCACTGCAAAAGAACATAAAGTCAAGCTAATTAATAAACTTCCAAGTACAAGTAGGAGCATGATCTTCTATGGAGGCCTCAGGGAATCTCCAGGAAAAGCTCCATGTCTGGTGTCAGGACCATGGTGATATCACCACAGGAAAATCATCTTTAAACAGGGGCCTTAGAGGCATATCTATCAATACAATAAGAGAACACAATTGCATTGCTGGAAGAAAACATTTAGTTTTGCTTACTCAAAACCATTCTGCACATGTATCATCTGTACTAGAAATTCCTTTGCCCTCCAGGGGTTCAGCAATAGGCTGTGACTTCAGGTGTCAATCATGCTGGCTTTTACAGATTAAGGTAGTAGAACTAATAAAGACAACCAAGAGAAATTGTCCAGTGAGTGTTTTCTTACAGTAAGTATTGTGGGTTTTTTGTAAGCAATAAAATATTTTCATAAAACAGTAATACTTTCAAAATACAATAAGTATAAGGACTTTTGAATGGTAAGCAGTGTATTATTGAAGAAAAATACGAAAGTTCATCAGTGGATCTATATTGTTTAGCTCATAGAATTTTAAAGCATACATAAGATTCTTCTATCAATTATATTGAACTTCCATAAGTATTAGGACAACTTGGTAAATTCTAAGACCCATTGTTTGGCTATTGTTTGCTAGGAGTTCAGATAAGCAAATGACATGAACAAAGTATTCAAAGGACTGTCAATTGCTAGTACAGAGTGGTATTAATAATAGAACTACCAATGTTTATCATACTTGTCTAGAAAATAGACCTTGACAAACCATTTTTTTAATGAGTATAGAGTTCAATAGCAGTTTCTAGCAACAGTAGTTACTTTTAAGATTTCCCAGAGTTTTATAGGAGGCTTCTGTGAACAGTAAAACAGTAAAAACTGCAAAACAGTAGAAGAATGTAATATTGATAGAACAGTCCATTGCTGGAGTAATTTCTGTGTTTTTCTGTAGATATAGGCTATTAAAAATGAGTCTTAGCCAACAGTAAATGAGCATTGGAGATATTAACTAGATTAAAATTGGATTCACAGATAGGTTTTAAGATGCAAGTAAAAATGGGGCACTTCTTAGAGAGTGACCATCCTGCTGGGTTCCTCAAGGCTGAGTTCTTGGCTCTATTCTGTCCAATATTTTTGCCAGTACTTTGAGAGAAAACAAAAAGTCATAATTAATGTTATTTGTAGATGTCACAAAGACTATAAAAAAATGGAAAAATCTCGAAAAGTGTTAGAGGTGCATAATGAACACTAGGTCCTATTTCCAAAGAAGCAATGCATTCCTCTGCTCTATAAATATAATCCTATTTTGGATCAGAAAATCCACATTCCTTTTGCTCTTGGTAGCAATGCAGATGAATTGCCTAGTGATACAATTTGTTCTGGTGCCTACAGTTCCAAAGCAATGTTGATAAATTGAAGGATACAGAGAAGATGTATGGAATAATTTAAGTATTGTGAAATAAACCTAATAGTAATTCTGTCCATGAGCCTGAAGGTGTTTAGCTTGATAAAAAGAAGACCAACAGTTATATTTGTAGCTGCAGGAAAAACAAGAAATTTATAAAAGAGGGCAGTTTAGTCAGATTGACAAATGTCTAAAATCCTACCAACTAGTTGCAATGGGAAAAAAATAATCTAAACATAATATATCAAAGAATAGGATATATACTTCCAACAGGGTGAGTAATCAGACTAAGTATCACTCAATCAAGGACTTTTGAAGTTCCCTTTAACTAGATGTTTTTCAGTCCAAACTGGACATTTATATAAATGTGTGTTCTTTCTCACACAAATTCAGGGAGAGCTTATAGCGCATTATTTAAAGGGCACTGGTTCATCCCAGGATTTCTTTGGTAGCTTAATAAAAATCTGTAGTGAAAAATACTACCCAAGATAACTGACTGTGCCCTCAGTAGTTATGCACCACTTTTATATACAGATGCAAATAGATGGCAAACAAGGAACTTCAGCAGTTGTTTTCCAGGAAAGAAAACTTGGTCTGAATTAGATGAGTAGCATCTCTACACACTTCACTTTTGAGGACTTATTCTTTGTGGAGTAGGGTGAAGAGAATGTCTTACACTGCTTCTTTTACCATTCAGGCAAGCCAAGTGCCGTTTAGTTGTTTAAGTGCACAAAGCCATCTTTTCTATTACTTGGTGAAGAAAATTCCCTGGACCTAGAACATAAAAAAGTCACTACATGTTTCCTGCAAATGGTTTTGACATCTTTTCATTGCCTACTGAAGCAGTCCAATTATGTTCAGCCTCAGTGGAATGAAACGTAGAATGTGAGAAGAAAGCTTATGCTGAAAATGCATCTCTGCAGCAGTTTCATTTTCCTTTCTATAAGGCTTATGGTCTCACTGTTTAGGCTCATGTCCTTTATTAACTGCACCAGCATTTCTAGACCCCAGGTGCTCACAATTCACAAATATCACCAGAGAAATTAAAAATTTGTGATTGAATTTCTTTATTTTTCTCCAACATGTCAAAACAAAAGGTAGTTTTAGATTATTTTATTAATCAGATAGTAATATTCTTGGAATCAGCCTGACACTATTCAGTCATTTTCTACAAATAAACAAATGCTGGGAGACAGCTTATGGTTTAGTTAACAGACTAATTTCTGTGCAAAGAAATGTCATCTCTTCTAGAAATATGCTTGCCTTTTGCTCTGAAGAGACAATTTGTTATTTCCTTTCTTACAAAGGTTACAGATGAAGTTGCCAGAAATACTGTTGAATAATTTAAGATGGTCAATATCATCCCTTTCCTTAAACAAACTCCAGCAGCATGAAGAGAGAGCGCACATACAAATCACTGCACACCTATTCTTTGGTAAGCACAGAATAGTTGATTGCTAATCTGCAGTAGACTCGTCTTCAAATCTAATCTCTTTCTTCATATTTCCTTTCCACAGGGCAATATTTTTTCACCATCCTCAGAATCCTATTAGAAAATATTTCCTAAGCATTTTGAGCAGGAAAAAACATTTAAGGTAGAGAACTATTAAAATTGGTTTAAAGGAAAGGCTTACATTTTTACTAGAATTCCAAAGTCTGAAACATTATTCTAGGATCAACAAAGAAAAGTGCACTAAATAAAGATTTACACCCACAACATTTTGTATTATCCTTAAACTAAAAAATCTTGACACTTTACTAAAGTTTATGCGGGGGAAAAAAAAAATATGGGTATGGAATCCATTCACTACAATGCCAGAAATATCTGACATCCCAGTAATTCAACTTTCTGTTCAGGCTCAAAATACTGTCTGGTCTTTCAGATGATAGTGAAGGTCAGTGTGTAACTGGATACTGACCATATTTGCACAGTTGAAAATAAGATTTTTTTAAAATGTATTTTCTTTAATCTATGAGACCAAAGAGGTAATTTAAGATTCAATACACCTATAGAAAAAGACATAATGCCTGTTAAAAAAAATTACTGTCCAGGCTAAATAGCATTCTTGAAGTTTCTAATGAAAAAGGTCAAGCACATGCTTTACTTCGTGTGGAAGAGTTTTGATCATGCCCTCTGGGACCACTCTATTCCTCCACAACCTTGTGTTTAGTACAGTTATGGCCCCAAAATAGCAAAATGGAAGTTTTCCCAACTAAGCCTTCCCAGAAAATACGTTGTTGCTCATATGCAATATCAGCAAAGTTATGAATCATAGGTTTTTGTTTGGGGAATTTTCAGTAATACTATATGTTTTGTATAAATAAACCACATGGAGACTTAAATGCCTAAATACAAACAATAAATGTGCATATTTGTATAAGAAGATTATAATAACATCTCAAAAGGAGTACTTCAGCAAAATAATTATATGTTTATCTTCAGTCAGAAGTAAAGATAATGACGCACTCAGGATGCTTAAAAATTTTTACAGACTGTTATGAGTCAGGACTAAAGAGATTTTCGATCTTCTGACAATTCCCTTTCCATCGATCCATTTTAAATAGTCTCATAGCATGTTCCACCCAACAGAGTATGTTGCTGTGTTGGTTCATTTTTAAACTAGGTTTCTGACTGTTTTACTAAAAAATTATAGTATCAATTATAATTTAATTTATTTTAGGAAGGTTAAGTATAGAGACATTGAGCTTCATAAGTTGTTTCTGGTAAAATTGTTGCAAGGAATTTTAGATGTAAAGTATCAAGGAAAGAAATGTACTGATATGTCGCAAACTGCAACCTACAAGAGCTTCATGTCAGCTCAGTGTTTCAGATCACTTTTACTGTAGTGGCACCATCCCTCTTTTGAATCTGGGGTGAAGCCACTGTGACTAAATCAAAGCAGGCAATTACAGAACAGTGCTGGATCAAGAGACAAATAGATGAAAGCATTGCAATTAGCTGGATTTTTCATTGGCAGTTTGCTGGTTGGAAATCAGTTAAATTAAAGGCCTGACACAGTCACACCAAGCAGAACTTGGAAAAATCATACAAATCCTCTGCCATAATAGCAGTGTCTTTGTAAGACTGACACTTGTAATTTTTAGTTAATTTAAAAGAAAAATTAGAATTTTTTTTTATTTAAAACAAAACTACTTATTGCAAGTAAGAGTTTTTCTGCTCAGTAATAGTTTCAACAGATGAGTATGCAGAGCATCATTTGAAATTTAGCTTTGATCACAACTGAAATACATTTAATGATACTAAACCAAGTGCTCTCGTGTATATTGACTCAGAAGTCCATACAGCAAAATTTCAGTCTCTGCCTGGAAAAACATGGCCGAAGGATGAAATCAAACTATGAGACTGGATAGGAGGAAATCAAGCTTCAAGATTTATCATTAAAATAATTTCAAACTGCTTAAAATTCTGATTATATGAGACTGTTCCTGTGAAAAAGAGTTGATGTGGTGACCCAGAACACTTCCTTTCTATCTTATTCTACCTGGTGATTGTAGTTTCTCAGTCCTGTGACATTTTACTATTCAGGTATCAAGCACAGACTTACTAGAACTGACAAAAGGAGGCACTGAGTAGCTCCGTCTTATCCTCTGTTGCTGTGTTTCTCCTCACATCAGATAAGAGAGGGGGATTCTCCTTAGCCCTGTTTTTGTTTCTAATGTATTTATGGAAATGGTTTTTTTATGGTCTTTTACATCAGTAGCAAGAATAAATTCTAATTGGGCTCTAGCTCTTCTAATTTTCTCTCTGTATAAACTCATGGCATCTTCCAAAGGTCAAAAACTCCCATTTTTCCTGGAGTTCCAGCCAAGACCTCCTGGACTGCTTCCTCTTCCCTATAATCTATTACCAGCAGACATCTGGCAAGTTGAAGTCCTCCAAGAGAACAAGATCTAGTGATTCTGAGATTTCTTTCAGCTGTTCTTTCTACCTCTTCATCCTGGTTTAGTGGTCTGTAACTGACTCCCACCTGCCTTGTTGGCCTTCCTCCTGATTCTTAGCCATAAACACTCAACCTCACCATCACCATCGAGTCAAAACTTGCCTTAACAGGAGCAAGACAGGACTATTCCACCAACCTTCTTTCCTTGCCTATCCCTGATGAAGAATTTATAGTCGTCCATTGCAGAACTCCAGTTGTGCAAGTGACCCATCATGTTTCCATTATGGTAACATTCTGCCACTGAACAATGGCTTCTAGCTCTTCCTGTTTGTTGCCCATGCTCTGCCACCTTTTAGGGAGGAGAAGCCCTAATTCCTGAGGGCTTGTTCTAGGTGCTTCTGGTTTCTAACAGAACAATAACCCTCATGTCTTTACTGCCTTCTTGGATCTTTATCCCCTACCTCTGCTGGGACAGAAGATGGAAGGACTGTGCTTGAACTCAGTCCCCAAAACATTGTCATACTGCTCCCAGGCTTATCCCTAGAGAGCCTGGTTTTGCCCCTTTTCCCCTTCCAACTTAGTTTAGAGCTCTTTCAGTGAGCCCCAATGACTCCTGCACAAAGATCCTTTTCCACTTTCGAAACAGGTGTACCCTGTCTGTTACCAGCAGGCCCAGTGCCCTGTAGAGGAATTCATGAACAAAAACCCCAGAATTCTGCTGGTGACACCAGGCTTGTAGCCAGGTTATCAACCTGCTGTTTCTTCCCTCATCATTCCCTGCAACTGGGAGCACAGAGAAGAGCAATACTCATGCTCCTGATCCCTTAGCCAGTCCTCCCAAGGCCTCAAAGTTTCTTTTGATTGCCCTCAGATTCCTTGTTTTCAACTTCATCACTGCATACCTGAAAAATCAATAATGGATATTAACCTGAGTGCCATACCAGGGCAGGAAGCTTTCTTTTAACATCATTAACCAAGGCAGGCAGGAGGTTTCCTGAAAAAGTGGGTCCATCTGCTTATTGAGTCCTCTGTTCCCTTCAGAAGGGAGTCTCCTTGACAATTTTTTTCTGTATGGAAGCAGTTTTGATGCAGGGCATAGACCAACTTAACCTCAGTGACACCACCAATCTAGATGAACTGTCACCCTCATTACTGTTTGGTTCCACTCACAAAGCCTCACACCTGTTTCTTCAGGGCCCCTGGGTAAGTGGGGCACTCACAGAGGAGATGTCACCATTTCCCCCTATCTCTTAAGTCACTGTGTTCAGTCAGGTGGGCAGAGGATGTGCAATCCTCCATATCATTCATTCTGTCTGCATGTTGGTCCTGTCCCAAAGAAAGAAAGGTGTGATTTCAGTTGACTCTCTCTCTTGCACGCCTCATATACTCCACAGCCTACTCATCCTCCCCCAGACCTCTGTCACTGAGCAGAGGAGTTTCTCTGTCCTGATGCACCTCCCACAGGGGTGCTCCCTCCTGACATCTCATACTGCTCTCAGGGTAGGACACACCTTGCAGCTGGCACTGGGGTGGCAGCTGTTCCTCCAAGACCTCTGTCTTAGGGAGCTCTGAGCCCTGGCTACACCAGTTGTGATGGGTACAGAGCTTGGAGAGGCCATGGCTGCTTCTGGGTGGATACCTCACACGGTATTCCTGAGGCCATGAGTTCATCCTAGCACCTGTCTTTATTATGTGTTACTTATCAACATGTGTTGTTCTCTGTTATACTTTATATACTCTTTTATACTCCTTTATATTCTGTACTCTAAAACCCTGTAAGTAAAAGAACTCTTCTCTGCTTTACCCATATAAAATTGTCTTGGAAAGTCTTTTTCCCCTTTCCTTAAGGCAACACTAGCATAAGTATATAGTCTGAGGTTTTACACCAAACATGAAATTTTCCCATAGAAATTGAAAACAAAACAGAATAAAATATGAATATTAGGCATATGACCCAGTAAGTATAAAAACATGTGAGTATGAAACTATTTTCAGGAAGATCACTTTCTGTAGTCCACAAGTGGTGAGACAAAAAAATTCAGTAGAAGATCACTAGTTTTGCATTTGCATGGACTTATGATTTTAAGTGACTTACAAAATTTTCTGAACCTATTTTTTCACTAGTGAAATACTACAATTCAGACATCCTTCATGATTTTTTTACAAATACAGACAAAAGAAACTGTATGGATAGATGCTATATATTATTTGTAGACAGACAAATCATGAGATATTTGAAATGGAAACCAGAGAAAGGGAAAAAGGAGAGAGGGGGAGAAAAAAAGAGAGAGAAAATTATTTTACAATGAAAATAGAAATCATAACAGATTGATTTGTGAGACTAAACACTAAAACTCAACATCAACACAGGCTCCCATGACATTTACAGTAAGACATTTTGCAATCCATGTTATTTTTAAATCATAGTCCTCAGATCTGGAACTCAAAAAGAAGTGTGTGCATTGTGGTGAAGAATGGAGTTATTGAAGAGCAGTGAGAGAAGATATCTGCAGTGGATGAAATGGCTCACATGAAAAGCAAATACCCAGGTGAAATCCTGGTTACATTTAAAACTAATAAAAGCCAAATCACTTCTTTATTGGATATTTTGTTTGTAGTCGTAGTGGTTTATGCTACATTTTAAGGCACTGCTCTCATCAGGGATTGCTGCTTAATTGATTTAATTTAGGTATCCTGTCACTTCAAAGTAAGATGTGTAGCAGTTTCTGGGAGCATATGGTGAGGAGAGAGCATCTGCTCCATTAGGTGTATCAAGTCAAAGACCTTTCTGATGAAAAAAGGGCTAACAAGAAAAAAGCGGGAAGCAACAAGCAAAATGTACAGAGAAGGAAACATTACCAAAAACCTATAATGGAGACAGTAATAAAAATTACACTTGGTCAGACACTAATTCATAAAGATATATGCAATGTGGCAATATTGATTTCAGGAAAATTATCTGCTCAATGAACTTGTCAAAATGGGAAGGGAAGGAAAGGGAATGAATAAAACATACAAAGATACACACTTGAAAGAAAAACACAATGGGCACAACAAGAAGAAACAAATCTTTGTGGTCACACTAATTGATGATCTTATCAAGAAGATGCAGACAAGCCCATACCTTGCAACTGATAAGGATACAAACCTGCAGGGTCCTGAATATCCACAGCGGTGGAAAGCAGAACTATGTCAACCGATAAAGGAGTGTTTAGGGGAAGGGGCTCAGGTAGGAATAATGGGGTAAGAGACAGGAAGTGTTATGAAAAGGGCCAGTCGTGTTAAAAGGGTCTGGTCGATAGACTTGTCTGTGCCTGATCACTTCATTCTGTGATTCCTTCCTGTTAAATCCTTTCTCGACTATCTTTGTGTGTAAGCTATCCCACTATCCTGCCTGCTACTGGGGGACTAGTGTGACTTGATAGCTGGGCAGCAACTGGAGTTACAGCAGGGGTGTGCTGTGCGCTGTGGTGCCAGCCGCTGGAGTGAGCTGGGGTCTGGGCAGCCAGCCAGCTTCATGTCTTCTGTGTGCGCATGTGTGTCTCTGAAAGATGTGCTCAGCTTCGTTACTGGATGAGTCTGCACAAAGGAAAGGAGCAGGTGCATCCAACACCATGGGATGGAGACCCAGATGTCACAGGCTGAGCTCCAGCAGCTGGGCAGGAAAGAGCTCCAGGCTCTGAGCTGCTGGAGACAGAGGCAGCTTTTAACATCCTTTATATTTGGTGTGATTGCTTCCATCTACCTATATTTTGTCTTAGGAAAAATAAATTCACCAACATTTGTATTCTTCAGATTTTTTAATTTCATAAATATTTTCATTATGAGCGAGTTATTTTGCTATGTCTTCATGTAAAGACTGGTGAGAGTGATGGCAACCAGGGTCAGAGGATGCCAGCTATATCACCCTCCCTAACAATACATGCTGGAATCAATAGAAATAGGAAAATAGTTATCCTGACAGTGCATTCAGGCATGAATGATACTTGCATATTGGGAGTGACAAAAATAAACAACAAAAAAAAGAAAGAAAAAAAAAGAGCATACTGAGCATGGCATACGTACACAGATAGAGTGAATTTGCTAAAAAATGTGAAAATGTTTGTTGGATGTCATTATTGATGAATAATAGCCAAAGATAAATAGTAGTAAAAAAATGCACATGACAATGAGGATTTTTAGATCTGTAAGGCTCAGGTGCCATGGGTGGCAAACACAACCGGAGGATAAAATCTTTTGCAGACTTCGTGTTTGCTCAAACTACAGTTTTTCATGTCTGCAGTCAGAAGTGGGAGAAATGAGTAAACCATGACTGTTATTTAATAACTGCAGTTGATGTATTTTACTTCTATAGGTTTGCTCCTGTAATGATTGTTAAAAACTTTTTGTGTAGTATGGACACTGCATGCTAGCATTTGTGGCTCTGCTACATTTCATAATACTTTATATGACTAAAGCAAGAAAATTTTCACCTATTTTCTGAAAATAGATAATTTTGAAATACTGAAGAGACTATGTGCCCTTGTCTTGCTACTTGAATAGTAAACATCTTGTGAAGTGAGTCTCATAAGATTAAGGAATCCTGTTTGAGAGTAAAGGTAGGCAGAGCAGCAGAAAACTAGAGAAACTGTTCAAAAGTTGTCTATTTTGTCTGAAAAAGGAGAGCAGACTGCTCCATGTGGGCCAGGTTACCCAGCATATATACTTAAGATAAAAACTCTAGTTGGGTTTGTCAGATTCAAGGCCCAGACTTAAGCTTCTAATCTTGCAGGTGGAAGAGAGGACAGAGAATATTTTTTGAAATCATATTCTGCAGTCTATTAAATCTGAATTTTGTTCGAAAATGTTAAATATGCATTCATCCCTTGACTTCCTGAGATGCATATTTAACTGAAATCTACCTCAGCAAATAGTTTTTTAAAATCCTTAAATCATAGCCAAGTCACAGTTCATCTCAACTAGGCTGATAAAATGCACATGCCCTGCAGACCTTAGTCATGACTTGGCAAAGCAATTATATATATGCTTGACTTAAAGAATGCACATGCTGTCATGTCCCCTCAGCTAAGAACCTTAAAATGCTTTAATTTAAGAAGCTTATTTTGTTTAACAAGACATCACTCCTGTATTTTCTACCTCTCATTTTGTAGTTCTCTCAAATGAAATTCCTCTGCACTGTCAAAATAGGTTTTATTTTGATTTGAATTTTTCTTAGTTGTTTTGTATATGGAATATCAAGGTAATTATGTTCAAAACAAACATTCAAATCCAAAGCATTTAAGGTGAATTTCAGTCAGGCGCATTAATTCACCTGTCCCTACTACTTATAATTGGTTTAAGAGTAATGTCTACCTTATCCTTATCTGGAAGCTGGTAGATCTACAGTAGATTAGGCAGTTTAGTTTTATCTTCAGTCTTTGACTAGTTAAAATTAATATATTGACTATGGAAGGTGAAGCAGTCTGTTTACACTTAAGACCAACTTCAGACAGTGGATTTACTATAGCTTTCCTAAAGCCAGTGGAAGAAATGTCAAAGATTTAAGAGGAAATTGAATCAGACCTCCAAAACCAAAAATTAATGCTATCTGCATTTAAATCTAGGGAGGGAGTTGGATTTAGAATTCTAGGTGACATATAAAGACTGCATAAAGACTAACTCCTATTATGTTTTGACATCATTCTTGTCTAAATCACTGCAAAGGTTTGCTGAAATGAGAGTAACGTCATTCTATCTGAGCAAATTGGAGTTTTACAGATTTATTTTAGTTTCTAAAACAAAGAAAAACTAGAAAAATTAGAAAAAAGTATTTATAATTAAAAGTTTACTGAAAGTTGTGAATGGAAAAAAATTCTTTTGTTTTCCAAGAAAGACAAGCAAAAATACACAGCAAAATAATTAAAAGAAGCTCAGTCACTGTCACATATTTGATATTCTGACCACACTTACAGAGATAGATAGACCTAAAATGGTTACTGAAAAGGTCAATGTTACAATACTTGTCTCCTTGTACAGTTCAGGGGGAAAATTATTTACCTTAAAAAAGTGTTCTCAAAAGCTAGAAAGCATGGCAAAGCTGTTTGAAAATGGCCGGTGCTAAGACACTGAAGGAAAAAAATCTATGTTAAATCCAGTCTCTCTGGATAATGGGTGCCTCATTTACATTTACCATCATTTTATGCCTAAATCCTGGTGTCCTTTGCAAACTCCTCAGTACTTAGCATAATATAGGTGCTTCTTTTCAAGACATGACTCAATTGCAAAGGAAAGGTAAAACAAAAAATGTTTGGGCTTTGTGATATTTTCCAGGAATCAACAGTTAAACTTTCATAAGAATGATGAAGAGCTTAGTAAAAGTTTTGGGTTTATATCACTACTCTGAGATTTAAAAGACTTGACTTTAAGTACAAGTGTGTTACTGCCAAATTGTGTACTCAAGAAAAAACAGTAACATATTGCTCTGCAGTAGGTCCTGTGTGGTTAAACAAAATTTGCATCTGAACTCAGCAGAGGTTATACAGGAACAAGACTTGTTCTTCTGTAGGATTTGTGCTCCAAGTGTCATCTCCGGAGGTCTGTCACACACAAAAGGGGATTCCCTTTCCTGTGTACTTTATCTTCTTTGATTGTCCAGGGTGTACATTTTTTTAATGAGGGGTAGTGTCTTCTAATTTTCCTGTAAGATACTCATCATAATGGGGACCTTGTATTAAGTTGACGTCCCCAAGCATTGTTGAAATATAAGAAAAATAATATCATAATGTAAGTGAAGGATAAAAGGAATAATCCTAGTACTGATGTTTCTGGGTCTTTTATTTGGTTGGTTTTTTGTTTGTTTGTTTTGCATTTGGTTTGGTTTTGGTTTTGTTTGGATTTTTGTGGGTTTTTTTGTTTTTTCTTTGGTTTGGGGTTTTTGGTGGATTTTTTGTTGTTTTGTTTTTGTTTGCGTTGGTTGGTTGGGTTCCATTTTGTAAATACTTGGAAACATAGAAAATTTGTATAAGCAATAGAATGAACCTGATTTGAAGCAGGGACTGAAACAGACTACCTTATAATTTATTTAAACTGGTTTAGTATAAAATGCTATATATCTCATATATATAGCATATATATATATATCACATGATATCTCATTTTATCTTCTGATAGACTCCCTCATCTGAGTTTGCTTTTAAGGTAAAAAATGCAAATTACACTAAACTGTATTCTTTTGGTCCCTACCTGATAAGAAGATAATGAAGTTCAATTTAAATATGCTATAACTCCTCAAGTAAAATATAAATCCAGTTAAATATATGCTTCACCTAGTTCCTTAAGTTCTCCCCACAAAACCCCCTAGCAAACCAAACCCCAAAAAGCCAACAAAATGGAAACCAAAACCTTCTTAAAAGCCTTCTTATGTTAAAATGGCAATAATTGCATTTTCAAATAGAAAAGGCATTTGTTCTGCTCTTAAACCTTATGGCAGTCTCTACAATAATTCATACCTTTTTCATCTCTTGCTACAGATTTCTATCTCTGCAGTTGAATAAAAAGCCTGGAAGTCTCCTTACGAAAATACATGGAAAAAGTTTGTATCTTAAATCTGTGGAGATAAACTTCACTTGGAGTAGATAGCATTTCTGAGTTTTTCTGGTAGGACACATTCTCCTTAAGTAGCATGCGCAGACTCACATCAGTTCAGTGCCAGACACAGCAAGGACATCAAATCTACCTGCTTCAGCAATCACAAATCAAAATAAAAACAAAAGAACACAAACACGAGGAGTAATGCATGTTTCAAAATTCCCAACAACAGTAGGATTAATGAATTTAGCACTTGAAAATGGCTAAAGTGTATTGTTCTTGCTCTTTTGGCAGGTATTACTTCCTATAAAAATTAATTTCAGCAATGTATATTATAAAAATATAACTAGAACATCTGGTTGAAAGAATAAATGTTTTAATTTTACATTCCAAGGTGCACATATACTCAGTCAATTTATGATTTTAACTGCCCAGTTACCTAAGTACCTACGAGATCTTTGACACTAGGATCAAACTGGAATTGTAACTGTTAATGTTTATGTATTTACAGGGTTAATTTTTCCCTCCCATTATCTCCTTTCATACAACTTTGCATTAAAAAAACATTTCTTTATGTGTTCCTGGTTATTGTTTTCCTTTTTCTTCCCCATTCTACAGATGATAACAGAAAGAACTTGAATATATCACAGATATGTCAACTATGCGAAGGAGACAGGACATTAAAAACACGTCATGCAGACTTGTGCTCTTCAGTAAGTCTTAGCTGCACTTGTGCCTTAAGTGAAAGAGTTGAGCTTGCCTTAATGAAGTGTCATAAGGAGCTCAGCAAAAAATTGAATGTGTCATCAGTTAGAACCAGCTTGTTAAAGGAACCACATCAAAATTAAAATATGGTTATTTTTTTCAATTGCTCTCTCTCAAAACAGTGGGATTTAGGAAGACAGGAAAGTATTCATGAGAGAGGGTTTGACAGATATATAGAGATCTAGTGTAAGAGAAACTAAAATTCTGTTGAATTGAAGGGTTTTGTTACTTAATAATAATAAAAAAGTCTAATTTACATTTATTAGATGAAGAAAAAGATACGGTAGAGCCTGAGATTTAAATTTTGGGGAAAGGTTAAGGATTTATAAAGTTCATTAAAAAAAGAGCTGAGGTGTCCATTAAAATGACTTGTAGCCTTTCACTGCTTAATGGAATATTAGAGATGGTGGACAGTAATGGAAAAGGTCCAAGACTAACTTCGCTGTACTCAAGTAAATGCTACCCTGTCAATTTGAGATTTTGCAATGATATTAAAACAAAAGTGCTGAAGAGTCAAACCCTTAAGGGCCTGACAGGGGATACAGAAAAATAATTGAAAGACCAAAAAAAGATGAATTAAATAATAAATTAAAAAAAATAATAAGAAAAGCAGCACACATCAGATTTAAATTCTGCTTTATTCTTGGTGCACAAAAGTAAGGTAGGTACGTTTGAAATGTTAAAAACCCTCTCTCTTCTTAGAGAATAAGAAAAGAAAAAATATTTTGTTAACAACAGGAAAAAAAAAAAAAGAACAGGAGGATGAGAGAGAAAGCCAAATAGAAGAGAAAATAGAAGACAAGGCAAGAGAGTAACTAGTTATGTTCATAGATGTGATGGGTAAATCTGTTTTTCTCTTCAACATCATTCTTTTTTTAACATTTTGGAATAGGGACATCTACACAGGACATTCTTTTGGTGCATTTTTTCTTGTGTTTCCATGTACAGATGCACTCAGGATCCTTACAGCATCATTTTTTTAAAGGAAGAAAGATCAATATTCAGAAATACACTCAAGCACTCATTTTGATCCATGAATCTGATACATTTCACAAGCCTGAGGCTCATAAAAGCCTGGAAACTCTGTGTTGACTGCTCTTGAAGTAGATCCTGAGGTGGTTTTGGGTCTCAAGAGAAAATGCTTTTCTTTCTGTTAGTTTATCTGGGACTCCTTTGCCAGATTAGTGGATAATGTAATGATCATCATCTGTCAACCTCAACTGAACTTTGTTCTCAAAATTCAAGGATCATTTTAAAAATATTCAATTCCATTTGGAAAAAAAAAAAAAAAAAGGATACAGTATTTTTTTCAGTGGCATGCATAAAAATGAAGCTTTTCTCCACCACTTTCCTCTGCTGGATATAAAATGAAATTAAAATAAGATTACTAGAGGTCTCCATCTTCCAATGGACTACCTTTCTCAGCCCTTTATAAGAAATTCTTTCTCTCTTCTTCCTTCTCATTTAAGTCTTCTCAACTGTAACATTCTGCAGGAATTTTCCAAACATTTATTCAAGGACAGCTCTCAGTAATTTCAATGGATATTACTCAAAGATGATCTGAACCAGAAAGTGAATTATAAACCAGTTTTATTATACTTTATTATATATTATATTTATTATCATACTATTATATTATTTTCATATCTTTCCCTTTTTGATTGTATTCTATGAAATTACTATTTTTTTCATAAGGATTAATAAAAATTATTCACTAAGGGACTTCTGTGTGTGTTCTTCATGATACTATTTTTGAATCCATTATAAAATTTATTTCAAATCACTGTTTAATTTTACTAAATGCCAAACAAAAATATTGGGCATCAGGTTTTCAACAGGAATACTTGTATTTATGAATTAAAATCACCACAAATGACCTCCAATATTGGCTTAATGTTAATTCGTTATTAGAATATTTGCAGAAAATAAAAGTAAAAAAGGTGTGTAAGCATTTCAAGAAAACAGTGTACAGCTACAAAAAGCATTATTTTTAATCTAGTACCATAGAAATATATAGTTATTCTCTTAAAGACTGGAGCAAAATTGAGCATGAAGTTATGGCTTCAGGGCAGAAATGCAATAATGGATCATAATTTCTACACATCACAAAAGGATATTTTCAATAATCACAAAGAACAAATAAAAATATGCATTCCTCTATGTTTTGAGATGTATTTAGCAAGGGCCCAAGCTTTTATCTGGGTTCCACTAAATTAATAAAAGTCAGAAATTAACCTGATACTTTCTTGAAAGATGCTGTGTACATGTTATACAATACATTTTGAGAGTTTAGACTAATGTCTTCAAAGTAAATCCAGTGTTATTATGGATTTTTAATCTGAGAGATTAAATAATCTGAAAGATTAAACCAGCAAATGTTAGAAGTCATCTACAAGTACACGGAATATGCTCTTATGACCTGGAGTGGTTTAAAACATGAAGTATTCTGAACAGCTGAGAGACATGCTGAATTCCTTGTTTGAAATCTGTCTGAACAATAAAAATGTCAACTGGATACACAATTTGGTTAATACGTGTTCCCAAATCACAAGGTTGTTAAAAAATTATAGTTCCATAGACTAGTTCAGGTTGGGGAGTAGCTCAAAAGATCACCTTCTCCAAGCACTGGTTCAGAAAAGAACTAAACTCAGAGCTAGACGAAGGATATTATATAAGTAAATTGTGAATATCTCCCACCACAGAGACTGCAAAAACTCTCTGGATTACCTATTCTAATGTGACTATGTTCATGGTGTCTTGATTTGTACAACATTCATCTTGCAAAACAATATGTATCTAGAAATTCAACACAGATGACTCCTATGCACCTTTTCAGTTCCACAGAATGGTTTGTAGATTGAATTTAGGTTAGGATTTTGCAAATCACTATGGTTGAATTGCACTTCTCAACTATTTGTATTGCAAAATAACTTGTCAAGTGGGAGGCTATCAGCATTTTAAACTGCATCTGAATTTATCAAATCTACTCAAATTCTGCACATGATATTTAAAGCAATATTGTTCAGCTGGCTGGTAAAATTTTATAAGAAAAGTCAAAAGATTAATAAAAAAGAGTAATGACTAATCTTTTTTAAAAATCTGATTATTTTCTAGTAGTAGTATATGTTAAGAACTACAAGATAATCAATTCTGACTGCATATCTGGATTAAAAAATCTTGAGATATATGGCTCCTTCATTGAAGAGGAATAGACTGACACAGCTTTCTCAGCAGACAAAATTAAATGATGATGGGTGGTCTGTCAGGAAATGGCATTATATTAGCAGAATGAGAAATGACTGCAAACACAGAAATCTAATAACCAGAGAAAGAAATTATCAGACGTTAGGAACAAGCTTTACTCCTTGCCAAGTTTTACATAACTTCAAACAAATTATCATATGAACCTTGCATATAAATGTGCATTTAAGATACATTCAAGATTTTTTGACTTATTTAAGCCTTACTGATTTTCCCCCAAGAAGCAGTTTCAGTAACATCCAGAGAAAACCTGGTGTACAAAAGTGCTCTTCTAGAATAAGAATTGTGTTACAAACTGACTATTGGTGTATTAGCAGTAATAGCATGATTTTCATTGTGTACTAGCAATACTAGTGAGGTATTTGTCATGTAGCAATCGTATAGGGTGAGTCCAGCATGACTTTGAACAGGAACTATTGAACATTCATCATGCAAATGACTTTTACCTCATTTGATTCAGTTCAGAAACTGAAGTTCCCATCCAGAGCCGGAGAGACCAAATTCCCTTCTGATCTCCAGAGCAGCCTTCCACATCTGAGAAAATTCTGTTAAGACTCCTAATAAGGATATAATTGCAACACATAAAAACTGTATTTTAAAGTTAAGAGCTTTAAAGGTTTGCAAGGCACAGACTGCGTATGTAACTTAGGTTATTAATCTGTGCCCTGTTCCTCTCTCCCACCTCACTCTAGATCTAATGGCTTGATTTACTGTTTTCCTGTTTGGTTCTGCATACATTACTTATTTCTATATATTTCATGAATCATCTACTAGAGTGCAAATGAAAGAAAGAATTCTGAGAGGTGGAATAGATATGAAATATCCACATATATGGTGATGCCCTTGGCCGGGTAGTAAGTGACCTTACAAGCATCACAGTGTGTTGCTACCAATCATACAGATGGGCATTTTTGGAGACAATTTAAAAAACACAGAACATCGTAAGTTGTTTGGAGACAATTTGAATCAGAAATCACCCCTGAAAATGAAAAACTGAAAAGAAACACAAGAAACTCAAGTAGCTCATAAAAGTACCAAAGTTATTTTAGCTTTTTGGTCATGTACACTAGATCAATAATGATCAGAAGTTATGATGCTGGTTTCACAGTTTCTGTCAAACAGATGTGGACTTTAACTCAGTTTTCAAAGCCATGGCATGTAGAAGAAAATCCCACCACTTCAAATAGTATTGATTTATAAGTATAATAACTTATATTAGAAACACAAATTTCCAAGACAAGATTTAAATGCAATAGCATAGTCAGGCCAAGTAAACTCTCACAGCTGATTTGTCCTCTGAAATTTTCTTTGTCGTGCTTCACAAACATGTATGCTTACATACAAAAAGAAATATTTTTTTCACCTTAATTAGAATTTGAGAATAAAATTCTGCCCATAATGGGCAGTACTATGGCTGCATACAAATATAATGCTAATTCATCAGAATGGCCAGAAAGCAACATTAATTAACAACTCTTAGTAGGATTTCAAGCTTGATTTACTTTCTAAGAAATCTATCCCTCACTATCCATCACTGGCTTTTGATGATTTCCAAGATCCTCCATACTCTAAAGTTCTTCTAGTTTAGTATATGGCAATAGCAGAGCATAAGTGCATATATAACAGATAATAGTGCTATATTTTCTTAGGGTATAGAATCGAGCAATTTATTTTCAGTCTGGATTTATAGCAACATTCACCTTAAGCCATTAAGCTTTCAATCAAACCTAAGACTGTTTTCTTTCCCCATTATATTATTGTTTTTGAAGGCCAAATTCTGATTTGTGCTTTCATCTTTAATGGTAGTTTGTCAGTGAATAAGAGAACTCAGGCCTTTTAAGAAAGTCAGTGGTAAAATGTCATGCAATAATTTTTTCACTGGAAATAATAAGACCAGATAATAGGATAAATGCTCAGCTGTTTATTTCAGGGAAATATATGGCACAGTATAATTCCACATTGCCTTCTATTTCCATTCAAATCTCATTTCAAATATTTGGTAACACTCAAGGTACATGCTCTGAAGTTCATATCACAGAGAAATGCAGTTTTCTCTCAAAAGAACTTTGTCTCAAAACAACCTTCTGAAACTATGAGGACACCGAGGAGTGAATTAATCAACTGTTCACAGTATACTTCTGGCAGTCTCATTTATTCAACAAACATTCAGGAGTAAATAAATACTGATAATATATGTTTTCTACCTCCTTTGTGGTAGATTAAAGCATTTTCCTTTATACATGCTCCACAAATATCTTCAAAAGATTCTTTAAACCAATTCTGCTGTGGACTCTTAGAAAAGACACTGCAGCAGAACATTGATAAGGCTTTTAATGACCCCTTCAAAGACCATCATTTTCATATCGCATGACACACATGTGCCAGGCTGTGTGATGTGGCAATGGCTGGGCAGATCTGCATTTCCCCTCTTCTCTGTATGCTTATTGCTGTTATGTTCAGCACCTGTCTAATTTTTGGTAACAGTTCTGTAGTTTCTAAACATGCAACACACAACCTGCAGTAAATGCAGTTAATTTTACAAACTAGTGTCAAAGGATCTCTTGAATCAGAGAGGAAATTATTTTTATCATTAATCTGAATTTTTTAGTCTTTCCTTTTGTTTATTTCTTTATTTATCTGGGCTGAAGAGATGGATTTGGCACTGTGACAATAATTCCAGCTCCGCAGTGGTTCAGTTACCATGTGGTAGTGGATGAAGACCTCCAGTTGCTGTTCTTTATTAAGGCTGAACAAACTAGTTTAATGACCGTTAATGTCAATTCACTGAAATACCAAATTATAATCAACTGAACTAAAACAACTGATAAAAGTTACTTTCCAAGAAAATATGGGGAAAAAAATCTATGGGGATATATTGCAAACTTGCGTTGGTCTAGAAAGAGGAAACAAGTTAACCTAAGGCTCCTGATTACTGAACTGGTCTATCAGTTCAAGCCATTCTCTTTTCTTAATTAACAGTTAACAACACATTTTAGCCTAATGATGATCTTACAAAGAAACCTCCAGTCAAAAGGAGGATTAGGCAAGAGCAGAGAAAATTAATAACTCCAACTAGAAAACCTTTCGACTACTTCTGTGTGCTTTGTGCTCATTACACTGGCTAAGAATTAAGCTGAATGTCCAAAATGAATGTGAGAAATTATGGACTCATAATGTTCATAGCACATCACCAGTGTGGAAATTTGTCTTCCGCGTTACAGGCAAGAGAAACACTGATCATTTCTCACACAGCATCACAAGCCATTATACTGTGCACTATTACAATGATTTAAACCCTGCAGGCTTTTAAGGGACATCATATTTAATATTATCTACTTGAGTTGAACCATACTTCATATTATTTTTGTGCTGCTTTACAAAGCAAAGATTAGGTTTTGTTGTTTGGTTTTAAATTATCACTATATAGTGTGATGAACTATCCCAGATGGAATTAGACCTTGGCTGTCTGACTAACTCAATATGGCAAAGCAGCACTAAACAAATTAAAGAATGTCCCTAGTCTTATTCTGAAAAGCCAGGAATGAGCAACATGTCACCATCAATTATGAAATAATTCAAAGCAAGAAAATTTCTAAGTGATATTTGATCATAATTTAATTTTTTCAAGACATTATTTTTATTACAGTTTGTTAAGTAATTTATTTCAACACAAACTCTTTAAAAGATAACCCTACCCACTTTTTCTGAGAGACATTTTCCGGTTTTCTCTGTGAATTCTTGATGACTGAAAACCCCAAACTTTCTGCGCATGTGCACTTCATTCTGCCTACATGTTCTCCTTAATAAGTTTTTAACTCATTACCTAATTTCAGTTTTATTCAATGAAGGTAATTACAAAGATAATTAATTGTGTTAAGTTTCATGGAAACTTCTGTGCAGAGAGATGACTCTATAAACATCATTGCTTAGGAAATAGGTAATGCACAAGTTCAAACCTTTTTAAACTCCAGGAAAACTCCCTGGGAAAGGAATATCTTTCAGATGGGAAAAAAGATCATGGGACATGACAGAGGTGAGGTACTGAAAATACAATATAGAGACCTGAGTGACTATATTAAATAGAGGCTAATGAAAAGGAGTCTAGAGAGAAAAGCCAGCCAGTTAGGCAAAATAATTAGTTCATATAGAAATAGAATGCCTATAGAAATTCACTTGGCTTTTCAAGAAGTCTAAAGACATAGCACAGCTTCAAATAAATTCTCTTTGCCTTCTCACTCTGTGGGGAACAAGAGAGGGAATGGAATATTGAGGAGTTCCTCAAATCTTTTATTGAAGCAGCTATCCTTTAATAGCTTGGGGTAAGAGAATTCACCCATCTTGCCACAGAAGTGTTGCTGAGACATTCAAGCGGCAAGTGGTTTTTAAGAAAACAAAACCACTGCAGACTTTTTTTATATTGCTAAAACATTTGGATTATCCATGCTGGTTTCAAGAGGCCTGTAACACTCTTAGAAAAGACATAGGTCACTGTGTCAATCCCTCATGCATCTTCAGAAAAGTACTTCTCCCCAAATGCCCACTGTTGCTTTAGACAGCAGAATCTTTGGAAGTAAAACTCAAAGCATAATGCACTGCACTGTAGGCAAAAAAAAAGTACAAAGGCTGGATCTACCAAAAGGCTTTTAATGTTTGTAATTTTCTTTTCATGCTGCGGGAAAACGAGTAGAGACAGCACTTTTAAAATATGTGAGACAGCTGTTGTTGGGGTCTGTAGACAAGCTGTACTAGCCCAAGGCATTCCAAATAATATTTTTTGTAATGTCTTTAAAGATACTCAGACAGAGACACATTACCAAGCACTATGGCATTAACTGAATCAGTCTCTTATCCAGACTCTTAGAAAAGCAGTAACAAGGGAAGTTGATTGCTGAGCTGTATTTAGGTAGTTTTGCTCAACTGTGCTGGAGATGCCTTTCTGCACTGTATGTGTCTCGTAGCTTTTGTTAGCATTAAATATCATGTGATTATTTTCAAGATAAAACATATGAATAAATATGAATGCCTCAAAAGCCTTAGTACAAATGTAACTGACTTGTTAAATACCTTTAGCTGGTATGCAGAATAGTTTGCTTTGGAAATGGCTTTTTATTTATTTTTGCAGTTAAGTACGGGAAAAAGTTCTAAATTGTTGCAAGACAGCTGTTTCCATTTTAGCTGTTGTAAATGGATAATCTTGCAATCTTGAATACACAAACAGGTGGGGCCATTAAATGCCTCCTTTTTCCCTTTGAATGCCTTCGTTGCTCCCTATGAATATAGTCACCAAAAGCTGTACAAAACTTTCCTAATGAAACCACAGTGAAACTACTGGTCCATCTGGGATTTCAAAACTAATTAAATGAGGAAGTTCTCTGTCATGATTAGGCCCAGCTCCTTTTCACAAGTTGCCACAGAAGCTGAGGAAAAAAGCAAACGCACTTTTAGAGGAGGGTGGAGAAAGTTCTAAGAAGGCGTGAGATTAGCTGCTGGATTTGCAAACATGTTATAAGCTTAATTTTTTTTCTAGCCAGTAGTTACATTTTCCCAAGGTAGTGGTGGTAGAAAGGATGTAAATCCTTTCAGGACAGTCCTTGGAGAAACAAGACCCTATATGCCATTTTGGTCCCAGGTTTGGTATTCTTCAAAGTTGCAAAATCAAATGAAATGAGTTTACCAACAGGGCATGTCAAAGGCAGCAGAGGTGCAGATCAACTTCTGGAGAGTACAGTTGTCTACTAATTAAATTCATGCTTCTCATAAAGACAGCTGAATCAATCAACTTCTATTGACTAAGAATATCATGCCTCAATTCAGTTTTCCAACAGCTTTGGAAAATCAACTGCGTGGCTAAGCTAGCTAGTTTTCTTTTCAGTGAGAACATTTTATTATTGCAGTAGTGAGGTCTTATTAAAATATATCATCAAACTGAAGTACCAAAAATATGTACAGTGTGTTAAAACTCACATGATTTACTCAGTCAGTTAATACAGAAAATAGGAGATAGTTCTGGTGGTTTTTAAGTACCTCCATATTTGCAGTGGCACTCTTTTGTGTCACAGTACATACTGTAATAAGCTCCATGGATTGCACATTTTCTATCAGTAGGAAAAGATGGGTAGAAGTTTTCCTATTTACTGACAATAGAAAAAGGCCTTCTGAAATCCAAGGCAGATGAGAAAATGCAACGTTATTTAATCAGGTACATCCCCCAAACCCATGTTTTCTTCGCAAGGGAATTAATTTAGAAGATGAGAATGACTTGCATGCTAGCACAATGCTGACTCAGTAGGAAGTTGATAGATTCATGAATAAAGGCACCAAGTTTCATCATCGAGGTTTGCAGCATGTTTTGCTACTTACAATTTATTTTCTATGTAGTTATTAAAATGTCTATATATCCCACTGTTTAAGACAAATGAGGGTTTTTCTTTCATTTTTACTATTTACTAGTTTACACTAGTTTACTAGTTACACTGTTTTACAATATTGACATGTAATGACAGGTCAATCCCAAAATTTAGACAGCTGTTGATACAACCAGAATGAAATTAATGCAAACTTAATACTTATTAATTAATACTTATTCCTTCTCTGTGGCTGATGTGATGTCAACTTGGCAATTAAACTCTTTAATAGTTTACTTACTGATCTAAAAGGCCTTAGCTGTTGATATAGTGCTTATTTAGTGGCAACTTTTTAAAACGAGGTCAGTAAAAATCAAAGATTTGAAATTATAGGAATATTGTATAGGAATAAACCAGTTATTTTTAAAATAATCATGGCTGACAGTAAATGCGTCACAGAATTAAATGGAAATCCTCCAACCAAAAAAAAAAAAAAGTTTCTGTCACGTGCATTATACATAAAAATTCTTTGTGGTAATGTCTGAAAATTGGTGACAGCAGCTAGTTCTCAGGAAGGATTTGATAGAAAAAAAATAGTTATGAAAATACTTATAAATTTAAAAACACATAAGGTCTTGATAAATGAAGTTGGCAAGATCAGAATAATGAAGAATTAATAATTAAAGATAGCAATGAGGAAAACAAAGAAACCATGACTTAAAATAATGGAAACCATGAGTACCAAAACCAAGGAAGATATACAGAACTTGGAAGAGTTTTTAACAAATAGTGTCAGAGAAGCATATATCCCTTTATCATCAGTCTGGTAAGTGGATGTGAATAATTTTTATGGGCACATAGAATGGAACATAGTATGGGAACCACTGCCATAAAATAGAACAAAATATGACAGTTTGTAAGAAAACTTATGAATCGAAACACAGTTACACAGTTTTAAACCAGGCATTCTGTTAGGCCAGGAGGCCAGTATTCTGTTATCAACACTGATTATGAGCAGAAGTCTAGCTAGGAGTAAGACTAGAAAAACTATAATAAATATATATATATATAAAAGTTATATATGTATAAATATATATGTGTGTATCTTACACATATTACTGTACATACTTTTGTCTGTATGCTCTCCAAGCATCTGATTTCTTCCAGGATGGTGGATAGGCTTACTCATTCATTGTGGAAATCACCAGGCAATTACAACAGTCATACAAGGTCAAACTTTTAAAGAAAGAATTACTAAATCAGAATGAGCATGCTATGCTCTCATCTACCTTATGTAATCATATACTTTCATTGCTGCTAATCCTATCTCTGTCTTGTTCTGTATTCTTCCTGGTTCAAATTAACCTTTTTGCAGCCTTACCTCCCACTAACATCAGTGAAAGTTCTCATTTAAATTAAAAGTATGTCAGTAGCTGAGTCATCAAGTGGTCAGAAAATGAAAAAAGGATATATGTCATAAAAATGGAAACAAAAAGTAACAAAGGGGAAAGATAGGGTAGAATGTAATAGTTCTTCAATAAATTTCAAAATTCACATTTGACTGTTCACATTCACCTTGAACTAAGTCTTTTTCTTTTGTAAACCTGAAACATTTAAAACATAGAATATAGATTAAAATTAAATACCAATCTGTTTAATACCAATAAGCTGGAATTCCTCATGCCTAATTTTTAAAGCAAGACTGCTAGGCATGAGATAAAGTGATGAAATAAATAGCATAACAGAGAAATAAAAGTTTGGAAATGGAATCTCTATGGTCTTCAGTAATTGACCTTTTAGCCCACAGACCCCAGCTGAGGAAGCTGTGTAGTAAAAAAGAAATAGTAATATTTTCAAATTACTGATGCAGTGATACAATGCTAAATCTTACATCATAATACAGTGATAAAGTCTACCAGCAATTCTAACTACATCTGAGCTGGAAGAAATTTTCTTCATCACAGCATGCCACATATAAATTCATTTAAATGTCTATGCATAATTTGCCATCTTTAACCAGCTGCCCATAGATATATATATATTCTCTTATTTCAGTGATGCAAATAGAATTTCTTCAGCTTTTTTGACAGATTTAATTGTGGAAATCCTTTCAGTTTTCTCCTTCTGATTTTCTGATTATACTACTGCGAAAATGACCATTGAATCTTTCATTCAAACTACCCTCAGATATTTAAAGCACAGTTCTTTAAGGATGGTTTATCTCTAGCAGAAGTGTTCCTACAGACCTTTAGCCTTCCAATCTGCAGGCAATTAGGATGTTCTTTCAACCAAACTGCAGACCCAGTCATTCACTCTGCAGTCCAATTAATTGTTTGGGAGACTCGAATGGGGGGGTTTTAACATTTGAAAACAGACAATTTTGGAGAGAACATTCATAAAATTGAAAGTGTAACATCAATTGCAACTTCAATTAATTTGCAATTGGCTGATTTTGTCAGTTTTTAGCTAAGCAGCAACGCACCTTAAGCCCTCACCTGAATTACTCTCTTCTCTGGGCCCTACAATTTTTATTTAGAGACAGTGATGGAAGCCGAAGAAGTGCTAAAGCTCTGAAAAAGAGTAAGTACTGGGGCTATGCATAAGTTTGGAACAGGAAAGAGTAAAAGGGAACATTTTATTCCTGTTACAAAGCCATCTAGGGTTTTAACATTTATATTATGCTTCAGCATGTAAATTAACATGTAAAAATGGGTTACTTGTCTAAGGTGCTCCATCAAGAGTAATTTCTCCTGAAATTTTGCCCCTGCAAAATATTCTGCGATCTGATTACTTTTAGGCCATAGATCATTACCTGCCACCATCTGACAAGTATGCTTTATAATGTATGTATCAACAGAACACAGCATTCAGAACAAACTTTCTACCAGAGGGCCTGAAAGTGCCTTGCAAACAGAAGCTCAGCAAGCTCCTAGTTTGTGTTAGCTGAGTTGACTATTTTGCCCCAGCTGGGAGAGAAATTTGGAGTAGCTGCATTGCTAATGCACAGCAAACTACAATGATGTCATAATCAAGATTTTTAAATACCAGCCCTGGAGTCCGAATGCTTTCCTGGCTCTTCTGAGTATGTTTTCATGTTACGCAGATGACATGTTTTGCCCCATGTCTTGGGGTGCAGAGTTGGCATATAGAAAAAATTGTTTACAAAATATTGTGTGTAATTCAGAGCTTCAAATGCTATGAACAGAAAGCATGATTTGGACTCTGCAAGATATTATTTCAGACACACAACAATGCTTCACCTGGCCTAGAGCTTAAATTTCAGTTGGATTTTTTGGAGGGTTGCGACAGCCAGGTGGAATGCTCCCCCTTTTCATTCCCCCTCAGCCACGTGGTCCCCGAGATGCCCTGGGAACGAGACACACAGAGACCACCAGAGAGGATGCAGAGAGAGAGTTTATTCACATGGTCAGGGGCATATAAAGGCTTTAGGGAATTTTAGTTACTACAAATACGAATCTGGGGATAACAACCAATGGGGAACAGTTTAACTAAAGGCCAATAGGGGGATTTCACATAGCCCTGCAAGAACGAGTTCCTGCATACTAGGCTAGGGAGATAAGAGTTTTCTCAGCGGGTTTTGGGAAGAACAGTGACTCGGGGAGAAGACAAGGAATCCATTTTACAATGCAGTAAAAGCCTCAGTTTTTAAGGCATTGTGGCTGATTTCTTCATTTTCTTCACAGGCCCGTTTCTTGCATGATTTACTCCACTTCTGATATTGTAAGTCCACTGCCACAGAGGGACTTTTTTGTCTTCATTTTGCTTTTCTTAATTTTGGTCTACAGCCCCAGTTATATTCAAGGCCAAGAGAATCCAAATTCCATTCCAAGCTTTTTGGAGAAAGAACTTGCATCTTCAATAGATTTCTTATTTTCTTCCTTTCATTTTTTCAGAAGGACTTGACATCTTAATTTCTTTTTTTAGTGGTTCTGTTGAAAAACAGAGAACTTGCTTACAAAACACTGAGATAAAACATACTAGTTCTGTAATTCAGTAAAATGTGAATGCACCATCAGCTCTCAGATTATACTTCTGATACTCACCCTTTGTTTTTCACGGGAAATTACCTAACGCTCATAACAAATCTGGGTTTTAAATGAATATATATTAGTTGTGTCTAATCCTGCTATCTCTGGAGACAGTGAAAAAAACAACTGTGGATGGTAATGTAATAGTCTGAACAACTCTACATTTGAACTTCTCCCATTGTCATAAATACTTCTGTAGGAATAAATTAAAACAAGCACCCCCAATAGGATCTCTTCTAAAACTAGGCAATTGTTTTCTGAAGCCTTCATGTACAAATGCATGCAACATTCTATTAAAATAGCTTATAAATCAGACAGTTTTTATACTGCAACCTTGCTTAAATCTTGAGACTATATTAGGATACCTGAAAGTACAACTACTACCTAATACAGGCTTTCATAGGGGATTTCAGTAGATAGCAATTTTGGAAAGTTCCACCTAGGACTTGAGTCCTTTTTTATCTGTACTTAATTGCTTCTAAATATAAGCCTTTATGCCCTTCATTAGAACTCATGCTCTTGGCATGTAATTATCAAGCTGAAAAAGTAAGTGGAAAACCAAACCAGATACCTAGGGGAATAGTGAGGATGGAACACCTGATATAAGCACCTACTTTATACTGAAAAGTGCCTATAAGTGAATGATACTATGTCCTACATATTACCTAAGTATGTGAGGGCTACTTTAGTAGTAGAACAAACTTATCTTTTAATGCCCTTTGTAAAGCAATGGACAATCTGTACTTGTTGATCCACCTTTTCCTTCTTCTAACCCTGTACAGCTCTAGTGCACGAGTGCACTGCCACTCTGGCTGTGTTTTCACTCTCATGACAGCTCAAACAAGGCCAAATGCACACCCTGAATAAATGCTGGAGCCAGCCAGCTAGATCATCAGCCTGTGAAACTCATATAGGAGGGAGGATAATGTGTGAAATGGTCTGGGCTCCCTTGATTTCAAAGTCATACACTATTGCCAACTCTAGCCTTTCTTGGACAAAATTACAGATTTAAGATAGTCTTATGTCTGTCAGTTGTCAACATGTCAAATTTCCTTTCAGCAAGATCTCCTTCTCAGTCCATCAGGGGACTCAGGGAAGGATTTTTCTTGTCATATGTTTAATATAGTTTCCTGAATGATTTCTCGTATTCCTAAAGACTATCAAAAAGATGATATTACATAGGATACGAAAACCTCTCAGGTGGCTTGGTTGATGTGTCTTGCTCACAAAGCTATGCCAATTGCTGGATTTGACATACGGAGAAATTTTCTCCCTGATGAGATTGGCAAGCCTCCCAAACAGACTGGTATTATCTCTGCTTTCCTCTGCCTCATACAGCAAAACCTGCCTAATTAGTTCTCTGCAAAATACCGCAAGGCTGCCTGATGCTGTAAGCTCCTTGGTCTCTCTGGTCTTTCTGGTTCTATATCTTATAGGATGGACTTGTTTTGACCTAATGCAGGAGCTTTTGGCCTTTCTTCCTAAATTGTATGAACCCTTTAAAATACCAGTGGCATCATCTTTATAACATGCATTTCAAAGGAACTGGCACAGAATTCCCTCAATACACCAGAAAATGGTGCATTCTTCACAGGCACACAAAAATGATAAAGGAATTCAATTGTAGATGACCAAACAATCTTCTTAGAAGAATACAACAGTACACAGACCTGAGATTTTTCTCTTTTTCTTCATCCTACAAAACTGTGTTGCTGTTGTGTGCTTGTCATGCATAGCCTGAATCTATACACCCATATCTCTGTGGATAGCACACCATGTGCACTCTCAGTCCTTTTCTCTTTGGATATTAAGCCTGATCCCACAACAAGACATGTCCTAATTCAAGTTCTTGAATATAAGCATTGCTAATTCCATCTAAACATAAGAAACCTCTCTTTTACTGTGAGAGTGGTCAAACACTGGAATAGGTTGGCCAGAAAAGTCATGGAATCTCCATCTGTAGATATATTCAAAAACACTACACAGTCCCAGGTAACTTGCTGTAGCTGACCCTGCCTAAACAGATCTTGGAATAGATGTGCTCAACATGTCAATAATTTTCTATCCCATGCTTGAAAGCTCTTTTTTTCCTCTTCATCAGTTGTTTGTTCTTGTAGTTCACCAGGAAACTGTAAGAAGATACCTGCAACATCTCCAACTGGATAAATGTCATTCTTTTAAAACTTCTTGGTTTATTACCTTGTAAGTGATGGAAAAAAACCACTGGATTGGTTTCTTTTTATTCACTTTTCCCCATACTTTAAACTGTATCTTGTCATCTTTAAATTTGTAAAAGCTTATCTTTTATTTTTTTGCAACAATGTATTTTCAATACTATATAAAATGTTTCCATTTCTGTTCAACTAAGCAACTTTTAATTGGTTCTCACGTGCCTCATCTGTTCACCTGTCCACTTTTATCTGTTCAGTTTTATCTGATCTGAAAGTCTTTTTTTTTTTTTTTAGTAAAAAATCATGCTCTGTATATCTTTGACAGGTTATAGACTTTTAGATTAATTTACCATTTTAAGATCCAGTTTTTTAAGGCTTTTTAGAGCTGTTGTATTAAATAATAGTATATTATGTTTTAAATTACTTACTTTCTCCTCCAATTCCTGAACTACTCCTCTTTCACTGATGTTTATCAGCACTGAAATGCCTTCCTATCATGCCCTGCTAAACTCTCTCTCTTCACAGTGAAGTTAAAACTTCTGGAAAAAAACGATTGTAGCGTTTCTCTGACCACTACCCCTGTAGGCCACCAAAAGTCAAAGAATTAAAGCAGTCTGTCTCCCTTTATATCCCCAGTTTTAGCCTGGAATAATTATTCTGTAAGTAATTTAAAAGTCTTGACAAAATGGAAGTATTCCTGAGAGTGTCATCAAGAAAGCTTAATAAAAAGTGTAGTCACAACTCCAAAAGCAGTGTGTTTTTCTTGGCTGTCCTCCTCTGTCACTGCTGCCCTTCAACCATATTCTCCTTTGAAAGAAACATAAACAGAACTGATCCCTTTTTACTCTTGGCTAAACACATGCCTACAATATTTATATATTACCATTTTTTTCTTTTGCATTGGCTTCTTAGTCAACCATTTGTTTCTAAACAATTTTTAAAAGATTTTATACATTCTGACAGAGCGCATCATAAATATGAAATTAATATGAAGTGAAAAGTGAGGTGGATGAAAGAATCAAACTAATAAATACAAGTCATAAAACCATTGCACAGAGAAATGGAATGTCTTATTAAAATGGCAAGTACATTTCAGCTCATGCTTAAGTCTCTGCTATGCCTACATGCAGTTTTATACTGGTAAATCTATTTCAAGTATGATGATAGAAGAGTATGAGCCTTAATGTAGGTTCAGTCATTTTTGGATAGAAATGTTTGTATCTGTAGAGTATAAAAATATATGTACAATTCACATAGGTAGCTTTCCTACATCTCAGGTATGAATAGATATACAAGTGTTTGTATAATAATGGCGTATAATGCTTTAACTGCTCCAGACTAGTTAAAACACTATTTTTCTGTGACTAAAAACATTCTGGTTGAGTATAATTTGTTCGAATCATGTGTTGTTCTTTTGTATTTAAAATAATAGCAATTATTAGCAGTTAATTATAAAATTACTTTGTTTAAAAATATTTGCATTTAGGAAAGCTGAAATTTCTTCTTATTATTTCTATCTCTTTGCTTCTATGCCCTCATCCTTCTTGAGCAACAAGGTAATTTAATGACAATCCTGTATAAATTTTGAACATAGCTGAGAACATTAATTTCATAAGCTAAATCTGAGTGTGGATACTTTATGGATAATTCATAATAAATTTAATCACAGAGAACTCTGTGCTGCTGAATAGTTTCAGCTGTGTTGCCAGTTGGCTGTGGTTGATGCTGTAAGGGACCTCTGATGCATTTGGTATGTTGTTTGAAACATAATTCAGTTCTGATAAATTGAAAGGAAACTTTATCAGTTTACTCAGTACACAACCTTGAGAAGAAAATCATTATATTTACTGGATTAGGAATGAAGGTTCTTTGTCCGAACTGCCATTACCTTTTCACAATGAGAAGAGAGTGGGAAGGGAAAGGAGAAGAGCTAAAGAAGTGAAGAAATGCACAGTGTGATTGTCAGGAATTTGTGATGCTTACTGTGCCCCTTGAATTCAGCAGAATCTCTACATGCTTTACACTTCCGAAAAATCAGGCCATTAAAAGCCAAAAGACTCCAGGCACTTTCCAATTTTGCTTCTACTAATCAAAATGACCTTTCATAGTAGAGCTGAAGGGTCAGGCTTATCGCTTTTGCAGACTTGAATAAAATTTTCTTATTTGACAGGACAGTTTGCTGGGAAATGATGTTCTAAGAATTATGCCAATTCACCTTCCTGTGTATAGTATACAGGGCTTGATTGGAGGTGATATCTGAGGGCAGCAGCTCATCACCCATTACATTTATTAAAGCAAACCTCCTAGAATCTCTATTTGCTAACAGTATAAGAACTCACAATTTATACATTAAATAAATGTTTCAAGAATTAAAAGAGTTCTAATGCGTACATGCCTGAAGGTAAAACAAGGTGTAATAACATTTATTCGGCTTTGCTGGGATCATTTTCTCTTTAATGCCTTCTGCCTCTTAGAATTTTGATGAAGAAAGCAAGTTGAAATTAATGGAATATTGTGAGGCTGGACTCGTATCCCACTGGATTATTGTTGGATTGAATCAACCAATTTGTGCATGTTGGGAGAAGGTCCAGGTCAGAGCACTCATGGTCAGGCCTGTAATCTTATGGACTTGGGACTTTACATATATGAAGCCCAAGAATCTGTACAGCATTAGTGCAACGCCACTATGAAGAGACACTGCAGGCAGGGGCAATTTCGGTCACATTTTCTTTTGTATTAGAAATCACATTATTTGGATATATACTCAGAAACTCAGTCCTGGTAGGCTACAATTCAAACAGTGAAAAAAAGTATCCTTACAAAAAAGACAGATATGGGAAATAGGAAACAAAGTGTTAAAAGAATAGAGATGAAAGAAAACGTCAAATAAAGAGAAATAATCTTAAATATTCTCTTACATGTTAGGGAAATTATGAGAGGTTTTACATCTTTTAATGTGTTCTCAAGAAATAAACACTTGCTAAATCAGTGAACTTTAAGCCAAATGAAATAATAGCCTTAAAAACTAGTTAGGCGATTGTTTTTAACATATATTCCTTGGAACCAAACTTACAGTTTCTGAGTGTTGGGAGAAATTAGATGTAAATTTACTACAGTATCTTCTTAGAACAAATACTTGAATACTTGAATCAAAAAAAATCACTCTATTCTGGAGACAAAGTAGTGATATAAAACTATACAGCACCATCAAACTTGATATGACAGAGAAGCATACACTAAATATTTTATTTTCAGAAAAGCCTGTGAATGTAGAGAAATATTGCAAGGGGGAAAAGGGATTCTACTTTATGTTCCTGGGTTTTTTTACCACTTCATTTGTCTTTTTGTTTTTGGAAATCCAATTTGCAACACTTTGAAAATTGCCCATATTTTCTCTGAGGTTCACAGTTTCCTGAAGCAATTCTAAACAGAATACCAAGTTATTTTTTTGTCAGACTTGATAAATGTAGGTTGAATTGTGTAGCAAGTAGTTTCATAAGATCAGTTTCCTGAATAATATCCTAGAAATACAGATGACACCCCAAAGTGATAACCAGATAATCTAAGTTGAGAAGAACCTCCCCACCATTTAACAAATTCAATTTTAATATATTCTAATTCAGCTTGCCATAGAATTTCTAGAAATTTTGTTTTGGAAGAAAAAAAGTAAAGAAGTTGCCTTCACGATTCTAAGGTACGTTTTAAAAGGCCCAGTAAGAATGATATGGGTCTTGTGAGAGCAACAGTGTTATTATCTCACCTGATTTTAGCTATTTATTAAATCTACCCAGTTTCCTGAAAGGAGTACTGTGCCTCTTGTGGGCATTTCTCCCCATACAATGATTCCTCAGGCAGGCAAGCTGCATCCTGTGGGAAACAGTCAGTTTTCATAACACAGGCCAAGGTAGCAAAGCTCAACTCCCTTGGGTCCTCCAGACTAAGCACCAGAACTCCCTCCTGCCCTCAGGAACCTGGGGCTTCCATCTTTCTTTCTTTTTTTCTTTCTTTTTTTCTTTCTTTTTTTCTTTTTTTCTTTCTTTCTTTCTTTCTTTCTTTCTTTCTTTCTTTCTTTCTTTCTTTCTTTCTTTCTTTCTTTCTTTCT
>JAWWMP010000116.1:64269383-64291500 GCA_035047865.1 Dendrocincla tyrannina
TCTTCTCTTCTCTTCTCTTCTCTTCTCTTCTCTTCTCTTCTCTTCTCTTCTCTTCTCTTCTCTTCTCTCTCTTCTCTTCTTTCTTTTTCTTTTTTTCACCTGTTACCATTTATTTCTTATGCAGTGCTTTTTCATCACCATGCCTGGGACATCCTGGGTGGTTTATAGCCAGTGACTGGGTGGGTTAGAACTCAGGAGGCCAGGTTTCCAACCTCTTGCATACAGAAACATGATTTCCCCACTGCCTGAGGCCTAATTTTCAAATTTCATTATTTTAAAATATGAAATAAATAATTCTGAACTATTATTGCTAGCTTTAATTGTTTTGGGCAAAGCAGACCTAATAATCAGTGACAGAAGTTGAATCAGAAAGATCATTTTTGTTTACATACACACGAGAAAAACTTCTCTGAAGAGAAATTGGACTCAGAACATAAGCAAAGTAATTAATTCTAAATTAGAATAAATAACTGTTTTACTTAAGAAAGGGGAATATAAAGCATAAACAATTTGTTTCTGTTAGCAAATCTTTCTTGAGGGATTCTCAGTACAGATTGTGTATAATTAAGAATGCTTTAGGTAGTGTAATGAGAGCTCAGAAGACAACTGATGATGATGTTCTTTGGTCATTGTTTTGTCTCAGACATGTTATAATATTTTCTACTATAAGTAATTATGTAGTAAGGAATTATTCACAATTGGTTTGCTTTTGTCATGTACAAAAATTTTTTAAAGTTTTCACTTAAGTTCCTGAAGTCTGAACAAAGTGTCAAACTCACTTTAACAAAAGCATACACTTTCTAACTTTTGGGGGAGTTAAAATTCCACATAAAGGATGCAATACAGAATTCTTACAAACAAATTTTCATCTTTCTTCATTGTTTTATTTCCTGTTCTTGCTATTGCAAAAATAAAATTAAAAAAAGAGAAGTGGGTGAGAAAAAGAAATAAAAATATATATCCCTCAGTGTGGATATATAGTATGGAATTTATTAATTCTCACGTGAGGTGTGTAAGCTGAAATACCCAGCCTTTGTAGTTGCCTGCCTGCCTTTCTGTAATCTTGGGATTATAAAACAGCAACATCTCTGGAGGGCAGCTTATTTCTCCCAGGATATGTGTTTTAAGTGTATGAATAAAAGTGGAATAGAATTAAGTGAAATTAATAGAATAGAATAGAATAGAATAGAATAGAATAGAATAGAATAGAATAGAATAGAATAGAATAGAATAGAATAGAATAGTTCAATTGAAAAGAACCTACAGATCTAGTCAAACTATCTGACAATTTCAAGGTTGACCAAATTAAGTTTCTGGAGAGTTTTTCTTCCCTCTGGTTACGGGAGGAAGATAATTCACAAGGAAGTATGAGTTTATTCCACACAGTGAGAAAATGCTACCTGTTTGCACATTCTTTCTAGGAGTGGTAATCACTAAAACCGGTCTAATAAATCAAGAGAATGGGCTTTGGTGTTTCTTTGTTTGGTTGGTTCTAAGAAATATCACTCTCAAGTATTATATTTCTTAGCAACCTATGGGATATTATGCAAATACCAGGTTTAGGCATAGAAAAGCACCATTGCTAGCAATAGATTGTGACAAACTCAGCAATGAATGATTACTGGAAAATTGGAAAGCATGCTGGATTAAGTCTTCCTCCCACCCTCCCCACCTTCCACCAATCCAGCAAGCTCATCTGTGTGACAGTCACCTGCATCAAAGCAATTACAAAGCCTGGGCTTTCCCAGTATTAAAGGATTGTTTTCCCATTAGAATCTGGATATGCTTAGTAGAATGGTTTCTTCATTGTGTCAAAACAGTTTCTATCAACATTAGGAGGGCAAGTTTTTAGAGTCCTATGGCTTTGCAAAGTGTTTTATAGTCAGGGCAGGTATTGCAGCAGCTCACAACAATGGAACAAAGGATCTCCTTTCAAAGCTGTCTCTTATGGGCTAACTCTTTAGGATTACAGCTCAAGAGCAACTACTGACATTAAAAAAACTGTCTTTGGGAGATAAAAGCAGACTTTTTGCATCAGGTAGTGAAGAGCCTGCATTAGAATTTTCCTTATTCCAATTTCTTATTAGCTAGTACAGTGCTACTTTCAGCAGGAAAAGATCAGCATCCTTACTATTTCAGACAGGTGCTGCTAAAATTAGACAGTACTGCTTCCTTATGATAGTCACTGGTCCACACCTCTTCTCCTATGTATATGCTAGTTTTGAAGTACAAAACATACAATTCTTGTTTAAGTTTTTATGCTATGTATACTTATACATCTATAACAATAAAACATCTAAAGATGACCCAAGCCTTGATTCTTCACAGTTTGATGAAGAGGTGACTAGCAGATAGGAAAAATATTTTAAATTATTGCTGAGACATTTTATGGTCATTCATGTTCAAGAAAATTAGACTCAAGATTGAAAAGATTCAGAAAAGAAATGTTATATGTACAAGGAAAGAGAGATTATTTTTGCCCAAAACAATGGGGAAGATTGGATTATTCAATTTTACCAAAAGGAAAACTAAGTGTGGAAACAGACATGAAATGCATATGTTTTTGTAGAAACAGTAGGGAGGGAGAAGAATTCCTTAAGTTCTCACAGCAATATGCAAACAAAAGATAATAATCTGACACCGAATTTGTAGAAACTAGAAATTAGAAAAAAACACTCTCCGGTTAAAAATTAACTTGGAAAAGAGGGGTGGAAGTAAATTAGGAAGCAACAAAGGAGGATATGGATTAAGATAAGGCAATCAACTGCAATTTTGTTTCTTGCCTCAAAACTTTGCATCAATTTTGAAATGTCTTTGACCTGAAAAAACTCAAACAGTTACAGAGACAAAGTGTTACAGAGACATTAAACCAAGAAATAAACTATTGGTTGGTGATTTAAAAGAAGTAAGCAAGGTTATCTTAATTTCTGGCCTCAATAAATATGTATTCAAAGAGTGAGAGCAGTTCACATTAATAAGGAGATGGATTTATAGATGTATCAGCCAAGGAACCTAAATGCATTGTTTTATTAAATTGTTGCATAGGGATTCCTACCAATGCTCTGCACATTTGGGAGACTCGGTTATAAGGAACATGGAGAGACATCTCATCCATCAGACAGAAATCCATGGATTAAAGCACAGTGTCAGTAGAAGTGTCCATTCTTCTGAAAGAATAATGGGTAATCACATTTTCTTTGAGGTGCTTTGAAAAAGAAACTTGGCAAATAGTAGCACAGAAGATATCATCAAGTGAGTAGGACTTACACTGTTCACTGTTCCATGAGAACTAACTGGCACAAACACTGAAAGATATTCCTGGCATAAGGGCAAAGCTGCAAAAATAGTCTCCCCATTCCTACTCTCCACCGTTTCATCTCTGCTTTTTTCCCTTGCTAATCAGTTCATTAAGCAAATTGTGTCCTGAGAGTAAGGACATAGTGCTTGAGCTGCTTAGTATGTTTCTCCAAATTAAACAAACTAAAGGCTAAGCCTCACACTCTTGTTTTTCTTCTTAATTCCAAGTTGGTTAAGTGCATTATATAATCTAAGGCAAGGTGACTCTATCAGAATTTCCCACACAGCTCTTTGTTTTTATAGCAGAATAATTTAAAAACAAAACACATATTCCATTACTGCTGACTACTTAATGGAGAAAGAGGTGTTTTGTGTTTAGTACTTTAAAAAACAAACAAAAAAAGACCACACTCAAAAACCCAGTGAAAAAGATCTCTGTGTGACAGATCAGAGTAGTTATGTCAATGAAGATTCCATTATGACCTTATTAATTTTGAGAATACTCATGCATATTATTAAAGCACAGATAAGATTTGAAGAACAGTCAGCAAATCACATTTAATGACTGTTTTAAAGTTTGTCTTCTACATATCTAAGCTAATTAAATCCTACAAATATAAGAGCAGAATAGTAATAATGTTGGTTTAGAACTCTACCTGAGAGATTAAAAGGTCTGTTGTGTGTTGTTTAACTTTCAAATATGAAACTAGAGATAGCCTTTCAAAAAAATGCTGGTGACAAGCTTTCAAGTGAGTCAGACAATGCTGGAATAAAGATCAATGTGCCCCAAAGGACCATGACAGTATACGGTCCTGAAGGCCTAAAAACTCATGAAAGACAAACTCTCAATGGAAGTGCTGTCAAGGAAAGTAAAATATCTAAATAAAAAGTCAAGGCAGGAACAGTGTGTATTCTGTAATAATGGGGAGGCAAAGAAAGATGGAAAGAATGAGATTATGAAATCCAGCATTAAAACATGTGTCTCCTAGAACCAGCCTTTGAAACAGTAAACCTTTATTTCTAGCTCCCAGTGCCTTATGAAAAGTCATTAAAAATAACTACAGTCCTTTTCAATGCGTTTCATAGACAGATCAGAGGTCATTATTTAACCACCACATGCATCACAGTATATCCCATCCTGAATTCAGAAGATCATGACTGCGTCTCAGGAGTTTTGGTTTATGGGCCACATGCAACATTTAGGTGGGTGTTACCTGTGATCTGCCTCATCCCTGGTTCTCACTCACTGAATGGCCAAATTCCCTACAACCAAACAAACCAACAAACCAGATCTAAACAGTGGTATTTCTAGTATGTTTTTCACAGGGACAAGAGCTCAAAAGGCCTGAGGCTATATTCTCCTTTTTCCATCCAGAATGCTCATAGTAATTTTTTTCCCACTACAACTTTTACACTATAATCAGACAGAAAAAATGGGGGGGAAAAAAAGGAAAAATTATACCTCAGTCACATATTCCGACAGCTCAGAAGACAAAGGACCCTAATCTGGGCATTGTAGCACCATGAATGCTCTCAGAAAATTCCCCAAGGTGATTATATATCTAGCCTAAAAATTCATTATTGCTGGCATATCCAAAATTCATTTGTGCCAAGGTTTTCAGATGCATGCAAATACCACCACAGATACCATCCTGTGCCTAAGTGGATTTTGAAAATTCAACCTAAACAGTTAGTTTTTTGCATTGCTTTTTACTTGTGATTTCTATGTTAAATGTACATGAAATATTCTATTAAACATAAGCAAAAATTACAGACTTGACTGGTATAAATCACTCCTTTAAAATGTGCTTAAAAACAATCAATCTGCACTACATAAACTTTTCCATTTTCTTCTTTCTCTAACAAACCAGACAAAATTTTTTGTTTAATTTTTTTAAATGAAAATGGCTCTCACCCTTAAAATTCTCAAATAAGCATCTGACAACTAACAACCAGTAAAACATAAAGTTATTTTATGGCAGCAAAGTTAATTCAGAGATCTCTGTTGGGAAAAATATACCCTTTGTCACTTCTATCCCCTGTAACTGATTCTAATAATAGTTTGGTCAAAAATATATGAGTAGTAGGGTGAAACTTTGCAAGGAGATACCTTACTACTTCCAAGCTAATGGGTAGCAGCTGCAAAGAAGTAAAATACTGTAATTAAACATTTGTCTCCTTGATTCATTTCTTCTAAATATATCTTAAATACATTTTCTTTTAATAGGTGGAAAACAAAGTCATTAAATAACAGTTTTTAACCCTAAGAAGTACAGATTTAGGGATCCTTCACATCCGCACCTTCAATACAAGTACCATTCCAACTCTACTTCACAAGGCTCTCATGTTCTAATAGATCACTCCCATTTGGGTCAGGGACAAAAGATTGGTGATGGAGATAAAAAGAGAAGCAAATCAGCTCTAGGCTTAGCTTTTACAGAACATACAGAATAAGAGAAAGAGAATCAAACCTAGTTTTTAACTCAGCTCTAATTTCATAGCAGTTTTCTGTGTTAAAATATTTACTCTAAAAAATATTTTCACAGTTCAGCAAACTATGGTAAATTAACTGTGCAGTTTTATACTCCTAATTGGTAGTATATGTCCAAGAGATGATAATTTAATGTAAAAGTCAAATGGAACAAAAGCATCAGTCAGTAGGAGATACTGTTGCATAGATTTTGCTTTCTTTTGTTCCTACCCTTTACTTGTTAAGAAGAACAACACTTTAAGAATTCTAGATGTTTCTGTAAAATGTATTCAGAAGTTTCCACGAATTACAGCAGTTTAGGATCTATGACCTGATAAATACAGAACAACAGAGAACAGAAAGAAGAACATTTGGAAGGGGTTCAAGAAATTAAGTCTGTCTCTGTGCAGAACGTGTGAGAGAGAATGTGCTTGTGAAACTCAAGGAGGAAAACTAATAACTTCAAATTCTTTCCAACATCCTACAGACTTAATTTTTGAATGTGTTAGTGTAAATGGCACTTCAAGTACAAGGGTATTTTGTTTGCAAAGTGTCTATATGTTAAAATACTAGGAAGCTAATATTTGTTTTAGTCAGTTATCTAAATTCCTAAAAGTGATTTATAATTTCTAAAAATATATTAGATTATTATTCAAGTATTGTTCATTTTACAAGTTATAGGTTAAATTTTCTCTCTGTTGTTTAGTGTGACATCTCTGTTTCATAAATAATCCTGAATGCAGTGCTGTAGATTGTTGGAGGACGAAGGCAGCACCCATACAATTGAGCAAGGCAGTTTCTAGATCAATGAGTCAAGACATTTCCCCAAACAAAGCAAGCAACTCTTGATATTCTATGCCTCTCTACTAAGTTAAACTTACTTTATTGTAAGTTAAACTTACTTTATTGTTGTATTCCAGGGAAAATGCAGAAAACATAAACCACCTTCGAAGCTCCCATCTGTTTTCTGACATGGATGTGGTGAAATTTATCAGGACACAATTGACTGAGAAACTAGTTTTGAGGAAGAAGTGAATGAAAATGAAGAAATTACTATTTCTTTACATCACAGTTTTTTTAAAATTACCATTTAAATAGTTTATTCAGAAGGGACAGTTTGTCAAATAAAAGCAAATTTGTTAGGCAATAATAATCTCTGTCCATACTAAAGCAACTTTAACATTTTCAGACAGAACAGAGTCCAAAGCACATGCAAAATCATGACTTTAATTTTATACCCTGATCATAAGCTTTGCAGAGAATACAGCTTCACCTTAATATTCCTAAGTACAGTCAACAGCATGCTAATTGCTTATTTTTCAAAACGTCTAAACAAGAAATTATAGGGCAAAGAATGAGAAAACAAAGTTGTTTGGTAATGACAAAAAACCTACATAAGCCCCAAACAGAGATATTAACTTCTCTACATCGTGAGAGCTGTTTCCATTCTATCCGTACTATAGCTGTGACACACAAAAATGTTATAGAGAAATATAAAAAGTAAAGGTAACTGTCAAACTTTACCAGATATGTTTCTGTTGAACTGAGATTCACAAATTATTTTGGAATGTTGGAGCAAGGAAGGGCTTTGGTTATCTCTAACATGGGGCAGATAAGCAGCTTGGAAAGAGGAAGCAGCTTTGGTTTCTAATATCTCTTGTGTTTTTTCAGCAAATTTTCTTTATCCAGCCCAGTGTGTAAGGGTTATTCTGGTCACAAAGTGCTGTGTAAGTGGCTAGGAATGGAAAATTCTCACTAGACCATGCTGAGCACTCATTAGAAAAACCCACATTTTCTTGCAGAAGTGAAGCTGGTACAACACAACCTTTATTTAACCCCCAACTCACACACCCTCCCTCTCCCCCACAAAGATACATAAGATTCTATTACATTTTTGCCTCCAGTTATGTCAAGTATAAAAAGGAAAATTAGATCTTAACAAGACTGGTTTTAAAATAGCCGCAAGTCATAACTTTTAAATGTTGGAACTTACTGTGCAATGTTCCAGACATCTTAAGTGAATAGTCCAAATGACTCAATATGAGGAACGTTTCCAATATAAACCTTCATTGCATTCTAGGTGAGATTATTTGCAATTAAACTCCAAAGGATGCTATCCAAATTTTAAAGGAGTCCCCTATTTTCTCTCAGAAGAAGATTGACATACTTGCTTAAGAGTTTCCCAGCTCCAGTAATTGAATTGCCTTCTTTGCATTTTTCAAGTCTCAATCCATTATTTTAACATCTTAATTTCTGAAAATCCTTTGTGTTTTCCTGTTTAGAAAATTTGGCAAAATAGCAGTTTTGGGAGTCTGCTGTGCCTTAATTCACTCTAACACTCCAGCAGTTTTGATGGGATTTTTTTGTTTTTGGTTGATTTGAGGATTTTTTGTTTGTTTGGGGTTTTTTATGTTTGTTGGTTTTTTGTTGGGCTTTTGGGAGGGATCGTTTGTTCTTTCTAGTTTGTTTTTTAGTTTCTTTTGGTTTTCTTTTCTCATTTGTCTAGAAGTAGATGGTTAAATCCTTAAATACAAAATAAATTCAAGGCTGAGAATCATACGATGATGCCTTTTCACCATAACGTATTATAGAAAACACACAGCACCTCTTGTAGACTCTATTGTCAGGAAAAATGTTGCTTCTGCATTGAATCTTAATTTCCTTTTTTTCCTGATTAGAAGTGAAATATCCCATAGGAAAAAGAGTTCCGTACTTTTAGACAAGCTCCCATATCTTAAAAAACCACACTGACCTGGTTCAATTCTTCAAACATTTATTGTATTAACACCTATTTATATGACACTACTTATATGTCACAGTTGTGGAACCTCGAGTCTGCCTGCAGGAGCTCATAATACACGAGCAAAAAAAAAGAGGACATGGAACATTCTCAAAGGCAGCCTTTTGCCCTATGTTAGAAAAAGAGGATACTTTTAAACTCTTGAAAATCAGAAATGTAGATGCAAGGAATATTGTACTCTTACAAGTGGACTTTGCTTTGACCTCTCACATGTAGCAATAGCACTTCTATGATGAGGAAAGATGGAAGCCACATACATCTCCCAGTACCACGTTCTCTAGAGGCTCTGTACAGTTACTAACTCAATCTGATACACTCCCAATCCCCAGTAAAATATTGTAGAGAGATAATAGCATCTGGATGACAACAGTGAAATTGTTTCTTCAGTCTAAGTCTCACTTTATATGTTTAGGATTGCACAGTACCAATGTGTTATTTCTGGTTTAGGACCAGGCCAATACCTGAATTACATAAACATACCAGTTTCAATTAATGCCGGTTTCAGGACTTCTGAGAAGCATAAATCTCTGTAAAATAGTCTGATTAATTTGATAACATGCTGTACAGTAGCTCAGAATGTCTGAAATGCAGCACTGCTGATTAAGTGCAGCTCATTCTTCAGCAAAGTTATGTGGAATCTACTTCGAATTATGCAGAAGGGTTTGAAAATGCCACAGCAAAACACAAAACAAGGGTCCATCAACACCCAACTAGGAAAAGAGGGAAATTGATTTCTAAGCACATTCCATCAAAAACAACAGCCTGTAACCAACAAGAAAAAATTAGTTACTAGACTTACAGTCATTATCTTCATGTCTAAACTGACAGTATTTTTATACTGATACAACAGAAGACAACTAGCAATGTAGTCATTTATTCTGAATTCTGAAATCAAACAATGAAAACAGGATAAAAAGTCATTTCCTGTTCTCTAACCTATCATATACACAGCAAAGGCCTAACAAAACTAAAGCCATATCCAGCCTTATGATCTAATTTCCATTCACTAGGTTTACTGTCAAGCATGGCTGTCAGGACTGTCTTTCTTGTACTTTGTGAGGTAACTTTTTTCTTAAATTCACTGAAACATTCACATTTCATCACAGTAGACTTGCTATGTTTTCTAATTACTGTGAGATTCAGCTTGTTCTGCTCTACTGATGCTTTGCCAAAAATATAGCCATTGTGCAAATTAATATATACTGTGCTATCACTGAATAATGCAATGGTTCATGTACTTAAGTAGTGGCTCAAAGCATAAACTAGGCTCCTTAAAATATGCATTTTATTGTAAAAACACAAGCTGAAGTAAACATTAGACAATATCTAGGTCCCTGTTTGTTTAAAATTCTTTCTTTCAGCTTCCACTTGCCTTTCCTCAGAACGGAAATATGTTTCTAACAGTTATATTCTACTCAGCATATTCTTGGATGCCTTGCATAATTTTTCTTCTTGTTTCTGCACTAAACTAATAAATTTGCTGTCATTTTTACAGAGATTATTGGAATACTGTGCAGAAACTCCTCTGTGAGGCTCATAAATAGGAAGCATTATCAGAGAACGAGTGCTTGAAAACTTTAAAATTAGCTTCACAGCATTAATGTCTAAGTTATGCAGAGTCATTAAGAAATAATACTTTATTTTATGAATAAGTTTTGTGTAATATACATCACAAAACTGTTCTGAATGTTTGTCTAATAAAGACAACAGTTTTAGGATTAGCTCCCTATCACTGGTTTGTGAAGAAGTGTGATCATTGGGATTTGTCAAAAGATTATATATTCCATTAAAATAGCTCATATACTAACATAACTATGCACCTACTTAAAAAATTAAACCCCAAACACATAACTGAATTCATTAATTTCAAGAAATACTTTATTTCTACCATCATTAGGGTGGAAAATGGAAGTGGACAAAAAAACATCTTTAACTTATGGCAACTAATAAATACAACAGTGCAGCCTGTTGAACTGACTATGAAACCCCATGATTAGATGAGCAAGCAGCAAGCTTAAGGGGTAAGAAAGACATTGGTTGTTAACAAAAAGTGTTATCACTTTGTTATTGCTTCTGGAAAGAAGTCATTTGTCTTTGCAAACACAATCTCTATAAATAATGAAGGATGTTTTGTAACAGGGATAATAAACTGTCAGTTGCATTTTTACAGCAGCAAGACATATCAGGATTGGCCTTCTGGAAATACAGCTAGATAGAACAGCAATAAATATTGTTCCACATGTTTTTGTTATCTATTATTCTTATTTTTAATTGCTACAAACAACTACAACACAACAGAAGGAGAGCTTTGCCATTCAGAGGGTTTGGGAGACCTCTGTGTTTTCCAAACTTTACGTTACAGGATTTATACAACCCTCTGCAAAAGTGCTTTAGTTCATCCTCAGGCACTGGTCCTTTCATTTTTCTGGGAAGAGGATTTTTTGTCTCCCCATCTATACAAGTGCTACCCCACAATATTTATCAAGAATTATTATGTTCCTTACAGCAGTGCCACATGAAGGCACTCATTCCCTGACATATAGTTTTGCAACAAAAGAATATACTTTCTCTACATGGGGATAAAACAGTGCAAAGAACTTTCTAAGTAGACTCTGAGACATGATGCAGAATTTCTGAGACAGCTTGTCCTTTATCTTGCCATAATTCAAATGCCTACAGTTAAAAAAGAAAGTAATTGTCAATTCTATTGACTTCAGAAAGATCAGTCCCTAAGATAGAATTGCTGAGAGGTATTTAAGCATTGTTCATGTGGCTTTATATATGAAGTATAAATATAATAGCTCCCACTCTGTCTTCAACCACACCTTCAGTAAGTTCATCAGGCAAACACAGACTACAGACTGGAAGCAGGCATCTAAGTTATGCCCACAGCACTGTAAGGTGAAAAAGAGAAGCACTTAACAGATATGTGCTTAACACTTAACAGATATGGATATTTGATGGTATGAAGAAGTAACAAGTAGACTGAGAATGTCTGAATGTCTTCCTTACATCTCCCCTCTTTTTATTTAAAACTGTTTCCCTTTGTCCTATCACAACAGGTCCCAATAAAAAGTGTGTGTCCTTTGATCTTATATCCCTTTAAATACTGGAAGGCTTCTATAATGTCTTTCTCTTCCCCAGGCTGAACAACCTTAACTCTCTCAGCCTGTCTTCATAGGAGAGGTGCTCCAGCCCTCTAACCATCTTCCTGGCTCTCCTCTGGATTCATTCCAGCAGGTCCATGTTTTTCTTGTACTGTGGAACCCAGAGCTGGATGCAGTACTCCCAATGGTGTCTCACCAGAGAGGAGTAGAGGGGCAGAATCACCTCTCTCTACCTGCTGGCCATGCTGCTTTCAGTGCTGCCCAGGATACAATTGGCTTTCTGGGATATGAGTGCACATTGCTGGGTCATGTCCAGCTTTTCACCCACCAGTAAGCTCAAGTTCTTCTTGGCAGGTTTGCTCTCAATCCCTTCATTCCCCACCCTGTATACCCACTGGGGGTATACAGAAGTTTTTGTGAAACTTCTGGCTCCACAAAATAGTTCCATTTCTCTTGAGCTAGATATTTTGCCTATCTTTCAGTTCTTTTGAACTATAAAATAATAATAATAATAGTATTCCCTTAAAGTTAAACAATGCTCCACTCTCTATCCTACATGCATTAGAAAAGATTTTGAGGTCCATAGATATTACAGTAGTGGAATATATCTACTTTTGATACACCAAATTGTATTTGATATTTCAGATTCCATTATCTCCTTTATTTCTTAAGCCAGGAAAAGATGCATCACCTTGATGTGTTATTTTGTTTGATTTTGCTCATAGCAGTATTTAGGAATAAGAGAAAGGAATTTCCACAGCTTGAGGAAGAAAAGTCACCCCTAGATGGACAAGATGTAAAAATTTAAAGTCATTTACAACTGCAAGGGCACACAAGTATACACACAAACACATGCCTTCTTACTGAAACATGATTATTGCTTTAATGATTTCCCAAACTGATCTTTGTAGTATTATAATAACAAATAAATACTTTTCTGGTGAATTAATGAGTTTTGATTGCATCAAAATATTAAGTATGGTCTTAAGATATTTTCATATATTTCTATTCTGAAAAGCTATCTACAAAAATTTTGTAATACTGAGAATGATGTGACTTTTGTGAACAATGTGAATAAGGCAAAAATTGATGAGAGTTCATAAATGCATAAGAAGCAGTGTTAGGTCCAATTTGTCTCTCTAGATAAGTAAGCATATGAACCAAAAGTTTTTCAGGTCACATGCTCGAAGTCTTTTTAGCAATTCCAGTAATTCTGTCGTTCATCAGGGACTTTCTCCAAGTGACTTAAGAGAAGGGTAGGAGGGCAGAGGAGATTGGAAAAATACCAAACTACACTCCTTGTTAAGATAAACAAAAAAGTGAGTTCCATATCAAATGCTTTAAAGATTAGATCTTTAGCACTTTTAAAGATTAAAGAGCTCTCTTAATTCCATTAAAAATAAGTCCAAATATCAGGCCAACACCAGTGATTGGTCTAGGAGATCCAGAATACCGCAGAAGATGGAGGAAGATTTAAAAACCAGAAGGTCTGTCTTTATTGCAGATTCAAGAACTACAGAACAATCCCTCAGAGCTCACAATATCTAGGGAAAGTAGACTTTCTATGGATTTGAATAACTGCATTTATGAGCTTCCCAGTCACACCTTGCAAATATGACCAAAGAGTAAGTCATGACCAACATCTCTTGGTGGTAAACACTGCCATACTAGTTTCCACATGAAGTGTCAAGTATCCCTTCTGCCCCTTCACCTTGTGGTTCGAATTGGAGCTAATTGCTGTTTTACAAATCATTTACACCAACCTTCCTAGTGTTCCTAAGGAAACCAGTGATCCATCAAGACAATTTAGGAAAATGTTAGTGAAACAAGCATTAATAAATGGGCTTCAAGTCTACACTCGACAAAGCGCTCAGAGAGGAGGAGGTGACACAAAGATGATGTGCCTTGGGTCTCACCACAGGGTATAAATGGTGGATGATTCTCTGAATTCCTACTCTTGTAACATGCTAAAGGCTTTATGTTTCCCTCTCTGTATTGCTAATCAAAGAATTTGAGATGCTTTGAAATACAGACTTCTATAAAACTCAAAATTAAATATTCCTGTAATTAAAGGAATATTTTACCTGTGATCAGTGTGGAGTAATTTAAATATACATGTTTATTTGAGACAATAATCAGCACAAACACTGATTTTAAACATTTTATATCAACATGTATATTTAATACGCAAAAAACTATTGTATCTCCTTTAACAACCATAGCAAATAATTCCTAAGGAATCAGTCACTTTTTTTTTCTTCTGTACGTATTTCTTCTCTCCCAAATCAGGCCTCTCTAGTGTGTCCTAAGTCAGTCACTGATGCTGGACCCTAACTAATAAATCTACTTCTCTTTGCCCAAAGAACCTCAGATCTGTCATATTCATGTTTTCCAGAAGGCGTTGTGAAGAACATATATTCAGACCACATCCCTGGGATAAAGTTATGTTAAGCAGAATGAAAAGGAAGCAGCAGTAGGGAAGCACAGTCTTTCTGATCCATCTGCTATATTTGAACCTTTACTGTTGTGCCAGGACATAATCTTGAGTTTGTGATTCAGATTTTGCTGTAAAAATGACTGGAACTAAAACTGCAGGGGTTCCCATTAAGGTATGGAAATTTTTCAGGCTTATGATTTTTTTTTTCTCCTATTTGCATCAACAGATTTGCCTTGCTAGAGTCTGGGATTAAAATGGACAGCTTGCATATAGCAAAGGAACACAATCTTATTTTGACTTGAGCTGTGTTGTTCTCAAAGATTGGGAGGGAAGGGTGCCTCTTAACAGAACAGACATCTTCAATGATGCCTAGCCTGTCTCTCCACCCATCCAGCCTTTCCTTCCAGATGCCATAGTCTAATTTCACATGGTTGTCTGTGTTTCATTTAGACCTTTAGTATTAAGGGAAATATATGCTGCTTGCCTGTAGATGTTCCATCCTGGTTGTATAAATTGCCGGGTTATGGAGGTATATAATTATATTGATGGACTGGCAGATGGATCATGCTGCACTCAAGTGGGTACTGCAGCTCAGTAGCTGAAAGTTCCACCTTTGCAAAGAAAAGAAAACCAGGGTTTTGAGATCCATTAAAAAGTACATTTTTGCAAAAATTAGGTCATGAGGAAGCAGACTCTGAAGGTAGCTTTTTTTTTTCAAAGGTGAGTTCTATCAAGTCAGTGCTACCACAAGCAGTAGTGATGCAAGAGTGGATGGAGTCTGCCGAAAGACCAAACTAAAAGTAGTTTCTTACTTACCTACTGCTAAAAATGAGGACATACAGGGAAAGCCTGGGAAGGACATTATATGTTCAGCTATTAAGGACATTTGTTAATTTTCCTCTAGAGACAAGTTTTCTTATGTTTCTATGTAAGTTATTTGATAAAATTCTCACATGTTTATATAATGAATTTTCTAAGTAATTTTCTATTTCTGATGCTACTCAGTTTCTAGTTCTAATAGTATTATCAACTGCATCACAAATATGTCGCTGATTTTGAATCCTGACACAAGTCTGTATGGTATAAGTTATACATCCATACACATTACACGGAAAAAAACATATCAGTGGAATGAATTATAAGGTTGCAAAACCAAGTGCTCCAATATTAGAAAATGACAAAATTAAGGCTGCCTGAGGAGGATTGCTTCCACTTCCTTATATTTTTTGCATCATTAAACAGTCTATAATCACTTGATCATTCAACATGTGATTCAACATTCACTTTGTTAACAGAGACTCAGTATTTCTATTTAACAACATTATTCAGTGAGAGGCTTTATACATCTTTCTACATATCATTCAAATAATGAATCAAAGACAACATAATTAATTTCTTTAACGTTTTTCCTCAGGTAATGTCATTACAACATTTTAATACTTTCTACATATTGAAAAAAATCAATCTTCAGAACACTTCCGCAGGGTGAGATAAGGTATGGTTTTCTTCTTAATATATATTTATTGAACTAGCTAGAACTGTCCCTGAAGCTTATTTCTCCTATGCAGATATGGCTCTGTTACTGTGGAGAAGAAAAAATAAAATCACATGATTCTATACTTAATGTCTGAGGAATGAATTAGATTTGCATAGTCTATAGTCATAATGCTGGCATATCCTAATTTTTGAAAATGTTACTTATTTAGGCTAACACTTTTGGAAGTAAATCCCTCCTTTTTCTTTTTTTTTTTTCTTTTTTTTAAATTAAAAATCTCAGAACTGTATCTTGTAGGATTATATTTACTCTTATATGAGTCATCTTCAGGGATGGGATCTTTATAAAACAACTCCCTGATAAAGTTAAATGATTAAAACATTGAGAAGGATTCAATTGCTGACAGCATTTTTTCTTTTGAACTGTTTTAAGTTATGTGGACCTGTCACTAAAGAGGGCAGAGATACTTGCTCTATCAGAATTTTAATATTTCGTAAATAAAAGTGTTGAAACTCAAGATTCACAGTTTTTTCAGTAAAGTTTGTACAGAAGCATAGCTAAAATAATTCTGTCCAGATCTAGATGATTTTACTTTTCCCTCCACTCCTAATGGTCTCTATGTGTGTTTACAAATAAATTTGTGGCGTTTTCAGATTAAAAAGTCATTTTGAAAGTGGGAGAAGCCCATGGGCTGGGATCCTGAGTCAATGGTTCTGTGGCAGTGTAGGAAGAGCTCTGCCAAGGTGAGCTGAAACCAGTGCTGGCAGGATCTTGGGGAACTGGGAAAAATTAATCAGTAGAATGTCTTCAAATGCTTTTATTCTTTTTTTTTTCTTTTCTCCCCTCCCCCCCACACACATTGTGTTCCTAAACTTATTCTTTTGCTTTTCTCCTGATCCTGTGACTGCCTAGCCTCTTAGGTGCATTATATGACTTCCATCTTTGGCAACTTCTGGTTATTGCCTCAGTTGAAGAATTTAACATAAATTTTAAGCAAACAACCCAGCAGAAGAGTCAAAAGGAGATGTTCAGCTTCTGAAAGAGACATGTGTCCCAGGCTACTGTTAGAGTCAGTGGGCTAGATGGTCTTTGGTTTCACTTGATACCGTCACCTTTATGTTCTAAGGAAATTTCAGCTTGCCTGTTTTAAGCATGGCATAAGAGATCCTGGCACTCAGGAACTCAGAATGCATTGTGAACCCTTGACCCCTGATAATGCACTGAAATACTGGGCTTTTCTAATAGAGTCAGATAATCCCTTTATTACAGCATTTCTGTGCCTGGTAATCTATCCCCTCTGGCATCAATTTGCCTTTAAAAATTAATACATTTCCACTCCTAAAAGCTTTTGTTGTTATGATTACAAAGCTATCACTATCTGAGTAACAGATGGCAAGTGGTCTCAGGACTTCCCAGCAATGTCAATGTTGAAATCTCTCTCCCTCTCTGAACTCAACAGCATATTTCATCAAAGAAAGCCAAGGAGCAAGCATCAATAGGAAAAGTCTGTGTAGAATGCTTAGAAAGAGTGCAAATCCCACTGATGTTCTGCTGGGTGGAGAGCACGCAAACTTGAAGGTTATGTCTGCAGGAGTCTTCCTGACTATGTCAGGAGTCTTCTCAAGGGCTGGATGCTGAAAAGAATTATGTAAATATTTAACTTGATGCACTCTGAGTAGTTTCAGCTGATTAGAACAAAACGTGCACAAAGCCTCAGAAGCATGGAGAGCTCAGGCCTCAATCTGCAAATAGTGCAGAAAGCTAAAGGATAGTTGATGCCACTTATTAGAAAAACACTTTAAATTCCAAATTCAAAGAGTGTTGTTGAAGACAACAGTCTTTCTGCCATGTCTCACTGGGAAAACAACCACTCATGGAATGGCAGTTTGTGCAGTAAAAAAATAAAACATTTTAATGGAAAGACCCAATTTCCTAGCTGCAGGAGGTGTTGAGATGTGCAAATATTCTAATCTGCTGGACATTAAGTAGTTTAAAAGCTTCCCAGCTGCAGGAGTGTGAGGAAGAAACTTCCCAGTGAGCATAAAGAACAGTTTTCAAGCAGAAAAATTAAAAGCATGACTGCTTTCCACACTTATTTCTTTATTAAACAGGCAAACCCAGAAAATCAACAACTATAGGCCCAGACTCAAAATCAATTCCAAGCAGTGTGCAACCACATATTAATCACAGTAGACCTGTGATTTCATAACTTATTCATATAAGCTTAGGAAACAAATAGGTAGATCTGCTAGCAGGAAATGTTGAAGGAAACCCAACCTGTGTGAAACTGAAGACTCCAGAATTATGACTTTGGGTTAAAAGTCTGATAGTGCTCATTTTCAGTAATGTGTGTTTTGGCCAGGCCTAAAATGTTGGTCATGTTGGTGATTAGGAGATGTAGCTGCACAAGTGCAAGCTGGGAAGAAAACAGCTTGAGAGCAGCCCCGAGGAGAAAGATTGGGGAGTGTTGGTTAATGAGAAGCTCACCATGGACCAGCAATGTGCACCTGCAGGCCAGAAAACCAACCACGTCCTGGCCTACATCAAAAGAAACGTGGCCATCAGGTCGAGGGAGGTGATCCTCGCTCTCTACTCCACCCTCATGACACCCCGCCTGGGGTACTGTGTTCAGCTCTGGGGCCCCCAACATAAGAAGGACATGGAAGTGTTGGAGTGAGCCCAGAGGAGGGCCAGGAAGATGATCAGAGGGCTGGAGCACCTCTGCTGTGAAGACAGTCTGAGAGAGTTGGGGTTATTCAGCCTGGAGAAGAGAAGGCTCTGAAGAGACCTTACAGCAGCAGGTAAAGGGAGCCTGCAAAAGAGCTGGAGATGGACTTTTGACAAGAGCATGTAGTAGTAACAGGACAAGGGGGAATGTCTTCAAACTGAGAGGAGGTTTAGTTTAGATATTAGGAAGAAATTCCTTCCTGTGAGGGTGGTGGGACACTTGAACAAGTTGTACAGAGAAGTTGGGGATGCCCCATCCCTGAAAGTGTTTAAGGCCAGGTTGGATGGGGCTTTCAGCAGCCTGGTCCAGTGGAAGGTGTCCCTGTCCATGGCAGGAGGACTGGAACTACGTGACCCTTAGGGTCCCTTTCAACCCAAAACTATGATTCTATAACTTTATTTCTGAAGGTGCAGGGGAAAGCACTGTTTACTGCTGCAGAAGAAGCTGGATAGCTCTCAAATTGGTGTAATGAAGCCTTTCAAACCCAGAAGCCCCAGTGGGAGTAAATAAGCAAAGAGAGCCAAATTACTTCTCATATTCCATTTCACATTGCTAGACTTTGTATTAGGCATTTGCTCAAACAACATTTGTTATAATGGAAGTAATTTACTCCAGAATATCTTTCCATATCGTCACTAAGAAAATAATATCTAATCTTTTACTGTGACTACAGGAATACGATCACACACATCTGTTGATATTTGTGCTTTTCCACACAGAAAATCACAGCTCAGGAAAAATAAACTGAAGGGAGAATGAAGAACTCCAGCAGTACAGAAGGGATCATATAAAGAACACTGATGACTTACAGATATAATTGCAGAAGTAACAGTGTAAAAAAATAATTCTTGTAACATATATATTTAATTAAAAAAGTGATGCTATACCTCAATCATGATAAACCAAGTGATTTATCATGCTTACCTAAGAACTATCCAAGAGTTAATATTACCCATGAAAGAATGGTAGGTTCAGCTGTGAAACAGTGAAAATTCAGTGTCTCCAAGTATGAGATTTCAAATTATTAATACTGAAAAATGCATTGCTACCACTACTACATATTTTACAAAGTCTTAAACAGCAACTAAAATAAGAGGGTACTTTTTAACCTAAGTTAGAGCCATTTTGGTACTGAACACAACATGGACTTGCATAGGGCTATCAATCCCCCAAAGAAATATGAACACATGTATGTGTGGAAAAATGATAGCATAAAAAAGTTGAGGCTGTAAATGGGCAATTGGAAATGTGAAAGCTGGTAAAGGTACTTACAATATGAACATTAAATACTACAGCACAATATGGATTTTTTTATTGTGACTATCTACTCATTTCTTCATTGTTCACTCTCACTATTACTGAAAGAATATGATAATTATGGGGAAATTTTGTTTCAGCTTTTTAATAGTAAGGATTTTTTACAGTTAGTTTTAAGATTATTATTGTACACAAATGTTGATGCTTTTTGTTCTGTGGAAATTAGGAGTCTTGTGATGAAAAACATGGCTAGATAGTATTTCTACTATTTGTAAGTGTGCTTGAAAAATACTGCTTTGGTGATTGATGAGTAGAACATGGAAAGTTAACTCCATTGCAGAAATGTGGTGAGATACTAACAGGCAGAAAACAGCAGCTGAAATAATAGATTCACACTGCTCAATGCTGGCCATGAATATAAAATAATAACTATTTTATAAATAAAATTACTATAAAATAATTTATTCTAAACCTCTGGATGTCATAAACAATTTATTTTCAGCAAGTCACCCTTCAGTAGCTCAGTTACTGGTTCTTAATAAAGAATTAGATACCTTTGACTAAAGCACAATTTCTGACATACATGCAATTTTGAACTGAAGAAATGAGATATCTGATGTCTCGATTTTTCTTTTTTTTTTCTTTTACTATTGATCTAATCCATCTAGCTTTTAAAAATTAGGTTTTTTCCAAACTTTTGAATTTGACTGGAGTTTCTAGACATAATTTCTATTTTTTTATCCCTCAGATTAAAGAACAACCCTTTACTGAGGAGAAAATGGCTAGTGAGAAGAATCTAGAAGAGCTGAACACTGTAAAGCACTTGCCTTATTATATTCACAGCATAGAAAAAAACACATTTTGGAGAGGTCATTGTGTGAGCTGGCACAGGCAGGACACAGTAACAGCCAAAAGCCACAGATGAGGGGTAATTTTATTTTCATTACCTCACCAGCTGAGGGATCCCCACGTGGGAAGAGGAACACAAGTGGGGACGCAGGCATAGAGGAGCTCAGTCCATGATAGAGAATCATTGAACCTGCTGGTTTTGCCTATATATCAGGAATTCACTCAAGTACAGTTTACCAATGTACTTTGATCTTTTCCACAGCAGGGCAGGAGTTTTAAGCATATTCTACAGATTGTCTCTATGTCTATCACAGGCCTACGTTATCTAAACATAAGTGTTCTACTTGTCCAATACACAAAGCTAAAAAACAATTAGAATGATATATGGGGTTTTCTACATCCTAACTGCGTGTGATTTGTCTGTGCTTACAATCCTCCTTGCCAGTCTTTCATTATCTTCCCAAAGCAATAAAAATTTTTACATAAATTGGGTGATTCTGGGTGGAAACACTTCTTAAAACCAGCACCTTTTTTGTTGTATTCCTATTTGTCTTCACTTTGGTACTTAACAACTGTAATGAAAGAATGAAGAGCTTTAAGTATCTCATGGAAGTATTCTCCAATTCTTTAATAAATACCACAATTTCATTTTAGTATTTACTTTCCCTTTAAAAACTCTGGACCCTTACGCTTTATAAAAGAATTTACTAATACCTTTGCAATGTCTTATGCTGAATGAAATTACCTTGTACCCCTACCTCTATTTTTATATAATAATTTATATCTGATTATTGTTTCTCTAATAACATATTAAGTATTCATGCTTTTTTTTTTTAACCTATTATTAAGCTAGTCTTTTCAAAGGCACTGATACTGAGACAAAATCCCAATATTTTTAAGTTGTGGAGTGGGTATCTTATTTCTAAGTATATACATTTGCTTTAAACTGCAGCAAGAAGTCTAATATTCAGAAGGACCCAAACTAGCAAGTAATCAGGAGGACTCGATGGCCCATCTGCACTGTTCATTTGCTGCTGTAGTAATGTTAGTGTCATCTTACAAATTTTGTTTGGTTTCATGCTTCTTCTAGACCATTGATAAAAATGTTGAGTTGCATCAGATTGGAGATTATGTACAGTGAATATAGAAACCATATAGCTTTATTGTATTAGTTTTTGTGATATATCAACCTGCTCAAATCCTCGTTAATACTCCATATGGTTCAGAATGATAGTGCTAATTTCACATACCAAATGTTGTGTAGAACTCAGTCAGCTACTTAAGAAAAAATGTCTACAAATGACTACATGTACAAAGTTGGGGGTTTTTCCCATATGATAAATGACATGAGGCATATTTTAGTCATGCAAAGTCTCCCTGCTGCTTCATTTTTAATTTGGCACCCATTGCCCATCCAGGTCTCTATCACAAGAGCGCTCTTCAACTGGTTCCCAAGCAGCACTGGTAAATCTCAACGTTCTCACTTTACACTTCTCCTTGCTGAAATCCATGACATTTCTTCTAGCCCAGCCTTTTTTCCTCTGCATGTGGTCTTTACCACTCAGCATGCCAACTGCGCCCACAAAGTTAGTCTAAATCTGCCAGACTCCCACTTCTCCTCTGAAGCTGAAATTATTCAGTAGTCTTTTATCCTTTTAAACTTCACAAGAAATACAT
>JAWWMP010000116.1:64292352-64314664 GCA_035047865.1 Dendrocincla tyrannina
TTTTTGTTTGTCTTATTTACTAAACTTAACTATAATCCTTAGAAAAAACCTTAAGAAAAAAAAAAAAGAAACTCTTAAGAAGACCACAATAGTGAAAGATAGAGCTTTTGAAAAAAAAAGATAAAGGGAAAAAATATTTAAAATTTAACTTTTTAGGTAACCAGGCTTGAGTAAACTTTGTGAAGTTATTTTCGCAGGGTCTAAAGTGAATAATATGGTTTTATAAGTATTTTTTTGTGTTTGTGTGCACAGCTGTGAAAGATTAGATTTAGATTAGATGTTAGGAAGAAATTATTTACTGTCAGTGCTGTGAAGCACTGGAACATGTTGCCCAGGAAAGCTGTGGATAATCCAAGCATTCAATGGAAGCATTCAAGGTCAGGCTGGATAGGGCTCTGAAGAAGGTCTAGTGAAACTGTCCCTGCCCACAGCAGGGAGGTTGGAACTGGATGATCCTTAAGGTTCCTTCCAACCCAGGCCATCCTATGATTCTATGATTCTGTTATGAAAACATATATGGAAATGAGTATTTCAGGTATTATTAATTTTTTTCCAGTCAAAACAGGATTGAAATTTCTTTATTTCATACCTTCTTGATGAAAGCTATAGTCATCATTTACAGCTGAAGGTACAAGTGAATTTCCTGAGTTATCCTTTTGTACGATATTCTTCAGATGCTGTTGACTCTCCAAGAGAAAACTGTCTTAAAATTCACACTGCTTTGAAATAAAATTGTTTTTGATATTCTCTCAGCTGCAGTGACTGTGGTTACGACACCCTCCAAAATACACCACAGCAATCAAATTTCCTTCTTTTAGATGCTTATGAACTTGAAAAGGCAGATAGATGGAAGCAATCATATTAAACTCAGTCTGAACTAACCTCATCCCATTCTAACAGCCATAAGCATATCTGCAGGAATAAGCACTTGTACAATGAATTAAAATAGGTTTAGTACCTTTCCATTTCTAGAGTTCCCATCCAGCAAACATACCAGTATGCACTGAACATTAAGCACATGTTTCAGTCCCTCCACAGCCATATAAGCATTTAAGAATGTGCTTGGTATAAGTGCTACTTAAATTGGACTGATAACAATTGGACTTAAGCATACGCTTAACTGCTTTGCTGGATTGGGATGGGATGGGATAACCAATGTGTTTAAGAGTGGAAATGGACTGCATGTGGAGTGAAGGCAATGTGATACTATCACATAGATTTTTGAATCTGCCCACACTCCACCATGTGCTTCTGTTTCTTCACCAGTATTTTCAGAAACATTCTGGTTCACCACAGCATCTAGGCAAATGACTTGCTATAAAACAGATGGTCCAGGGAGGGAACAGGTTACATGCCTTCCATATTGCTTCAAAAGCACTGTAAAGGTGAACCCAGGTCTTAACTCGGCCTCAACACCTGGGTCCTGGAAGAAGGACTCTATAAGGATGCATTCTTTGGGAAAGCATAGAAAACAGCTAACAACTGGTCAAAACTTGGCATGTCCGTCCCACACAGAGTCCTATTTTGACTACTAAATCTAGCTTTTTGGACCAAATGATAATTCCTGCAGGAATGCAACTGAGAAAATTTATTATCTTTCTGAAGAATTAGGACTTTTCTTTAATTTTTTTTTATAAAACCTAAACTAATTACTTGACTACTCATATTTTCAATATCCAAGAGTCCTTTATATCAAAACAGAGGGCAGAAGAGAGCTTTTAGGATTTTTAACCTGTATACCACATAAATAGAAAATTACTTCAAGAACAGCTCTTTCCATGTTTTCTTAGATCAACCAGGAACCCAAAAGGAAACTCACAGGTGCAAAAAATATATTGCTACAAAACATATTGCTTTCCGACTAACCAACATATTTCATAGATAAAGAAATTGTTGTAAGGCTTCCAGCAATCTCTAATACTCAGGAGAAAACCTTTGTTACTCTTTCTAGCAGTGGCAGCTGTCCAAGAGAAGAGTAAGAAGTAAGTGTTTGCAAGGGGTTGAGATACAGTCACTTAAGTAGAGCTGTAATTCAGGGAATAAAACACTGGCAATATGCAGCTCTGAATTACATCATCTTTAACCTAAACCAAAAGTGTTTGCACTAAGTAGAGGAAAGACCGTTGCCACTCCTTATTCCTGAATGAAAAGTCACTATGGCCCTATCTGTCACCCCAAGCACTTGAACTCCTCTGCCTTCTCTGGAGAGAATTATGATTACAGCCCAGCTGCCTGTACCAGCACCATAAATTCTGACAAGGTCATGCACATCAGTAAATACTGATTCTCACAGGGCAGGTAGACAGAGAGTGCCTCAACTCATTTACTCCAAAAGTCATTCTGTACAACAAAGTATTCAAGATAAAACACTCTCATGAAATATAATGAAATAGTAGAAACTCTGCCTAACAAGGCAAGTTTAATGAGTAATGGGCATTTGATAATTTAATTTTAGCCTCCTGCTTCTAGTTACCCTGTGCAGAAGATATTCTGCTGCATATGCCCCACCATTTGTTCAACAGCACTGACACCACTTCTACCCTGGAAACACATTTTGAATTATATTGTTGTTTTAAATCTAACCTTCACCATGTCTCTTGCAGGGATTAATATGAGAATGTCACAGAAAGATCATCAACAACCTTTGCTCTCATGCTGGAAGCAAGCACCTATATCAACTGCTGCTGGTAAGCGGACATATACATTGCAAGGTCTACATGGCTTCAGGGTTGATAAAAGTTTATAGAGCCAGGGGTTGCAAGCAAATGTTTTATTACCATTAGATGGTAGTAAATCAGATGGAAACATTTACTTTTTTTAGCTTCTGGAGAAACAGCCAAGAGCTTTGACTGCAGAGATAGTGAAGCCATCTCCTGCTCCTACTCCAGATACTCCATTGTTCCTTTCAGCAGTAAAAACAGTTGGGCACCTGCCCACTGCTGAGGTAGCCCTGCCAAAGGACACAGTCACAGCTGGGCAGCAAGGTAGGAGAGCTGTAAGTGCACCAATAGTCATGGCAGAAGTGAACATGTGAGGACTAACACAGGGAGATCAGCCAGCTGTACAGGCAGAGCAGCTCAGCACAGGGCTCAGGAGCATCGTGGCAGGTCAAACAGCACATTCAGTCAAATGAAAACGGTGCAATAAACTCCCTGAGTCCAGTGTGGTTTGCAACCCTGAGTCTCATTTGAAATCAATGACCTGATTTCAAATCAGGTCAGGTAGAAACCACCTCTGTGTAACTGCTGCAGCTGCCTCTGCCCTCCCCATGCTCCCATCTGCCCCTCCACAGCCTTGGTCAGGTACACAGCTGCCAGAAGGCAAATACAGCTCCTTCTTGGGGATCCTCAAAAATGCCATGACCAGTCACAGGGAGCAGCATCCCTAAACAGCTGCATTCTTCAGCAGCTTGCAGTTTAATATCACTCAAAGTGGTATCACTCAAAGCCTTTTTCCTCTGCTTACCACCATTAGCACAGAAAAGTGCACACCATTACCTATTCAGCTCACAAACTGTGCATCACCTTTCAGGACTTTTTCTGTTGATTCCAACTGACTGCAATGTGAAGATTAGACACGTTTTAATCTTTTACTAGCCATGATTACTCCATGATCAGTGGAGTAAAAGAGAATTGCCTGGCAGTGCAAGTGGCAGATCAACAAAAGGTTCTCAGAGCAGAAAGTAGTCATACACCATGTTTAAGTCCATGATGCCTCCCCTTGAAACTGTAGAACTTAATCATTGGTTCCTGGAGGATTTTCAAGACCCTTTATGGCACAGGCTCATGTTTCTCATTAATAACATTCCTACACACACACACACACACACACACACAAAATCTGAACGTAATTCTTTTTGTCTTAAATATTTCAATATTTTTACTTATCTGGAATATTTTAATTTGTATTTGAACTGATTTTGAACAATCTGAATGAAGAACAACTAATTTCCAGAAACCTGAAAAATCTCACTAGTTTCAGCAGCTACCTGAAACACTTTCAGCATTGGGAATGCTCCTTAAGAGACACTTATATAGCTCTGATGGTATATGAGCAAAGATTATTTTGATCTAAGAATAAAAAAGTAAGTAATTTCCCCATTGCATAGGCATGGGGAATATTAGTAACACTAATGTTACAGCTCTGTTCAGACTGAAATTAGGCATATAATTTCAGATCATGTAGTACCAATCCCTAGAGCAGTTGCAATGTCATGAATTTCTGTGTAGGTAAGTCCTTGTAGGTGTACCCCACAGCTCTGTATGGTCTTCATCACAAAAGCAACTGCCATGTGTGTCTTCAGTGCCCTTGATATATACAATTACTGAACTAAAACATCCTGATTGTGCTGTCACATGTTCATTCCTACTGCTATGACACAGCATGAGCATCACTGTCAGGATTGAAGAAGAAAAGTGTTTGGAACAGATGTGCCTAGATACCAAACCCTGACTTACGAAGTTAGCTTAACCCATTAGCCAAAGGTAATCACTGAGTAACAATGACATAGATAATATTCAAGGAGGTGAAGTCTGGGTTAAAGTTTTAGGCATCTTATTGACATGCTCTGAGTCATCCACATCTTTCTCAGCCGTATGGGAGACACTATATGATTTAAACTCAAAATCCCTTTTGAAGAAAACAGACCTGCAATGATGTGGGTTTGTAGTTTCTGCTTTATATGAATTGATTTTAATTAAGTATTCATTAGAAGTACCTTGCCCATTTAGATGGACACTTGTCCTATTATAAACCTAAACAAACACAACAGTCTCTAGTATAAAAAGAAAAATGGAGATATTAATCTCAAAAGTAAATGTGACTACAGCATTTCTATCCAGCAGTCAAGAAACATGGGTAGTAAGGAATTAATATTTGAGCCAGAGACATCATCAGACGTGAATGCAGAACCTGACCTTAGATGTGGAAATGTGACAGACCACAGTAGAAAACCCTTAAAATTAAATTCACTTATAAATTCTTTCCTATTAATTCTGAATGATCTGTGTTCACACAGATTTAAAGGAAGTGATCACATCCTATCATTGGTGACATCATTTCTTTGGTATCTGAAATTTGAAATAAAGGAAACTGAAATGAAAATATAAAAATAGCTGAATCATACACAGTATGGAAAAGGAATAGGAAAGATAAAGCAAGACTATTATACATGTGCATATAATGACAAAGCAAGGGGGAGTGAGTTCAAATTGAAAAAGAGTAGGTTTAAATTAGCTATTAGGAAAAGATTCTTTACTGTGAGGGTGGTGAAGCACTAGGACAGGTTGCCCAGAAAAGTTATGGATTCCCCATCCCTGGAGGTGTTCATGGCCAGGTTGGATGGGGCTCTGAGCAACCTGGTCTAGTTGAAGGTGCCTATGTGGGAGGGTTGGAACTAGATGATCTTCAATGTCCCATTCCAAACCAAACCAAACTATTCTATGATTCTATGATTTTATGATTCTGCTCCTGTTTATATGAGTATCAGTCTCTTTCTCTCCCAGCTACAAATCACTTTTGGAGAGTGTTTTGGAGTGTTCCTCAAAGAAAAAAAGTTAACTATTTTTTTTTTACATTGAGCACATCTGGATAAGCTTGGTGATCAGTGTATTTGAAAACTACAGCTTCATTTGCATAATATAAGCTCCATGCACCAAATAAATGGAACTTGCAGTACTTTGTGAATTCTCTAACATTTTGAATGATACGGTAAAGTGACAGCACACTTTCTGTAAAAACACCAGTCTGTACAGTAAGTACATCAGATACAATGTTGAAAAAGCATTAATTAAAAAGTTATCTCTTTGACTTTTAGGACATATAATGATATCTATGCAACCCCAAAAGCAGTATAAATTCATATAACCACTCCTTGACTTATAAAAATATATAGATATACTGCCATATGATCTCATCACATTGAAACAAGGAGAAACACAAAAGCTCTTGCTGTAGCCAGAGTGTTTCCTCTTTCTATGCTACTTCCCATCTCCAAAATTTTGATAATATTATGCACTTATGAAGGACATCTATTCAATGTAATGGCTTTGTCAATCAAACTGGATGAATTAGGCAGCTGATGATAGACTGCCACATGCCATGCCAGGTCAATTTTACAGTCCAACAGACAGGTTACATCTTTTTCAGTTTTCTCACGGTGTGATTTTCTGCATATCCCTCTGGCTTCTAATTTCCATCTGCTCAAATCAGCTGCTGCAATAAAAGCAGGTCCACAGGGGAAGTCTCCAATGCAAATGCCTATATAATTGCCATTCCTGGCATTTATAGACTTACATAAAGTCTATCTATCTGATAAATCCACAACCATAAATATAAGTCAAAATAGAGAAAAAAATGCTCCAATTACAAAAAAAAAAACAAAAACAAACAAAAAAAAACAAGCAAACAAACAAAAAAAATAAATCACAAAATTCATAGTATTTTCTGCTTTATTAATTTCTACTTCTTTTTTCTGGTATGAAACTCACTTAGCAGGACCATAATCTGTCCCTTTTCACAGTGAAACTTTACAGCTCTAGAGGTGTCCAGTTTAGACCCTTGTCAATAAATCTGAGGCAAAAAACTTCTGTCTCCAGCAATGGTGGTGTGAAAAAGTAGGCTGTCAATAAGTTCAAGCTACAAGAATGGTTTGTTGCATAACACCAAAAACCATTGCAAGTAATCCTTTTCCTATATCCAGCTATCAATGCAGAATGTATTGTACCAAAAAAATTTCTAGGAAGTCTAGAGGCAAATATTTATACCATATATCTGACTGGGGGTTTTATACCATAGTTGCAGACATATATTAACATAAATATGAGATACTGCAAGTGTGAAATAAAATCTCAAAACACACCACTGAACATTTGCAACTAGAAGATGAAAGACAGCTTAAACCAACAAGCAAATATTCTGGAGATTTTCCAAAAGCACAGATTCAGGTCAAATATGCTCAGTCATATGAGCATTTGTGCATGCAAACTGATGGACTTTCAGCATTCAAATCCACCTGCCTGCACAACGTTTGTAGACATGGAAGAGGTCAAAAAAGCAATTCATATCCTTGGGATCTCTGGACAATAATAATAATAAAAAAGGCCTTTGCTCAGGAAGTTTATTCACGTTTATCGAGGAACAGTCAACCTGATCCATAGCTGAAAGGACAAATTCAATGTTATTCGATATCAAACCATTATCTGAAGGCACTGCAGATTACTTGAAATAGAATGTAGAAAAGTACTGACTGTTCTCTGCCTCTCTCAGCAGAGTATGCATATTTAATTTTATTTTTCAGCAACTGCTGGCAGATGCAATTGCCATAGAGTTTCCTGCAAGGCTGCCTCTCCAGGACCCGCTACAGTGCCCTTTGAAACTACTCAGAGAAGTCCGCTTGCAACCACTAGATGGTGAATCAGACCTTTGAAATGAAGTTACCTGAACATTGCCTTTAGAGTTCATTCTTCACTGTGAAAGAAAAGAAATTCTCCAGGCATTTCTGCTGCTGAACTCTTTTGCAGTGTATTCAGCATCAACAGCTTGGACTCTCCACCATCCATCAGATGGAGAGATGCTCCTTGAAGTGACTTTCCTGCTAACTGTCCTACATTTATTTTGGGGAAAAATCCATAAAGTGAGAATTTTATGGATGAAATAAAACTCGAATACATGTTTCAGGAGTACAACTAATAGCCAAGGACATGACTAAAGTTAATGTAAAACCTGATGAAAGGCCATCAGTGTATGTCAACCGAGCTCCAAAGATCTACCTCTAATGAGCTGTGTAGGATAATTCTTGGTACAAATTTGGTGACAGCCAATCTGTAGGCCAGGAGCTTGGGAAGGATGGCTCTCAGACACAGAGTGATTCCCTGTCTCCACTGAAGCACTGAGCTACTGCTGACAGGACCAAATTGTCAGGACCTACCCTACACACCACCCTCTTAGATTGCACTAATGATTTCCTGCATCAAATACACTCTTGATTATCATCTTCAGTTACTTCCAAAACTCTGACCATGGCCGGCTCTGGGGTCTCTTGGGCAGACGGTGTAGATATATAGTACATAGTGCTACTTGGAAAGATTTTGCTGTGACTCTCAGAGCATGCACTGAATGGCAGCTTTCTAGAGTCTGCTTACCTTTTTGATAATCTTTCTCCTGTTAAAGAGGAGCAACATCATAAATTTTATAAACTGTGATTGCAAAGGAAGAAGAATTTATTCTTCATACGTTAAATGGGAGAGTAAGACATTTGTGCAGGCACCAAGAAAAAGCAACCATCAACTAAAACATTTTTTTCTAAGAAAGTTGTACTTTCAATGGGTTAAGAATAATGGAGAAGAAGCAGGGGTATGCACTATCCAGACAGTAAAGAGCAAAGGTTGGCTGAAGAAAACTGTGATAGTTTTTTAATTATTATTTTTTAAATGATTGTTTGATTTCAATTACAACAATTACCATAAGTTTATTTATTTACCTGTTTTGAGACACTGGATCAGTAAAAGTATTTTATTATTGGGTTGGAACCAAATCATGTGTGTATGTGGGGGTAAGGGCCAGGTGTGAAGCCTCACGGAAGCCCTGGAACTCAGATGGAGCAGCTGTCATTCAAGAGGGCAACCTGGTAGCCCGCCCACACCATGCCCCCTGGAATCCCTGACCGGGGTTCTGATTGCCTCACTCACCATCCCTCACTCCCAGCTGGCTGGCACTGAGTAGTCAGTGCCAGATGTCCTGCCTGGGAGGGGTGGGCACAAGTGACCAAAGCACGCTAATACAGCAGGACATGAAGCCATCTTCCTCTTTCTTCTGCAGAGCCTACTACCACCCTGTGAAGCCAGACTTCCATAGGATTCTTTAGTGGTAGCTATTTTTCTCTTAATATCTTTTCTTAATCTCCTCTCTTTCTTCACTTCTCTTTCTTCACTTAATCTCTTTCTTTCTTCACTCTTCTAATCTCTTTTCTTACTTAGTACTTTGGGTGACTTAAAGCCAGTGGGTTGAATTCTGCTAAGATGTGTGCATTGACATGCATTGTGCAATGCTCTACTTGCTTGTATGTTAGCCCTTTTAACCTTTGCCAAAATCCTTATTTCCTCCTAAAATTAAAAGTGTCTTGTGAGAAAAGTGTGTAACTTCTTCTCTTTAGGCTATCTCAAGGTAGTAAGAACCAAATGCATTGCAAAAGTTCATTGAGAGAAAATTTTTGAATCTTAAATACACTTTTTAAAGCAATACTCCTGGTAGCTTTGGGACTGGGGTCTTACATCTATATTGGACTTAACCATACTTTGATATCTCCAGGTGGGCAGTAGCAGCCCAGCAGCATCACTTAGACGTTTAGTGCTGTAATAACAGCATTTCTTTTAGGTTCACTTGTAATTGTGCAGAGATATTCTAAAACCTTACCGATTTTTATTCTATTACTGGACAGGAGAGAAGCAAATTTTTTTTTTTTCCTTCTGTTTTTCTTAGTAGGATAGAGACAAATCAATGTGTTATAATTTATGAAACACAGATCTGGCCAAAGTCCACATACTCAGTCATGAGAAATAGCTATTGATCTAACGTTAATCACTCCCTCAGATATTTAATCACAAAACTACAGAGCACTTCTAGTGCCTCTCTGGAAGATGAAGCTATTCTTTGTTTGCTTATGATTGCACCTCCTTTTATGCAGACAATTCAGGCATGAGAAAATATTAATTTTCTTCATGAAAGTCTGAAAGTGCACACACCTTATCAGATAAATAAATCCTTTCCCTGTTTGCCATTCACTTCCCAAACTAATGTGCATACACAGAACTCCACTATTACAGAGCGTACATCCAGTAACTTTTAACAGTATCTCTGCAGTGCTCCAGTTGCTAAGAATCTCCTCTAAAGGTCAGAAACAGGTAGGTTTCCAAGCCTTTCTGCAACTGCTTCAGCTTTGTTGTAGACAGCTTCAGCCCAGAGGTCATCATTTTTAATCTGCTCACCCAGGCCGACCAGGAATTGGGAAGTCTGGACCTACCAATACCTCATAGCAAGAGAAGAGAGGAGAAGATGTACCAAACAGCAAATACTATGGTCTAACAGAAGTCTGATATTTTTTAAAGTCCAGTCCCAAGGGCTCCCAATTAATGCATCTTTTGTAGACTTATTTAGCTCTTATTTTACACTATTGTTCCCTGGTGAAACCAGCCAGCTATTTTATTGTCCTCAGTTCTCCAGTAGCAAGTTGATCCCCTGGCTCTGACCTTCCCACTTCCCCATACACACATTTTCAAATACCTTCTCTACTGTTGAGGTCTTTATGAGGAAAAAAAAAAAGAAAGAAAAAAAGGTAATATTTTAGTTTGTTTATTTTATATCAGGGCATATTTTTGTGGAAGGTCGTTCCTTGTCTCACATGCAAGCATCTCCTTAAATGTCTCTATATATCCTTCAAAAGGACACACCATCTTTTAATATTCACATTAGCTTTTTGTAGAGAAGCTGCTGCATGCTTCCTGCTTTATAAATAAACTAGGTGAAAAATGTCCCTAGGCATCTGAAGGTGAGGTAAAAAAATTAATTCCTATCCACTCTGATTAACTTGTTTTGCAAAGCATTTTTAGCAGATATCCCCTCTGGAAAAATTTCTTAATTGCTTCCTGAAGGCAGAATGTCTGTGACTAGTTCTTGACATTATTAGAGAAATATTTTACTGTGATTTTTGTTTTTGTGCACACCAAAAGAGAAACAAATCTCCATGCTTTATTCATAATTTTCTGAAGTTAAATAACTAAGATGGAAAGAAGCAGTTAATTGTCAATTAGCTGCATTTTCATGAGGTTCTTAAGTAATAAAAGCTTGCATTCTGGTACATGTCAAGAAATCCCCCAACTATGCAGGCCTTCTATTCCCAGAAGAACGAGAGATATTGTGCTTCAGCAAATTCAGTTTTTGTACAAGCATGAGGACATAAACATACATATATAAATATATATTTACATTTATAAATGTGGAGAAAGAGTGTTGTTTAAAGACCATTTGTCTTAGTTCAAGAGAGAACTAAGATATTATGCTGGCCAAGAAATAATCCCTCTCCTTTTAAATTTAGAAAACAGAACTTTAATTAGAGAAAAAAAAATATATATAAAAAAAAGGATAACAGTTCTTAAGCACAACACATATATATATATATCCAGAAAAGAACCAAACAACAACAGTCTGGAACAAACCCCTCCACCCCCGAAATGATGAGGCAAAACAGTCAAAAAGGTCCTCTTGGCTACCCCTCCAAAAGGGGGAATGCAATTATATCCAAGGACAGCAGGTGGCGCTGTGGCACCTCCGCTGCTGGTGGCTCGCCCTCTCCCAGGGGTTGCAGTTATATTTACGGACAGCAGGTGGCGATGTCACGCCCGGCTGGCTGGGCTCTCCTCTCAGGTGAGGTGGCAGGCAGTTGGTTCTCAGGTTGGTTTCCGTGAGAAAAATGGGAAGGCAGAAAACAGCAACAATCCTGTCTCTGCAGGGGTTGGAAACCAGGGCGTTCTCCCTCCTTTTCTCCTCATGGCAATTTTGTGGTGTTTATAATCGCTCATGGATGAAAAATGGTGGAGTTAGAGAAGGGAAGAGGAACACCATCCAGGATCCAGTGATGCCGAGATCAGGAAGAGTGTGTGTCGTCCTCGCTCTGCTGAGAGCTGAGTTCCTGCCTTGCGCAGTAAAACTAGAAAAACCAGTAACACCAACTCCCTTCCCCCTCTCTCCCAGGCTGAGGGGGATATCAGAACAAAAGGCCTGGCCAAGATAGGTAACATCAGGGTATACATGTCTTTTGTCTCTTTTGTTAAACATCTTTACCGACATTAAGGCATTGGCTCCCAGTCTTTTGGAAGGAATTCCCCCTTAGGCTTTGAAACCCTAACAATCTGAGGAAGAAAACATAAAAAATCTACAGAAAAGAAAGAAAAGAAAAGGTTCTAGAAAAGGTTTTTTTGCTTGCAAAACTTCTCACATACTAGAAATGAAACAGATGCTTAATTGAGGCCAAATTTCAATAATTTACAGGAATCCTAGTTAGACCACAATTTCATGATTTAGGAGAACAATAGTTGCTAGATTTGGCTGATTTGTACTGTGACTCAGAATGAATAAAAAAAGAAACATTATTCCTTTTTTTTCTGCAGTTACTCACACTATCTTTCCCTCCCAGTTTAAGAGCATTAGCTCAAGGAGCAGAGAGAAAAGGAAAGCTAGCATTCATCTAAAACAAATTTAATGATTTTTTTGGCCATAAAGACAGGTCAATATTTTTGGCAACTTACATTTTTCCCTCTGCAGCTGGAATTCAGCAGCTCATAGCTGTCTGCCAAAGTAGATGCATAATCTAGGCCATTGCCTCACAACTGCTTTTGTGAGAATTGTTAAAAGAAGCATTTTCTAGCTAAATACTATGAAAATCTTTAAATTATAGAGTTTGAATAAAAATTACAGAATTCACTTTTCCAAGTTGGAGCAGAGTAAACAGCTGCTTGCAGAATTTAGGTATGGAGATATTTTTTCTCATTTCTGATACATGCACGTTATTATTTCCTCCCTAACTACCCAGAATATAAAGATCAGTCTGGTAGTTCTAATTCTGAGGGTGCTGTATTGATGAAATCAAGCATTGTTCATGATATTCTATTAATATGAATGCAATCATCATGTTGTCTTGAATATGAAAAGAAGTAAATCATCAGAAAGTTTTCTTCTTCACAGTCCCAAGTCTTTTTCAGGTACTGTACTGACTTTATAGCTTTCTTTTCAGATACATTTACAGTGTAGATATACCCCTTCCCATATTAATTTTCAATTTGCTTCCCACTCTTTCTCCACACACACACATGCATACATATATGCACCCTTTCAAGAAAATAGTGCGAAATGTCCTTCTGTTTTTGAACTGGGTGGAAATGGGTACTTTGTGCTGAGGATTTGGAGACTGTTATTTGTTTAGCTGTCTCCTATAAAAGCACTTACACTAATAATCCTGGTAAACCCAAACCATTACACTCATCCATTTCAATAATGTTCTATCCAAATCCAGTAGTTTTATGGAACTGATAAAGATCTCCTTCAAATCAGGGCAATTTTGTGGAACTGTAGTCTGCTATGTACAATGAAAATATTTCTGCATTAGGGTCTCCACCTGTGGAGGTCAACTTTAATACAAGCAGCTGAGAGAAGGTGGTCCAGGGAAAGTTTTCACAACCTATCTGGGAAACCTGCTCCAGTGGTTGCTTGAACTCACTTTGCTTTTGCTCTTTCTAATACATATTGGGAATTTCCCCTGTTGTAACTTGTGACTATTGTCCTTCTATTACTGACTTCCAAGAATAGTCTTGCTCCTTTTTTGCCTACACACTCTCATTAGATGGCTGAAGACAGCAATAAGATCCCTACTCAGAACCCTGTTTTCTCAAAATCCTCTCATATGTCATGTGCTCCAGTCATCTCAGTGGTCCTCAGCTGAAGGTGAATTTGCTCCAACTAGTCAATGTGGGGTTTTTTTGTTTTTTTTTGTTTTGTTTTTTTCTTTAGCAATGTTGTGTTGAAAAACACAGCATACAAGAAAGCCCCTGGGAGCGGATGTCACAAGTTTACTTCTTCCAGTTTATGGGATGAATTTTTAACTAGAAATAACTTAGGTCTAGAAGTAATCTGCCCTCCGCATAACACGGTTCCCAAGCTTGTATTTCTTCCCAGCACCAAAAGAGCTAAGGACAGTGATACAGATAGGTCCAACCAACCCTGTATTAATCTGTGAGCATCTGCAAAACAAGTTGGTTAGAGCTTCTTAGTTAGAGCTGGTTTCTCATGGATTAGGCCATTTTTAGCTTTGCCATCAGTTCCAGGCTTCTGAAGAAATGGCTACAGAAGCTGAATGAGCTGATCAATCATGTCAAATTTCACTTATTCTCCTCCCATATCTATCCTATGATTTATCGAATGTAGTTAATCTAGACGTAAAATAACAGCCACCACCAACAAAAAAAAAAACCTCCAACCTAAACCACTGAATTACTTCTTTGTGGAGAGGAGAGGCTTTTTGATCACTAATAATCACCAGTTTTATCAGGGAAGAAGTCAGAAAGTCTGAGCATAGTATTAGGTAAACCTTAACTATGTGTAACAGCTTATTTAGCCAATTTCATGGCTGCATTCATCAAGCTCCTTTCTCAAGCAGTATTGTAATGAACATATTGTAGTTAACATTGGCTTAAAATAACTATAATGAACTACAGTGGGCATCGTTTATTGTTTTTATATTCCTGACATGAAGATAGATGGGTTCCTTTTGTACTGCCTGACACATGTATCCCTGAAGCAATAGCCACATGAGGTCACTGTTGTTCATACACGAGTCATCAGCTCAAATCACAAAATTTTCAGTAGACTGAAGCCAAAATGTGTGACTGGAAAATAAAGTTGTTTGTATTATACATCAACAAAAATCTGTGCCACCCAGTCTGCAAAAATAGCTTATTAACATGGGAAATAATAACTACAAACCTTAGTTGCAAAAAATAATATATACTATAATACTATAAAAAAGACTATAATAGTTTGTTTGCATTTGAAAAACAGTTAAAAAATATCCCATACTGGCTACAAGGGCATTATTTACTATATTTATTGGAACTCTGTCTGTAGTAGTTACTCTCCTTTTGTCCTGGTTATTGAACATTTGATGGGCTGTGCTGGCATAATAGCATCAAAAGAGTTTCAAGAAAGAACTTTGTAATTTTTTAATTATTTATCTTTCATTGGAGAATTTTCATTTTTTTCTTTTTGTTTTCACATGTGACATTGTCTTCAGAAGTATGAAACTGTAAAAAGATTTAAATATTAGAAGCAATGTGAAATTCTCAGGCATTAGAGAAGCAAGCCATTAGAGAAGTATTGTTACAGCAAACTTGTGTACCAAACTGCAGTGTGAAGCCATTCTAACTGTGAATTTGCTTGCAATTTTTTTTTATTCCAAAAATACAATACACCTATTATGCTGATAGACTTTCTCTGAATGATTCATCCTTTCATGTGATTATATCAGTGTACATTATCATAACAACTACTCTTTAAAGATTACATAGCATATATGATGGATTCAGTGTTATGAGATTTCAGGGAAGGTACGTTTCTTTTTTGCTGAATTCCTCTCATTAAAGAATAAGGTGTCATATTTGTCAATGCTATATAGTCATGAAATTAAAAACCTTATCACGACCAAAATCGTCAAGAGAATAGAACAGAAATAGCAATCAAAAATGTCAGCTGAATTTGAAGAACTGCATAATTAAAATCTTACTCCTCATTCAAAGGCACATTCATATGCTGAGATTCTTTCATGGAGGTGTTTTTATGCCGGTGTTATTTTTCAGCATGCATTTAGATGCAAAACCATGATTTGTTCTACTAATAAAATAAAAGATGTCATTAAGAGTTGATTAGTTTTTGCTACGTCTTTTATCAAACTACCATGCATATTAACTTCTGTATTTGACATTAAAAGTCTTCTCTACATAAAGTAAAAGACTGCTTTAATAGGACATTAACACAGTAAAAAAACCTCCAGATACGTGCTCACCAGTTCTTCCATTTATTTCTTCATCCTTATCAGCTGAGTAAATAAAATTCCTCATATTATGTTATTATTTTATATGTTTGGATTCCCATATAGGATTTCAAAGACCATCGAGAAAACTTGCACATTAAATGTATCCATCTTAGATAAAAGAGTTGCAAAATAATGAGTCTTAAAGGATAGAGAGTGTATAAAAAATAGATGGAAAATCGGTCAATATAGGACATTACCCCCAATTTCTATTGACAGTATATAGTCTTAAAACTGAAAAAAATAAATTGTTCTCATAATTAAATAACCATTAGCTTAAATTCTACAGAAGATCTGAGTAGACAGACTGTGACCTTCATGTTTACAGAAACAAAACATACTATAATTACAAAATATAATTAAATGTACTAATTGAGCTATAAAATAGCAATAACTCTCAGTAACTATATCACCACAGTTTGGTGCTTAACTGAATTCATGACTGTAAAGGCTAAAATAACTAGATGTGGAGTGCAAGAGTTCATCCTGCCTCAGAAGTCAACTAGATTTTGAAAATCAGATGAATAATTAGTGAAAAATCAGCAGCAACAGCGGATGATTTTTCAATGGTAGAAATGCTTGTGAGCGTGCAAGGCTGCAACCACCATTCCAGTAGCTGGTGGTCCTCCTGCAATCTAAAAGGACAAGAATTTTATCTCAAGATCTTTTAGCTGATCAACAAAACAGAAGCTCAGGCAGCACTACTCTCAAAGAGGAATTGAATAACTACCCACAGAAATGTTTGATTGATAGGGAAGCAACAATTGGGTGCTTTCACTTACAGAGCACAATATATAAAATTACTTGATAGTCACAGAATCACAGAATCATAGAATATGACAAGTTGGAAGGGAGCCACAGGGATCAACAAGTCCAGCCCTTACCCCTGCACAGGACCATTCCCAAGAATCAGACCATGTGCCTGAGAATATTGTCCAAACACTTCTTGAACTCTGGCAGGCTTGGTGCTGTAACCACTTCCCTGGGGAGCCTGTTCCAGTGCCCAACCCCCCGCTGGGTGAAGAACCTTTTTCTGATGTCCAACCTAAACTTCCCCTGACACAACTTTAGGCCATTTCCTCAGGTCCTGTCACTGGTCACCACAGAGAGGAGATCAGTGCCTGCACCTCCTCTTCCCCTCACAAGGAAGTTGTAACTGTGCTGAGGTCTCTCCTCAGTCTGCTCAAGGCTGAACAGATCAAGTGACCTCAGCTGCTCCTCCTATGGCTTCCCCTAAAGGCCCTTTACCATCTTCGTTGCCATGCTTTGAACACTCTACTAGCTTAACATCTTTCTTATATTGCAGTGACCAAATCTGCACACAATATTCCAGGTGAGGCTGCACCAGTGCAGAAGTGCATGCTGGAAGAAAGAAACGTCCTTCAGCCCCTAGACTGGCTCACTGCCATGGAACTACTGAATACTTTTATTTTGGCTCTTATGTCCAAATACATCTTAATACATTGTAGTAAAAATTGTCCTAACATATCTAAACTTTAAAACATACCAGCTGTCAATTGTTGCACAAGATAAACATATGAGAGAAATTTTCAGCAATGAGTCATATGATAAAAAAATTTCAACCTAATGTTGCTTAGGTGTTTATCAACTAGTGACTTCCTTGTTTTGCTATTTTTTTCCTAAGAAAGTATTTCTGCCGAAGCAAGCTAATGAGCTAACATACCTCCTGCTACCTTGCCTTTATTCTCTGTAATAAAAATCCTTACTGAAATAACTTATCACAGTGTAAGGAGCATATTTTTTGAGTGGAATTCCTTAAATATGTTGGCAACACATCACTGGGTTCCCCAGGAAGTTTAAAAAAATCTTCTATACTAGAAATACATATTTTAAAGTCAGCTTCTATTCCACCTAAAAAATCAGCAACTCAGGGGACTACCTTTGATCACTGAAGGTTACTGCCCAATGTATCACTACAGCAGATTATGATAGGGCAGGTGCAGGGCTCTTATAATAATTTGTTTCAAGTGAGTTTTAACTTACTGTCCAGCTATTCTTTTACTGAGAGCTTTTCTCCCTTGCCTTAGTAACCCACTTCATCAGAGTGTCTAGCAGGCCAGTGAATAGGAGATAGGGCAACATATTTTTATGTGAGTCATATGCTGATAATAGTCTGAGCTATTTTACTGTCCAAAGTAGCATAGCTCTTTCATCTTACAGGTAATTTTACTACTACTGGTTAAAGGTTTAAAGGAATGTGTGGCCAGTCTATCTTACGAGCAGCTGACTCAGTCAGAAAATACACCGGGGAAATTTTAGATCAGTGAGGTTCAAATCTCTTAGAAGAAGCAAGCAAAAAAAGCCTTTCACCACAACCCTGTGATCACAAGTGTAGCTTTTTTTATTGTATCTCTATAGTTTGTGACTTATAAGAATGAAATTGGTAGCATTCTTTAGAGAAATTTTTGAAATTTCATCATTTTGTTCTAGATTACATTTGTAAGAAATAAATTAGCACAGTTGGTGTCAGATCACCCATAACTCTTTTGGAAGAACCCACATGCATTATAAATTTTGTCTTCCTTCCAAATTAATGACCCATCCACAGAGATGTAAAGATTGTTGCTGATATAGGCAAATCAGGATGTGAAGTCATCAGCAGGCTATCAGAATGTAACAGTAACTATATTAATACAATAATAGTAATAACTACTACTACTACAATAATTATAATTGTGTATAACATGAAGTAAAGCAGTTTGTTCCAACTGTTGTGCGATTTTTGAACAGCTTACTCTCTGTACAGACATTTTTTTCTTCCAAACCATGGAAATCAAGGTTCAGAGCCATGAAAGGCACCATCTCTCTGATCATTGTATACGTGCCTTCTCTTTGAGTTTTTTAATCTCCATTTTATCAAGACACTGGAGACATGTAAACATCAATTACTCATCATACAAACATTTTTGGAGTCCATTTTTAATTCAGAAATGTGCGCGTGCATATGTGCCCATTTTTTTTTTTAAAGTAAACAGGGTCACAGAATAATTTAGATTGGAAGAGGCCTCTGGGGGTCATCTTGCCCAGCCTCCCTGCTCAATACAGAAATTTATTCACTAATTAAGCTAGAAACAGCAAATTATTTATTTATATTAGCATCAGGACAGCTATGAAAAAGAAACACATTCATGATAAAATAATCTAGTACCTTGTAATTATATACAATAACAACATGATTTTTCAGTTACCTTTCTAATATATACACATTTCTCTTTATATGTATATATATACACACCACATATAATGACAGAAACACGTCGTTACATCCTTACTTTTCCGTAAGTAGGAAAGATATATGAAGGAGTGTGTAAATATACATATATATAGAAGAAATTGCATTTGTAAAATAATATGCTTATATGAAAAGTTCTATAACCAATAGTCTTTCCCTCCTGAAATAAGGTCAAATACACAGAGCCTACCAAGAGAGATGAAAGAGGTCAGAAGTCCACTTGTCTTTTACTTGGACCAACCTTTTCAAACAGAAGTGTTGTATAATGGAGCCTGAATACAAGATATGACATTTTGAGAGCACGTCAGTTGCTCTTCAGTCCATTCTGTATGAGCTTAACAAGTCAATGCTAACCTGGGTGACAACTAATTAAGACACTACTAATGAGGCTGCAAAAATCAGGGTCCTCAAAGGTTTCTGATAAGTGACATGTATTGCTTTTTGGTCATTATATGGGGAGAAATCTCCCTGGGTGAAAGGTTTCAAGTAGATTTTCCAGAGCATAGCTTTCTGTGGTAAATAGAAAACAAATGCAGTTAATCATGCAGAAATCAGCAAAACATGGAACCTTATGCCTTTGTGTTCATGCAGAAAAAAAATGTGTCAGATGTAGATGTTTAGATTTACAATAGCTTAATAAAACCAATATTTGGCATATTCAAATACTGAACTACAAACAAATGTGCTGTCACTCTGAAAGCTTTCATATGGTTGCAATTTTCAAATTAGCAAACTGAAATTTATCTAAAAGGTAACATATTGTTATACTCCAATGGACCATTATGGCATAACTTATTTAGTTATCTGCTCCAGCTTAAAATCAATTTCCCCAGATTTTGGGCTCAGAATCCCCACAGGGCTTTTACAATTTGGCTACTTTCTGAAAAAGTAGACATTTCCTTCTTGCCTGTATTACAGGAGCATATATACTAGAGGGCTTGGCAATACATCTGAGTAAATGCAACCCATATAGGCATTTTCTTTCTGGACTTACAACCCTATTATAAGAACAGTGTAATGCAAAACTCCCTTATCAGAATATATCCTTGTATACAGTAAAGTAACAAGACTAATCTGAGCCCATTCAGAGAGAAAATACCTGACATCAGCACATAGGGAGAAGTTGAGTGAGGCCAGATTACAGCCAATTGACCTGAAAAGAAAACATCCAAGCTCCTATTAGTTCCATTGATGCTCTACTGACTGAAAGACATTTATATTAGTGATAATTTCCCTTTGCTTTCTCTCCTGACCTTTTATTGTCCTAGTTTTAAAGCAGAGAACGTGAAAAAGGCTGCCTTATTTATCCCATGTACAGAACCCTACCTCAGTAATGTTGTTTTCTCAGATTCAGCTTTCCCTAACCCAAACTTTAACTGTCCACAATGTTGATGTCTATATGTGAACTAGTAGTTTTAAATAAACTGGTATTATTGTCAAAGGAAACCAGTCTGTGTAGTCAACACTGAGTCTACCTGAGGAGGCAATACCTCTGGAGCTTCTCTTTATTGTAATTACCAGGTCTCTGTTGACTACAGAAATACTGCATGATGATTTTTCAGAGAGCCTTTTTTTCAGATGACTCCTAGAATTATTTCAATTTGTTTAATAATAAGCCATTGCTCAGTGTATTTACATCTGGAAAAAATGCTGAAAACATGATCTTGTTCCTTTTATCTGAAGGGTTGTGTCTTTTAAGCATCAGATCTTTCGACTCATCAAAGTGACTTTCAGAATTCATTTTGATCTTCATTTAGAAAATCAGAGGATACACAAGTGAGGAAGGAAAATTCTCACCCATGAAACTCAATGATAACCACAGTTGGAATATTACACACAATTTAGTTTTTGAGTTTTATGCAGAATCTACTGCAATCTGTTGAAAGATTTGCATCAATATGCACACCTACTGGTTTAGGTTCCAGATATTCCTATTCTTATATGATTTTCATGAGAGAAAAGAGAATATAGAATATTCTCATAGAATATAGAATTCTGAACTAAATTTGGTATTTATACTGGTCAGATTTTTAGTGCAGTTGAATGATCTGTGTGTCCTTGTTTTCTACATGCATACTGCATATGATCTGTGAATTTTTCTTGGTGAATTTTCTTTCAAAGCTGCTAAAAAACTTTAAAAGAGTCTTCTCAGACCTACTATCTTTTTTTTTTTTTCCCAATGTAGTCCTACTATATACATGCCCAGAGTTGGTCATCTCAAGTACTGACAGAGAAGGAGTAATTATGTCCATGTTAATAGATTTTGTTAGCCTATGTCAAGCAAATGTTTGTGTCCTTTCATAGATGCAATATTAGAACTGCATATCTGCTTTGCTGACTATTGACATGCTTCCTCCTTTGAAGCATAATGAAAATCAGGGTATTACTTCTATGGATTATATTGTTTTATGTTGGTCCCCAGATAAAACTCTGTATGTCCTCAGTGGTATCCACAAAATACAGTCTACTGTCTCCTACATCATGAGTATGCCATTTATTCCACCTCTTTTGAGATTTTACTTTAGAAAGAAAACCATAATTATTTATCACTCATTCAGTAGGAATCAACTTATAAACTTTAGCCATTGACAATATAGATAACCTTTTCAATGCATGGTTATATGATTTTTCTCTTATAAAATAATATAATTTTATATATTTGTCTTTGTTTTAAAAGTAATTATACACATTAATAATAATAATATTACCTGCTCCCCTACCCTCTGATTATATTTAAGCTGTTTTCAAATTACTTAGGTAGGGTTTGTGGTCCTTAATGTAAATGGTATTTGAAATCCAGTACAGTTCTCAGGATACTTGGAGATTTAGACCTCTCTGCTCTGAAGATTGTACATTTAACAATACTAGGATAAAATACAACAACAGTACTTGGAGCAGGAATCAGAAACTGGAAGTATCTTCCCTTCCAGATTAAGAATCTTGCCAGTGATTTGTTACAGCTGCTTTTCCCCTTTTTCCCATATCTTTGCAGAATGTCCAGTTTTTACCATGAACATGAGAAACATCTTACTACTATGGTATAACTGGTGATTAGGACAGTTTCCTTGACAACAGAGTAGTGTGTAGTTGCTGCTCCAGATTAGTCACACAAGATCTTGTAGCTACAAGCAAAACTATGTGATTAACAGAGGTCAAAAAGTCTATTTGGTCATCCTATATACATGAGACGTTCAATCATGTTTTCCTCATTGGCTCACACTATATAAAGATAATGATGATCCATTATGCCTTTCTAAATTAAATTCATAAAAGAGTAATTGGTTGTCCTAGTTCAGCAGGAGGGGCCAGTTATCACTGTGTGGGGGTGATCAAAGCTATGTATTCTACCCTCTCTATTCATTTCCCAAGAACAATGAACCATTTGCAGCAGCTGCCCAGGCAGTCGTTAGCACCTTCACACCCAGCCT
>JAWWMP010000116.1:64314764-64339021 GCA_035047865.1 Dendrocincla tyrannina
CTCCCTCCTTTTCTCCTCATGGCAATTTTGTGGTGTTTATAATCGCTCATGGATGAAAAATGGTGGAGTTAGAGAAGCAAAGAGGAACACAATCCAGGATCCAGTGATGCCGAGATCAGGAAGAGTGTGTGTCGTCCTCCTCGCTCTGCCGAGAGCTGAGCTCCTGGCTTGCCCAGGAAAACTAGAAAAACCAGTAACACCAACTCCCTTCCCCCTCTCTCCCAGGCTGGGGGGGATATCAGAACAAAAGGCCTGGCCAAGGTAGATAACATCAGGGTATACATGTCTTTTGTCTCCTTTGTTAAACGTCTTTACTGACATTAAGGCATTGGCTCCCAGTCTTTTGGAAGGAATTCTCCTTTAGGCTTTGAAACTCTAACACCATTTAAAAATACTATATGGAAGGATGTTTCATATTGCATATTAAGGGAAAAAAGTCCCGCCACCTGATAGGAAGTGTATCATGTCAAGAGATTTTTAAGTACAGAGAGCAAAGAGAGAAGCAGCAATAACAAGATTTGTCCTTCATAAGTCTCTAGAACCTAACCCACTTACTGGTCCTAACAAATGGCAAAGTCAACTCAAGAAAACAGACATCTTCATGTTTCTGTGACCTACTGGGCATATTCTGCAGGTAGGAGCTAAACAGCAAAACTCTACACTTCACTGAGCTGCTTCAAGAATAAGAATGAACTGCATGGGACTTTATGGTATTTTTTTTTCTATTTCTGATTTAGTAACTGCTTATATATTTTTTCCATCAACACAAGAACAAAATGGTAAGTTGCAATGACAACAACAAAAGAACAAAAACCCCAAACAAGAGACTATTAATGTCAACAGTAGCTTCAGTCACAGTGCCTAGAGAGAAGGACATGCTGTGGATTAGTGGTTCATTAAACTATGATGAACTAAACCCACTGGCTAAACAGTGGAGTGCAGTCTATATGGACTATATATATGTCCTGGGAAGTAAAAGACTGAAGTAATCACCAAGTCATAGAATCATAAGAGTGGTTTGGGTTGGAAGGGACCTCAAAGATTATTTAGTTCCAATCTCCTCTGCCACGGACAGGGATACCTTTCACTAGACCAGGTTGTTCAGAGATGTATTACCTTGAATTGCAACTATATGGTTTTTTACAAGTGTGTTTAAAATAATGAAAGTAAGTATGTGCCAAGTGTGTATAGTGTACTCAGGAGGCCAAGAAGGCCAATGGCATCCTGGCCTGTATCAGAAATAGTGTGGCCCGCAGGACTGGGGAAGTGATTTTCCCCCTGTACTCTGCACTGCTGAGAACACACCTTGAGTGCTGCATTCAGTTCTGGGCCCCTCAATTCAGGATTGACATTGAGGAGCTGGAGTGTGTCCAGAGAAGGGCAGCAATGCTGGTGAAAGTTCTGGAGCACAAATCTTATGAGGAGTGGCTGAGGGAGCTGGTATTGTTTAGCCTGGAGAAGTGGAGGTTCAGGGGTGACCTTATCACTCTGTACAACTACCTGAACGGAGGTTGTACCAGGTGGAGCTACAACCATGTAGTCTGCTGTATGTCTTTTCTCCCAGGCAACTAGCAACAGGACAAGAGGACAAGCACTCAAGCTGCACCAGGCTTTACCTCATCCTAAACCTTGGATATTAGGAGGAATTTCTTCACAGAAAGGATGATTAGACATTGGACTTGCCTGGTCAGGGAAGTGGTGGAGTCACCGTCCCTGGAAGTGTTTAAGGAAAGACTGGATATGGCACTTAGTGTCATGGGGTAGTTGAGATGGTGGTGTTCAGTTAAAGGTTGGACACAGTGATCTCAGAGGTCTTTTCTAGCCTAATTGATTCTGTGATTCTGTATTCTGTCTTCTCACACATTAATAATGACAGACTACCTATGCAGGTTACAAGATGTTATCACTCTTAAGGAAAAACTGCAGGTCTGCATCTGTGAAGATCTATCATTAAATCTGGTTTAAAGAAGCAACTGGTATGTCAGGGGAAGACAGGTTATCATTTATGATCTATTAAGACACAGAGCATATATGTACTCACTACCTCTCTTCTGCTCTGGTCCTTTCCTCTTGATAAAACATTTTAATGCTCACCCTGCCAACTTTCATGTCCCACCACCAGATGAAAACCACACCAGAATGAAAACCACACCAGAAGAGAAGTGGATGGCCTGTGTTAGATGCAAAGCAGAAAGAGTCAAGAAGAAGAAACGCACAAGAAGAAAACTCGTGTCTTTTTGAGAACTGGTGATAATGACAAAGATGGATTGGAGAGAAAGCCTTTTCAGTTGGACCCAAGTGCCTTGTTCAGTGAGACAACGGGCTTTCAACTCCCAGGATTAAGCTCACTGCAGAGTTTTTCTAGAAAGATTTTACAGACCTTTTTTTTTTTGTTGGTCAACCGCACTATACCCATCAGTTTCATAGTCCCAAGTGCTGTTCTGAAGGCAGGGTATGGGGTAAGCATCCCACTCTTGCTCTATTTCAGCAAGGGGTTCAGCCAGCTATTAGGGGTTCAGCAGGAACAACCAGTTATAGAGCAGCTGATGTTGGATATAATAATAATAATAATATAAGGTCATCATTAGAAAAAACATCCAGGCTAGATAATTCATGTTCCAGAACGATGCTAGGAACTCAACATTTTGTATTGTGTACAAGGTGTTGACTGGAGAGGGGTGTGCTTCAGGAGCGGCCTCTGTGAGAAGATGTCAGGAGCTGCCCCCACAATGGACAGAGACTCTTCCAGCTGGCTGCAAACCGGATCTGCCACTGGCCAAAAATGAGCCCATCTGGTGACACTTTTGTGATAACACGTTTAGGAAGGGGCAAAAGAACACTGCACTGAGGCTGTGAGAGAGGAGTGAGAATATGTCAGAGAAAAAGCTCTGCAGACACCAAGCTCAGTGAAGAAGGAGGGGGAAGAGGTGCTCTGCATGCTGGAACAGATTCCACTGCAGCCCGTGCAGAAGGCCACGATGACTTGGGTTGTTCCTCTGCACTCCACAGACAACCATGCATGGAGGACCCTGCACCAGAGCAGGTGTATGTGTCCTGAAAGAAGGTGCAGACCATGGAGAACCCATGCTGGAGGAGTCCTGGTAAGAACTGTGGCCCCTGGGGCACTCATGTTGGAGCAGTTTTTTCCTGATGGATGGCACTCTGTGGAAAAAAACTCACACTGGAGCAGTTCTTGAGGAACTTCTGCAGGTGGGAAGGACCCATGCTGGAGCAGTTTGTGAAGGATTGTATCCCATGGGAGTGACCCCCAAATGAAGTGGTGAAAAAATGTGATAAGGAAGAAGTGGCAGAAAAGAAGCGTTATGGACTGACCACATCACTCCCTGTCCCCTGATGGGGGGAGATGGAAGAAGAAACAGGAGTGAAGCTGAACCTGTAAAGAAGGAGAAAGACAAGCGGAGGTGCTTTTAGTTTTGTTTTTGTTTCTGTTTCTCACTGTATTACTCTATTTTTGATCAACAGGTTAAATAATCTTCCCCAAGGTAAGTCTCTTTTCCTTGCTGTTATAGAGTTAAACTCTTCGGAGAATTTTCTGCACTAACACACAATTTTTAGGATGGGTGAGCAAGCCCTTCTGCTAGAAAGAGATAAACATCAAGGTTCAATTTTTTTGTAGCTTGGATCTTAATGGCTGTCCCGTTGAAAAGCTAGTAGCTTTCTCTGCAAAGGTGGGATTCTTTTGTTTCTTCTGCCAATGCCCTAAGGCAGTGGGGGAAGCCCCATTTCCCTCTTAGCCCTGGCCGAGCTACCAGCCCAGAGTAGCTGGAGGGAGCACCGTGGTGAGTTCAGACTTAAAGGAAGGCAGCCTCTCCGCTGGGCTTGAGTGTCACTCCAGAGGAGAGCACTCCTGTCCCACCTTTAAAGCAGATATCACACAACAGCCTGAAACAATACAAAAAACCTTCTGAATGAGATTTGCTTCCTTCCTCTCGCTTGAGGAATGGTGTGGAGAGGTTCCCTGCATTTGTGTCTGCCGGCTCCACACGGCTCCCATCCCATCGGCTGTGCGACTCAAGCTGGCACCTTGCTCGGGGTCGCAGCAGCCCCAGGAGGGTCCCAGCCACATGCCGCTGACTCAGACCTCGGCAGCTGCCTGTACTGAGACTGGCTGCCAGTGGCATGAGTTTGTAGGAACCTCCTGAAAGGCAGAGCACTCTCTTAATTTCAAAGTTATAATAATTTACAGGGAGGGGTCTTCTTTATAATCCAGGAAGGTTCCCTCCTTCCTTGGCAGACATTGTCTTTAAACCAAGACACCTGTGATGGTCATTGGTGAGCAATTTACCTGTCCTTGTCATTACCCATGAGCCTTTTCATCTTGTTTCCCATATCGGTCGTGCTGAGGAGGGGGAGTGAGAGAGCCACTGGGTAGGTACCTGGCAGCCAGACAAGGTTTAAATACTGCACAGTGTTATGTGGCTTTTAAAGGGACTGCAATAGTAGCACCCATGCTGAGAGTGACTACACTGCTTACTTCTGTTGCAGATAGAGCTCAGTACAATAATAATCCTTGTATTAGCCAAGATAATATGACTAATGGACCATAACTGCAAAGTAGCAATTGAGAGCGTATTTTTTCCAGGGGGCAAATTAAGAGGTACCTCCTTACAATCATTTTACTAATAAATAAAACAAGGAGGTGGTATCAATTGCCACAGATCAAGGACACTTAATATTCTTAGTTCTGCAAATTAGCACTCGTCAGTATTCCATCTCCTTGCTTTTCATTTTATTCCAGAGAGGTTTCTGTAGCAACTAGGTCATGTGCCCAATTTAATTTTCAAAGCTGTAACATCACAATGAATTTGTTTGTAAGTGAAACAAACAATAAAGAGCACTTTTTATTTGCAGCCCTTAGATATGATGATAATGAAGCTCTACAAAAGGATCTCTGGCAGCCAGACATTTAAAAGTCCACCTTTTTTTCTCAGGGGGTTAACGACTGGTTCTGGACAGGAACATGAAGTCCTGGAAGCAACTCTCTTCTAGAATTTTTCCAGCACAAAAAGCGATACCACCCCAGACACAATTCTGGAGGTAAACAGGAAACCTGACACTAGTCCTCCATAACCCCTTTCAAATTTGCAGTGCTCTCTTGTCAGTGCTTCTTATTTTTTTAAAAAAAGTGGGCTCATATAGCTGGAGAGAGAACCTCGACAGCTTGAGGAAACCAAGTATTATTTATATTTCAGCAGTGTGTTTGATCCAAAACGTTTACAGATGCAGAGGATAAACAAGGTGAAAGGAGCCAAGCATTTTTCACTTTTAAGCACAAGCTTAGACTACAAGAGACAGCTGGTTTTATGGGATTTCTGGTCATAAAAGTTAATGTCTGAATACAAAATTGTAGTGGTTTAATCCCAGCTGACAATTAAGTGTCATACAGCTACTTGCTTACACAATCTGCCGCCCCCTACCAGTGAGATGGGGAATAGAACTGGAAAAATGAAAACAAGATGTTTCTAACATGTGTTTTTTATGGCAATGGAAACGATGAGCAAATTGATTCACATGAGTGCACTTCTTCCTATGCTACTCCTGTGCTATATGATAGCAACATAACAAAATTCAGAAAACTACCACCGTATTCTCTTAAGCAGTCCAACTTACATTGTATGAGTGCCCTGGCATCCTAGAACACCTCCTTCCAGCACTAGCAGGGCAAGAGACAAAGCAACGCCTCTGATTTTGTGCAGATTTCCCTCTCATATTCCTCATCCTATGAAGAACTCTATGTTCTGTTTGCCTGCTTTTGTGCAAGTATCCTCCCACCTGAAGGTAGAATTTTATACTCTTTAGTTAATAATATAAAGAATTCAACTATAGGGATCAGATTTTCTACTTGATTTCAAGGAGTAGGTGCTACAGAAGTAAAAAAAAAACAGCCTAAAATATTGCTAGGTAAATGGATAATTGAATTGGATGAATTTTGTAGGGATAGGTGTGCTTTCTGAAGAATTTGTAACAGGAAGCTAGAGCGTGGTTTTTGCTTAGGAAGCCTTTTTCTGCCTGCAGAGTGCTTCTCTCTGGTATGCAGGAGAATAAGGTTCACAGGTGTGTACGGGCCCTCCTTGGGCTGGAGAGGACAGAGGATATAAAAAGCCCAAGAAGACCATGGGAACTGCCTTACCCTGAGGCTTGTTGCTGTCTCGCAGCACTATGAGGTTTTATAAGTTTTCAGTATCCTCACCTCCAAAATAAACCTTCTTTTTTTTTTTTTTTTTTGGATACTTTCCACTGCCTTGGCATTTTTAGGTGAATACCTGCATATATTTTACTTTACAGAGATTTTGTCTTGTTTTACAAAGAATTTTTATTTTACTTAGTAGGATAATTTGTGATAACCAAAGCTTGAGGTTAAACCTGCCATTTCTGAAAATATTACAATCAAATGTGAGTCTTTGTACCTGGATTTCTGTAAAAAAATTTCAGGACTAAAGGTATCATAGAATATTAGTAACAGTTTAAAACACTGTGTGTGCAATCATTACTGTGGGAGGCTGAGCTAATTAAACATGACATCATTCCAGTATCTAAGTGAAATATTAAATTCATATTTCATTTAAGAAAGTGAGATAGTAAACTGAGTTTAGTGAAGAAGAAAAATTCTAAGAAATGTAAACATCTACTAAATTGTTACACCCTCTGTTAAGAACATGGAGTGAATGAGTTTACTTTTAGTATATGCTCTCACTTAAATGTTTGTTACCTAATACTGGACTGCATGTTGGCCTTTGGGAAACCCGGGTTCCAGTTTTCTGTACATCATATTCACCATCTTACTATGAAAGCAGAAAATGTTATTTAACCCAACAAACATGAACCATGAGTCCTGCATAATATCTTTTAGCTATTCAAGTCACATCATGGTCCAGATTGTGAGTTTAATTTCTTTTAAAAAATACTTTTTATTGATTCTATTTAAAACTAATTCTTACATGACTGGTAAACTAAATGCCAGCTTTAAATTTCCAATCAAGGTTTTCTCACCTTTTCTCTATTATAACTCTCACTGGATCTCACTGTCTCTTTAATGAAGGATTGCAAAAATAAGACAATCAAAACTCTAATTTAGTCTCATTCCATTCCTTCTTCCCTTTGCTTTCCATCCCCGTCCTTTTTGTTCCTTACCTGCAGTCTTGAACCTCTCTTGCCTTTAAACTTCTTACCTATCTAAATTTTCCCCTCATATTATACTCCTCACATACCCTTTCTTTTCCATCTCCCCTTACCCTTTCTTTTACAGCATAAACATAAACAGATTCCATTCATCAATAAAAAATCAATTCCTGATAGTCCTTACTAGATTCAATTGTCATTGTGATGAACACCATCAAGTTGTTTTTAGTTCCTCCACACTGTTTCACTGATTCCATGTGTTCCACTGCACATGTTTAAACTGATTTGTCTTGAACAGTGCCACACAGGAGGAACCTGGCCTGCTAAAATAACGTATGGATCCCACAGTCTCCTTTCTTGATGTCCCACCCTGTGACTGATGTGCACCTATCTGGAACAACTAATTGTGTCAGATGTGAGGACACACATAGTAAAGCCACTTCTTCTCAGCTGTATTCCAAGGATAAGCCTTATATTGAGTCATCTGAGAGAGGCATATCTAGACTGAATGCAAGAAAAATATTCATACATATAATTTCTTATGAAGAGACCAGTAAAGTACATAGCACTGACACCAGGTGAAGTGGATGGAAGCCAGAAGAAATGACAAAGTAAGTAAAAGATGTGTGACAGATTGCACCACCCCTTTAAGAGACTAGGAAGAGACTTCATGGGAAGATTTTGACAGCATAAAGCAAGGAAGATGTCAGAGGTGGTGTTTTCCTTGAACTACTAAAGGTCCTTGATGAATATTACAGACAGCAGTAGCTCTTTCTGGAGCTCTTTAGCATTGCCACTTAAAAGGAAATGGAGGTGGCTAAAGAAGATGAAAGAGAGTGGAGAGAGAGAAGATATGCAAATAGGATCTAAAATAATAGAAATTATGAAAATTTCTAATGATGAGAATGATAAGAACAAAATAGAGATTAATTTTAAAAAGTATAAAAGTTCTATTAAAAGATCATTTTTAAATGTATTTTCATCTTGTTCCTCCTGTACAATAAACAGATGGTAATGGAAAAACAGGGATTTCAATTCATTTATTTATTGCTTCTTGTCTGTTCTTACCTGCCCTTGACAAAGAGGTATTGTTGTGACAGGCAGGTGCTTAAGAGTAAAGCAACACGCACAAAAAAATCACTGCTTAAGGCCATTTCTTTTTAGTGTAGTACTTCTGTATTTATTGACCTTGCTAAGTAAATCTTTGTCACTCTAAAGCAAAAAATTACTAGTCCATGCCATAAAAATGTCTATATGAGTTGCAAAGCTGGAAATAGAGGACAACCCTAGATTTGACAATTTTTTCCTGAGAAAATACACGATTGATTAAAGGCAAGACTGAACTACCATGCATAACAGAGACGGACATCTGGAAGTGACTCAGATGTACACATCTTTTGAACCGAAAAGGGAGCATCATTTCTTTAGATAGGAAGTTGAGAGAATGTAAGTGACCACAATGTAAAAATTCTGCTCTTCCTTTCAAAAATAGATGTATTTGACTATTCCTCATCCAAAATATTTAAGGAGCTTTATATTCCCTTTTTGGAAACAAGAGTGATAAATTTTCTGTCTGTATGCTTATATAAATAATTTGGTTTTGTTCATTCGAGTGTGTACACTTTTTTTTTAAACATATAATAGAGAGATTTTGCCTTTTTCCAACCTTCCACTACATATTTAAGATTCACTCAATGTTTAAAAACATGTTAAAAAAATATGTTCTTTGAATGTCTTCAGTTTTCAGCTAGAAACACCAAAATCTTCAGCTTGTGGGTTAAATTGTTGAAAATGCTTGGAGAGCAGTTGATAAACAAAATATTTAGAATTTAAAGGTAAGTGTCAAATAACATTTTTCACTATATCTTATTGAGAAATGACAGCCAATGTAAGTGCTCAGTTGTGAGATTATATATACAGGTGACTCCATCTCTATTTTTTCTTCTGTGTTGCACAGCAGTTAATACATCTTACGTACTCTTATTAGAGTATTTGAAACAATTATATAACAATGTGAGTTTGTGTTTCATCTATTGCTTAAGAAACAAGCAATTGCTAGCAGTTTTGTGGTGTAATGTAATGTTAATGTGGAAAATGATGTAATGTTTAGGTTCAGTAACCTAGCAATGAACAAGCTTATTTCAACACTTGAGTCTCTTTTCTGCATGTGGATTTATGGCAGTGAATGAATTGCAGGACAAAAATACGAACGTAAAGTAACATGAAGGCTCTTCTTACTCCCACCCAAGCCAGTCTGGATACTGGAGACATTACATTAGATGGAAGAAGCAGCCCTGGAGGCAGTTAAAAGTTGCTATTGTTGCCAGGGCATGCATCCTGTTTATTTGTGCATTTATTCCACTAGCTGCTGAACTTCAACAGGCCTGATCTACTATCCTTTTTGTCTACATAGCAAAACAAGCATGATTCCTGTTTAGGTCAGTAAAAACACAGTTCTGCCATGTAGCAATCCTTCTGTACTCATGAAAAAAAAAAGGCAAGATTTATCTCACGAAAATAATTATGTTCTGTACCATACCAGATAAACTTCGTGATTGCTTCCATGGTTGACAGTTCCTTAAGGAATTAAAACAATTACTGGTTTGTTTTCTATAAGGAACCTGTTTACCTTCCTGAGGTATCAATTTGTGATGGGTTCTTTTTGCTACCATTTGATACTTCAATAATCTGTGACCACAGCCAGCTTTTGATAGGGAAGACTGCATACAGGCTACAGAACACTATGAATTTGTTAATTTCTTTTCTGACATTTGAATATGAAAATCACTCCTGTCAAAGTGTGAAAAGAGATGTTCTAGGGCTGTGTCCAGGTCACCACCAGAGCACCAATGGCATTAGAAATGCATGGCACCAGGTAGGAACAAGATAAGTGAAAACTGTTCTGCTCTGTGAGCTTGACCATCGCTAGATATGATTTACCATGCTGGCACATAAGATTGAGAATGTTTCATTTAACCAAAATCATCTGTCTTGGTTACCAGTTAACTGAGTTTGTCCTCCAGTGCAAATACAAGCAGTGTCTTCTAATACAAATAAGGTTTCAAATTCTCACCAAACATGGAGGGTTTCATGAGTTTGTAGCATTTTGTGAAAAGTGTTTTGCCAGTATCATACAACAATTTAAAACCAGTATTATTTAAGATGAAAAGTGAATTCAGCTCAAGAAAAGTTATTGTGGTCCCTTGTGCATCTACATTAAGCCATAGTCTTTGATTATGTGATTATAACTTATTTTTCATCATAGAATCACTACCTAATTCTGTACAGATGTTAAATATACAAGGAAACAGAATTAAGGTCTAGGTAGATAACTATCAAGCAAGGTATTTTTGCAACTCTGGAATGTCTTAATTTGGCACCTATTTAAATTTATTGTAAATATTTTCAAAATTAGATAAAGAAAAATATGAAATTTTGACTGGAAGATTTGCAGTGATGCTGCAGTTTGGTAATGACATGTGGAGGAATACCTTTGTGGCTCTACAGGATTCATACAGAGTGTTATGAACAGTCACTGCTGAACTAGTGTGACCACAAAGTTCTGATAAAAACAAAAGGGAATAATTGCAGTCAGTGTGGAAAAGAACAGAATTCCCTTTCTCCTGATGAAGGCAAGCATCACATTATTATGAAACCTGTTGAGAAAAAGGGATAAATTGCTTAACTCCACTCAAGCCTGTTGAAGAAGCTTATAAGGGAAAATTTCTCAGCAGTCTTTTCTTTTGTTGGCCTACAGACAGTGTTAATTTTTCTTCCTAATCTCTAATTAAAATACAGCATTTTATAAGTTCAGGTTCATTTTGATATTCCAGTGTAAACAGATTGCTCCATTTTTGACAACATGCTTATATGGCATTAGGTTTAGAAGTTATGCTAAAATAAATGAAAAAATGTCACTGTCAAAACTGAGGCAATCCTGTCACAGCCAGAGTTAGGGCAGCAGCTACCCTGGACACTATGGCAGAAGACTTTATTTCACAGAGGGTTTGTTTTCATTTCCTATCAGGGAATTTAAATAACCTCCATCATGAATTCTGAGTTGATACATGAAATTAGAGACCTGAACGTGCATTGTGATTGGAAAATATCAAACCTACTATTAAGAGAAGAGAAGGACATGGGAAGTGGTCATTAATGCAACTTTATAAGGAGCATAGCTGATTTTTAAATTAAAAAGTAAACACAAAGGACAAGTAAGAAGTAAGATAAAATATATGTTCATCTAAATTAGAGCTTTGCAGATCAGCCTGATAACTGTAATAACAATCTTTTTTTGGAGTGGATGAAGTTTGGAAAGAGTGCATCAACTGGATTTTATTAAGTTATTTTTGCTATGGGCTTATTTGAGAAATCATTTAATTCAGAGCAGTGGAATTTGCACAAGTGTTGCAAAGTGAATAATAAACTGATGGATGGGAGGATGGCTTTTCTTAGACATTAAGACCTTGGAAATGAAAGAGAGAATGAATGGAGCTCCTCGGGTACCACTGGCGGAATGGATTTAATTTTCTGTTTTTACGGGTTGGCACAAAAAGGAGAAGCTGGTGGTGGTGATATAAAGTTAACAGATACAATTGATGGAAGGGATTGGCTTGTTGGACAGGAAGAAATGGCTGAAGCACTGTGAATACCAAAATTCAATAGCACAAAATGTAAGCCATGTTCTTCAGGACATAAGGCAAGAACTTATTCTAGAATAGATGAGTTTATCAGCTGGAAATGACCAAGAAAAGGAAAGACTGCCACAATGCCAAATTTTAAAGTAAATACCAGCAAAACTACAAGACACTTTTGTTAAGATATGATTTTTTCATGGAAGAGATTTTCTGTTTCTGGAAGCTCTAATAACTGTGAAATTTACATGAGGAATTAGGACTTTGCATGAAGTATCATGCCCCCTAGAGATAGGCTATGTAGTGTCTGAGAAATACTGTTTTGAAGTATCCCATTATGACAAAGATCCAGTGTGATCTGTGATAGGATTTGTGTATCTTTGCTTATTTTTTTTTCCCTTTTGCAAAGCTCCCTGACTTACAATTTCACAGTCTGCCTATCATTTCAATGGAACAAACCACAAGGTACAAGACAATTGTAAAAAACATCTCTAGTGCTAGATGTAAAGTCCTCTGAAGTAAATGGAAAGATTCACATTAACTTCAGTGTGATTTAGTTACAAAATATAAAATGTAAAGGTCATTTTAATACATATTTTCTGCAGATAATTAGGTTGTTTTGATGGAAATTTAAGAGAGAAAAAGCTGGGAGGAATAAAGGGAGTATTTAGGTAGCTGTAATGGAGGCATCCTGACAATCTAACCATGCAGCAAATTACTGAGCTAGGTATGCTAGCCAGTGCTAGTCCAGAAGATTACTCAGTCTCTGGGTAAAACTCATTAACCTTTAAGTACCACTGAACTAAATCCTTCTTTACAAGAGACTACTTCACCGTGACAGCTTTAAGCTGTTTACAGTCCTAAGAGAGGGGAAGAGAGGGAGAAAGCTGAAGCCTAGTATACCTCTCTCTACTGATAAAATATATGCTGTATGTTTATTAAATTGCAAATTTTGACAATAAAATAAACAAGAAGGTGGAGGTCATTACAAGGTTTTGTTGTACTTTTGCTACAATTTCCTACCCTACAACGGTGTTTTTGCAAACAAAAGAGGGTTGCCATAGCTATCTGTTCATATGCTTCAATTTTACAAAGAAAATGATAATTTTATTTCTTACAGTTGAGTTTTTGTTTGAAAAAAATTGTGTTGGAAAAAATTGTATTTGAAAAATCTGAAAATCTTGCTTAGATATAGAGACAGTTTATGTTAGGAGTAGGAAGTGTGACTTTGAAGATGAAAACCTGGCTTAAGGGCAAATGCTCATTTGACTCTGAATGGAAGAAATAATGAAGATTCAGAAAGGAAAGTGGCTGACGGTGAAAAGCTGAAGACAAAAGGAGGCCAGTCAAAACAAACTGGAAAACAAAGTAGACACAGAGATTAAGATAACATCCCCCATATTCATAGGATCTGCTTCTGGAGAGGACTGCAATAGGTCCAACCTGGAATGGCAAAATATACCGAAGAACTGGAGCCCTAAATCTTATCCAGATTTCCCAGGGAAAAAGAGAAATCAGGCGTGTTTCTTTGTAATTTTCTAAATGATTGCTACAGTATTGAAACATTACATTAGTAGGATGCTTCTATGTCATTGTCACTACCTATGAAAAGTGTGGTACTATTTTAGGAGGTAGAGATAAGCATCACACAAATGGTTTGTAGGAGATTGCCAGCACCTTTTTAATTTACCAACTAATTCTCAAACAGATACGAATAAATAAGGATTTTGTTAAAAAGATGAACAAATGTACAAATTAACATAAGCCAAGCCACTACACAAGTTGTAGAAGCAAACTAAAGAAAGGGCTTTTCTTCTTCCCTAGCAGAAAGCAAGGTCATAAGTAGACACATGATGAATATGTCCAAGTCATCAAAGCAACAGATATTCAAAGCAGGTAATCAAACTAATCAAACTGGACTATGGATGAGAAAATTACTTTGTCATCTTAAATGAGGAAAATTTACAGCGTAGTCAGATTTTTCCTGTATGAGATACTTAGCCAATGTTTAAAAGATACAGTGTCTTTTCTTTATACTGAAGGACAAAATGATCTGTAGGATAAGATTGTCTGTGGGAAAGAATCTACTTTGATCTCAGATTCTTGCAAGAATAGATTGACTAAATATACAGTCACTGTATCTTGACTCTCCTTCAGCAAGTATAGCAATACTTTAAAAGCATCTGATTTATCATGTTCTCCTCCAGTTTATTACTACAATTTATTTTGTCTTATCCCTTCTGATAATAATATACAAACTTTTCAAAGACTTTGTACAAAGGTGGGACAGTTAAAACTTGCACACCCACAGCTTTTGAACACCACCAATTTTAACTCCAAACAATTTACAGACTAATAAGAAGGCAACTGGGATGTCCTTTTAGGAGATTAATAAAAATAAACAGTTCCCATACCAACTGCCACAGGTTATGCGCATAAGCAAAATCAGAATTGGAGATCTTCATTAAAATATATACTGCTTCACCTTTGTGGAAGTGTAGAATAAACCTCTATCAAAGCTCTTATCAGTCTGGTGTAAGACAAAATTCTTCTTATTTACTGACTTTGGCAATTAACACAGTAAAAACATGTGGGATAAAAGGGAGCAGCATGGAGTAGTTGTGTTAGGTAAGCACAGTTAACTCTTCAACCAGTTCTTGGACCTTTCCCTCATTCTGGTAGGAAAATCTTTAAAAGGCCATTTGTTAGCAGCACTGCATTTTGTGTGGATCACAGAAACTGAATGCTGATCTTGAGGGACTTTTCCATATTACTTCACACATTAGCTTAGGTTCAGTGGCAATTGCCATCTGATTTGCCATGCTGGATCTTAAACTGTGGTTTGGCAGGACAAAGTCTGTGACAAATAAATGAGATGGCTTTTGGCTTCTGCACAAAGCCAGAAAACAAACCAAATGCACACCAGCTCCAAGCTGTGGCCTTCTGTCTAAGCTAGTGTCTCAAGGACATTAAGCATACAAAATATGCCTGTGATATCAGGATGTCCACTTTTAAAGAAACCCTTCCTCACCAAACAAGAACCTCAATCCCTACCCAGCATCCACCATCCTATTCCCATTGGGAGTACAAGAAAACTTCAAGGCTGAGCAATGCTGGTTTCCTAGCATTGCATTAGGGAACCCTTACTGTCTGACACCTATCTATGCTTAGGATCTGTGCCTAGGATTTCCACAGACCTTAAATCCTCCTAGATTTAAGCACAGCATCAGCTCTTCCATGGAATACTTTGCATTTACACCATTTGCCATGTATCAGAGCAATTACCCCTGCACATGCAGAACTCACACCTGCCCTATGTCCAGACAGATCTGAACTCTCCAGGAGTAAACCTCCCATGCACAGCTGCCCCATTAGCTTTTCCATGGTAGGTGTGCCAGACTGCCTCAGCCCTCACTAGCAGCGGTTCTGACAGGAAGAGGAGAAAAAGCAGTAGATATCTGGGCACATTCCTCTCTGCTAGCAGTTTCTCAAGCAGGTGGAATGTCAACAAAACCAGTGTTAACAGGAAGGAGTAAAGGAATAACAAACAATGAGTTAGCCTAATTACAGAAACTCAAGGATGGCCTTATAGAGGAGATGGAAATCACTTGGTAATGCCAGAACAAAATGTTGAGAGTCAGCTTGCAGTAACCTATGCCTCACCCACACAAAAAAAAAAAAAAAAAAAAAAAAGGTAGCTGAGTTTTGGTGTAACCACCTTACATTACAAAGGGGTTGTAGAGGTAGGTTTCAGGGTCCTTCTTTTCAGTGACTAGGGAGAGCATGTCACCCAGGACCATCATCAACAGCAGGACCACTGTAAAGAGGTACTCCCTTTTCAAATGAGTCTCAATTTGCTTTATCTAAATTACTGTGGCTCTTAGTAAGCCAAAGCCCAGCCAGGTGAAAGTGACTGATAGATGCATATTCTTTAACTAAATTACTATAGCTCTTAGCAAGCAAAGACTGCCAGGTGAAATGAGTAGATAGAGGCAATTCCACTAAAACTTTCTTAAAAGTCTTTTATTTTTACTCTATAAATTAGTTTTTCTAAAATGTGCAAAATAAACAAAAATCCTTGGTTGTTTGCTGTAGTAGACGTGTTTATTTTATATGTTTAGGACAAGCAGAATAATTCATTCATGGCTTCATTTTTTATGGATCAGCCAGCTGTTCTCTGCTTGAGCCAATAAATATGTTGCTCGTGTTCAAGAGAAGCTGAAAATGCAATATGAAAAACCGTTCAAAACAAGTACATACTAAAAGTACATTTCTTAGTCTATTGGAAATGTTATTAAACAGTGATTTCAATCAGTCAGGTTAATAAAGATAAACAAATTCATATCTTCATTTTAACAGAAAACCTCAGCATTTTTCAACATTTAAAGCATGGCAAATTATGGTTGCATGTACTCTGGTAGAGGTTATTTTAGCCATGAGGAAAATTTCTGGGACAGAGTTTACAAAAAAGCATTTGGAAATCCTCTATCAACATAAAACTTAATGACAAAATAGCTTTAATTCCTTTTACTTCTTCCAGCTGCACCGACCCCAAATAGCCATCAAGGAAAGATTCCCAGTAGCTGCTAAGTCAGTGTTGCCTTAGAAAATAATGTCCTAAACATCCTGTGATTGTTTTTCAGCCATCTGCATTTATAAGAGCTTATTGAAAGATGTATTGCACAAGCTCATCACTAGTCCTGGTTCCAACTCTTGCAGTTATAGAATTAGTACATCAAAAAGCTTCTGGAGGGGAGTTCATCTTCCTGAGGAGCCCTAGAAACAGATACCTGTTAAAGGAACAGAACACACATTAAGGCTATATTCAAGGTTTCCCTTCTTTTTTGGTTATATTAACAGCAATCTAGGTTTCCCCACTGACATTTGCTATTTTAATTTTAAGATGCTGCATGACTGCTTCAGCTACCATATTGAAGGCCAGCTCTTTCTCCTCTGCCAACTGCTTAGTTTGTACTTGGCCATCTAAGTTTCTAGTCTCAGGGGAGCACCTCAATAATCTTCAGTTTCCCGTCTGTGTTTAGGTGGTTATGGATAGTAAAATGACAGATTGTTTGGACCCAACCTTGCATCTTTCTTCTTCAGTTGTACCAGATCTCCAACTGCAAATTCTTTCCTTTGCATGCACACTGTATGGACACGAATACAGCCCTTTCAGTTGTCCATCTACATTGCCAAGTCCCCTCTAATTCCCCAGACCAAGAGACGTGTAGTTACTACCTCGGTTTTTTATAGTGAAAAGGGCTGGGCTGATTTCAGAATTAACCTGGAGATTTTCACATGAGTTAAGTACCTCTTCAAAACATTAACAAATAAATCCACTCCCAAACTAAAAGTTTAATCATGGCACATTGTATCAGTAGAATGAAAGGTATCAGCCACCCAGTGAAGATTCAAAGTACAGCCAAAAGCAGTTAAAACTGGATACAGCAAGATCTAAACATCAAAATTCCTCTTGGGATCTCCAAAAGTCCCTTAAAATAGGAAATATCCTTTCATCATTTTTAAAAAGGCTATATTTTTGCAACTGACAGTTTCAGGCATTTCGAAATATGACTTCATCTGCTGGCCAGAACATCATCTCTCTCCCTGTTTCCTGGATAAAAATATCTGAAATATATGCTCAGTGTTGCAGTAACACTGAGCATCTTAGCTTTCTTCTGTGAAAAACTTCACTCTTCTACTGAGTAAATACGCACTCCAGATTATATCTCCATTATACAATTGTTTGAAAATCTGAATTCCACTCTTATGGGTTTGAAAAGGGTTTTGTTCCATCAGAATGGGGAGCAAAGTACTTTGTCTCTCCTGTTTTCACAATGTATTCAATCTAATACATCAAACCTGAAAAAAAAATATTTCAGTGAGGTAAAAAGAAAATGTCTGGGTGATAAATTGTAAAAAATATTGAAAAATTTTGTATTTTACTGATAAATATTTTTATGTTATCACATCAGTCTTTTGTGTGGAAAAATTGTTCACTTGGACCAGGACAATCCACTCATCAAAATTATTTTGATAGATACTTTAGTTTATTGAAACATCTCAAAGAGAAAGTCTGTGCTGCAACATGTACTGTATTATGATTGAGTGTATCTGATTTTATCTCTGGTCAGCAATGTATGTCATTGAAGTTCCAGCATAATTGTGCTCGTTATCTGTACATCTTTCATTACTGCCTTTGTATCTGTAAGTATAAGATAAGTAAAGAGATACAATGAAGATTGCCCTACTTGTAATTATCCACATCTAATTAGTGAAAAACCTTTACTGAAATATCATAGAGGTAAGGTATTCATGCTTGCGAATCTTACAAGAAAATATAAAGTTTTGTGTTACTTTTATATTATATCGAATTTTCAGAATTAACTTCCCCTGTTCAAAGTAATGACAATGAGCAAAATAATTCCATGTACTTTGTGGGCAGTTTTTCTACTGGCTATAGCTTACCACCAGAGTAACTCAATGAACTGACTCAGAGTTACTCCTTCTGATTAACTCCTCAGAGTTACACTCTTCTGCAGACAAAGACAGAGTCAAGTTGAATATGGAATGATTGCATCAATGAACAAGGGAAGAGCTGTGGATGTCATCTACCTGGGCTTCTTTAAGGACTTTGACCCAACATTCTTGCCACTAAATTGGATAGATATGGATCTAATGGATAGACTGTAGATGGATAAAGAATTATGCGGTTGATCACCTCTAAAGAGCTATTGTCAATGACTCAATGTCCAAGTGAAAAGTAATGAGAGCTGTCCCTCAAGGGCCCCTATTAGTACCAGTATTATGTATTATTTAGTATCTTCATTAATTGCATAGTCACTGGGATCGAGTGCAACCTCTGCAAGCTTGCAGATAATACCTAACTGACTGATGCAGTTGATTTGCTTGAGGAGTGGGCCCTTGGGAATCTCATGAACTTCAAGATCAAGTACACCTGCACCTGGGTCAGAACAATTCCTGGTATCAATGCATACTGGGGAAGGAATGATTTGAGAGCAGCCCTGCAGAGAATGACTTGGGGATACTGTCAGATGAAAAACCAAATATGAGCTAGCAATGAGCACTCGCATCCCAGAAGGGCAGCTGCAGCCTGGCCTTCATCAAAACACCATGACCAGCAGGTCAAAGGAGGTGGTTCTGCCCCTCTACTCCACTCTGGTGAGACCTGGAGTGCTGCACCCAGCTCTGGGCTCTAGAGTACAAGAAAGATGTACATCTGTTAGAGCGGGTCCAGAGGAGGGACGCAAAAGTGATCAGAGCTGAGGCATCTCTTCTATGAGGAAAGGCTGAGAGAGCTGGGGTTGTTCAGTGGGAAGGAGAGTATCACAGAACGGATTGGAAGGTCCAATCTACCTTCTTAAGTAGGGTCATACTGCACATTGCACAGGATTGCATCCATGAAGTTCTAGAATATCTCCAGTGAAGGAGACTACACAACCTCTCTGGCAATCTGTTCCAGTGCCTGAACAGTAAAGAAATTCTTCCAACTGGACCCTGTGCCACTGATTACAGCTGTCGGGGATCTGCCATTCAGCCAGTTCTCAATACATGGAAAAGGCTCTAGGGAGACCTTATTACAGACTTGCAACATCTAAAGAGGGCTTATAAGTTGGAGAGGGATGCTTTACAAAGGCCTGTAGTGACAGGACAAATGGCAATGGTTTTAAACTGAAAGAGGGGAGATTTAGATTAGATGTTAGGAAGAAATTATTTTCTGTGAGGGTGGTGAGACACTGAAATATGATGCCCAGAGGTGATGTGGCTTCCCCATCACTGGAAATATTCAAGGTCAGGTTGGATGATGTTTTGAAGCAGTTTGATCTGGTGAAAGCTGTCCTTGTCCCTGAACTAGATGATCTTTGAGGATCCCTCTCAACCCAAGTCATTCTATAATCATTTGATTATTCTTTAACATTAAAAATTAAGTAGCATTAAAAGACTCCAATGGTTGTTCAGTTCAGGAAGGAGAACCTAAGCAAAATGTAAACCCGAGCTTTTCTGGTTTTGGCTGTATTGCCCTAACCTGCTTCATGTCATCTTCCAGTGACAGTATGACTCAAAGCTTCTTGCATTCTCTTCCCATTATTATGCAATGCACACTCACACACGCACACTAGAGTAGTTTTGCTACTCCATTTTACCATATTCTTTCTTTGGTCCCAACTCAAGACTACTATCCATGTTTCTTGTTAAAATCGATAATAATTAGGAACAAATTCTGAGCAGATTGTAAATGTTTGAAAAGAAATATTTGTATTCAAAAATACAAATAAGCCCTGTATTAAAGAGTGGTAGATGTGAAAATGTGAGTGTAACTGAAAGTAAATATACCAAACTTACAGAATTTTAATGCAGCTAGGCATATGAAACAAGAAAGAGAAAGAAATTAAAGGTCACAGGTATATATGATTTGACAGCATACTGAAAAAAAGGAAGTTTATTCTGGGTACAATAAGCATGGATATAGCATTCATATGTTTTAATATAAAAGACAGAAGAGCTGAAGAGAAGTAATTTACCTGAGCTAAAAGAGACAATAAACATGACTGGAATTTGTAGATACAAAGATCCTTCAGCACCTTTAAAAACAAAAAAAATAGTGTTTTACTTTGACAATTCTAGCAATTGTTTCATTTATGCTTACCCAAGAACAAAACATACAGCCAATACTCAATTTTAGTTGATCATACTACTTCTGAAAGTCACTGCACTCTTCTAAGATACTTCTAATGTGTTGATTTTTCCACTCTTTATTTTCTTTTCTGTCTCTATTTTTCCTATTCTATTTCGATCTGCTGGGACAAAAATGATACAATGCTGAGTTGGCTTCTAACGAAGGAGATTCCATACATCTTGTGTCTAAATGGCTTACTAAAGGATATCAGGTGAAAAAGCTGTTGCAGAAAATTAAGTACTGGATATTGATTATAACATTCATGAAAAATTTTGATATATTGTATGAAAAAAAGGAGCTTAAATTAACATCTGCCTGTCATGAAGATGACAGATATCTGTTTTAAAACACCTGCATGGTCTTTTCTTTCAGGCTCCTCAACCTGCTCAAATGTCATTCAATTAAAAAGAAAGAAAAAAAAAGCTAGCTGACAAATTGCAGGCTTTTTCATCTACCCATATGCTATAAAAGAAGAGCACAGGGACACAGAGAGGTAACATTTGGTCAAACTCAGGAAAACCACACCAGCTATTTCTGCTGTTACCAGAGAAGGGAAGTAGAAAAGGTACCATTAATCTCCTCTTTTCCTTGCAGTGCCTGATGGAACAAGCTCACCTCTTTGCAGCTCTTCCCAGTTAGACAAATTTAACAGTGTGGGTTGTGGAGAAGCCAACAGGATTGTCAAATTGGATGTCCAGTAATCACAGGGAAACAGAAAGGTCTGCAGAATATTTTCATCTCACAACCCAAATGCACTGAGGGTCACACATGCTTGCCATCAGCCCAGGAGAAATTCACAAGCAGAATCCTCAGTTTTAATGTGCTGCAAAAGATGAGTATAGATATTGAGATCAGTGTCACTGAGTCCCAATATTAGGATTTACTGAGTGAAACTCCTAGGCAGTTGTAGGAAATGGTTCCCACTCTGCATGCCAAAGGAAAGCACCCTCAAAGTTTTTTACTTAAAATCAAGGGTTTAATAACATTTTTGTTGTTTGCCCTTGACTGTACATTGTACACTCATAGTTAAATTGCAAACACATGGATTATTTTCTCTGGTAAGTATTGAATGGATAGTAGCATAGTTTTCCACAATGTGAAAATATGTTTTTCAGATGTGTAAAAGGATGCTCAGATTCCCAGGCTGGGTGGGCTTATGAGAATTCACTGAAAGCTTGAGGCAGTCAAACTTGGTGCACTGAGTGTCTCCAGGCCTCATACTGGTGACACTGCAATTCTCAAAGTTCCCCCTAGAACACATCCAGTGGGGAAAAAAAACCCCAGTGTGTCCAGAGCTCACACTGACAAATGCAGAGGGGCAAATTGTTTTTTCTGGACATATGTTTGATTATTTCTTTGGTCATGAAACTTATAAACTTCAATTACCACACAGGAGAGATGTCTCTTCTAATCAAATAATCTCTTAAAGAGCCTGAACCCATTCCAGCCACAGCCATCTTTTTCTTTTTTTTTTCCTTTTGTGGTGTGACTGAATTGTTCATCCAAGTTTTCCAGCTTATCTTTAAATTGAAAACAAATACTTACACAGCACAATCAGATCTAGCCAAAAGAAAGCTTTCGGACTTCACTAAATCCTAAAACATATTCTCACAGTTAGTCAGAATACAAATGTTAAACAAGAAGACTTTGAGGACAACTTCAGATTCTGAACGAATCACTGTTTTTAAACTCTCCCTCGATTAAAAAAAAAAAATCATGACAGTGCGCACTTTAAGGTTTTTCTTAAAAATCTTCTCTGTTTACCTATATAACCACATCCTTTAGACTGAAAATAAGTGTATAAAAATACATCAAGAAGCTTACTTTCCATCTCAGAAAAATCCCCCATTACTTCCTTTAGCAGAAACTGGTTCATGAAATTAAGTGGACACTGCAGTCACAAAAGATTTTAACCAGTTCTCTTTGTAGAAAAAGGCCTCAGGGAGTTCAATTAGGACACTGCAGAGAGTGAGATATGTGCATAAGAAATCTACATTTAAGCTAATCACTCCAGGATCCTTTTACTACCAATTGAGAAAAATAGGTAGTTGTGGGTCATAATTCATCTGTCACTGAAGTTGGTGGCTCAAATAGACTAGATGAATAATGCCTTAAAAGTATCTACAGCCCTTAATTGAAACTAAAGGGATCCTGGGGTCACCAACTCAGAGGTAAATTTCTACGCTGTAGATAAAAAAAATCAGGTGAACTAGAGTGCACCGCACATGTAGAAGGGAAGTTAAACTGAAAACTAACTGCTCTGTTCCTTCCTTTTCAAAATCAAACTCTGCAGCCAGACATCATTTTTGCGTATCTAGAGCATGAATGTGGTTGTATTGTTTGTAGTAGAAGGCAGAGTTTCATAGCTGTTACATTCCCTTCTTAATCCAACCATGTGCTCTACCTCCTGTTGCTCAATCCAGCTGCTGTGGCACTCATGAATCAGATCCCGAGGTAGCAGTCAGCGGAGCTGTGCACATCCTGCTCATTACTGCTCTGTTGCCACTGGTAGCAAATGTTGTTTGTCAACTTGGAACATTATTGGTTTTGGTTTTTTTTCTCATGGGAACAGTATCTGGCATCAGATGTTTAGGATCAAATGTTTGATAAAGATGTTGGGGCATTTTTCATCTAAGGTTAGTCACTTCAGTGGACTGCAAGAAGGTTTAAAGTTTAATCCTCACTTACTGTCATGCTTGTAAATGGAAGATGTGCACAGGGCCTTGTTTCCTTTGAAAAATCTCAGGTTGAGCAGAGGAATGAAGGAAGATAGACAGTGTAAAATCAGGAAATTTAGTTTTCTATTCTAAAGCAATTAGTAAGAGGAAAGAGTATATCTACAAGTACTTTTCTTTAAAAAAATTCTTTGAAATATTATTACACTCCCCATGATGTTTTTTCTGGAGTTGCCTCAACATTTTAGTTTCAAAGTTTAGTGAGATATCATGAAACACTTCATCTAGATTTTGAATAAGACCTTCAGTACACAGTGTCACAGCAATAATTAAAACTGATCATAACAGTAAAAAAGTAGGATGTTATTTTCATCAGTCAAGAAAATCTCTCCAGCTTTATACAGAAGGGAGATTTTCCTGAAGCAGCCAAAGCATTCCAAACATATTTTTATGTCCGAAGACATCTCATTACATTTTTCTTATATTTGGAAACAGAAGAGCCACTTCAGTCTATAACTACCCTGCTTAAAAACAGGCTGCTTCTATTTTATGCTAAAATCATGTTGCAATTCTAGGATCCTCTTCTCAGTCCCATTTACACTATGAGGGAAGTAAAATGCTTGAGTAATTAATAAGGGATAGTTTTGTGAACATGATGATCCACGGATTTTTATTTTTTCTAAATATTGGTGCTCTACATATTGTCAACAATTCCTTTTGTTAGCAATTGATACATGACATTCACAATGCCATGTCATGTTAGTGGAATATGGCTGATTATCTGCTTTGTGTTTCGCTCCTCTTAAACGAAAAGCAGTGAAGAAAAGAAGATGAAGAAGCATTGGAACTTTAGATCTTTGGAGTAGAAGTAAAGGAGCAAATACATATCATATAAGAAATTGGTAGATCTTTCCACATCTGTGATGCCTAAGGTTTGGGGTGGATTTTTGTGGGTTTTTAGAGTTGTAGAGGTATGGGTTTTCTTGCTCACATATTAAGGGGTGTTTGAAGTTACTGGGGGAATTTTCTCGCGTATTCTCAGGCTTTCTGAAGGTCATGATGTTTTTCAGAGCCACCTGCAAGATAACTTGAAGTCAAAACAATTGATGA
>JAWWMP010000116.1:64339537-64363048 GCA_035047865.1 Dendrocincla tyrannina
CCCAATAAAGGTATTGTCTATCTTTCTCCATTAATGTTTTGTCTGAGTGCCTATCTTCCAGGATTTTAGGCATCATCTGAACTCTCTAGGCTGATATGGCTATAGATATTTATTAATTAATTAGCTAGATTGGATGTGGTACCTAAATTTAACCTTCTCTTGTAGCCAGGAAAAATGCCTGCACACTGTACCACCCCACCCCCTCTAAGGAACACAGGCAGTTATTTATCTTGGTCTTTTTGTATTTGGATATATTCAGAAATGCAAGGAGAATTAACCTCCTATGAGTGATTTTTTTTCCCACTCACTGAAAACAGAAAGCAGACAAAACAATCTTCCTTTATTAATATGAAGGTTCCTTCCAACCTCATTTATTCAATGACTGAATCTCTGAATATAAATTGCAATGTTCAAAAAAAGAAAAAAAGAAAAAAAAAAAAAAAAAAAAAAGGAAAACTGCTGAACTTAAAGGTAGGGCTAAATCCAGTAATGTACCTGATAGGAAAAGCTAAACCAGCTGGTATGAGAGCACATATAACTCATTAATCATATCAACCTTTCTCCACCGTCACTCTCAAAATAAAAATATCTGCTCTGAAAAATTCAGTAGTTTAGCTGTTCAGTCAAGACTGTTTACACTCCTGATGAAGACCCAAATGCTTCAAGTTTCAGGACAAAACTATGCTGGATACCTGAGGATGTGCCATTAGACGCACATACTGTTTGTCAAGCTGGGCACCGATTTTCTTCTCAATGGTTTTTAAAATGAAGAAGACAGCATCACAGTTGAATTTATCCAGTAGCAAACAGATTTTATCTTTACATGTGCTCAGAAGACACATATTTTTTTGAAAAGACAGAATTTGAAAAGAATGAGCTTGAAAGAATGATGGCACTGCTGATTTTGAGTAACAACTCATTTACAAAACCGGTTTCTCACCAGCCCTCAGTTGCCTCTTCTAAGTTAACAATTTAATAAAAGGCAAGTAAGCTCTACAAGGATCTGGATTCTTGGCAATCCAGTGAGTTAGAAAATATATGAATATAGTTCAAGGGCATACAGCAGTCTTACAGAGAAGTCAGATTTCAGAGGACCTCCTAGTACTAAGTAATACTGATGAAACTCCATTCAAATCAGTATAGATAAAATTCCATTTAGTGTTGATAAACACAAAGGAACCTGAATGAGGAATAAACAGACCTAACTGTCTGAACACAACTGTAGTCTTCAAATTACTTCTCATTACTAAGGAAGAGACTTTGGAGCTGCTGAAGACCATTTTCCCAAAATATCATGTTTGTATCTGTGATGACAAAAAATAAATAGGACTAATAGAAGCTACCAGGACAGAAAGAGATGACAAAGTACATATTAAATGTTACTGAGCTATTAATCACATGTGTGTTTTGACTTCTATATGGAGTTCTGGTCATCTGTTTCAAAAGGGATACAACACAACTATGAAATGTACAGAAAAAAGGTAAAAAATTTGATCAAAGGTATGGCATGATGCATGATGAGAGATTAAATTAGCTAGAATTTTTCAGGCGGCAAAAGAAAGAACCACACAGGGGAATATGGTAGAGGTATTACAACATAATGAGTGGATGAAGAAGAAATATTATTCAGATCATCATAATGTCAGAACAAAGGGATATCAAATTATATTATCAAATTGCCCATGGCATGGGGGTTGGAAAAAGATGGTCTTTAAGGTCCCTTTCAGCCTAAACGATTCTGTGATTCTATAACTACAGGCTTAAAGCTGAGCATAGTTAAACTACAGAACCATGTGTTGTAGGAGGCTGTGGAGACCAGAATTCTAAATAGGATCAAAATGTTATTAGATCTAGAGAGGAAAAGCTAACAGCTAGGCTACTAAATGGAGAAAAAACTACCTGTGATAGATCAGAGGGCATGAGGTGAAATCCTGGGCTGAGCAGCACTTCTTTTTGCAGTAATTGTTCCATGATCGACTTGAGCAGCTCTGATCCTATATTGTCAAAGCACCTGGGACTATAGAAGAGAAAAGTATGGGAGAATTCCTAAGACCAAAATAGTGGAAGCAGGATGGCACAAAAAGTTCTGAAGAAACATGAAAATAAATGCAACCGTCAATGAACGAAAAAGGAAGAGCTCTGATTTCAGTGCAGCCTTGCACAGGAGCCCTGAAATAGGCAATATTTAGAAAAGCAGAACTGGGTTAGAATTCTGTTCCAAGTCTGACAGGCTACCTGCTGTGAGCAGTAGCTGGCTGTCTCTGCCATTTCCACAAGCTTTTGAAAGAGAAAAGCGTAAGAAGACAGATAAAGTCAAAAGCAGAGACTATGTGTGGTGCCTGCTTCTGCTGTGCTGCTATCCTGGCCTCATTCAAACCTGCTTATGTATCCAAGTATATGAATGCTCTTAGAGAAGTTGAAAAACCCAATCTGCAGGGAAGTTTGCATGTGAGAATATTACCAAGAACAGGGTTGTAATGCATGTAGCTTCACAAAGAAACAGTTACCTTAATACCTTTGCAGAATAGAAACAGCAATTATCCTATATCCTTTCTTGTTTCAGATTCCTGGAGACTAGAAGTCTGTTTTTTCTAAGCTGGTGAACTCTTTAGGTGTGTACATGTCCTGAACACCCAATGCTCTCATTAAGGGAATGGTTAATTAAATAAACACTGGGGCTTGTATTCAGCACTTGCCATATTAATATATTTAGAAAATAATACAGTCCCTATTGACCTTTGGGGACAGGAACAAGGCAAGGACATTTGGACACAAGACCAATAGATTTATATCAGTTTTTCTTGCTCCCCTTGCACTGTGCTCCAAGTACTGGTAATGGAAGCAGCCATTCATAATACTCCATTTCACAGCCCTTCATAACCTTAGAGGAAAACAGTCAGATTGCCTTTCCAGGAGTTTATCCACATACTCAGTATATTAACCTCAATTTTTGTGATTTCTGCCCATATATTAGAAAATATCACTGAGTTGATGCTACAAGCACAATTCTAGCCCTCTCAAACTCTTTTTTGCTGACAAAATAGGAAGAGAAGGATGGAAACTCTGCCTGGATTTGTAAGGGTGTCAGTGCAACAGACTTGACTGAATGGAATCATTTGATTGCCAGAGTTGTATGCAAACATTTGCTACTTCAGTCCACTCAGTTTCTAATTCTGCTACTCAAAATGTAGAGCTACACATTTGTCTGCACAGTGGGGCATGGAGAGGCTGTTCTGGGAGTGCATGCCTATGGGCAGCACTGCTGGCAGTGCTGGCAGTGGGGCAGCTACAAGCCACCTGGTCTGGCAGCCAGCCCCACCAAGTGTCATTGGCATGAAATAGGAACCCATGCAGCCAGAAAACAGCACTGCTGAAGGAGTTTTGGCCAATTTATGGATATATCAGGACTATGTAAAAATTGAGGAAAGAGAAAGAAATAAAAAAGTAAGAAACACACAAACAAAAGTGGTACAAAAATAAAGCAAAAAAACTTCATTGTGGGATCCACCTTGCATGTTCCCTCTAAGTAGGAAGCAGAGAAAAGACAGAGAGATATATTCACAGAGGTCTAGGTACTAGGAGGTAAGTTGAGAAAAAAAAAGCAGAGAGCACTAAAGGTATCTGGGAAAAAGAAACAAAAAACAACCTTTTTTTTTTTGATTTTTTCTCTCTGTCTGACAAATAGTTACATACCATGATTTTAAAAAAAAGTGATGTTGAAATATTCTTGATGCCTTAATGTTGATGAGGAAATTCAAAAAAACCACATGATAAAACTCTTGGGTAGTATGAGATCTGAGCTCAAACATTTGTCCCTCTGAATCAAAAGAAAAGCTGAAACCTTGCTTCCCCGCAGTCCAGGTAGTTCCTATCTTTGGAGTCAATATCTACACCACATGCAGGAAAGATATTACCACTGACTATGGAGGCCTTTATACAACCATTCCCAATTACACCAGTCACTCTGCACATGATGCAAAGCCACTCAGCAGTATGCCACACATATAGGACATTTGATCCTGTTGCCAAGAAATGGTCTGTCCTATAGAAGCATTTGATTTTCCTGACTGGAAAACTCAAGTCTTTTAAACACATGGTAAATGCCAGCTTGTTAAAAAGGAAAGCTAAGAGTGTTTTCCAAAAGCACACATGCCCCCACCTTGCAAAAGTGCCCTCTAACTTCCTGTATAGTTGTAGAGGTTTCATTTGTTGACATGCTGAATACACCCATCTCTTGCTCTAAATATGCCATTAGCATGGTATGTACTAAAAAACATCTATAAGCACACTCTGGATTACTAGTTGTGTGTCTACACAGAGATTAGTTGTCAGAAGAGACAGGGAGGAATTAAAAATTGCCCAGGCATCAAAAAGGACCTGAGACAGACACAACTTATAGTAAGTTAAACATTGCATACACATTACTCAATCAATAGAAATTAATTCCATCTAAAGGAGCAAACATAACCCTTTTTTTATCCTATTGTAGATGAAGTGATTTCACTTAGGGGAAAGGGTAACTGAAGCATGTATGACAAAGCAAAATTTACTGTTATCCATTGAAGCAATATTCATGAATGAAAATAAGTCATCTTTGGTATTCATTGTGGGTCTTCCTGAAGTATTGCTCGGCTTGTATAAAGATTTTGCTGAAGTACCGAGCAATGTGCACCTGAAAGGAACTATGTACCATGCAATATCCATCAGCTTCAATAAGTTTAAATGTAAAAGAAGAATAGTGGTATATGCAGAGCCCAGACCAAGTAAGGGAGACTAGGTTATTAAGCAGAGGCTGGTCAGATGTTACACAGATATAACAGGAGCATACAAACAGGCTGGACCTTGGTTACAAATTTCAGTGTGAGGATTGAAGACAACATCCAAACTATTTTGATCTGTAGCTTGTTTTGATCAAAAAATGAAACAAAAGTTGGAAACTGTACAGCTATATTGGATTATGGGGTATAATTTGTTTTTAATACCCTGTCATGTTGCCAGGATGAGCTTCTTTCTGACAATAAACACATCTCAGGCTTTGTTTCCTAGTGAGGTTGTGGTCTTTATCTGCAGATTGAAGTCCACGCCAGTATCTCAATACAACTGGCTTATCTGCACAAGGAGCACGAAAACCACAAGGATGCTATGGAATTTTACAGCATTGGTTACGTGAAGTACTGCTGTCCTTTCCACTGGACCATGCACTCCTGTAGCTTTCCTACCCCTTCCTTCAGGAGGAAGGAGTTGGAAAGATGGCCTTGGTGATTGCCCTTCCCAAGGCCAAAGAGCTGTGTAGTAACTCGTAAGAAAGCACAGTGTTTGTAGTGAACAGAAAGGCAGGAGGGGAACAATAAAAAGTTTTAATTCAGCTTCATTTCCCATGTCCTCATTAAGCTACGAGAGATTTTGCTCATAAACCTTGCCTTCAAGCAGACAACTTACTTGAAAAAAAGGACTCTGCATGTCATTCACAAGACATGAACGAACAGATTCTGTCATTAGTAGACCAGAACAAGTGGGCAGGTCTAAACTCACATGAATTTTGGTGGCCACTATTACCATGATACTGTTGCTGTCATACAAGACAAAGAGCTGTAGGTCCAATGGAGCTGGCTGGAAGGTGCAAGAAAAGGCAAAGTACTGTGGGAAAAGGGATGTTGGAGAGATACTCAAATGTAAGTACATCTCAATCCAGATTTGCCCATTACCTATCCTAAAAAAAAAGCACAGCATGACAAATATGCATGACTTGAAAGCTGAATGGCATTTAGGGGAAAAGTTGTCTCCTCATGTTAGCGAAGAAACTGAGATGCTGGAGGGACAGCAAAACTAACATGCAATAGTGTGCAGTGTGGTGAAATACACAAAGACAGACTGGAAGGCAATGATCCTCCACTGTTCTTCCTCATAAGCGCATGGATGTGCATGTAATATCTTGGACACCAACTCTTCTACCTGAGGATTCAAGAAACACCCAACTCATTTCTCCTTTATTCTTAATTTTCTTACCTGCCTTTTTCCTCTATCTTTGATTGCCTTTGCCATCTGTGGTTCAGTGACTCTGTCCTCAGTTCCCCTTGGTCTGCTGTAGACTGCTTCCAAACCTAAATAAATTTTTACACAATCCTCTGTTTACATGCTCCAAAGTATATTTTTAATGTATTGTGACACCTTTTGGATCCATTATGGATTTCATACAATATGTTTGTTATTTGCATATTCTTTTGGTGCTTTTGAACACCAGTAGAATATTGAAAAAGAAGATGTATAACTTTTGATACCAAGTGAGAGGCTTGGAGATGGAATTTTTGTATATATGAAAGCAGATACTGCAGGTATCTGCAAGAATTTCTTGAGCAAAAACTGTAATATAACTTTAGGCACAGAATATTCTGCATTTCTGTTAAAAGCAACATTGCAATTAAAAATGAGTACTTGCTTTAGCATCAGCTTGCCACATTTTAAATTATTTATTTAAAATGAAGGACTTAATCATCACTACCAAAAAAAGGGAGTCATTAAATTAAGTTTCCTGCCCTCATCCCTGTTAACCTCAGAGATCTGTTCAACACTACACATAAATTCATTTCCTATTCATTTGTAAGCACTGCTGGGATTATATGAAATACTTTCATTCCATCTAGGGAAAGAAGCGCTTGTGATTTAATGTATTTGCTCTTTACATGAACTGTTCTACAGCTCTTGCTGCACTGATGGCTGCTCTAAGCAGAGGTATGTGACACCTTGACACCCACTTTATACTTCCAGATCATTAGGAGCCAGAACAGGGCCATTTCTAGGTATATGTGCCCCAGTTTGATGAAAGTAATTTACAGGCTTTTGAATCTTGTAAGTATTAGCTACAGTCCGTACTTGATTTTCTTTGTAAGAGCAAGTAAAATACACAGCATATAGCTGGTTAGTTTCTCTTAAAAATTGCTTCTGTGATGGCTATTTACAATTTATCCTCACAGCATGAAGATAAGCAACTGAAACTGTATCCACTGAAGAAACACACAAGATATGGTACCAGGAAAAATAAATATGGCTAAAGATACTCTATTCCTCTTGTCTTGTGTCTGTGTCTATATTATGTGAATCTCAGTTCAGTTACAGAGCTTCAGCTAGGGGAAAATGAGATGTATTATTGAGCCAGGGCTGGTTTGTTTTTTTTAGTAAAGGAAACAAACAATTCTCAACTTAAATTGCCCTGGTTACAGGATTCATTGCTGGTCTGAGAATCTGACACTGAACAGCACAGAAAAGCTTTTTGAAATATCATTTCAGTCTTGTTCATATCTGGTAAAACTGCAGAGTTAAAAACTTTTCACTAACCCCAGTTTTGTCCCATTTCCATTACTCCCTTATCACAATAAAATGTACTGCTCCTCCCACACACATATCTAAAGTAACTTGAAAGCTCTCCCATTAGGCCATGTTCAATGACAGCAGTTTAATATCCACTGAAGTCCCGATATCTAGCATTTCCCACTATTCGGCTCTTTGTGGCTTTCTGCTGTAAGCAGCAACTTAACCAGGATGCCTGACTCACACTTCGGAGCCTGTCATGCTCCTAAGCACTCTTAGATAGAACAGGGACAGAGGGCAAAGAGAGACTTTCTAGTCTTCCAGCCCTGCCTCTCAAACTTATCTCTTTTGTAGAATTCCCTCAGCTTCAGGTCCTCTGTCTTGAGCTGTCAGACTAGCATATCCCCAGCCAGCCTCAGGGTGCAGCCTCTTAAGAAGGTAAGAAAAAGATTTCCCTGACTTCCTCTTTAAAATAATACTTATTTTTCATTAGTGTTCAAATTTATGCTTAGTTTCTTAGCAAATCTCAAAGCCTGGGTCCATGCACCAGAGTTCAGACTGCCCTGCCACAGGCTTTTCAGCCAGCATGAGTCCTTGCTCTGGCAGGCTCTATATAACAAGTACCTCTACATTCAGAAAGTTAAACATGATTTTTCCTGGGCAGAATCCTCAGTCTGGCCTAATTTCTGCACCTCTCCTCTAATGACATCCTTTCTGCCATTCTTACAAAATTCTGGCATGAACTATTTCCCTTTCATTCATACAGGATTGCAAGAAAAAATCCTCAGTGAACTGAAGCTGAATTACAGCTTCTCAATCATTGACTTGTACACAGGACAGGACATATTTTGAAATCCACCTTCCACTTAGCAGTGATGATGTAGTTACAGAAAGAGACAGAGTGGCCTCACTGATGTATGCTCTCAAGCACTGCACTAGCAAATGGCTTTATTGAGGAAACCACTTTATGCTACTTTTGGCTGTGTAGAGTTAGTTTTCTTCACAGTGGCTGGTATGGGACTATGTTTTGGATTTGTGCTGAACACATAGTTTATAATCTAAAGATGTTTTTGCTGTTGCTGAGCAGTGCTTACACAGAGCCAAGGCCTTTTCTGCTTTTTCTACTGTCACACTGGCAAGGAAGTTGGGAGTGCATGGGAGATTGGGAGGAGACATGGCCAGGACAGGAGACCCAAACTGACCAAAGGGGTATTCCAGACCATATGACATCATGCTCAGTATATAAAGTGGGGGGAAGAAGGGTGAATGGGGGGGACATTTGGGACAATGGTATTTGTCTTCTTGCATAACTGTTATGCATGACGGGGCCCTGCTCTGCTGGAGATGGCTGAACAGCTGCCTGCCTATGGGAGGGAATGAATTCCTTGTTTTCCTTGCACGAATAGCTTTTTCTTTGCCTCACTGTCTTTATCTCAACACACAAGTTTTCTGGCTTTTACCTCTTCTGTTCTGTTCCTGAATGCCACTGGTAGGGGAGCAAATAAGTGGCTGAGTGGGGCTTGCTTACTGGCTGCAGTTAAATCACAACACACTCTCAAGATAGAATTGAGCTGCAACACAGAAATCCCCAGTTTTGGCACACATTGATTAAACAGGTTTGTATTTCAATTCTTGCGTGTGTGCAAAATTTCACCTGGCAATTTCATCATCACCTCCACCTGGATCCTTTCTGTAATACACTTTTAAAGCTTAGATGTCTGATGTTTGTCCCATATCTGTATTCAGGGTATCATAAAGCTCCTACTAGCTTCGTATCAAATAAGTTTATACTTAAACAGTAAAATTAGCTAAAGTCACCTTTTATTCCGATTTTGTTCTCTTATCAAAAATACGAAATATGTCTTTATCAAAGCTACTTCACAGTAAAGCAAAACAGTAATTTACAGTGCATGATTTAATCTCCCTCCTGGCTCAGCTGTCTTGTTTTTCACACTGTGAGCCTTGGGTCTTATCTAGTTGCTCCCTGCTTACCTGTGCTTATTCCTATAGCTGCTGTTCCTCACTATAGGTAAGCAGGGCAAGACTGCCTTATTGTGTTACACATCTTCACTAAATCTTGTGAAGCTCTTACAAATTGCTTCTTAAGAGTCTTTTGCAACAAAACCCTCAAAGGATGTAGTGTTTGTTGCTGCCAGAAATTGAAAATCATACTGAATATTACGTCTGCTTTTTAAATGTCAGCGTGTTGGAAGGAGTTTGTCATCTCTAACAGAACTCTATTACATTATGCATAGCTTTGATGCTGGAAGTTGTGTTCTTCGAAAAGACTCTATCATTATGAATTTAATCTAGTTTGTATCAAACCATATTCCCTATAGATGATCAAAACTTTAAAGACGACTAAGCCACCTCAAATATTTGCCAAGAGTGGTTACATCTGTGATGACTCACTAAGGCATAGTAGGAAAAAAATCCTATCTTTCCGGGAGAAACTACTGTGGCTTAGATAGACCATAATTTTTTATTCTTCATCTTAAAAGTGTGTTTACTTTCCGTGTAAAATAACTAGCTAGTTTAGTTCAGAGGAAGAACATACTAGAGACTACCTTCCACTCCATAGGAAAATGCTCTCTACCCCACAGAGATAGGCCAATTCCTTCCACTTCCAAAAATGTCATCTACTTATTATTTCCCCTTAAAATTCAGCTCCAAAAGAAAGGAAAAGATTTGCAAATACCATGTATGAGTCAAAATCACTGAAGCATCAAATTATATCAGACTTGTAACAGTAGAAGACTTTCGTTAGATCAAAAGCTATGCAAATGCTCCTTGATGGCTCAGGTATATCACCTCAGGAGGACCACGAGAATACAGTATTCAAATTATAATACAAAAAGTTTAAGTGTACCGTTTTATGTTCTTATTATAATCATGCATATTCATTAAAAGATTCTTCTTTTTTTCATCTGTCTACAGCAGTAGTACAAGAAATCAGAATTATTTTGCCTATCAACCTTTATTAGAGATAGTTATGAAGACACTGGACTGATTTAAGCTTTTCAATATCCATCCTATAATTTTTGCTAGCCCAGAAGCTGAAACTGCAAGTGTTAAGAAATCAATTGTGCTGTGGAGGAGCTTTGGAAAATACAATACATTCGCCTACTGCCTTTCACAACTTGCATGCAGACTTGAAACCACATTCCCATGCCAAAGACAGTAAGCACAAATCCAGAAAAATGGGTATGCCCATATGTGGTTTGGAAGTAGATAACTCATTCTGCTCACGCTCTGAGGTGGTAGGATAGGAGGCAGCTATGATCTGAAAATTCCATAGACAGATTTGCATAGCAGTATGACCCTTCGTCTGAGCTAACATGTTCTTCTGAGGCACATGCACAACACACAGAAGTGAAACGTTTCACTGCACTCTCCATCTAGCTGAAATATTAGTCTCAGGCAGTGCAACCTTACGAAATGTCACCCCAGGAAATTCCTTGAAAAAAGAGAATAATATAATCAGAATCTCTTCTGTCACCTTTCTCCCCTTCACAGAAAGGTTTCCAGATACTCCATTAATAATACAGACTCTTCAGCAAGGCACCAGATAACTCCAATCTTCACTGGACCAGTTCATAGAAACTTTCCTTCTGTTTGCTTTTGCATCTTAGTGCAGGAGAGTATTTCAAAACAGGGAATAGACATTTGAACTGTGATTCCATGTAATAGTCAAGTATAGGGAACAGAGAGAAAGAAAGACTAGAAGGAAAAGCTTTGCAACTTTTCTAGAAAATAACAATTCCAGTTAGGATATTTGCAAGGATAATGTTGCCATTTTCCAAACATTAATATCAGAAAGCATATTAATGTGTTCTCTCTGTTTACAGTATGCCAGATTTCAGTGTTTTTTCACAGATTTTACCAAAATGATGATGGCTTACTTCAGAGAAGAGATGAGCTCACTAGTCTTGTACATAGGCTGACTAGAAGACAGGGCACATGAGAGAGGCAATTACAAATCCACAGCCAGAATTTTAAAGAGAAGGTTGCTTCTTACTATATTTTATCTTTAAAAGCAAGCCTTCTCTGTCTCAAAGAACCTGGCATTCCTTGAGCCAACTGCAGCATTAAAGCAGCCTCACAAAAAGCAACAACTTTAGAGATTGGCTTTTTCATCCTCCTCTGTCAGATTCTGTTTGCCTCTGACTCTTCTCATCTTCTTCCTGCAGGGAGAAATGCAGTGCACATGAAGGTAGCTGGAGCATAGGCTGTAAGATCTTTTCTCCATCCAAGCTAACTGAATCAGTGGTTATTTCAAAGGATTCATTTTCACCTGTGGGAACTGTTTCCTTTGAACTTCTCACTTGTTCTGGACAAGTTAAAACAACAACAACAACAAAAAAAGCAAACTCTAGGTGTGAAGATTTTAAATTTTTATTTGTGCTTTTTATTAATGCTGGCATTCTGGCAGAAAAAGTAGAAAAAATCACTAAATATATTATCCTGAAAGAAAAAAAAGTCTGCCTCGTTCCAAATTCTAGTGATAGTGTATGATTTAAAAATGTCATCAAAAATGCTTAGAAATGCAGTTCAAACACCATTTGGGGGCAGGAAGAGTAAAAAGCTCTCAGGGATTTCTTACTCCTTGGACTGATTTCATTCACGCACAATCAATTTGCCCTCTTTCCTCCCTCATACCTTAGCCAAAGGCAGCAGATAGAGCTGGTGAAATTTTTTTGTTTCTCACCATCATCAGAAGCAGGATTGATATCGGTTGCTGCCTGCTATTCTGAGCAAGTAAGGAAGAGAAAATACCCCAAGCAGCACAGCCTGCCTCTCCACTCAGTATGCCATGGGTTCACTGACCTCAAACATACTTAGCAAACTTGCCCTATTTATTGAGACAAGGGCCATGCTGTCCTATGGCTTGTTACAGTGGCAGCAGCTTGTGGAGACACAAGAATCCAGCAAATGCCATGTACGTATATTTGGCATGAAATACACGTGCTGAATGAAACCTGCCAATGCGTCGAATTAACAAGCTTCCTAAAAGCAAGGGAGAGAAATTATTCTATTGTATCACACATCACTCTAGTGATGGTTATTGACTGAATTTAGTTCTGTAACACATTAGTAAAGAGGGACCATCTCCAAATCTGTGACACAGACAGATTTTCAACTTCTACTGTCCAAACTGTGAGTGAAGAATTTGAGGAAGACATGGAAATGCTTTCAACTCTTCAGGCAAAATGACAATGTTACATAATAGAAAATAGTTGAAACCAGAGAAGCAGCACAATAACTTCTACTCAGCCAATATGATTTCTGGTTTGAAACCTGGGGAAGTTCAGGTCCAGCAACCCTGACTAAAACATTCTCTGATGATGATAGTGGTCAAGGGAATTTGACATAAACCTCAACAGTGGTTTGCTTTATAGCACCAAAGTTAAATAACATTCTAGAGCTAACAAGTGCAGAAAACTGATGTGCTCACCACACGACCTTGCCCCCACAGAGGTTAGTTGATTTTTTTCAAGTTTTTAGGCATCTCAAGCACATTATTACCTTGATTTCAAAGATTCTGTGTGACTTATTTACCCTTCTGTTTCTGGAGCCTTCCTTGTTAATGGCAACATGTACTTTGAATTTCCAGGTTCAGCACATCCTAAGAGCAAAGTAACAGAAATCTCAGCTACTTCTGCTTTTTCCATTGCTTGTCATTCTCTTCTCTTTTCAACATAAATCTTAAGATACTGAGGAATATAACTCTCCTTATGGCTTAACATTTTTTGCAAAATATGGGTACGCATGAAACTTCTTCCAGGTTCTGTACTGCACATTATCTGCGCAGTTGAGCAGGGAAGTCAATCAAGATGCTTATTAGGATAGGGAAAGTTCTGCATTAAAAGAAACCCTGGCATTTCAATCCTGCCCTCTGCTTTCACTGTTTAACTTCATGTAACTTATCTAATAATTATTTCTTCAGTGGGAAATGAAACAACCTCTTTTTACATATGTGAGGTGAGGGATGGGTATTTTTTCCTTTTCTTTTCATGAACCTTTCTGCTGATCCAAGAACTCAGGTACATTCATAATGAAATGCTATTTTACTTTTAAATAAGATATTAATGATATATATGATTCATGCTCTGTAAATTGAATATTCCAGGAGGAGGCATTTCTGTTAAAAGGCACAGTAAAGTGAATATCCAGATAGAAGATCTGTCTACAAGATGGGACAAGAAATAGACAGCCTGAGGAGCTTTTCAGGTAGAGATGAAAAGCACAACTATGTGTGTGAAATAGAAAGAACAGATCCATTCATCTTTGTCTCTTTATACCTGGACTGAATGCTAAGAGCCATCTGTCAAAACCACATGTGAGGCAATAAAGTGCATTTTGTTTATCTGTGAATAAGTTAAGAGCCTCAGACAGGATTTCAGAAGAAGCATGGTAACTAAAGTTGATTCTTTCACAATCCACTCTGGCAGTTGTCCTTTCTGAGGAACTCCAAGAGAGGTTTCAATGTATTTTCTGAGGTGGAAGGAGAAAATATACAAGACATTTGAAAATCAACTCTTCTCTTTTGGTATTGTCTAATTGTCACTGTCCTCTTTTCAGAGCAGACAGATGTTATGGTTCTCCAGCAAGAACAGGTTAACTGGATATGTTGGGTTGGCCCTTGCTGGATGCCATGCACTCACCAAAGCCTCTCTATCACTCCCCTCTTCAACTGGACAGGGGGAAGAAAATATAATGACGGGGTCATGAGTTGAGATAAGGACCAGGACAGATCATTCACCAAATAACGTTGCAGAGTCAGCTTGGGGATATTAAGTGAATTTATTACTAACAAAATCAGAGCAGGATAATGAGAAGTAAAATAAATCTTTAAAAACAGTTTTCCCTGACCCCTTCCTTCTTGCCAGCTCTACATCTTCTCCTTCAGTGGCACAGGGAGATGGCGAATGGGGTTTATGTCAGTTCGTCTCACATTGTTCCTTCCACTGCTCAGACAGAGGAATCCTTCCCCTGCTCTAGTGTAGGGTCCCTCCCATGGGAGATACTTCTACACAAACTTTTCCAATGTCTGTCTATCCCATGGGTTACAATCTTCATGAACTGCTTCAACATCGGTCACTTTTCCACTGAGTGCAGTCCTTCAGACACAGCCTACTCCAATGTGGGTTACCTCACAGGGTCACAAACACTATCAGGAAATCTGCTCCAGCATGGGCTCCTCCCTCCATGGGTCAGCAGATCCCTGCCAGGACCCTGCTCTAAATGGATTTCCCAAAGGTTCACAGTCCTCTTTCAGGCATCCACCTGCCCCTGCATGGGTGTCCTTCGGGGCTTCAAGTGGATCTCTGCACTCCATGCCCCTCCATGAGCTGCAGGGGCACAGCTGCTTCACCATTGTCTGCACCATGGGCTGCAGGGGAGCCTCAGCTCTGGTGCCTGAAGCAGCTCTTCCCATCTTTCTCCATTGACCTTGGTGTCTGCAGAGCTTTTCCTCTCAGATGTTCTCACTTCACTCTTCTCTGCCCTCAATTACATCAGCACAATAACTTTCTTTTCCTTCTTAAATATGTTACCACAGAGGCATTACTCCAATTCCTGACTGGCTCAGCCTTGATCAGCAGTGGGTCTGTCCTGGAGTTGTCTGGCATTGGCTCTGCTGGGTATGAGGGAAGCTTCTGGCAGCTTCTCACAAAAGCTACCCCTTTAGCACCCCCGCTACCAAAACCTGGACATGCAAACCCAGCACACTGGAGCTACTAGAGCTACTAGAGCTACTTAGGACTGTCTCACTAAGGGATAAGTTATTCTAGAAAGTAAAGAATCTGCCAGATTTGACATATCTGAACATCATTATGACCAACATTACTGATGGGAAGAGTGTTTCTACATAAAAAGCCAAGGGATCTATTACCGGAAAGATCAAAACATGCTCACAAATGTGGAAAACCTTCAGTAGACCAGTAAGGCCTCCAAAGGCAATAAATTAAATAGCACTACTCATGGTTAGAAACAGAGACTATAAATTAGTTGTTACCTATGCTGTAAATGATAGCAAACTATGCAACTGTCCTCCTCTTGGAGAAAGTCAGATAAATATTTTCTATATTTCTCTATGTATTCTCTGTCTATATGCTAGGAATTTCTTCAATCAGTGATCCAAAATGGCAGTGAACTCTAAAAAAATCCTGTAATCTATAAATAAGCAATTTATCGAAACAAAACTTTCCAAAGCTGCAGAATGGACACAGGACTAATAAATGAACAAAAAACTTTGTAATAAAAGAGAGTTTTGGGTGGGAAGAGAGGTGGGAAAATTTTTGGAGAAAGAACTGGAGAGGAAAAAGTGCCTAATAAAAAGTTTGGCATTCATCTTTCTGGAAGCATGACCCTACAATTACAGGACAGATCTCAAATGAGCCAAGTTGAGTTCCCACCTCTTTCACAAACTTCTGGCACAGCCTTATGGGGGGATTAAACAAATCCCTCCATACCACAGAATAAGCAGGCATAACAGTAGTCCTCCCCACTGCGTAGACATTTATAGTTAGACTGCTAAAATGACTTGTTTCTTATAAGGTACAATTTGTTCCCTTTTACGCTTTTGTGAAGGACACAGCACAGTTGGTGCAAAGGCTTTAAGTTCTACCAGTAAAAAGCAAGGTGGGAAAGGAATTTATTGCATCATGCTATTATTCAAGTCTCTTGCTGGAAAGAATGCAGGAGCTTTTCTTCTAAGGGTAGATTTTGCAGAATGACACAAAATTCTCAGAAAGATTGGTCTTGCCATCTCAGCACTGTAAATGAAAAGCAGAGGATTTGCACATGAAGCGGTAGGAGCAACATACTGCTAGACCCTCCACGGAGAAGTGGCATGGACTGAGAGTATCCTGACACCCTTGATCCATCATCCACTGTGTGATTCTGAGTATTTTTAGAAATCCTCTTGTGGGAAGGCAGAAAATAAATTGTTGTTTGGCAACATGGTAGGAATTTATGGTAGGAATTTCAGTATAAAACATTAACATAAACTAAGGAGCATAGATATTGAGCACAGAGGGAAACAGGATCCCTGCCTCATGCTCAGTGATGAAATTTCCCCAGTGTGAGATATAAGTAGAATAAACCTGAGCCTTCTAACACTACCTTAAATATTTTTTTCAGACTGACTCAATTAGGCTGACCCTGCCTGGGGTCCTCACAGAAATGAAGAGTAGCCTCTGCTTGTGTGACCCACACACAAGCTAGTAGGGTAGTTTGAGCTGTCACTATGCTTTTCCTGTTTACAAAATTCCTGTCTTTTGTAGCCACTGGGTACATATATAATGGCTTTTCTTCTGTTCTCTATTCAGCAGAAAAAGAAAGCACAAAACAATCTGTATGTACCTATTTATGTGACTTGACAGTAAGACCTCATGCAATTAACCTTATGTACTAGAGAAAGTGTTTGATGGTGCTCTGCTGTCTACAGTCAATCAACACAGATCATTATATTGGTACCTTACAACAGGCACATTTTTCTTTACTCGTGTATGTGTTATAACCATGGAAAAATACCCAGTTTGTTATTTATTACTTTACTAATCATGTCATTTGCCTTATTACCACAAGACTCAACTCCATAGAATTTGCTTGAATATTTCAGGTCTAACCACCTTCATCTGAGGAGCCTTAAAAATTCTAACTTGCCAAAAATAAAGTTTCAATTTCTGAATTTGAAATGTAAATTTAGTCCTATTGAGTCCCCTCTGCATTTAGTATTTCAAATTAATCAGAATTTTGTCAGGCTGAGGACCAGGTCAGAGAAATTCTGTTCTGGAGTGATAGTCTTGCCACACATAAAGTTTCAAAATGCACTGCTTTCTCCATCTGTCAGAGGAGATGGGCAGTTTACAAAGCTGAGCACAGAAGATTCCACACATCTATATCTTGAGTAAGTTCTAGGACTTAGAGCAGTTATCTATATACAAGAAGGTTTATTTTTTTTCAATTTACTTTTTCTCTGCTACTGAAACTCTTTTCACATGGCTTCATGGCAGAGGTAAGACTCATGGTTAGAGATCAGTTTACAACATACTTAGGAAGGGGTGCTCAAGTAGCTGTAAGTCACCTTCACCTGTATGTTTTCTCACTCCTGGACTGGTCCAGGAGATGAGAGGCCCCTGGCAATGTTTACAAAATCCCATATAAATTGCAAGCGAGCCTCTGGCTTTAGAGTCACGAAGTTCCCTCACAATCGTATGTACAAAAAACTTGGCTGCAATGTTCAGGATTTGTTCAGCTTTCAGGCACCGTTCTAGCCACAGTGGTTGTCCTGAGGACACTGAAATAGGGCATTGTATGGGGGCAAGGTGTCACCAAGTTTTCATTAGTGATAAGTCATTATGTACTCAATATAGCAACTAAGTGCCTTGCTCCAAGGGGATTTTAAAGCAATCAGGTTGTTTCAAAGGAGATCTTGGGCCATAATAGATAAGATTAAGCAGCAGATGGATTTTAGAAGAGAGAATAAGTTGTACAAGCTGTCTCTTTTTAATCTTTCCACATATTTCTAAAGTGGCTTCTTCAACATGGGGCAAATACATCAGGAGTTGTATATGGCAGGGTAATAGTGCAATACACTCTTTTCTTCTGTGTGACTTCACTAATGACTCTTGCAACTCAAAGAAATGTGTTGATAAATATTCATAGCAGATCATGCCTTTTCCCTGTTCTACATGTATTCACACCTGCCTGGGTAAAGAACAGCACGGATAATCATAAAGCCCAAGCCTTTCTCTTCTGACAAAAATAATCTGCTCAGACACCAAATACTATAGGAGATTTAATATTCACACAGGTATCCATAGTGCAGAAGGAATATGTATAAAGACAGAATCACTTTGAATTTTAGAAAAAACATTTTTTAAGGAGATATACTCAAGATTAAACTTGTTTACTCTGAAATTACTTTAGAGTTTGATTGTAGATCTCTGTAAGATAAAACTCTAGAACTGATTCATTTTATTCTGACATAGATCTGGTGATCCAAACATCCATTCTATTCATGCACTGTGAATTAAATCGTTCATTTAAAAGTCTCAGATTCCATCAAATCCAATCTTTTTGGGCACTAATCAATAATTATTTCAGGTAGTTAAAATCAATCTTTTTTTTTTTTTTTAATCAAATGGCATTACAAGCTTTGTCTTTTGGTGAATTTGCAATTTACTGTACCCATTAAAGTGTCTCAATTCAGCTGCCTTTTGGCTTTTGTCCCTTATCTGAAGATCTTGTGGACCTAGTAAAGAAATAGACACCTGACATATTCTTCTATAAAATGTTTTTAAAAAGTTATGGGGAAGGCTTTTAGCTTTTGAGAAATGGTTTGTTTTTTTCATTTCTTTAGAACCCCCTTTGTTCAGTTTCAGTTAGCCTCTATAAGACTTAGTCATAAACGTGGTCTTCTCAGAATACTCCCTCATTTATCCCCTTTAGTCATGCTAACACAGATTCCAGTTAGACTGATGGATGTATAGGAGAAAAAAAATCAAGAGGACTTTAAGACTCTATGGAGCTTAAAACTGGATTTCAAAAGCCATCAGTTTTTTTAAGCAGACTTGTTGGTTCTTCCAGTCCCAAGAATCTTTACACATACCTGTTACAAAAGAGGAAGAAATAATATTGCATGTAGAAAATGTAATAGAATATTTATTTGGGTTCATAGGAACCTAGGTTTAAAACCTTTTTAATATTATCTTTTTATTTGTTTCTTTAAGGCAGCTGAAAGTTTTGGGGAGTTTTTGTTACATGAGTTGGACACATGCCATTGTATAAAACTAATTAATGCATATTTTATTTCGGATTTTGCTTTTAGTAGGGCAATATATTTTTCATACCACTGAAAGTTCAACGTGCCCAGAATGAACACAACTGGTATGGCTGACAGGAATTTTGCTATGTCAGCCTTCTTCCCATACTCAGCTCTCCATCTCTGCTTGCACAGCTGTTTAATTCTATTCAAAAGGAAACACTTGGATCCAAAATATCTATGGTTTCGACAGCGTAGTGGAATCTCCCCCTCGTCCACGTGGTCCCCGAGATGCCCCAGGAAAGAGATACACAGAGACCACCAGAGAGGATGCAGAGAGAGAGTTTATTCACATGGTCAGGGGCATATAAAGGCTTTAGGGAATTTTAGTTATTACCAATAGAAATCGAGGGATAACAACCAATGGGGAAAGGCCTAACAAAGGACCAATAGGGGGGCTTCACATAGTCCTGCCAGAACTAATTCCTGCATACTAGGCTAGGGAGATAAGAGTTTTCTCAAGGGTTTTTGGGAAGGAGAACAGTGACTCAGGGAAAAGACAAGGAATCCATTTTACAATCCAGTAAAAGCCTCAGTTTTTAAGGCATCATGGCTGGTTTCTTCACTTTCTTCAGAGACCCATTTCTTGCATGATTTATTCCACTTCTGATATTGTAAGTCCACTGCTACATATGGTTTTCCAAACTTACTCTTAATTCTAACATATATTTGAAGGGTGAATAAGGAGGTTAAGCTGTCTCATGTGATAAGCTCAATAGAAAGACTTGCAAGACCAGCTTAATGCAAATCAACAAGTTACCTTATAGGCAGAAACAAGTATATTTTTATATGCAACAGAGGATTTTGCATGGACAGGTTTTTTTTTCCCCATTATTGATATGCCACAGGCTTTAGAAAATACTTCTATGCAAAAATGAAAAGAAGTAGTCCCAGTCCCACATCAGAGAATTCAGACATATAAAACAAAAAACAAAACCCATAAATAATCCATAACATAAAGTGGGTTTGCTCTTTGGCAAATGTTTGCAGGTAATGATTGTTTCCATAAAAATGTGGATTCGATTATGAACAGGAAAGAAAAGGGCTACATTCATTCAGATAATTCACAGTAGCACTTTTACAGAGATAATAGAAAGTGTCATTATCCTTGAAAGAAACTGCAATAGATGTGGTATTTTCTTGACAATATAAACTGTTATTGCATTGTTCCCAAACTTCAGGAGCATTAAAATTTTAACAGATCATGATGTTAAACAAATCTATCATAAGCATCTTCTGTGCCCAGATGTAGGTCAGAAATACATAGAAAAACAAAACACACCCCTCCAATTTTACAAGATTAACAAATATCCTTTAATGACAGAAAAAATACTTAATAAATTTTAAAAATGCATCAAATCTGAACTGGTAGAACCCCAAGGCGCTTTTTATTTCTGCAGGTAAAAAACCCAACCAACCAACCAACCAAACAAAAAAACCCCATTAGAATACTTCTTCATGAAATAAATTCTTCATTTTCAACACTGTTACTTTTTCTTGTCTCAGTTAAAAGCAGATAGCTTTTTATTTTCTGGTATTTATTTAAACCAATTAAAATTGCCTAATCACTTGGTGTTGTGGCTAATCTCTTATTAATAGTTTATTATTAATACTTTATCCTGTTCACACACTTTTCTTCAAAGATACATGTGCAAACAAAAATGTACTTTGATGACAAAAAACTGACACTTTCCAGGTTAAGTATTGCCACCACAAACAACAAACAATGAAGCCTAGGATATTCTCTATCCAGCAGAATAAACAAACTCTGGCATAAACCTTTCAATAAAGTGTAAGAGAGAAAGTTCAGATTCAGGAAGGACATTGACCTGGAGGAGGGAGTCCAGAAAAGGGCCATGAAGATGATAGGAGAATGGAGAACCACTCCTATCAGGAAAGGCTGAGAGAATTGGGATTGTTCAGCCTGGTGAAGAGAAGGCCTTAGTGTGACTTAACTATAGTCTTCTAGTACCTGAAGGGAGCCTAAAGAAAGATGGGAAAAAACTTTTTACAAGGCCATGTAGTGATAGGACAAGAGTAAATGGCTTCAAACTGAAAGAGAGTAGATCTAGGTTAGGTATTAGAATGGAAGTCTTTACTGTGAGGGGGTGAGACAGTGGAACAGTTTGCCAGGAGCAGATATGGATTCCCCATCCTCAGAAGTGTTCAATGCCAGGCTGGATAGCTGTTTTGAGCAGCTTGGTCTACTAGAAGTTGTCTCTGCCAATGCCAGGGGAATTGGAACTAGATGATCTTTAAGGTCCCTTCCAATCTAAACCATTCTATAATTTTATGATTCTATGAAATCAAAATTTTCCCCCCATAAGAGCATATATTGTGGTGTGTGTTGATTTTGTACATAGAATTCCCCCATTATTCTGAATAAGATATTCCATCACTTATGCATGGTAGTAGTAATTCATGAGATGTATTAGATAATTAGATAAAGGACAAACAAACATAGATAGTTTGTTTCTTTAAATAGGGCTTGAAATTAAGTAAGGAATGAAAACCACCTAATTACTGATCTTCTTACCTGCAGCAGTCTTTCATGCATGAGATGTGTAGTGTGGATGTAGTTGTTCCCCTGCCTTAGGAAAATTTTGCTTTTGAAATGTGCTCTCCAGTTAAATGGAGCTAACATCAAGAGATTTAAATGTAGAACTATATCTATGCAATTATTAATTTTTTAATTTTTAACACTTTTTTTTAAAAAGTTTCTTGGATTTTACCTTTCTTTTTATTATATTCTCAAAGCATTATTGCATGTACTTCTGAGAAACATAAAGCCACTATTGTAAGCCTCAGTACACTGCAGCTATTCCCCATTGAGCCTCAAAAAGTAGCAATTTAATTTTTATATACTGTTTGACCATAGTAGCAGAAAAATAGGTGAGACCCCTCCCTGTGAATGAGCTGAAAATAGATAGTGTCTTCTTGTTACAAAGGTAGCTCAAATTCTTGCCTGAGCCAAAAATCCAGATAGTGTATAAGAGAACTTTAATGACTCAAGTTCTCGATTTTACACACTCCCTGAATTAAAAAAAAAAAAAAAAAAAAGAAATTTAGTTTCTTTTTAAGGAGATTTCAGTGAGATAAACAACCCTATTCTAAAAGGAAAATTAAATTTGGTATTCAAGTGTCAAATGGAACCATTCTATTTTAGTGAATGCTGGTTGAAAACATTGAGCTCACCAAAATATTCATGACTATCATGGACTTCTCCTTCATCCTGTTGATGAGCGGCTCAATAATATGCAAATTTCTTGATTATGCTCTATTGCTTCAGAAAATTTTCAGGAAGCAACAGTTTTATAAGCACCCATACCTGCTCTTAATTTCTTACAAGAGGGTGAATGCTCAGAGAAAATGATGTAGTTCACCTTCCCTTATGCTTGCAAAGCCAAAAACTCATCTCTATAGTATGAGCTGAAAAAAATTCCCCCTTGCCCACAGCCACTCTGAATGTGACTGCCTGGGTACTCCAAAGAATGAAGAGCACTGAGAAAAAGAAAAACACTGCAGGAACAGCAGGGGAAAATGGAGCCTTAATTTAATTCTGGGTTTGTTTATTTCAGAGTTTATTGTCAGTGTAAGGTGGAACCAGGAGATTGTCTTAAGAAATCTGCCTGTTGTAATTATATAAGGAGTAACTATATAATATAGATAAAAATATTGTTTTAAATATATTTTTAAAGGGATTGAAATGCTGCTTGTTTTTATAGAAGGACACCTGCAAAGAGGTTGTACTTACATTGTTTTGAGCATCAAGAAAAGTGGAATCATAGTGACACCCAGCCAACAGTGATTCATTTCCCTTTGAATTGTGTCCCCCAGGTGAATGTCGCCAGTGATGCTGTGTGGCTTTGAAGAAGTCTTGTTTTTCTGCCCTTAGAGTTCTACATCAGAATCAAGGAACTTAATTTAATCCGGGAGCAGAGACAGGAAAACATGGTGAAACCCGGAGTCAGGGACATTTGTTATCTTGTCATACTTGTAAGAACAACACCACATGCTACAGAGCACAGAGCATCATGCAGTCCTCAATGGTCCCTCTGGCTACTCTTGGCAACCTAAATGACATGTCAAATGTGGGAGCAGTGAATCCCCTGACACTACATGAAGAGAGAAGTTTTGTCCTGGCAATGAGAACTAGTACATCAAAACTCCAGCAAGGTTTCCAGGGACATACTTGATTTCTGTGGCTGTACTCAGTCCCGACCTGACCCAGTGTGACTTTTTGAAAGGCAGGAAGGCAGGGAGGGAGGGAGAGAAAGCAGGGAGAGAAAGTAGGGAGGGAAGGAGAGAGGGAGGGAGAGAAAGTAGGGAGGGAAGGAAGTAGGGAGGGAGGAAGGGGGAGGAGGGGAGGAAGGAAG
>JAWWMP010000116.1:64381794-64466747 GCA_035047865.1 Dendrocincla tyrannina
TTGTTAAAAACCTATAATAAAACACCTCTATGAAAGCTTTCATTTAATCAAAAGGAACTATTTTGTCAGATGCGTTCTTATCAGCCCTACCAAACAGCTGTGTAGACCCAAGCTGAAACTGGTGCTAGTGCAAAGGTCCCTAAACTCCTTGCTTCATGCTCTATTTTGTGTAAGCCAAATATATCAGAAATTATTAAACATGAAAATTGCATAGCTGGCTACCCTATGCTATGCCAAGCTACATGCGTTATCTCTATCAGTTGTGCAAAAACATTGATGTCAGTTAACCATTCCTGGCATACATAAACCAGTTAAATGAGTCCCAAAATCAGACTTCTATGAGTTATTCCTGAGAAAGTTGCCACCAGGAGTTAGAAATTTAAAAGTAAAGTAAAAGAAATTTAAAAGTAAATTTAAAAGTAAATTTAAAAGTGGTAATAAACACCACAAAACAATTTTACACAGATGAGTCTCAAATAAAAAATAAATAAATTGGATCTTTTGAAACTAGTTTAAACTAGTCTTCATAAATGGAAACAGGGCAATTACTGTTATTCAGTAATCCTGAGGACTATAAAAATAAATAGAAATGAAGAGTCCTGTGAGAGAGAAGGGGAAAATGATATCAGAATATACAAATAGGGCAAGAAGTTAAAGGCTCTGAAGGAGTGAAAGAAATGTCTTTGACTTAGTACTATACCAATTCACACTATATTGAAAAAAAAACCAAACTAAACCACCCAAATAAAAAAGGAATAATTAAAATACAAATTGAATAATGAGACAAAATCCCTAAAAATTCATGTAATTTATATCAATATAAAAATAATTAATCTATGGTTTTTATTAGGGGATATAACTTCAGTTTCTAATCAGTGTAGTTGAACAGAGCTCTTTACATTTTATGCTAGTGTTATAAATCCCTGATTGTTTTTTAATTAGAAACTTTACTTAGATAATAAAAATACTCTCCTGTTTTTGCATACAAAGTAAGCTTGGGGCAAACAAAATTGATCAAGTTGCTGTCATAGTAGAAAAACTTTTAGCTTCAGTTTAACAATTTTTCTTTATCTTTTTTTCTTACTAACAAATTCATATATTCAAAAGAGGAGATCTTCAGCTATTAGAAACCGGAATTGCTGTATTGTCTTCCTTACACTCATACTGATTTACACCATCTTAGCATCTGGATTATTGTTCCAACTGCCATTCTTCTATTACATGATGTGCCTTCAATTTTCTTTAAAGCCAGAGAAATCTAAATAGTAACAGTCAGTTACTTTCACTACTGGAAGACAGTAAAATAAAAATAAGTGGTTCTAATGGGCCTCCCTGGAACTTTATGGACATGCAACAAAACAGACAAGGGTGTTACTCCAATGAGATTGCAATCTATGTTATATATCTGCTAACACCATCCCCTGTTCAAATTTCCCAGTGTTTCATATTCTTAGGTCCTTTGCATTTTCTGGAAACTGTTTAGGCCAAAATGTTAAGACCGAAATGTTAAGACCAAAACCTGAGATGAATCAAGGCAAACAAAAAAATAGAGTTGAAAGAGATGGGGACTGGTAGCTAGTAAAACACACAGAGAGTTATTTGGCTGGCTTGGACAAATGGTTAAGAAGCGTAGAGCAGCTTGTTGCTAGAGCTTAAGCAGCTTGGAAGAGATTAATAGAATATGGAGAAATAACAGGGAGAAAAATAGAAGAACTGTGTGAGACATGCTGGGATGCGCAAGTTTGGAAATGTCCAGAGAGGAAGTGACTTCTGAAAGAGAGAAGGAGGGAACATAGAGCTGATCTGAGATCTATGAAAAGGTTGGATACAGATTAGGACTGGGACCCAGGGGGAAGAAAGGTGGGCATCAAAAGACTTAAGAAAGGAACATAGGACTTGGATGGGCAAGCAGGACTGCTATGACATACCTGAAAAGTACAGATTGAGACACCACAGGCAAAGAAAATGGGGTAAGAAGAGGAACACAGAGGAGGAAAAACAGAGTGATTGAGCAGGACCAAAGAACAGAGGTTTAACCTTGAGGAAATAGGTAGCAGGCTGAAGAAACGACTACAGAGCTCCAGGGGTAAGCCACAGCTCCCAGCCCCATGATCTGCTGAAGCTTGTGAACCCATTCTACTCAATGTCACAGGAAGCACCAAAAAATAAAAATTCTCCTCTAAATTTCCCCATCAAAATAGTCATTGCATGTTCCTCTTGCACTCAGAAACTTAAGCTCCATGAACACAATGCCAATTTATATAATTTGGTCAGTTCTGAGTACAGTTCTGAGGAGAGGAAAGAAATATTTCCTTCTTTCTGCCTTCTCTGAGGCTGGTTATTGTTTCACTGAATTTAACATGGGGCTTTCTACAGCTTAAACTTATATGTTACACAGCAAAACAATATGCAATATGAGAAAAGGAATTCTGCTGTAGTAAAGAAACTGTATAGCACAGCTGGCCAAACTCTGCTAATGCTGTTTGGAAGAGATGTAGTCGGAGAAGGCAAAAGTAAGACATTAATTGTTTTTTGCTCAGTTTATTGTTTTTCACTTAGTTCTTCCCTCATCCAAAACTTCTGTTCCAGCCACCAGATCCAATCCCTGTCACAACCCATTCAAAATCACAGTACCAAGGGAGTTTTCAGTTGACTCTGAGATTCACAGCTTGGCCCTACAACTCAATCCCTCTTCAGAAGCCAAGCACATAGATTATGTACTTTTACCCCATGGCCCAGATAGCAGAATCACTGTCTTTCATCAGGTCTCCATGCCTGCAAGTGCTCTGATGTGCCTTGGGCCCAGCTTGATGCTCAAGTGACCAGGAGCCACAACACATTGCAGAATGCACCAGCTCATGCAGTCTGTGAGAATCTATCTTACCAGCTTTACACCTGTAAACAGTCAATAGAATAGTCAGAAGTGCAAATTATTTCACCCTCTCCTTTCTTAATGTTGGCATTGTTGTTACTGACTAACACTAACACTATTTCTATCTCTCGGTAAAATAGAAATTCTTTCCTAAAGGTTTGCTCCACTTAAAACCCAGGAACATTTGCAGTTGTGGTTGAAATATCACATGTAGAAGGATCTAGAGAACCCATATTGTTCTATTGAGAATGGATTTTTCTTATTACACCTTGTAGCTATCACTGTTTAGTGAGCAGTTTGGGAATTACTGATCTAGATGAAGCAGGAGCATTTTTTAGTAACCACCATAATGGAATAAACAGTAAGTGAGATGGAGAGAGACAGGGAAATGATTGAAAATTCATGGAGGAAAAATGTCTTGACAGCTTACCAAAAAAGTCCATTAAAAAACACAGCCCTTCAGATCATCTGCTTCAACACCCAAGGTCTGTAGCCCATACAGATATTTTTTTAAGTGCCTTTAAAAGCTTTCCAGCCATCCATTAGAACTGATGCTTTTACCTTGTTGCTATGATTTTTTAAATTCTTAGAAATTATTACTTTTTAAAGAAACTTTTTCTTCTTGCCGGGGTTTTTGCTATGTTTTTTGGATGGTAAAAGAAGAGAAACTGGAAAAGTTTTTAGGTTTTTGCATAACAATAGCCATGAAATTTTCTTCCCCCAAAATGATACAGATGTGATTGAAATGTTGAAGATTGCTGTTTGTACTGGAAGAGAAGTGGAGGCTGGTTTGTTATAGCAGTACTTTGACAGATTCACTTGAATTAGAAGTGCTGTACTGCTTTTGCAGCACCACAGCTTGAGTGGCTGACAAACCTGTCACAGCACTTCCACTAACAGCAGAGAAAGGCACACATTTCCAAGTGGATAATTTTCACAGAAACCTTATATTGCAGCCTAGTATTCCCTTCTTATAGAATAAAATTTATTCTCCAGATATGACTAGTACCCTTCTGAATGTGGCTTTTTCATCTGAAGTTTAGTGGCCTCCTTGTTTATATTTGCAAAATTCCATTACATTAACGACAAATCACAGATGTTCAAGCCACTTTGACATTTGAATATTATATCCACTTTTATCTGTTTTACTTTGGAGTGGGTAATTCTTCAGCACACTGTGTTTCTCATAAATCCCTCTGCATTCCTTTCATGAATTATAGTAACCTATAGATGGGTTTGTGGGTTTTTTTTTAATGAATTTGCATAAAAGATTTTATTTGTGAAAACACTGACTGAAACGGAGCAGAAGAAAACTACCATGTCCTTAAAGTGAAGATTTGGATTTATGGATGACAGAAGAGACAAAACAGTTCTTATTTCTCTCTGTCTTTAAGATTGCTTCCTTTCCTCCCCTGTTTCAACCAAAGCTTGCAGCCTTCAAACCCTCCACTTCTCTGACAATTTAGCAATCCCTTGCCAAGAAACTAAGGTGATTTTAAACTGTAGTACTTTGAGAGTCTGTTGAATCTACTGTCTCCTGACTGCTGTTGATGCTGAAAGGAAATTGCACTTTTAAGCAGCTTTTGTTTCATAATTCAAAGCCAGTGGAAACCGAAACAATAAATTAAAAAGACCTGAGACAAACAGCAGATCAGAGAGATTACCCATATGGATAAAGAGAAACAGTAAATCTACCAAAATACTCTGAATGAAAGGATGGAGCTGCTGAAAGCTCCATCAGAGTACCTGAATCTCTTTAGAAATGTCAAAAAAGAACCTGGAAGAACACTCAAATGACATTTTCCTCTGCATGTAATGAGAAGCAGTAAATGTAATACATCAGATATTTTTCATGGTTGCCTGGTTCCACAGCAACTGATTTGCCTAATAACTTGCAAAGAAACTTTGAAAGTTATTATTCCCCATTCCATAAATATGTCACACGCATCTAATTTTTATCAGAGGGAACTAAGGCAAAGTGAAAAAGCAGAGCACCTTTCAACTGATCTGAAGCTGAAAAGTCCATCTCGCAAATTGTAAAAGCTTAGCTCTTAATTGGCTTTAGAATAAAATTACTAAGATAAAGACTATGTAGAGAACATTTCATCCTCTACCTTTTGCTGTGTAAGTTACATGTTTCTGGGCAGACTCTGACCTTCCAACCATAAGTGAATCTCTAAAAGTACATAAAAAAGAGAACGTGGCAGGAGATTTTGTGGCAGAAGGGCCACAAAGCTCAAATGTTCAAGATGAACAAAGTAGTATGCGGTGCTGTTCTTTATCTGACAGAGAATTGGCTTAGGCAATAACTAGAAAATAGGAAACATGGAGTAGAATAAAAGGAAACACATTATTTCTTACAGTTTCTGAGTGCTGCTAGCACGCAGGCAAGGAGAATTATGACAATTATGATAACACCTAGGAGCTCCCACAGAGCTACAAGACAGTGCTTCCACAAAAGCTGAGTTGACAGCCCACATGGAAGCAAATGAAGCAGCACCTTACTGACACAAGATTTTTAGATATTCTGAAATTGTGTTCTGGACAGTACAAGATAATATTTAATAATTTATTTTATATTTGATAAAATTTATAGCTATATCTTTATAAAAGGTATTTTTCCTACTTTGAAATGATTCCAATACCTTGAACATTTTCTGTTGTACAAATGATAATTTAAGGTGGCTATGTAGAAGGCAAGAGTTTGGAAAATTAAATAAGGTGGCTCTAAACTGTCCCAAGTCAGGGACTGTGACAGAAAAGTGAAAATTCTGTAGATTACAGATGTCCTCCAATCAAGGTGTTGCAGTTTCTTTCAACCTTATAAAAACCAAAGAACCAAACAACAACAAAGAACCCAAAAACCAACCAACAAACAAAAAACCCAAACCAAATGAAACTAAACAAACAATAACCGAAGCAAACATAAAACCCCTACACAACAACTGAAGGAACCAAATCAACCTGATCAGATTGTTATAAAAACTTTCTGTCTGTTCCTTTGAGTGACTGTGACTGTCTTGAAACACAACAAAAAAGACTTACTGGTATGACATTGGCAAATTGTCCTAAGAAAACAATTGTATGCTTTCAGTTAAACACCTGTGGCTTACAAGTCAAAATCAAGCTTAGGAGAACTTTAATAGCTGCAAGAAAATTGGCTATGATAAGAACACAATTAAGTCTAATAAAAACATTTTTTGATAAACTGTAGGTAGAGCTGCATTTCAGGAGAGAGGAAGCAATTAGTCTGTTAACTGAGGGAGGTTAGAAGCTCGTGTTCATAGATGCTACTATCAAGCCAAAGGGAATCTCTCAAATCCAAAATGAATACTGATTAAAGACAACAGAGAGCAGTGTGTTTAACAGAGTATACAAAGGCTGTTTAAGAATGTAAAAAAAATAAAAAAATGCCAACAATAAAACTGCAACCTAAAAATCAGAGAGTAATCTTTTACTCTGGCCTCTGCTGAATAACAATAAATGGAGGTCATCAAAACACATTATATATACTAAAACCAAGCCAGAAGAGGCAGGAAAGTGTGTTGGTGCTGAAGGAAAAACCAACTCAAAATAAATCTACGTATACCAAGTATGTGGAAGACCATTTTCTCACATCACTATTATTCAGCTTTCTGTCAAGTAGTTCCTTCCGAAAGACAGAGTGAGTGTGCGTGTCAAAGATGGTTTCATGTTAGGTGCAGTATACCTGATGTAACAGTAAAGATCTGCAGACTTGGTGAATACTAAACGAAACAGACTTCAGAAGCATTTATTTAGTTCTTTCATTGAAAGTGAATTTCTTAATTTTCCTTAGTCTCAGAAACCCTCATGTGACAGATTGCTAAATTAAGGAGTAAAAAAGGTTACAGAAAGAGATCTCAATTATACATATAGTTTTTGAGGGATAGAGTGCACAGCAGCTACAATGAACTACTAGTTGCCACCTTCCAACATTCATCTAACACAACACAGGGAAAAAGGAGGTCTTTGACATCAGGTATTTGGGAAAGAAGAATTCAGAGTGTATAGAAATGTAAGGAAAAGTCAAACATAGCAATAAGAGCTAGCATAATATGGGGTCCTGGAAGCAGTGATGGCTTCAGGGAAATGATGAAATATGAATTTCTGTCTAAGAACTGTGGCTGCAGGCAGTAACAGTTGCCAAACAGCTTGCTCGCAGCCTTGTAAGGTTGTTCTGCCCTCTGGACATATCCTGAGGAGGAAAGGACAACTGCACTTTCACCAGCAAGTGGAAGATAAAAGTGTGCTCACATTTATTGCATACAGATAGAAGTTGCAGATAGACAGCTAGGTCCCGAGACATTATAATGTCAGAAAAAATGAGCTTAGTACCAGAGTCTCAATGCAATTCCAAGCATCACAGTGCCTAGGATCTAATTTTATAACATGACCTATGCTTTGAGACAGAAAAAGAATTAATAGCAAGAACTGCACAAACAGAGATATCACATGAAAGCTAAAGATGGGAGAGGAGGAATTAAATCGTACAAGTAGGAGACTCAGGACCCTATCCAAAATCAGATTGAGAATGTTACCTTCATGTGTTAAGTTTTGCCTAAGAGATGAGTGAGGCATAAACTACCAAGACAGAGTTAAAGAGCAGTTCAACTTGCAGGGGGGAAATATGTACTTAATTCTCAGTCACTTAATGAAAAAAAAAAAACAAATAAATACCAAAAAATGTTACTGCTTTGCTGTGTGCCCTTAAAAGAACCCTGCTGTTCAGACATATGTAACACAAAGGTTAATACATTTAAATGGGCAAAGGGCTCCTTTTAAAGTCTGTTCTAATATTTCCCCTACTGTGCTAGCAGAATGTGCATGGAAATATTGCTTGCTCACATAATTCATGGAGTGTTTGGAGGATTAATTAGTTAATGTTTATACAATGCGTTAGAGAACAAAAACATGGTATAAGCAACAAGTACTATTGTAAGAAGTCACACGAAGCAGGAAATGAGAAACCTCCATCTCATAAAAGGAAAGAGTTTAGTGCTTGTTTAGTTATCAAGTGTTCCACTCACTTGTCAGGTCTTTCATTCAGGAAGACCATTTTTATGTTCTTTACGTTGCTAAGGGTTACATTTCAACAGCTGTTAACTAGAACTGCTACCAACAGCTCTTAATACCATTAGACAGCTGGGAAAAATATCATAATATTACTGTTATTCAGCTGTACCTTTTCCTTCTTTGCAGTGGAGAAAAGATAGAGGAAAAGATAATTAACAAGACATTTTCATTGTTATCATCCCACCATTGATGGAAGCATCCAAAAGTCTAAAATCATAGAAACATAGAATGGTTGTGTTGGAAGGGACCTTAAAGATCATCTCATTTCAGTCCCCCTGCCACGGGCAGGGACAGCTTCCATTAGATGAGGTTGCTCAGAGCCTCATCCAACCTGGCCTCAAACACTTCTAGGGATGAGGCATACACAGCTTCTTTAGGTAATGTCCCATCACCCTCGCAGTAAAGAATTTCTTCTTAACATCTAATCTTCCCTCTTTTGATTTGAAAATGTTCTCCCCCTTTGATCTATCACTATCTGTCCACGTAAAAAGTAACTCTCCTTCTTTATATATAAGCCTCCCTTCAGTATTAAAAGGCTGTTATGAAGCCACCTTTTCTCCCACCCAGCTCTCTCAGCTTGTGTTTGTAGGAGAGGTGCTCCATCCCTCTGATCATCTTGGTGGTCCTTCTCTGGACCTACTCCAACAGGTTTATGCCTTTCTTGTGATGATGGTCCCAGAAGTGGATTCAGTACCACAGGTGGCATCTCAGCAGAGCAGAGGAGAGGTGGAGAATCACACCCCTTGACTTTCTGACCACACTTCTTTCGGTGCAGCCCAGGATGCAGTTGGCTTTCTGGGCTGCAAGAAGACACTGTTACCTCCTGTCCAGCTTTTCATGCATGAGAATACTCAAGTCCTCCTCTGCAAAGCAATATAAATAATGATAATGAGTAAATACCATATACCAGAAGATCTTTCCATACGCCATAAGTCACAACTGCTTATCCTTTAAAAGATAAAGCATCATTTTTTGGCTTCTGAGCAAGCTGCTATTCACCTCTATGAGCACAATAGAGTCAAGTCTCAGAGCTGTAGGTGTGCAGTAGCTGCAGCTAAGTTTTCTGATGTCTTAGGAAAACCAGAAAGTCTAGAAGGCTGTTCAAAACCAGGTAATGTTTCCAGATAAAAAGGGAAAAAAATCCAGAAAATATAAGAAATTCCACATTAGTATATTCCACCTTAGTTTATGCAAAAGTTCAGATTACGTAACTGCTGTGGTCCAAATTGGTCCCAGATAAGGTCATGTTCCAGCCCTCATGGTGTCATGAGAGCAGGAACTCCTTCAGCAATAATGTCTTCTCCTATGTAAACTGAGGTAAAGGATCTACAGCTCTTTCTAACTTCCAGGGCTTTCTAAATAAAATATTTCAAGAGATGTCCCTGCTTACTAATCTGCTCACAGTGAGGCTTCACTTCTCAGTTCCAGTGTTTCACTCTCCTGACTCAACAAAATATATTAGTTTAATTTATATTGGGGGGGGGGGAGCAAAAAAAAGCATTAACAGCCATCAGCATGTTTTATTCTGCCTCACATTACATACTGTCCCAGTTGCATTTACTACTGCTTAAATTGCAGAATAGAGTTCTTCTCTGTTATGCTCAACCATGCAGCGCACATACCTGAAGGAAAGACAAAGCACATGAATTTAAAATGCCTTCAGGGCAGTGTTTAGTACCTCTGTTGAGATATCCCATTGCTCCACTTGCCTCAACACAGTAACTTAAGTCAAACTGCTTCTTCCATAAGGGACATAAAAATCATAGGCTTTATCTGAAGAAAGAGAAAATCCTTAGGAAAAGAATAAGACCAAATGGATTTCAGTGAGCTTCCAAGGCCCCTGGGCTGGGATGCCTTTTAGACTGCCTTGGACATCCTGTATATTTGATTTAAAGAATAAAGTGCAGAACCTCCTCTCCCCCAAAAAAATTAAATTCCTGAGAAGAGACATTTCTATCGAGAAATAAAATTGGATCCTCTCAGAAACTTACTATCCTGAAGCTACATCATAAATTCTTATGAACTGGATCACTTCAAGAAAAGACAGACTTCAGCAGCAGTTATTTTGATGTTAAATGACTAGACTGTAAATGAATCTTTTGGATGAGAAAACCCCCAAACTAGCTGGACTGTAAGATGCCTCATAACTGAATTAATATAAGGGCATGGCAGCAAAACAGTTAAAGTGTTCTGCTCATATCCCACTGCTGGAGCTTAAGACTCATGGGGACTGTCAGAAAGACCTACTCCCGTTTAAACTGGCTACAAATAGGTATCTTATCAACAGGCAGGAGACTTAAATTCTGGTCTTTTTACTCCTTTGAGCACAACCTGAAACAGACACAACTCTACTTAACCCAAATTAACTTTTAGGATGACTTGCTTAGAACAGTGTGCTGGTAGCTGTAACTCCGGGAACAGTAAATGAGGAATTTACCTAAAAGTCTCTTTAGCTGTAGACTACTCAATAACTACAGATCTTACAGTAATTATAAATTACTAGAGAAGCTTGAGTGTTTCCCAGGTTAAGTTTATATATGTTCAAAATCTTGTTCAGTGCAGAAGCACATCCTGGAAATTATTAATCTTTTCCAGTGCTAGAGGTAATAGACTTAAGGTCCATTTCTTCTTTTTCTTTCAATAAATCCAGACCAGATTCACCAGTTTCTAAACTTAACTTAAGTTCTAAAACTTAAAAGGTTTACACAGAACAAAAGAAACATTGAAAAAGGCAACCTTTTCCATCCCCCTCCACCCTAAGAAAGAGAAATATCCTAAAAGGATTAATGGTTCCAAACGGCTGTGAGGAAAGCTGTAATCTGCATTTAAATAGAAAGATTCCCAAGTGCCCAGGTATTCATTTTTCTTTTTGTAGCAGGAGGCAGAGCATTTTTCATGTGCACATTTTAAAGTTAAAAGGACACTGTGGTGCAGATCTGTGGTTTATCTCACTCGTACACAGCCAGCTGGGTATGCCGGAGCAATGCTGAACGTTTGTCCTGAGCAGCATCCTAAGGACCAAGTATGGCTAGAAGGCAGATTTGCGTGAAGCTTTTATTGTGCAGCAAACGTGGAAAACACACACAATCCAGTGGAAGGGCCTGGTTTATAAAAGTTTTTGTGCAGTGGCAGCACCAAAACAAGTGTAAATTGGAGTAAAGACTGGGCAGAGCTCATCCGACTTTTCAAACCCTGTCCCTTGCTATCACAGATTACTCGTGGCTTCATCATATGTGAAATGACAACCAAAATGAAAACAAAACCAAAAACCCAAATGCTAGCCACCTGTAAGAAAAGAAAATCGATTGAGATCTTGTAGTAATGTACACCTGAAAAATAAAGCAGAACAAAATCTGTGCAATCCCTGGTCAAAAGCCTGTGGAGGCCACATAAAATTGATAAGCACTCAAGGGATTTGAAGGAATATGAGCAAATTTCCCTGAGTATGTAAAACCCCTCATTGCACTGCTGATGAGTTAATATTCAGACAACTATGTCAGGTGAAATTGCTTAATTAGAGCTCTAATTATTTTCCAACCATTCAGGAATAAAAAAACTAAGAAGACTCTCCTATTTTAATTAAGAATTCATTTTTGATAAGCAGATGATTCTATCAGTCACTGACAGCCACATGGAGGGTGGCATATCTATGTGTTTTTATTATTTTATTATTTTTGTATCACTATCTATTCACACCCACATTAAATTGGATGTGTGACATATTTAAGGCTCAGTTCTGACAGATGTTTAATTGCATGACTAATCCCACGGGTTTACATGAGTAAACATTTGCGGTGTAGAGACCCATTTAGACTTCATTGATATTGTGTGAATTTCCTCTCTGCCTGTGACTGCTCCCCCCGCCCCCAAATGGCTCAGGTCCCATGTATTGTATGTTTCATGTTTAAACCGATCATCAGGGTCCTGTGTAGAGTAGGAGGTCATGGTTCTTCTCTTTGATGCAATGCATCTCAGAGAGCTGATGGAAAGCAGAACAGCTTTTACAGGTATTCTCTGCATGCAGAATACTTGTAACCTTCCTCCTTAATGCTTTTTCTGTAAGGTGAGAGGCATGGAGAGAAATAACATGTAAGTGACCTGTCTCTCTTCCTTTTCAGGCAGCCTGTAGGAAAATATCTATTCTTACATTTGGTATGTATCCTGGTGCGGTACTCACCCTCAGTGTTTACCTTTCAGTTTGGATCACTTTGGGGGAAAAGATAAAAGAAGAGCCTTAAGTGCAAGCTAGAGATGCAAACTGTGCAGGAATATAAAAGGTCGAAGCTTTTCTAACTTATATTTACATACACAATGGCAACCTTCCAGTAAGCAAACCAACCAAAACCAATACCATCTTCAGTATTCTATTGGACATGCAAGGAGTCTCTGGCTCACAGGTGCCTAAATGGTCCTAAAGGCAACTGTGCCTCTTTTGAATCCAGCCTTGTTCTTCTGTTTCTGCTGAGCAATGTCCAGAAGACTTTTAGAGGATATATTGCAGCAATGCTGCAAATTCTGGCTCCACCCTAGGGCTTCCCCCCTACCAAAAGTCATCTGGTTTCACTAGCTGCAAAAGAATTCACAAAATGTTTGGCCAAAACAGCTTGGTAGGAATTAGACAAAGTTACTATATTGTGAAACTTATATGTATATATATGTGTGTGTGTGTGTGTGTGTCCTAATTTATATGTCAATATATATGTCCTAATTTATAAGAAAGTCTAGCTTTGCAATGTTTATGTTTTCCCTTTTTTTCTTTAAAACTACATCATTAATGAAATTATGATTCAAGAGTTAATCCACTCTTTCCTCTTTGTCATTGTTGCATTGAACTTGCTTTGGGTGGTTGCTAAACCATTTAAAATTATTAAAGTACTTAGCACCTTATTAACACACACCTGTTGTTGCCAAACTTCTAAGAGCCTGAAAAACTGGTATGTAGTGAGACAAATTTTAGGTACATGTTCAACCAAAACCCCAGCCCTCAGATGTGTTTTGAGCATATCTCAGTCAAAATCCCTCTGTAACTGAGCTTTCTGCTTGAGTATGTGATGATGCAATTGCAGCAATAAGACCCAAATATTTTTATGGACTCATGTGGACTTCAGTGCTACTTGTGTATATCTTGTGCTCAGAACTGAAGTGTCTAGACATACGCTCAGGCCCAAGAGAATTTATGCTCCAAATATGCAATAACTGTTGATAAATAATTATTTAAATATCAAAAATTCTAAAAAATCTGTTGTTCATATCCATAATAATGAAGGATGTTGGTTTTCATACAGGCAGTAATGTGCAATTTTAATGGCAATTAGGTGAGATATGAAATTAAAATCAGTTTTAACACTCCCTTCCTAGCCGACTTCCAGGCTGTAAAGTACAGAGGTTCCATCTGGGCATTCAAGATACAGCAATCCCAAACTTAGATCACTCATTACTACTGAAAGCCCATGGCTTCTGGCTGAGCCACATGAGGGCACACATTCCGCTCTTCGTCCCTCTGCTGCATACAAATCTCTCCTTGTTTTCTTCCAATAAAGAAAAAAAATTCTTAAAAGAGAAAAAATGGTACAAGAGTAGAAACCCTGTAGCTGAGGGACTGCAAGGATGACATAAGCCCAAGGTCTGGGACAGATCTTATTTTGCTGTAGATGAACAGCCAATAGTGCTTATTTTAAAATCAGTTTGACTTCAGATCAGTCCAGGTATATGCTAATCACATATAAAATTCCTATACATGCACCTCTGCCTTGGGTGAGCTTATTTATCTTGTTTATTACTTATTTACTTATTTCTTATTTATCTGTCTCACTGTCCTTGCTGCAGCCTCCTCATGTTTACCATAATATAATTCCATTTGGTTGTCAGATCACTGATTTTCTCTGTCATGATCAGAGTACGCCTGGAAAGTTTCAATTTTGAAGGTTATTTTGAGTTTTCCTGTATGTTTAAAACATAGCCTAAGCAAAATTTATTTAAGAACTAACTCAATTCAGAGCCTATCAAGGCAATGTAGCAGTGATGAAGGTGCCACCTTTAAGTCATGTTGTGTATTGGGGGACCTCTGAGAGTTGCAGTCACTGATTCTATGATTCTTTTGTTATTATTTTTCTTTTTTTTTTTTTTCTTTTTAGACAGGGCCATCTGACAGTGAATGTTTACTGCTATTGCTGCAGAGAAACATGGACAGTAGTAAACTCGTTCTTTGATTGCAGTATCCAGAACATGAATAGCTTTGTAAATGACACAAAAAAAAAATCTTAATAAATTGAATATGTTTTACACCTGTAAAGGAACATTTTGGTATTCCACCATGACATAGCAATAGGTGAATTCTTTCCAAATGTGGCTGACAGACTGTGCCTCAAGCAACATGAACATAAATGCTGAATTGTATGTTGTATACTCCTGAGTTTAGTAAACCCCAATCAAGATTAGCAGTCTTCTAGAAGCCCTTTCTACCACAGCTTGTTTTACAGATTTCTTTAAAACATTTGATGGGTATCAGCCTGTCAGTCTCCAAAAGGATTTAAGGAATTCTCCTGTATTTTAAATTTTGGTATCTGAGTCCATGACTCAGTATGATCCCTTGGAAAAGGAAGTTTTATCTGAGTTAAAAACATGCATGTTTTATAACTACGATAACTTCTTATGAAAAAGTGATATATTTTTATTGTATAGGGGATGCTGCTAGCTCATAAGGGACTCATAATGTTCAGTGATTCAATGACTGTTATGTACTTAAAGTGTTTTGTAGACTACCTCAGTGTGTTTGCCTAAGACGTGAAAATTACTATAAAAATGTAAGTTGGGGTAATGGTGTTATTGCAAGACATTTTTGCCAGCCACAATGAATGATTTCTAAATGCCCCCATTTGATTAAGCTGTAAGGCACAAGAGGTTATATTACAGTGTGAAGCCCTAGGTTTGCTGAAATTACCATTCAACAGCTCACCTGGGAGTGTCTCTGGGAGAATATAACATGACAACTTTACTGTTTTTTAAAAATGAAAAAATGAAGTCATTAAAAAGCATTTTTTTCCCAGATAAGTGAAGTGCCTTCCATCACCCAGCATGCAGTCATTAGGTCTAATGTGCTTTTTTGCAGAAATATTTCAAAATGATCCAGGGTTCCTTTCTTTGTTATTGTGGCAAGGGGAAGATTTGTTACAGGAATCTTGTTTCTCTCTGAATGAAGGATGCATGCACAATTACCCAATGTACTCAATTTCCAGTTTCTACAAAACTGCATTACCAACAGACCCACTGTGTTTTCTAAAATGTACTCCAAATCTCTTGCTATTTCTGTAGCTATGTTTTTCTTCCCTATATCTTTCTTCCAGGAACAAAATAATACCAGAGACCTCACTAACTCGCTGTCCTGTAGTATTGTTGATTCCTCAGGAGTTATTTTCAGTGGAGACGCCTTTGAAAATCTATAGTATAGGGCCCAGTAAGAGTTCATCAGATTTTGGGTTTTTTAATTAAGCAATGTGACACATATCTTCTTGTTTTGGGAGTGCACACTCGAGGAAAACAAGAGGACATAAACTACATTTGTGTGTTGATTGCACACAAAGAACTACGCTGCAATGATTCCAGCCCAGTAAACTGTAAGACCTTAGCAGGATGCAGGTAACAGCTAAAGAGTGTAATTAGAAAACATGACTAAAATCAGGCAAGGTCTGTCCATATAGCCCTGTCACTGGGCTCTTTCTGATAAAGACACACTGCTGTAAGTCCACCTCTCCAGCACAGTGCAAGAATATTTGGTCCTGATCTCACCTGTGAATCTCAGTAATAGAAAAAACTTTTCACCTCTTCCTTCAGCTTCAACATTGGAGTACTGCTGGCTCTGAGGTGAGTCAAGACCTGAGGTCTTGTGGACTTGTGCACAGCCCAGGGAAGCGTTTGGCATTGCTTGAACACTTGACCCTCATTAACCCCATAAAAAACAATTGTCCCCTCTCCAGCTCTGCTATGAAACATCTGCCTTCTCTGTAGCATCCTGTGCCCTGGAGAGATGCCAAGAGATTTGCCTCATCAGAAAAATGAAAAAATAAGGGAATGATAGTTAAAGGTAAAGACAAGGTTAGGGACAGCATGTAAGGATGGGAAGAGCTAAAGCGCAGAGGAAGCAAGTTTGGAATCTTTTATTAAATCAGCTTAACAGGTGATAGTACATCAAACCTATCCAGTTCTGCACAGGTGAGATAAACCATAGTGCTGTTGTAGTTTCCCCATCATTTCTTTTTGATCATGTCCAACTTTTCATTATGCCTGCACATCAACTTTTAAGTAAGCTGCAAGCTCTTAAAGAAGAACAGATTAGAGCAATGTATGTGTCTGTAGTTTGTCTAACATCAGCGAGATCTTTGGGGGCTGGTATCTTGTATAATGAATACTCACTGCAGAGGCAGGAGTGCAGCACCTTCTGTGGGCCCTTAGAAGAAGTCCTGGCTGGATTCAATGAACAGGGATTTCTTCACACTACAGTAGTTACACCTTCTAAACTCAGTTGTATATACTACAGTAGGAAAAATAAAAGAAAGAACAGAATCAAAATAGATCATAGTTACAGTTGAGTGTTTTGATAATGCTTCATTGGTGACAACACAAGCACTATATGCATCTCACTTTGATTTCTAATTCTTTCTATAATTAAAGGTGTTTAGCTATTTGCCAAATCTCAAAACCATATCCTATAATTTAACATTCAATTCTCTTTGGAGAATGATCCAATTTAAATACAATAAAAATAGTGCTCTGATATAAAGAAATACCATATTCTGGAACTTAATGCAGCATGTGAAAAGTAATTTGAGGTTTGTGGCATTCTGTTTTTTGGGTTTTGTTTGGGGTTTTGGGGGAGGATTGTTCTGTTTTTTCTTTGGGTTTTTGTTTGTTTGTTTGTTTGGGGTTTTTTGTCTCATTGTAGCTTATGTGTTGTTGCTAGAAAATGAAATTACTTTTAATTTCCACTATATAGTGTATTCCAAACCTGATTTTGGAAGAATACAGTTTGCAGACATTGGAGTATATTGCCTTGTACAGTTGCCTTTGAACATTTGAGAAACAGTACCTTTTCACATTTTATTTTGGCACCCAAATCTGATTGAATTATTTGTTTTGATGGAAAAGGCTGTAAGAAGAAATTCCTCTACTGTGAAGAAAGGACCTGCCATAAATTTCATGGCATATATTCAGCTCATAAGTGGAACTATTTAATGTAGTACATCACTCCCTGTAACTAAGTGTTACAAAATTAGCCAGTTTTGTTAGATGTATCATATAAATGGAGGACAAGTGTGCTGTAGCTGTCCCAGCCCCACAGTACTGAGAACTGGAAACAACATTTCTTTTTTTTTATTTCTTTTTTTTTTGCTGTCCTCTGCCAACACAGACTTCTGCAATTTCTACATTCTCAAGGGGTTTAGCAGATTAATTTTTAAATGATTCACTGCTGGAGTTTCTACTGTTCCCCTCTAGAGACTGTATCACTGATAGATGTCACCACTAGAAAGTGCATCAGCAGCCAGGCTCAAATAGCTTTTGTCCAGTTTCATCTCAATATTACTTCACAGGCTACATTACAGAAATTCTGCTCCTCCTTGGCCACCACATTACTCTTAGTTGCATTATTAGAGTCTCTTGAAACTCACATTTAGGACTGAGGTCTCCTTGAACCATGTTTTAAGTACAAATGCTTTATAAACTATTGTTTCTACCTTCCCAATTTGCAGTCTCTTCAGACAAGTGACTTGGCAAATACAAAGTGCTAAGCCTATGCAAATGTCTTGATACTTATAAGCAGACAAGTGCACTGACATTTAACCCACCTTTTCCTCCTTACCTATGTTATTTTCTCATCAGTCTTCACAGGTTTGTTAGTTGTAAATAAGCCACAAAAGATTTTCAAGCATGATTAGGGTCTTACGCAATGGCATTTCTACAGTCTCAGATGCTGGGTTTTGTAAATATTTTTTCTTGTACAGAACTACACAAACATATTCATGGCATATCACACAATACTATTTGGGAACAACAGAGGAACCTAAATTACCTACTTGAATCAAACAAAGAAGCACACTCAGAAGCTTCTCACCAAAAATCATGGCACAATATACCACACACACTTGTCACAAAAGCTAAGGAGGTAGAATATACACAGAAATGACATCAAAATAATAATAATAAAAAAAAAAAAAAACAAAAAACAAAACAAAACAAAAACTAAAAAACAGTGGTGTCTCCTTATTTAGAATATAAGATCCAGGTCAGGGGTCCCAGATGAAGGAAGATAAAGAATTAAGAAGAAAGGAGAAATTGCATGTTCAAGATAATAAGGGAAAAGGCAAATAAGAATAGGATAGTTAAATTTGTAATAAGATGGATACAACAAGACACAAGAAATGAATGAAAAATTGTATCAGGTATAATTATTTTCAGCAAGAGGATATGAAAGATAAGGATCATAAAAAGAATCAAATGGCCATACAGCACTCAAAAATACATTCAGATTTTAAAATAATAAATTCTTTTTCACCTTTAACCACACAATCAAGAACAAGTATTTTCTGTCAAGTTCTCAAAACAAGCATGAAAATATATAATGTATGGCTTTGTCTCTCTTATCATGGATGCATATTTTACTCTTTTGGTAAAAAGTAAAGGATCAAGTGAAAAATATTCTGACTACATGTTTGTCAATCCACAACAGAGGGTTAGGCTTGTCTATGTCCCATCTATTTCCATGCTTCACTAATTGACGAATTTTTCTCTCTCTCCCTTCTTTTTTTTTTTTTTTTTGTAAACAAGAGTTTAATAGAAACTAGGAAAAAATAGTTGAAACAGTTGATTCTAATTCACTAAATGTACAATGTTTTCTGCTCATTCTCTCAGGGTAACAAGAGAAGAAATTTGTCAGGCTGTTTTATCTAATTAACTAGCAGATCATGCACAGCAGCCAGGGCAAGGATCAATATTATTGCCACCTGCTTGGGAAAAGCTGTCCCAGTGACCTGACTGCTGGCACTCTAGGGCAGAATAATGGTGGCTTCTCAAACTCCCTTACCGTGGTGTTTAACTGCACATAAAATTTATTAAAAATCCTTTGCACACGGATATTCCACCTCCCTAGCAAGTACTCTACCTGCCAGGATGAAGGGACTCTCTGACCTGATTAATATTTAAAATATTTTATTCAAAATCAAATAGCTCCAATAAGTGAGATCAAGGAAGACCTGCTCACATGACCCTAGGAATACATTACTGTAGACCTCTTCTAGGGGCTTGGAATCTTTTTACATTTCCTGCTCACAGTCAGTCATGAGCAAATCTAAGACGGTGTCTCTTTCACAGGTGTTCTAGCTACCAGTTTATGGAGTCATTGATATTAATTTCAGACACTTTTACACAAAAATGTTAGCATTTTATAAACAGTGGAATAATATCAAGGGGGCAGTGAGGGCACTTCAATCAGACCGCTACTCCCATGAGGCACAGAAAGTAAAATAGAGGGTATATAGAAGAGTCTGGGCTGATACAACCAGAAAAACTGTGTGTTTAATCTGAGGATAAAACAAAAGGATTCTGTCTTTCTCAAACTACCTATCTGCCCTAGTTTTGTCCTGTACACCCATTTCTAGGAGTAAGAGTTTGTGGCAGTAGACTTACAATATCAGAAGTGGAATAAGTCATGCAAGAGATGGGCCTCTGAAGAAAATGAAGAAACCAGCCATGATGCCTTAAAAACTGAGGCTTTTACTGTATTGTAAAATGGATTCCCTGCCTTTTTTCCCCTGAGTCACCCTTCTCCTTCCCAAAACTCCTTGAGAAATCTCTTTTCTCCCTAGCCTAGTATGGAGGAATTTGTCCTGGGAGGACTATGTGAAGCCCCCCTATTGGTCCTTAGTTAACCTTTTCCCCATTGGTTGTTATCCCTCGATTTCTATTGGTAGTAAATAAAATTCCCTAAAGCCTTTATATGCCCCTGACCATGTGAATAAACTCTCTCTCTGCATCCTCTCTTGTGGTCCCTGTGTGTCTCTTTCCTGGGGCATCTCCAGGACCACATGGCTGGGGGGGAAATGGGAAGGTGGAACGTTACACCACGCTGTTGCAAGAGTTCAGGCTTCAGGCTCATCCTTTGCAACACCACTATTCCCCAAGTGCCTGCTCTTCACCCTTGTCTGATTGCAACTGAACTGAGAACCAGGCAGCATTTAATACAAGCTGCCATCAGCCCCATCCCGTTGCTGTTGCACTAGAGTAAACAGCACTTGATCCAAAGCCTACTGAATTCAATGCAAAGACAGCTGTCATTTAGACCCAAATAAGAGAACATTTAGGGAAAAATATTTGATTTTGAAGTTTCATTTTCCAAAGGCAAATAACTAAAATACAAATACGTCAGAGTGAAAAGTAGTGTCTTTGACATTATACTGAGCCAAATCAAGCAGAAACCATTTCCAACTGACAAGTTTTTCTCTTAACTGTGATGCTCAGACTTTCTTGCCTGTTAAAGTTGCAGGGAAATTTCAGTCAATGTCATCCTTACACCAACTATATATGTGGGCTTTTAGGTACTTCTCTAAAAGGTGCTAATTTTAATGGTATTTGTATTATAGCTCTTTCAACTCCAAGTTGTTAGAGGAAATACAAACATGTTTAAAAATTAATTCTTTATCACAACAGTAATTTTAGAGGTGCTTGCTATGTTCTACTGGAGCATTTTTACACAAGTGCATCTGAGTTTATAAAAGGGACAGTCTGCCTAATCTGCCTGATCTGGTCCTGAAAGAGATAAGACTGGATTTCATTTGGATCTGGCATCAAGAAGACACAGAAAAATGAAAATAAAAACATCCCTATTCCTGTAGTTTTGCATTCAGATCAGAACAACAGATAAGTTTGTTCTTATATGCCTACAGCTCTAGAGGTGTTTTCAATGCCCAAATATTGCTTTGTCTTAATGGATAGATTTCTGCAGCAATTAAACTGACAGCTTCCAGGTATGAGAGAGAAATTTTCTTTTCAAACCCTTGCCTATTCACACAAAACTTTCATCATTAAATAACCTCTGTTTTTCAAAAGTCTAGGAGCATAACACTATGTTGCAAATCAACAGTTACTTCATTACCCTATTTTAATTGGCATTCTTTTTGAATTTATTTCAGCCTTAATATTCAGTTATCATATTATAGCATGATTGATATACAGATGATTTTTATCTATGGCATGCAGAAGACACATTGTTAGCAACTACTGTTTAGGTTGTGCCTCAACAGAAATTACTGTTCCTATCCCCTTTAGACTGCCTGAGACTCTAAGGAATAGTTGTGACTTTGGTTCAGCCCCAGCCTTAGCTGTGAGGACAAAAGGATTTGATGCATCCCATTACTCCTCAATGTTTTCCAAGCATCACCCGTGTAAATAGCTTTTCTTTTACTGGTATAATATTTCGGACATGCAGAGCATAAACAAAGCCTGAGAGCTCTATTCATTTCATAGCATTGTACAGTTTGGAATATACAGGCCATTGGTTTCTTTCGATGCATACAGACTGAAATGCAATGTATTGTAATAACAAAACTGTATCCTGAATAATATTAAAATAAACTGTTACATCACAGATTCAGGCAAAATAAGTTTCAACAAAGAGCACTAATTAAAATGTGCATCCCTGGGTTACTTAAATTTTAGTGATCCTGTCATGTGCATCACTCTGACATTAAAATTTTTTTGCTAATGTCAGTTATAAACAGTGATGTCGTATTCAAAACTGCTCTAAGTGATAAATCATTCTCTTTCAGTTTTTAGATAAGTTTTTGGAAACGTGCCTCACAGCAAAATCACAAGCTGGATTTCATTGCTACAGCTTTTGCTCCTGAACTCGTATTTATTAGCCCACATATAAATGCTTGCATGAAAAGGAGCTGACAGCACAGTGAGGCATGAATTTCAAGTATATTCCAGCTCAAAGGTCAGAAGCAGATTTCCTATTTGAGTAGCAATTATAAATAGCCATCAGAGGTGAAATAGAATTGACATACTGGGTTATGTTGTGTTTCCTGTTGCTTTTGAAAGGTTAACATTCTGAGTGAAAGAAGAAAAGCCCCTATTCCATTTCTTAAAAAAATAAATACTTTGCAAAAATAGTAGAAATGGGGTACCAGAACACATTTTTTATTTTTTTTTTCCAAGGCAGGTATTCACGGACTCAGAGATTTAGGGCCAGAAGGACAGTCCAAGGACACCTTTCTATTCATGTACTATTGCTTTTTGTCTTCCCTGTCAGCTCCCTCAATATAGGTTTCACAGGCCAAAGAGATACATTGCAGAGGCAGCAGCAGGCTATGCAAAATTTCTGTGTCCTGAAGGCCTCCTCTCAAAGTAGCCAAATCCAAAGTGCCAAGAGGAAAGGACCTCCAGAACCACAGATTTCCTAGAGTATGTATTGCTCTTCCAGGACATGACTTCAGGTCACAACTGTAATGCCTGAACTCAATAATTACTGATGGACAGAAACTAATGATAACTACTTTCCTATTCCCAGTAAATTTTTTGTAGCGTTTTACCACTTTTCAGCAAGAATTCTTAGGAATATGTACAGCACTGAAGGGATAGAAAGATTCAGCACGGGGGGTCGTATCTGGAGTTAAAATCTTCTTGATTGTGAAATGTTTCATTAAACAGCTGCTGTCGCTGTTCCATACTTTAGCATTTAGGGGAAATAACACAGATAGGAGCCTTATGTTTAAGCTGACTTTGCACAGACCTACTATGAAACACATAATTATAAATTAAATTAATTTGATAAGTAACAGCCCTCACAGCTACTTTGTCCTAATACTCTCAGTGAGGGTCTCTGAATGTGGAGTTTATCTAGGTGACATCATCGAGAAGCCAAAGAAGGAAATTAAACATATCCTAGGTCATTTTCTCTGAGCAGGCTTTATGTGAAAAATGATAAATAGAGCTCTGTATTTCCAACGGGAGGTTGCAGTAGGGGCAGTGCTGACAGGCTCTAGGCTTTGTGCCAAGGTATTTATTTACTTGTTGTGTCATGACAAATATTAACCCACAATATGAAGTCTCAACAAGCAGTAAAACCTCAGAGGGCCTGGCACAGAGGATCTTGCTGTGTTTCTGTGTCTCCTCTCTGTGGGCAATGAGGAGTTCATGTGTTTCATCAGTGTCCTGACCACCGGGGTTTATTCACCATGGGGATGAAAACTTGTGCTTTTGCCAAAGAAAAACTCAAGAGTTTTTCCTGGGACTGTCATATTTTCACAAAGCCCCATTTTTATGAACAAGTTCAAAACAAAACATTTGATTTAACAACAGGAAAACGTTTTAAATATTGTATGACTGTGTTTGGGAGAAGCATTTGCTTGGATCTTTGTGTACCAAGAAATGGCTTCTGTCAGACATTTGTTAAATAGAAAATAAAACAAAATTTTACAGATTATTGGTAAAACTATGTAAATTACTAATTAATTAAATGGTTGCAGATTGGTGACTGCAAAAATGTTATCTTTTATTGAGAAAAGCTTTGCAGGTTGCAAGAGTGATAGTAAATAATGAGAAGTATGAAGTAGATACTTTATGAAAAAAAATGGTGATATCCATTTAGGAAAATTTACCACTTTGGTTTGTGGAGTCACTGAAAACGGTTTCACATGAATGATAAAAGTACATTTTAGTATGTAAGTTACCAACTAGTGCAAATAGTATGTTGTTTCCTTTGCAGCCGGGATTTGAACAGTACTCACAGCAATGTTAGGAAGATGACAGTGCTAGGCAGGTGAGCTTCTGGACAAATCACAACAGAGATGTAACTAAACCTGTGACATGAGGATGCAGACTTAAACCATCACTGAAGGAACAATCCAAATCATGTCTCCCAATCCAAGTCATTTGTGTACATTTTATGTACTCAAGATGCTGGGTCGTGTACCAATAATTGTAACATTAGGTATGGCTTTTTTGCCCACATTTGATTAAATTGCCTCTCTTAGTCCCTTCAGTGACAGCTTGGTGATACACTGTGCTGCCCTATTCACAAAAAGTACCAGGTCACTCTATTCTATTCCCTGGTCCTTTGATTCTCAAGACTGGGAGAACAAAAAGCACCATCTGATGACATTTCCTGAGCCTGATTCCCTACTGTTTCCCCAAAGCCATAGCAGGAAGAAGGAATCAGACCTGTTGTCTTCAAAGCAGAGGTTTTATTCCCAGTCCCTGATAGTAAAATCCACTTTACAGCTTTTGAAGGAGTGCCTCTGTGTCCTAAATGAACACAAACTATGACACATAAACTAATGCTTGAAAAAAAAGTGAGATTTGGACAATGAAATCTGTTTTGCAGGGCATGAGATTGAAAAGAGCCCAGGACAAGAAATCAAAAAACAGGACTATTTGGTCTACAGAATTTGCAATGCAATTTTGCCAGGCTAAACGTAGAGGCTTTGCACTATGCTATAAAATATGAAAAGGTACCCCCCCTGCATCCATAAATCTACCTGATGAACAGCATTCAGTCTTGGAGCTAGCCTGGATGTTAATCTACAAGCATCCTGAACTCACAATTTTAGAATACAAAAAAGCATGAGGGTGAAGAAGGCTGATGCTTTCACCAAGGTCGATGGGATACTCTTGCTGTACTCCTCACTGCCTCCCTGGTAATGCTGGAAGGGAAATGAGGGCAATGAAATAGCAGCCAAGTGGGAATAATGGCATCCAGATATAGAGCGTTTGTTGTCAAATATCTGCTGACATTGTTTCTATATTCATAGGAAAGCCAATGGCAGAAGATAATTTTAACTTTTCACTAGCAGCAAAACACAGTTGAAGATTATCGTATCTCCAGCTGTCTTCACAGTGCGCACCTTTGTTTTGCTGCCTGAAATTCAGTATGTAGTGTTGTACTGGTCTTCTTCAGACCTCACCAGTTCTGATGCCAGAAGCACTTATTCAGTCAGTAACCTTCAATTGCCTGTGATAAAAAATGTAACTTCTGTTATGCATACTCTTTCTCTTATTAAATCAATGCAATTGGATTATCTCATATGTTCATCTGTCAGGTTTTCTCCCACTTTACACATAGAAGAAATCTTTAAAAAGAAACAACCAGAAAAACAGAAAATCAGAAAGCCTATCTGCTAGGGATAAGCTAAGTCTGAAATAGTGAGGCTAGAAAGATACCTCTGACAACGGCTACCAGGAATCCGCTGATTTGTCAAGATCTGTGATTGCATGTTTCATAGTGACTTCACTATTGAAAACAATTTGTGAGGATTTAGGAGGAAGGTTTCTCCAACAGTCTATAAGGGAAGTATAACAGTACAGAAATATAAAAATGTAACTTATGGGAGGTAACGGATGAGTGGAAAGACATGAATGAAATTAGACAGCATTACTGGACAAGAGGAGCCAATCATACAGTGCAAAGTTTTCTGTCATCTACTTTGTGTGTGTGACTGTTTTTATGTTGTAAAATTGAGTTTGTAACTCGACTGTTCTTTAACCATTTCTTTGAAACCAGCAAAGTGAGGTGGGACTTACAGGAGATACATGACAAACCAGTGCTATTGCAGAGGTGTTCATGAGCTGGATCTGACTATCCTCCCAAACTGTGGGCTGCAGCTTCCATCCCATGCCAGTCCATGTAAAACAAATAACATGTGCCAGGCACAACAGATGGGTCAACAGCTGGCATACATGAGCTTTGTGTATCACAGAGGATTTCCAAGCCAACCCAATAGTTTTGTAAAATGTTCAGGGAAGACGTTAGAAAGCTGTCCAGTGCCACTGATAATGAAAAGACTCTTCCTGCCAGAGCAAAATGTTGGCATATGATAAATATCACAAAACTTGCAACTTTTTCCCGTCTAGCTCACTAGCCAAATGTCACCCACTTCCAAGGAGGCTTCACAGCTGTTTTATAAAAATAGAAAAGAGATACTCACTGACGCTAATAAACTCCCTCTATAATAAGCTTCAGTACTTGAACCAAATCCAATACTAGCACTCGGCCCCCAAACCTGACCCCATGTCTTAAATCACTGTCAAGTTTGATAACATTCTCCAGCTCAGAGTAGGAGAACATTTGCTGGGAAGTTTGTTAAACAGACCTCAGTACTAATGTTTTCTGTGAGTCTATGGCTCCTTTTGAAGCCATAATAGTTCTTGACTTTTTCTGAAACCAACTCAGTAGACAGAGCAAAGCAGCAGTGCAGTTCTAGGGCTACTGAACACTGTCAATAACTTTTCTTTAGACATGTTAGGTAACATTAAAAAGAAAAACCTGAAACCCCCAGGTTTTCAGTCTCCAGGACATCTAAATCCCATGTTGACTGATTCTGTAAAGAAATACCAACTTCAAGCCCATTTTTAACTCATAGTCTATTAGTTCGTGCTGAAAACATAATAAATCTATTAAAATAATTAGAAAGTAAAGCTAGTGAGGGATGATAGTGCATGCATCTGATGCATCACATGATTGATGTATGTACTCAAAAAGTCTGTCTGTGGTCCAGTGGCTTCTTCCAAATCAATCCTGGGAAGTTTTCTCTGACACAGGGCTTCACAAAACCCAACTACAGTTCAACAGATGAGTCAATGGAGTCACTTTTTTCATATTGTCCACCATCTTGCTTCTTTTACTGACCTTTGTTGCAGTACTCTCTTGCTGCTTACAATTATAATATATTCCTCAAAGCAAGAGAAAGCCCCCTGTATGTATTTGTACAGTGAGTGCCTTGCACAGTGGAGCTCTGGCCTCTAGGTGTTACCATAATATAAAGAATAAACAAAATCTTTATTTTGGGATACCTATACATTTTCCAAACACAAAGGTTTTGTGTTAGCAATATTTAATTAATAAGTATAATAGCAGGGTGCTAAACCAATATTAACCATAGAAAAAAGAATGTATTTTGCTTGTACCTATAAACACTTAATCCAGGCTTTCTGAAAGTCTACTATTCTTTTATTATTTTTTTTTCCTTTCAGGTGAATAGCATGGCAGTGGAGATTGCCTGAGGTATTAACAGAGCCCTGATATAATTGTGAGGGGCTGAGACAGAGTGTTCTACCAAAAGGTTCTGAATTCCAGAACTTACTTTTCCTATCCTTCCACAAGCTTGAATTAGTTGACCTCTAGGTCATGCTACAAAAGGTATCTTTTTCTACAAGGCTTTTCTGGGAAATAAGGATGAGTGAGTAGTGTTGGATGGTGAACAAGACCTTATTTTCAGTACTTTCCTAGGGTTTTTATTATAGGACTTGTGCTTTTGACTTGTGCTTTATTTCATACAGATTCTTTGACTTTTGTTATTTTATTTTGTATTTATTTTTTTATTTTTTATTTTGACTTTTGTTATTTTATTATTGTTATTTTGTTTTTCACTAAATCAAAATAATAAATAATGATGCAGTAGATCATTGATAAAAAACTGCAACACTTACTTTTATAACAGTTTTAGCAATTTCTGAACAGTTTCCCAACAGAAGTAGGTGGTAGGAGGAGCAAGGGGCAGTCTATCACTGACTGATGTTGCAAAACACAATTTTCCATGGATTTCCTGCCAGGGCTGACACTGTAGCTACCTTGTGTTGTTGTGGTGGACATTACTCCAGTAGTGCTATCTAGAGCTGCAGCAGAAGCTGCATTATTTCTGTTAACTAGAGCTCACATTACACACCAAGGAAATTCAGGAGAGAAATCCACAGGAGACCAATTCCTTAAACAGCTTTTCCATAAAAGGCTGTGACTTTTGCTGTGGTTCAATATGAAAGATCTCTGATTCCAGGAAAGCCATAGCTTGTCCTCAGCTCCTAATAGGATGAGTGGGACTGTTCGCTCAAGTTTCCTGAGACTATTTCTAATTTGTCTAAGCTGGGTGAAGTAAATGCAGTGGTACCAGGTGTTTTGCATGAAATTAAAATTTTCAGGTGCAATAGATAACCTGCCAATGTTTGTAAACACAGTTGAGTTTAGGACAGATGATTTTGTTAAGAAACATAGAGTCAAAGTGTTTAACAATTAAAGGTCCTGGAGTACGTTGTGATGCATAGGCATCCACCTTACTAAACAGCTGATCACAGAGTAAGCCAGCATGAAGAGTCCAACATCTTAATTCTGTGTGATCTGACTCCCAAACAGCTCCTACAAAATATGAGCTCTGAAATGATTTTATTTTTCTATTTTTTTCCCTTTGGAGCTTTCCAAGATGAGTGGCTAGTGTAGTCCTATCCAAAGACATAAAAGCTTTTGCTTTGTGAATAAATGAAATGCTATCCAAATTAGTTTGCAATCCCTTTATATGAGAGACCTTCTGAAGTTACTTTTTGTTTAAGCTTTTCTCTTGTCTAGGGCAAAGCTGCTTTTGACTTTGTAAGTGTATTACTTCAGTGTAGCTAACTCTCACTTTGTTAGGAATGACATAATTCAAAAATACATTGTGTCCCCACTTTTATTCATTATTCAGGGTGATAGAGACACAGAGTGCTTGGTGTTAGGAATTACACTGGCAGTGAAAAACTTCTGCCCCTGACTTCAGGAGAAAGAAATTGCTGCAGAACTATATCCTTCCTCTAACGCAGGTTTTAGAATATCTAGATATATAGCAGGGAAGATTTCTAAGTTTTTATTTGACTTGTACTATTTCTGTAGTTATTTCAAAAGTTTCATTTTCTTCACTCAGTGTTTAGGAAGAATGATCAAGCATCACCCACTCCATTACCTCTCTTTTTTTCATGAGTGGGCCCCCCAGCTCTAATAAAAAAGACATGTAGAGCCCTCTAAAACCCAAACCAAAAGATTTTTGAGTAGAGCTGCTCCAACAAAAATACCCATGTAAAATCAATCCACCGGAAACACTTAACAGAAGATATGAATTTTTAATCTGAGAAATCAAACTTTTACATTTTTATGATATTCAACACAGTAAATAGCATTAGGACTGAGAAAGATCCCTCTGCAGAGTTAGGGTGCTGCTGGTTAAAGCCTAGTGCAGTTATGTTGTTGCAATTCTTGAAACGACAGCCAGTTTTTTCCACCACTTATCACCTGACTCAATGGTGGGCCCTGTCTCCACCATGATGGGACGCTGGCAATTGTGCTGCTACAGCAGTTCTCCTGCTTCTGTAAGTGAAGTCTGGTCTTTGCCTCTCACCTCTGACCCAACTAGTATTGAAATTTCAGCACTCTCCTGACTAGTTCTATTTGTGCAATGTTCAACAACAATTCCCCAACTTGTTCTGAGTAAGAAAATAGTGAACAAAGGTTGGTATTTATTAAATTCAGGGAAGGAGGAGACGAGTAGCGTTTTCCCCAATGGCATTTTAGACAAAATATATTTATACTTGCTGGAATAGTTAAAGGTTCTTAAAGTGACAAGTCTAAGAACAATTGGTTACCACTTGAATAAAGAGGTGAAAGGCGGGCTTCTTTATGCCATATATCCAACTCCTTGGGAAATGGAAATATTTTAGCTAGCTAAGACCTGGGCTACATAAGTGAAAGGCATGATTCAAAAGCTGTACTTTTGAACCAAATCATCTGCAAGTAAATCAAACACCGTCTACCATGCTGAAACAAGAGCACACCCTAGCAGATTTTATTAGCTTAAGTTCTGTCATTTGATGAAACTGTAATTAAAATGGCACAGTTTACTTAAATTGAAGTTATGACAAATATCATCAAATTATTAGATGATCATGACTTTCCCCTCACCTCTTTTCAGCATCACTTAAAGGTAGAGCAGCTTTAGGAAGCAAGAGTGGAGAATCCCTTTCCAGATTTCTAGGTGCCCAACCTGACTTTATCTTCAGGAGTTGTCTTTTGTACAGCTCCACAGTGAGCTCAACATTTTCTAAGAACAAAAACTATCCCTGCTCAGGATATTCTCTTAGACATGCATTCCAGCATAAGTCAAGCCTCAGGGCATGGTACGAGTTGGTTTCTCAAGAGAACAGAACTCATGAAAGAGGCAAAAACAGAGAGAGATATAAAAGCATAGCACTCCTCCCACATCAACAAGCACCAGTCTTTGTTTCAAACAGGGTTCAACAAATCACTGTGTGAGCAATGAGAAAAACAATAAATTTACCACAAGGCAATAAAATTGATTCTTATAGTAACTATTCCTACTGCTCAGAAAATGTTAGACTGGATTTCTTTGGTTGTGGATCCAATCAAGACATTAGTCTCCAGTGCTTTTAGCTACTAAAAGCTGGCAAAATATTATGAATTTACCTGAAATAAAAACAAAAATTGAATCCTTTCTTTGGCTTATTGAACTGTGGTAGTGGAGCACAACCTCTTCCCATTTCCTTCTTTGTCACCTTGTGTCAATTTCCCTTGTATACTAAAAAGAGTTTTGGGGAATTGGAAGCTCGGTTAGTCTTCTGTAGGAAAACATGATCCTTGCAATTTAAAATATTATCTTTAAGACTTGTCAGTTTTGAAAGCATCCAGAGCAGAAGTAAATTTTTAGATAACTGAAACTTTATGGGGAAAAACAAAACCTAACCAAACAAAGCAACAAAAAAATTCCATAGGAACAATATCACTTCCACAAATAAGATACTCAAGCATTCACCTTGCCTAAAGACCAAAAAATATGGGGGTTCTTTTTTATTATTTCAAAATTAAAATAACATATATCCAAGGCCTTTTAAGTTTTTTTTTTCTAAGAAAATAAACAAATTTTTTTAAAAAAAAAAATTCTTTTAAACAGAGTAGTTTAATTTCAAAACTAAGGAAAAAGGATTTAAAAAACTATGATATTAATAACAAATTTTTGCCTCAGATTGACCTAAATTGTAAATTTTAAGTGGTTTTTTGTTATTATTTTATGAAAGCATTTAGACACTTTTTTTCCCCCCTATCCATGCAAATAGATTTTTCTTACATTTTCTGTTTTATCCACTTGCCTATAAGCTGAAGTATTTAGAAAGCATCTCATATTTTTTGCTACATTCTTTATTCTCTTTCTCTTTAAAAACATGCACAGTGTAGATCCCTCTGGTAGTTGATTTAGGCCGTCTACCCAATAGTTGCCCCTGATCCCATTATTTCCTGTTGCAGGCACTGGGACATGTGTGACCCCGAAGCCTCAGCCTCACCTCAGCTGCTGGTACTCAGACCTACACACACTGCAGTAATTACCTGTAGACATGCAGACATAGCTGCCCACCATCCTTGCTCTCCCTGTGCCTTTCACACAAACACACACATATTCCAAGGCGTTTCATATGATCCCCAGGCTCCACAGACTCTCCAGCACTTGGTCCAGTTCTCCTGGTACCCCCAATACCCAGCTCCTCCAGTTGTGCCACTCCCAGACACACACATATAGCTGGCTGCCAAGCCACCCATTGTACTGACCAACTCAGCATTCACTAGTGACCAACACGGCCACACAGACCCTTACCCACTGCAGGCACACAGCCTCCTCTGACCTGTGGTGTCCTCTCCAGTCCCTGCAACTCCCATACACATGAACTCAGGTACAGAGCCCCCCACCCAAGAAAAGAGTTAAGAAGGGAATGTAACAAGAAGCAAAGACTGTCTGGGGAATCAGACAAGGGCACTGGTCAGACACCTGCTTTCAGAATTGGTTCCATTTATGTCCTTTATTCCTTTATTTTGCCCAAACCACCTTGATGTCTCCTTCACCAATCTTTGGTTCCTCCCATAACCATCCTATAATAAGTCTTGTGCAGTTCCCAAACGCTCTTCCCTGTTACCCCCCAAAGAGGCCATAGCCCCCAACAGTGACCCCTCCACCTGTAGGCAATCTCAGGACAGCCTGTCCCAAAGATCTACAGCGGTAGGTGTCCCTTCCATCCATGGGGCTAATCTCCTCCTGGGATGCCCTAGGGAGTTGAGTCTGGAACTCCTGTCTCTAGCAGGGATATTTGGATTCCCCTACATGCTGTTGCTTGTCTATACTCCTTTCTGTATGTGGTGACCAGCTTCTTGTCATGAAACCTAAAAATAAAAAAATAGTTGGGCGATGTAAGAGTCCAAAAACTCCTACTCTGGGTGGAGCTACCCTACAGTCATGTTCATGCCTCCCTTCTGGTTACATCTCTTGAAGCATTTAAGCAATGCTTTCCTTTGTACTGTTAGTTGGACAATGACTGTTGCTAAGGCTGACTTACCACTATAAACAAAATAAAACAAAGTATTAAAAAAAAAAAGTATTTTCTGGGGTTTTTTTTCCCCTCCTAATAGAAAATGTTCATCAATCAATCCAGGAAAGAGGAAGTAGGTGAAAAAGCCATGTCTATCGTCAGGGATTTTTTCAGTGGCTGAAGTATCAGAAACATGGCATCTGACAAGACAACATTACAAACACCCTTGGTTGGTGTGCTATGGGCATATTATCTTCTCTCACATGAAATTCACTATACTGTGCCAGTCTGTACTGCATCAGTGTTGAAACATTTCTACAGTGCATTGTGGGGTGACAGTTACCAGGCAAGTTTTCATACTATAAGCATGATATTCTTTTAATAAATATTTCCTTCTTTGCAGCTTTTAACTTCTGCTAACCCCTCTTGTAACGTCCATGCTCTGCTTCTCCATGTTTACCAGTCTCTCTGCTGGAAAAGGCTAAAGCACACATGCTGAAGAGTTGGTGTAATTCTTCTGTCAGTTCTAAAAACAATTCTTGTTTCTTCTGCTTTGGCAGAACTACAGCAAATATTGCAGTGGCTGGCAACTGAGCCAGGAAAATGAGACAACTGGGGGAAATGGGTTGCTGCAATACAAAATGAGAATTGCCAGGTGATGAAGGCAATCATTGACCAGCTAGAGAGAATGGAGTGGTGCCCCTGGGCCTCTGAAATGGCTGAAATTTCATAGTAATTTAAAATGAGTTATTAGCAAAACCATGTGAAGAGAAAATAAAACCTCTGGTAGTCCTACATGGTATGGTATCCAGTTCTCCTCAGGAACCGCAGCACCAGAAGACAGCCTCAAATTTTTCACCAGCTCTATGCATTATGGTCAGACTGTAACTCTTTCCTTTTGATTAAAGGTCTCACTCATTCAATTTTTTCCTGTCTTGTTTAGCATTTGAATAAGGATCACTAATTGTTGTATTTATTCGGGAGCTACAGTTGCACCATGGACTGAGGTAGGGCAAGACATTTTTAGACCAGCAGGTCTAAAACAGGTTGAGATTTTTTGAAAATAGGTATTTAAAAAATAAGTGGATATTTTTGCTCTCTTCTGAATCTTGGTTGGCAATTGATAAGCCAAGAAAACAAAGAAATCAATCAAAACTCACTAGTGCTTATGTCTTGGGTCCTTTAGCCACTTCAATGACTGCATCTTTCTTTGGAAGGAAATGGTCCATCTTACACACATAGCCATATTTCAGTATGTTTACTGCATAACTGCTAGTACCAACAATGCTGCTCCCACACAAGCCATTGTGCTGAGCCATAAAGGACTTATGCCGTTATGGAAGTAATTTGTATTTGAATGACATGAGCTAGAAGTTACTTACTGAATTCACAATTGAGAACTGATGCACACAGTGTATAAATACGCCAAATTCTTTATTTTTTAAATATATATTTTGCACTGAACAAACATCAGTCAACTAAATTTTCCACACACTTTCCCTTTATACCCTCAAGTGTCAGGTAATGAAAAGAAAAATTTTTCTGATAAAATATAATGATATTACATCCATAAATTAAAACTCATATGATTTAGTCTCTCTTTTCTGAACTGGAAATAGAATCTGCTTTATTTTCCTTTAAACAGTAGCCAATATTTGAGTTTTGCCCACTTATAATGTGTGTTTCTTTCCACCAAGACCTAAGGCATTTCTTATTTTGTCCATTTACATTAATCACACAAATATAAACTTTCCCACCTTATTTCAGCATTGAATTTGTATTGAAAAATCACAGTTGCTTCTTTGTGCAACACCAGTTCTCTCTACAGTTACAATATTTTCCTATGAAATTAAAAAAAAAAATAAATAAAAAGAGATTTACCCTCCAGTGAAGGGTGAGGGATCTGCTTATTCAGATACAACCCATTGAGATTTCAAAGATTCTTGTGGGAAACACAAATTAAATTGACCTGAGTCAGTGCCCTGTCTTACAATCCTTACTAAAGATGATGTTCAGAGTCTGATTTTAATGTACATCTCTTTATTCTTTTAGCTATTTCTTCACCCTTTCTGCTACATTGAGTATGCACATTTCAAGGCTTGAGCCACAAACAGGGCTACTTCCATTCTTACGAATTAATATCAACCACTGATTATTGATGGTAAAGGCACTATTTTGTTTTACAACATCTATGCTTTTATGTGTCTAACATACCATGTTGTACTATATTTTTTTTATATATACCTATGAAGGATCATTTAAAACAATTTTCTGATAAAGCTTGGGGAATTACTGACTTAGTTCATGCAAGCATTTGTTTGAAACAGATTCTGTACATTTTTTTAAAGTTCAATAGAGTAGTTGATTGTAATAAGGCTGCAAAGCCTGATGATAACTTATCCTACCAAAGAAAATGTCTGATGGACATGGTAATACAACAGCTCCAGTAGGAGCTCTTCAGTGACTGAAGTGGGCGGAGAGGGAAGAACTCATACACAATGGAAACAAGGACTTATTGCCAAAAAAAAACACCTAGAAGAATAGCACATGATGGAGGGATAGGCACAAAATGATATACAGCTGGAAGAAAACAAAAAGCAATCAGAAATGCTCTGAAATGCATTAAATGTAATAACAGGATGAGAGAAAGAAGGGTTTGTTAGTTAAAGGGAGAAGGCATGCTATTGCAGGTGACAGAGAAAACCAGTCTTCTTGTTTCAGTTTGGTTGTTTTATTCCATCTAAAGAGACTAGTTCAGATCAGTCACTTAACATCAATAATATTAATAACAAAGGGTGAGGAAAACTGGAAACATTAGGGTAAAAAAAAAAAGAAAAAGAAAAAAGGCAAATAATACTTAGATAAATTGAAATTTTCAAGTTATCATTCCTTGATGAGAATTACTTAAGGCAACTGTTTTCTTGGATGACTCATGAGGACTCAGTGGGCTGAAAAAAGGCAAACAACTAGTATCTATTAGGGGAAAAGAGAGGCAGTAGGGAGAAAATAGGTTAAAAGAGGTATAAGCTTTACAGAATATGTTACACTGATGCCTTGAAAAATAATAGGAGCCATGTTATTTATCAATTTGTAAGAACCTCAAGAATAATCAAGTAATAATGAACAGCCAACATTGGTTAGTCATTAGCAGTTTTTATTCAAAACAGTCTCGTTTCCTCTTAATAGGACAAATTTGCTAGAAGACACATGGAAAAGTAGTTGTAATCTATTCTGACTTTAGCAATGCTTATAATCTAGTTTGATAGTAGTTCTAGTTGTCCTGTAAGCATAATTACAAAAAAAAAATAAAAAAAATAAACAAAACCAACCAAACAAGACAAATCAAAGCACAAAACCAAAAACAACTTGAAGAACTGTTATTGAATTTAGTCTCAAAGCAAAGAGAACATTTTAACTTACACAGTGGTCTCACCTATCATATATTTATTATCCAATACTATTGATGACAGTGATATAAACAAAGGAACAGAAAAGTACATATCTTGAAACTGGGCATGACACCAAACTGGAAGGCAAAGATTTTGGAAGTGGGATAAGAATCTAAATTGTGTTGTAAATTGAAGAAATTATAAATACAATAAATTGCATAATTACAGGATTAAAGAACTACCTCTAAGTAGGAAAAGTTTGATTTAAAAATTTATGTTGGGCAACAACTGTCTTGAAAACTGCAGTGCAGAAAAAATTCTGACACTTGCAGTGGAATGCACACATCACAAAAATATAAGTTGCTGAAAGTAAGACAAAAGACATTTTAAGAAGCATTCTTTAGAATGAGTTTTGTGTACACAACAAAAGGCAAGGAATGATACCTTTTCACTCAACACTGCAAAAGCTTCTAATGAAAGATGTCATCTAGAAAAACTGGAGAAAAAAGTAGGATGGAAGAGTCTTAGAAATTGAGATCTATGTGGAAAAGTTAAAATACCAAACAACAGACGAATCACATCTGTAAATAAATAAATGGGGAAAAAAAAAGGAAGAAGAAGAATAAAAACAGGGAGATAAGACTGGAAAGAGACAATATACAAAAGGTTATTCCAAATAAGACATAAATGTGCCATTGCCTACAGGTATGGAGTCAGGAAACAAGCTGAGGGTCTAATCTAAATCTCAGGCATAAAGAGAAACTGCCGAAGTATAATAATGTTTAAACAGCAGAATAGGTTTTCTAGAAGGGTTTCACACCAACAATTCACAAACAATTTCATCAACATCTGCCAAAAGCTGTTACCCAATAGTAAACATCAGTTGGGATGTTCAAACCCAGTAGTATCAGCTCTCTCTTCATGGCCTGTTAAAAGAACATCCTTGTCCAGCTCCAGCTCAGCAAAACTGGTTTTAAAAATCAGAAGAGCACATGTGAAATCCCTAGATATTTGCCACTGCATGACTTCTGTGTTTCTGAATGGTCTCTAAAGTAAGAACACCTTATCAGAGGAGTTATGCAAAATAAAACATGCTGAGTGAAGTCATCAGAGATATTTGTTTAAATACTTCAATTTTTAAAAAGATAATGGCAAGGGCTAGAATCCCTTTAGTCTCTGCCAATGGCACAGGAAATGTGCATTCAAAGGAAAAATCTTAAGGACATTTCTGCACTGATTCATCAAAATACATTTCCCTTGTTCCATCTCTTAGCAATGCAATAGGCAGTACTTCTCTGCGTCATGAGGCCCCCATTTACAGGGGAAAAGGAAAAGAGAAAAAAAATGGTGACACTGAATTGAAGGAATCTGTTGGGAAGGCAGATAGGATCATTCCATTAATTCATCCACATGCTTCACACAGTCACTTCAGAGAAGTCTTTTGTCAACAGTCAGAAGTGTGGGGTAATATTTTTTTAATCTATAATTAATCTCAAATAAGCCACTGTTTTAGAGAAAGAGGACTCAAAATGCCAATCAGAGAATTATTTTATACATATTTGAGTAGCTTGACCAAAAATAACCTTTTTGTAAAGCAGAATGTACATTTTTATGGTGCCATTACATATCATCAATGAATATTTATCTTTAAAACAATAACTGATGAGAGAATAGAATTAAAGTGTCAAAAATAAAGTGGGAAAAAATCTTGCTTAATAAATATATATATGCATGACTAATTTACAGCTCTAGAGAAAATCAGAACTACTTCTATTTCCCTAACCTCCCCCTGCTCCTCAGCAAGGAATATCTTCATGTTCCAGTTTTATGTTTGATTTGTTTATTCATAATTTTCCTTACTTTATTTTTTTAACTGTGTTTTATAATCCACCCCTTTGTGCTTTGACAAACAGCTATCAGCATAATAGTGTTTGGAACCAAGTGGATGCCAGGGAACAGATGCTGGAAATGTAGTTTAGGCAAGTAGAAATGCAGAACAGTGTGGTGGCTACAGTATTAGCCATTTAACTCCTTCTTTCCATCAGAGCCATTATTTCATTTTCTTTTTCATGCAGAAATTAGGTTATAGGGACTGCTACCACAAGGTGAGATGCTGTGACCCTAATATTGAGAGATCAAGATATAGCTCAAGGTGTATGCCAGTGGACTGAATCACATCAGTCTAATGTAAATGCTGCAAAAGAATTTTGTTACTTGTTCAATTTAGTTGATTTTGCTTCCTGTGTTGAATGCCTATGACTCAGTGATACTGCATCAAAGTTTTTCACTGGGCAGTCCACAAGAATGAACTCAAAAACCATTATATTTTACTTTAGTCTGCCATTGTCCCTTATTTAGTTTCACATGCCCTAGAATCCAATATACTCTCCCTTGTCTTCCTCCCCTTTCACTTCTTAAGAAAGCAGATAAAAGAGTAACAGCATCTGCTTACTATAAAATACATCTCCAGCTAGAAACATTCATTCTTTAATGTGTCAGTGGTTTTTAGGCAGAAAAGAGAGATTTTGTAACATGTCTTGAATAACTTTTGTTCACTCAGATACTCTGAAGGCAACTTATCCTACTAGGGATCTTGTTATGTAGTTCCTCTTTTTTGTGAATTTTTATGGAGAGGACAGAGATGAAAAAAAATAATAGTTTTGCAGTGCCATACAGCCCATTATTTAAAAATGTCCAGGACAACATCAACAAAGGTTACTCACTTCAGCATCTGTGTCCTACCAGATGCTGAAAAGAGCTGATATACAACTATTTCTAGTCTGGGGGGTAGGGTTGTGTCACTTATTTGCTCTATCTCACCTTGATGCGGCTCATTAGAAGCCCAGTCAAGTCTTTTTTTGCATCACTGATTCTGCAGTCTTAGGGAGATGTAATTGGCACAAAGCAAGCAGAATAAATAATGATGGAAGGCAATTTGGAGGCAACCCATTTACTGATTTTTTTTAATAAGATGTTGACAAGGCAACTTTGAAAACTGAAGATGGTTTCAATTTTGCCTTTCTCAGAGATTTGAAGAGAACAGTAGAGTTATGTGACTATCAGATGGAAAAAGAAGGACAGACCATCTCCAGAAAATCACTATGAAGGTTGGTGGTTTGTTGATTTGGGTTTGTTTATTTCCATACAAGTCCAAAACTCCGTATCTTTTTGCTATTATGCTAAGTGGACCTACTTATTCATCTGAAGAATTCTCCCCTCTCAAAAATTGTCCTTGTGAGCAACAGATACCCTCATTATTTTGTAATAAGTTTTTCATAGGTCTCAGTATACCATCACTAACCACCACAACCATATGGAGGGAGCAAGAGTAGTGAAATTCTCTGAAAGACAAGTCCATGTTGTATGAACAGAGACCATGTACTATAAAACAGGAGGCACATGAAATGCAAACTTTCTACCTATTTGAAAACTTTAGCAAGAAAGGTGTCTGGCAAAATGTCCCCCAAAAACCTGTTGCCCTCTTTTTTTTCAGCTGCTAGAAGAGGAACTCAAGTTTACAAAATTCCCAATAGAATGATGAAAGAAGAATCATTCTGTAAGAAAGGACCCAGGGGGGGAGGGGGGGCAAAACACGGGGAAGGGGGAGGAATGGGGAGGAGGGAAGGTTCTTTTCATCTGTAATTAACACAAAGAGGCATTATTCAAATTCACTGATACAACAGCTTTATCCAGAACCAGCACTCAGCTTCTGAGAGACATATCTACACCTGAAAAGGTAGGATGACAGGAACTGGTTCCTCCTTACATGGTGGACCAGCAAGACCAAAGAGGTTGAATACTTTCTGCAGAGAAGCAAAAATTCTCCCAGCCTAAGCTGTTTCGCCAGTTATTCAAATATCAGCTCCTTGGAAGGCAACTCTAATTGCATAATCTTCCCTTCATAGGGCATACCCAAAACTAAAGAGTGACGTGTAAAGTTAGTACGTTGTTTAAAAGTGAAAGACACAATCCCAAAGATTAATAGAAGTTTGGGAATGAAGGTTATAGTGATTTGTTAATATCCACATACAACTAATTCTGGGAAAAAAAAGGTAATGATCTAAGATGCCAGGAGAAACACATTCCAAATTATAGGGGTAGTTAAATATTCCCGTATAATTATCATCAGTTTCACATAGATCAATTCATCAGTTCAGACTTCTTCATGGGTGAATGAAGGAATCATCCTTCAAATTTAAACATAAATTTCTTAGGTATGCCTGCATTAAGAAAATAGTTGAGATTGGTCACTGTGAATTTATGTTTTAAGAAGAAAACAAACACAGGTTATAACCCAGCCACACTAGCAAGTTTGGATATTGTGGGCAAGAATGTGCTAATTTAGTATGTTTAATAATGGATATGTTGTTTAGTGGACTATTTAGCTCTCAGATACATAAAATGGTGAGCAAACAATTTTATAAATGAAGTAAGTATATGTAGCAGCTTATTCTAGGTGGTGCATCTGGTTTTGCGATTTGAAGTAAGTTACAGCTTCAGGAACCAGCTCCAACAATAATAGCAGCAGTAATGAGAGGCTTCTAAATAGGCTAAAATTTGTACAAAGTGTTCAAGTCAATCTGTGGATTTCTTTGAATTTTATTGAAACTATTTAATGTAAATTACCTAAATCAGCCTAATTCAGTTTATATGCATCCATTTTGCATTAATTAATTCCATTTTTGTCATAGACACACAAAAAAAATCCCCAAGCCAATAAATCAATTTAAAGTAAAAAAGTAAATCGGGCTTTCAAATGAATGAAAATATAATACCATGAATCACAATCCTGGTAAACGACTATGTGGACAAAAGAAAAAATTGTTTTTCTGTCTTCTATATAGGATCATCTCTATGTAAGAATCTAGATAGACTTCTAGCAACCAGATCGCACAGAAAGGAAATTAAATTGTGTCACAGAAATTGAAATAAGTGGACATTATCACCACTTGTCTTACCTTACAGAATGTCAAAACCAATCTGCTTTAATTTCAGTAAAACTCAAGCAAATCATCAGCCAGGTCCCAGACCTGGGCACACCTAGGCCCTGCCCAGCCCCCTTGTCCTTCCCTCCACCCTGTCCATGGACCAAGACCTCATTTCAGACCCATCAGTCCCTGTCCCAACAATGCCACGGCATTGCCTGTCTCCAGCCATATCTCCTCGATGTGCATGGACCTTCAGTATGTGCCACCTGTCTCCTGGATGAGCACCTCAGTCATATGCACACAGCCTCGTCTCTGGTCCCTTTGACTCCATCTGCTTTAGCTCCTGTACGGAGTCCCTGGACAGTCCCTGCCCTGGTTCTTTGCCTTCCATGTCAGGGGCTGTTGATGTGAGCTGTTACAATCCCCAGCTCTACCCACCATGGCCAGAACCGGTGGGACAGCATCCATGAATGAGGGTACACCTCAGATCCCAGCTGCCTGCCTCCAGAAGCTCCTGGCGCTCAACTTGTCCTGCCAGTCTGGAAGGTGACCAGAGGGAGCAGAGAGAGAAGCCACCTTCACTCAGAGTCCTATACAGAAATTGTTGCTCCAGAATGTAAAGGGAGGCCTTGTCCTCCTCTCATCCTGAACTGCTTTCACGTGTCATCCTCTTCCAGGCCCACATCTCCACAGTGCAGGGTCTGTCCTAACTCCTATCCTTGCCTCTGCTACAACAGGATGCCTTGGTATTCAGAGGACCACATGATCCTCATAAGGGCTCCAAACTCAGACCTAAACAGGGATGTCTCAGGTCTTTCAGTCACTTACAATTTGTAAAATGGACCAAGTACTTCTCTGTGAGTAGGATAAGGGAAGAAGCCTTACTCAACACACATTTATTAATAGCTCATTTTCATACACTGTAAGAAATGACATACAAAAGAAAGTGGAAGTAGGGAAAAAGAGGAAAGGAAGTTTTGGTGCTGCTGCAGCTTTTGTTAATGGAATCAATATTGATAATCCCGGAGACACACTAAAAAAAGAAATAAATTAAAGCTAGAGTCTACATCTTACATCCAAAAAAAGTTTTCCCATGTTAAGGCTGAACCAACTCTGCCAGGAGGCTCTTTGAATAACAATTTTTTATGTCATTACTGCAAACTAAAGAAAGTAGGAAAGGAAAAATAAAAAAAAGAAAAACAGAAGTGTTAGTAACTCTTTGGTGTGGGTTTTTTGAGAAATAAAATCATGACCAAAATAATTACAATATTAGTTTATCACTGTGATACTTTCAAATTTAATAAAAAAAATTTCATATCTCTAAAAAAAAATGAAGTGTTTTTAATGCATGACTAAACATACTGAAAGATATAATTATTTGCCTCCCCTGGCAATTTTGTTCCACAAAAGGATCAGTTTCACAGTTTTTATTTCAGTTCTCATTTCTTTCATTATATTCTTCTCGTTTCATCTCTCCCCGTATTACTACACAGTACTATTTGCCCCTCCCCACACCTAAGAAAGTGACAAATTTTGATACAATGATTCTTTTCTTTTCTCCCTTGTACTTTTTTTTCCTCTTTGCTGTCTTATTTTCCATTCATTCCCTTAACTCCATACTTCTAGACTTGTGCATCATTTCCAGCTCCCTTCGTGATAATTTATTTTTCCCTTTCTCTCCGTTCTTTCTTTTTGTCTTCCAGAACCCAACTTCTGATTACTTTTCTGCATATTTTGTCACTTCCTTCTTAATTTCTTCTTTTCCTTCTCATGACCTTCATCTTCACCACGCCCAACAAATCAGGCAAGGGAGGCCTGATCAAAATGCCTGAGTCATGAACTGCTAGTCAAACTAAAGGACAAGAAACAAATGCATAGGCAATAGAAGCAAGGACAGGTATCCTGGGAGGAGTATAGGGACACAGTCCAGATGCATAGGGATGAGGTAAGAAAGGTCAAGGTGAAGCTGAAGCAGAACTTGGTAAGGGACACAAAGAATAACAAGATGGGCTTCTACAGGTATGTCAACCAGAACACACCCAGGAAAAGAGGGTAAAAAAGGCACCCCCTGCCCACCACACCATCCTCCTCCCCACTCCAATGAACAATGCTGGCAAACTAGAAACAAGGGATGAGGGGCAGGCTGAGGTACTTAACACATTTTACCTCAGCCTTCAATGGAAACCTCTCTTCCCACACCTCTTGAGTGTGTTGCCATAAGGATGGGGGAAAAAACTTTCCAGTACAACTTTATGTGGGTAAAGTAGAGAAGAGTTCTTTTACTTAGAGGGTTTTGGGGTACAGAATATAAAGGAGTATAAAAGAGTATATAAAGTATAAAAAGTATAAAAAGAGTATAAAAGTATAAAAAGAGTATAAAAGTATAAAACAGTATAAAAGAGTACAACACGTGTTGACAAGTAACAGATAGAAAAGACCAGTGCTAGGATGAACTCACGGCGTCAGGAATACCATGTGAGCTCTTTTACCAAGCACCACCGCTTCAAACATGCAGAGTAAATTAATCCGAAAGGCAACCCTTTCATTTCATTTCCAGCTGTTTCCAGCCAACCCCTGAGCCACCCGGCCATGTCTTACCGAAGCAAACAAGGGACAACAACTTGCCCCTCCCAGGTGAAAAACCCTTTCACCCACAGGCTGGGAACACTGACTTGCAACATCTGGGCCCTAGTCAGCTCACCTCCCAACCCACTATAAACAAGGGAGAAACTCCCTTTCGCACCTGCTTCTCTGCAGGTCAGCTACCCCAGCTCTTGCTGGTACCCAGTTCACATTACCGGTCTCTTCCTTCAAGCTGAACTTGAGGTTCTTGAGGTCCGGCCCTGGAGAACAAGGAAGGGGAAACATCTTCTCCCCTTCACCTTAGGAGAGCAAGAGAGGGAAACCCTCCTTTTGCAAGAAGAGCTCTTCTGAGCTCCCCTCCCCCTTTCAGGAGGAACATAGGCTGGGCAACAGAGAGAGAGAGTGCGTGTGTGTGAGAAATGTCAACATGGTGTAGGAGCTGGAAAAACTCTCTTTCTACATGGCAGCATACTAATTTTATAACACTACTCAATTATCATATCTAAAGGTTGCATCCAATCTAAGACATGTCCATACCCAGAACTTCCCTTGGGACCGCCCCATGGCATGCCTCTCCTAGAATAGAGTTGTAGGTCTTAAGACCTCATCCTTATCATCATCTTCATGCCACTTGGAGCTTCTCCAAGGTTGCTGGGCTTTGCTTTCTTATTTTGACTAACATGGTACCTAATTGTCTTAGCTCTGGTACATGTTTCCCAGGCATGGTGTTCCAGCTATTATCTGACCCTTAAGACAGCTAGCACAGCGTTAGAGGTTGCTAGCTACTCTAAATGTAAGAAACTATATAGAAGTATAAAAATCTACAAATTCATGAAAACCCTAAGGTTTCCCAATGCAAGTGAAGAGTGGATTCATGACCATCTGAAAAATATGATTGTACATATGTCCATGGGACCAGAGGAACTGCATCTCAGAGTCCTGAGGGAATTGGCTGATGCAGTTGCCAAGCCAATCTCCATCTTGAAAAGTCATAGCAGTCAATTGAAGTCCCAGGTGACTGGAAAAAGAAAACATTGTACCCATCTTTAAAAAGGGTAGAAAGGAGGACCTTGGCAACTACTGACCCATCTGCATCTCCCCTCTGTGCCTGGAAAGATCACGGAACAGATTCTCCTAGAAGTTTTATGCTAAGGCACATGGATGTTATTTGAGACAGTAAGCATAGCTTCACCAAGGGCAAGCCTTGCCTGATCAGCTTAGTGTTTTTTTATGATTGGGTGACTACATCAGAAGACAAGGGAAGATGTACAGATGTCTTCTGTCTGGATTTCTGAAAGACCCCTACAACATTTTTCTCTCTAAATTGGAGATGAATGAAGAATTAGTTGGACAGTCACATCCAGAGAAGAGTGGTTAATGGCTCAGAGTCCTGAAAAATATCAGTGACAAATGTCAGTGTCGCTCAGGGGTCTGTGTTTAGACCAGTACTATTCAACATCTTTAACAATTACATAAACGAAAAGATTGAGTGCACCCTCAGCAAATTTGCACACAGAGGTCCCACTGACACACCTGAAGGACAGGATGCCATTCAGAGGGGCCTGGACAAGCTTGAGAAGTGGGCTCATTTAATGAGGTCAAGTGGAAGGTGTTACATCTGAGATGAGGCAACCTGTAACCTGAAGGGTACTGCATCCAGCTCTGGGGTCCTCAACACAGGAGGGACAAGGACCTTTTTGATCAAGCCCAGACAACGGTCATGAAAATGATAAGAGGGACAGAACAGCTCTCTTATAAGGAAAGGCTGAGATAGTTGGGGTTTTCCAGCCTGAAGAAGAGAAGGCTCTGGGGAGACCTTGTAGCAGCCTTCCAGTACTTAATGGAAGCCTACAAGAGATCTGGAGAGGAGCTTTGTAAAAGGGCATGAAGTGACAGGACAAGGGGGAATGCCATCAAACTGATAGAGTGCAGGTTTAGAATAGATACTAGGAAAAAATCATTTTCTGTGAGGGGGGTGGCACAGATTGTCCAGAGAAGCTGTGGATGCCCCATCCCTGGAAATGTTTGAGGCCAGGTTGGATGGGATCCCATCACTGGGACCTAGTAGATCAATGGGGATCCTCATCACCAGACTGTGCTAGTGACTCAGAACGTTCCTGCTGCACAGGAGTTGGTGCCATGGAGTATTCCACCATCCTCACGCTGGCTGAGCTGATTGTGATACTGATGTTTGTGCTGCAGCTTAGCTTTGCCACTCTCCATGTAGGCAACCAGAGCACTGCACCACTGTGTGGGCTGTGCTGGGATGGTTTAGGGTGGCACGGTGTGGAATGCACTGTATCATCATGAGGGGCTGCAAGGTGGGCTTGGGAGCCGCTCCTGTCTCACTCAGTTCCTGGGGGTTCTGCAGAGGATGTGAAAGTAGTTGAAACATTGGAGAAGTGTAATGAGAGCCCAGATGGAGGAGCAAAGTGGTGAGGACACGACATGGAACCCAGCAGACATGGGACTACCCCATGGGAGCTCTATCATATGTCCATTATCAAAGGCAAGCACGTCCTTAGGTTCATCCCTGGATGCCCAGGCATTCTTCAAGGATTGCTAGAGTACTGCAGACAGAGCTGGTCCAGTGGTGAGGGATAGTGAGGGGCATGGTCCAGACTGACATGTAGGTTTATTCAGGGCTGCTGGGGGCCAGAGTGTATCCCAAGTGCTTTGGAGGGCAGACAGGTACAAGGCTAGGGAAGAGGATCATGACAAGGACACAGTACAAAAAAGAAGTATAGAGCTGGAAAGCAGTAGATCCATGGTGTCGGCCGGATTTATTCCCAAAGAAGTGTCAACCATAGGCCCCATGGGGTCAGATAACAGAAGCAGCTTCATGGGACTGGAATGCAGCATTCTTATCGCTGGTCCAGGCAAGAGTTGCCTAGAAGAACCCAGGCACCAGCAGCAGGTGCCCATAGGCAGGGACCATGGCTGGGTGGCAGGATAGTCCCTGGGAAACCTCCATGTCTGGTGGAAATGCCACATCTGTCTCTGCAAGTGCTACCACACCTGCTTGAAGTTCCAGTGATAGTGCTCTAGAGAGCAACAGGGAGTGTGAGGTCAGGAACCACTTGGGACAATCTAATCAGATCCCTCTGAAGAGGCTTCCTGCCCTCTAGCAGATCCACACATGCCCAACCTGGTGTCCTCTTCAAGTTGACTGAGGGTGCACTCAATCTCCTTCTCCAAATCATCAATAAAATGGATATACAGGAGTGGTCCTAGTACTGAGCCCTGGGGAATGCCACCAAAATAGGAAGAAATTCTTTCCTTGAGGGTGCTGAGGCACTGACACAGATGGCCCAGAGAAGCTGTAAGTGCCCCTTTCCTTGGAATAAATTCAAGGGTGAGTTGAATAGGGTTTTGAGCAATCTGCTCCAGCGGAAGGTGTCCTGTCAATGACAGGGCTGTTGGAACTAAACAATCATCAAGGTCCCTTCCAACCCAAACCATTCTGTGATACTCCATCTGTACAATCACTAGGTAAAATGAAAAAAAGGTAAAACAAGGAAGAAAGATCATACCATGTACAAGACCTGTCTGTCTATCGCTTCCTCTGGCACCAGATAACAGTAGCAATAAAAGGAGTGGGGTTTTTTTTCAAAAGTAGAAGCCTTCCTCAATGATCTCCTGCCCATGGGGAAAAGAGAAGGAATCTTTCCTTTTACTAGAGAGATATATCTGGTTTTGTTGCCCAAAGAAGCAAAGGGAGAACATATGCTTGGAAACCAAAGTTCACCATCTCAAATGTTGTTGATGTTCCTCCTGCTTATAGTAATATCCAGAGTCCCAGAAATTCCTTCAGGTGTAAGGGTGACAGCTTCAAACTGACCTACTGTTGCATCTTTGCTTCTACTGCCTCCGAGAAAGGTGAGTTACATTACATATGAACAAGACTTTTTTTTTTTTTTTTTTAAATCTGAGTGAAATTGTCTAACCCCTTCAGGGGAGATGAAAAAAGCAAAAAGAAAAAGAGAGGGCCAAAGTCGCTTTTCCAAAACACTTAAATTTTGGGCATAACTACAAAATTAAAGAAGATAAAGGTTTCCTGGAGGAGCAATTCTGCGACTTAATATCAGTAATCATTCACTCACAAAACCATTGTGTGGGCACCCTTAACCCAAACTTCCATATAAGGGCATCTGAATCCACTCTGTGTGAAGTGCCTACTCCCAACACAGGAGAGTTTTTTCAAACTGCACAGCACTGATCAGCTTCATTTTTATGGACTACCTAAATGTCCATTTCATCAGAGAGATCTCTTTCTTTAGAGCAGGGGAGGGGAGACATATGTGTTTTAATTGCTAGTCTGACCTGGCAGATTAATTGAAAGCATTCTCTCGCCTGAGAGCAGTACACCGTGAGAATACAAAAATACTCTCATTTACCTTCCATTTGAACACTGATACCAATGCCAGACTTTCTGCTGACTTGGGGCTTGAATAAGCTGCTATATAATTATATTACTGTACTTTATACAGTTACACTTCTAGATTCTATACTGTAATTATGCAGCATAGAATTAACTACATGCAAATGTGTTAGCACATCATTAATAAGATTTATCACATGTTCTTCCAAGTAAATTACAAGAAATGACATTAAAAATTACATGGTAAGGATGTGGTGTGACATAGTTTTTGGAAAACCTGAATGAGAGTGTTAGGGCTTTTGAATTGATACGATTGTTATTATGCTACCTAAAGCAATACCCCAGGGGTTATTTAGAAGAGCACATGCACAACCACTGTTGCTTATCCAGGACAGTGCTGAAATGAGTGTGTTCTAAGTGCTGGTTTAAAGAAGAATTTCTTTGTACCAAGCTTTAAGAACTCCTTGTCTGTGCATCTCTCTCTACAAGACTGTATAATATGCTGTACAACCTAGGCTTAATCTTTAGCAGTCTAGAGTCTTAAAAATATCTGAAAAAAACCCTTACATTGTCCTCTAATACTAAGAAATTAAATTGAAAGTATTTTATCCCCTATAGTGCTTTAATTTTTTACTGCCATCTTTCTACTGTGTCTCACTGTTCTTCCTCTAATTGCTGCTATCAGACACCAAGTTTTTTCAAGGCAGACACTGATGTTCCATGTGCTTTCTGGAACTCACTGGCCATGATTCCTCTACTTATGATAGAGTAATAATAAGAAAACACACTGTAAACAAAACAGGGAGCATGCCTAAATGGGATTCCTGACACATTGCTGCATGGGGATCTTCTGCACAATCCAGTGGAGATATTTTTGTTCCTTGTAAGTCATGTGAACCATCCATACTGTAAATGAGTAATTTAATTTCTCAAATAAGGTAAAGCAATATTTACTGAAGTAATGGCTAGCAAAGTTCTTAAGAAAATCCTTACTGTCAGTTCAGAGGAGCTTAACACTTGTGACAACTCATTAGAAATATTAACTAAAAAGTCTGTGACAGAAAAAAACCAAATAATATGTGAATTAAGGTAAGGACAGAACTCATAGGTTTAACTCTGTAGACTTACATATTTAAATGGGTTCAACTTATAATTAAATTTCACACTGTTTCTGACAGAAAGAAAAAAAGACCAAATACCCTCTACTGCTGCTAATATATTTGCCACACAATTTTGGCAGCTTTGATCAGTTTTGTCATTTCAGGCATACATAAGTTCTCATATTGATTCAGGCATTAATCAGAACCCCTTTTTTATTTCAGAATTAGCATACGAAAAGTGTTTTGTGAGTTATCATGCTAATATTTTCTATCAAAGACTAAATTAACATTTTACTGCTGCTAACCAGAGGCAATGCTTCATATACAATTCAGATGAAGTTGCCAAACTTTTCACATTGCCAGCTGTTAAAATCTGAGTGCTTAATGTCTGTGGACCTAAAGAAAGATCTTTAGAAAATAACCTAACAAAACCCCCCGCAGTTCTGCACCAGTATTCCCAGAGTTAATGAAGTCCCATACTGTTCCTGATCTCTATTGTGCTTCCTGTAATGAGGTAATGCACAATGTTCCAAACACCACTGTAGAACACCCCTTTCCATCTTCACCATCCTTTCATTTTTTTCAAACCCTTTTTAGTCTCAAAGTTATTCTGAAAAAGGACAGCAGAAGAGAAGACAGGAGGAAACTGGTGAACTGCTGCATCTGAACTGCTTTCTTTTCCTGGGGTGAAAGATAATGACAAAGCAGTAAGACTATATTTTGCAGTTTTCCATCATCTTCACATGAAAACTGTTATCCTTCTTCTAAAGCAACCATCCAGTGTCAACAGTTACCACTATGCATTAGTGTTTTGCTGGCAGAATTCCTGGCTCTCACTGCAGAAGTTTCCTATTGCAAACATCCCAGTTTCATCCTATCTATAAATGCACATATCATGCATGCAGCTACTGCCTGCCAGGGAGCACTCACTGATTGCCATTCAGGCAAATATTCTTGAATTTTGTATAAATATGTTCAGCACGGCACCTGTGAAATTGTGCCAGCAGAAGTTTGTGTCTTCTACATGGATGTAGAATCTTTTGTCAGGAATCTGATGGCAAGAGTTGAGGGTAGATCGAAGTTTTCTCTTTTTGTCTGAGAACAATGAGGAACACAGCTTATGCACTCTGGACTTAGAGTAAACATTATGTAATTTCAAATTCAGATTTAAAATGTCATTAAAAAACCCCCAAAACAAATTCTCATATGCATTTAGGACAATAGCTCAATTGCAGAGTTTAACACAGAATCACATAATTAGCCTTACATAACTAATTATGAATTAAAAATAGTTAAATCTAGATAGTGCTAAACTAGATTATCCAAGAAGCTGATCTGCTCAGAAAAAAATTCCCCATCTCTTTATCACCTACTCTCAAGAGTGCTGTAAAGACCTTTTCATCAAGCTGAGAACACCACCAAATTTTGGCAATGTCGAACCAGAGGTACCAAATTCAGAGGTATTAACATTCTCTCAGTCAGTGGTGTAAAGAAGTACCAACTACTGCAACAATGGCAAAGAATAAGAGCTGAACTGTTCCTCAACTATTATTTGCCTTCACTCTGAGATCTGCAGGAAGCTTGTACAGACCTGAGAAGAACTAGGTTCCCATCTAGTTGCTCTCCACATAATCAAATTGCCAGAATCCCCATTAGCATCCCTTTATAAATGTCAAATGTTTACGAATAATTTAATGTTTAAGAGGCTAGGACTTGGCCAATGTCCTTGGCCATTGGCTACCACTGCCAATATCTGTATGCACAAGGAAGGTCACAGCTCTTTAGCCAAACACCAGTAGTTCAAGGCACTCTGTTTTTCTGCTGTGACATAATTGTCAAATAGCACCTGGGATTTTACAATCACATCTTATCTGTGGGTACTGCTAACTAATGTTGGATATATTTCTTCCCACAGAGGAGCTAAGATTACTTCCTCTGTCTCCTCTGGCTACTTTCCCAACCTGTCATCACAATCTCAGTTAAACTGAGTTGAGCCTCAGCCAACTAATATATATCTCCGCTCTTCTTTGCAAACCAAGGTGTTGTGTCATCCATTGTGAGTGGAAGATATAGATTCATACATGTTTTATTTATCAATAGGCTAAAAATAACCAGATCACAAACTTCCTAAGGGTGGGATTCAATTATTTAACTTTTAGCCACCTGAAGCCCGATCTGGTTTTCCACAGCTCTACACAGAAGTCATAAAAAAGAGTAATAAGTAAGTCCAGAAGGCAAGTTATTTGACCTAGTTTAAACTTATCCTGCTTTCAAAGCCTATCTTTTTCTATACTGCAGAGATAGCCAAAGTGTCTAGCTCAGACATGGACAGCGTTTTTTTACCCCAAAGTTAGATCCCACATGGACTTTCAAATGGCCCCTTTTCTGGTTGAACAGAAGTGAAAACCAAACCAGTGACCAGAACTATTCTCACTAAAAAAAAAGGATTTGGGGAAAAAAAATTACCCATACTCATCTGCTAAGATCTGCCTAAGAGGAAGAAAGAAGACACGGGAAAATAGAGTTTCATCTTGCTCTGATAAGAGATACCACTAAGTTTTTAACAGTCCTTCACAAGCAACAGTGTTGAAAGCAGCTGTAAGTTTTCAAAGCAAGTGAAAAAACATGAACTCCAAATCATCAACTGCTCCTCACACAAATGCTGTCAATCACCTCGATCTCTCTGTCAGGGCCATCCTCAATTTTTACAACCCAGTGCTCCAAGCCTTTAGTCTTAGAAGCTATGGAAGAATTCACTTCATACGGAGGCGGGCTGTAATCCCCTGAAGAAGTTACTGTTCTCAAAAATCAAGTTAGATTTTCTTCCAAAGACCTTCTAAAATCATAGGTTTACAGAATGAGGGAAACAAACCAACAAACAAACATAAAACCCACTAAACAAAACACAAACACTTGTTTAATTCATCCAAGATATATAGAAGTAAGACTGTTTTTCTTACAATCAGGAAATTATGTATTTGAAAAATACAGCTTTTACATAAAAATTATATTCAGAGTTGACTACTGTTCATGAGCAATCTCTTTTGGAACACAGATAGCATTTAAACCTCAATAAAAGGTGAATTTCTCACCTGTGTTGGTTTAAGAGTTCAAGAAAAAATAATGTTATTTAAACAATATATTTAGCTTTTTAGAATCTTCAATGTTATCTTCAATGAAGAATTCGTAGATTTAGGCACTGCATCCTTATGTAGAAAAGTTCTTCCCTTTCTAACTTTAAGATGCCCCAAAGGTGTTTTCCTTTTCTGCCAACAGCAAGAGTTCTTGTACCAGTGACATTAGAAAAAAGAACTAAGAAAAAACTTTATTCTTAATACTTTGACTATGAGGCTACTTCTGAGCATTACAGCAAGATTTCCTGGAAACCTGGGGCCCAACCATGAAAAAACAGAAAACAAACAAACAAACTTAGTGCCTAACATATTTTATTGTTTCTCCCTTAACTCTAAGGAATGCGTCTAACCTGCAGAGAGAATTTTGAAGATCCTAGCACCTACTCTGCACCTTTGGGAACCCTAGTACCGTTGAATCTCTGGGGTTTTATGTTTTCGAACAGATTACAATATCACTATTGATCTAACACACTGTAATTGGCACTCATTTATGAAAAAAGCACAAAATACTACTACAGCCCTTCACATGTAAGATGCAATGCAGCACACAGGGCACCAGTAGAAGAGCATGAAGTACTTGAGCCACAATCCAAGGCTGTTTACTTCATCATTAGTGTGAAAGAAAATTGGAGTAGTTCAATAATTTCTGCATTAGCTTATCACCCACAGCGCAAGGCAGCTTACTGAAGCAACAAAGCCCAGAGATCTGTTTCTTTCCAGCCTACTGAACTATTTGTTATGTGTTGTGCTTTCAAACATGTTTCTGTCCAAAAGAGTCAAATCTGTGTTTTCAGAGGAAATCTGTTTTTTCATTAAGATACATTAAAAAAATTAAAGCATTAATCAGGGTGTCACAATAGTTAAGCCAGTGTAAGGTGGGGATATTTGAAAAGGTTTTCTTTAATCCAGGAATGCATATCTCTTGGGCAGTCCCTATAGAAGGAAAACAGGCTTTCAGAAGGGCAATTGGGAGCAGGCTCTAAAACACTGGTGATCTCACTTGCCCACTAAAGGAGCCTGTTGATTGTACGTCAGCTTTTCTCAAACTCCCTGCAAGCCTGACCTTTTCTGGTTTTCATTGCCTTTGTACTACTCCTTGTCCCCAAAGAGGAGAAAAGCTACTACCTTTGACTGATGCCAGTGACTCTTCTCCTAGGGAGTAAGGAAGAGAGGAGCAAACAATTGAACTTACTTCATTTTTCACCCATCATGTGGAGCTAAGTTGCAGCAATTAGAGATTTTTGGCTGTCCCCTTTCTAATATAAACTAGTGACCAGCAGTTGCTGCTGCTTTATACTACATTACACAGGAGAAACGGAGCTGCTGCTAGTAATAAATCATCGTAATTTAATTTTTATTTAATGTTTATCCTTTTTTTCTTTAATAGCTGATAGCACTTTCACCCTGTTTAAACATTCTTTCTCTCACCACAATGCTCATTTTTATAAACTGCTTCAGACATATCAAACTTTGCTTTTGAAAGTACCTTTTTTTTTGCCCCACAAACTTTCCATCTGTGGAGTATTGCTGTATCTTGTCTAAGCAGCTAATAGTTAAGTGATAAACTCATTCAATTACCTAAATATGCTGCTTGCAATTTTTTGTTCACTTGTGAAACTTTTGTGACATCTCAGTTTGGGGAGCAGGGGGGAGGGGATGTCATGTTTGCAGTAAAAACAAGCTGTAATTACTACTTGCAGATATAAATATGTACCTCCAAACCCTGGAGAAAGCAAGATGCTTTAGCTGTTAAAGTTGTCCAACAGTGTAAACATTTGAAGACTGTAATGACAGCCTGTTCTCATTTCCTTGCTTACAGAAATTGGACTGCTTCTGGCTGCTATCAATTAGCACATCCCAACACTTTGCAAGAATGCGGCTGTCAGCAACCCCACATCCTTGTGTCAAGATAGAAGCCATGTGCATCTGAATATCTGTCCTTGGCTTTCTTAAGCATGATGACAGCTTGGGTTGCTAAAACACTCAGTCTGGCACTTCACTGAGCAACAGCTTGTAAGAACAATATTAATAATAATAATAACAATAATATTTCTTTATAATATGGTAATATACTTATAATAAATGGAATCTATTTTTAGCTAAAGAATATAAGGCTACACTCTGATAAGGTGGGTTTCAGCTTGATCTCTTTATCCAGTACCCAACAACTATACTAAGGCAACAAAAATAAGTTAAGATCTCATATTTTATTTATTAAAACCCCTATTTTTTTAGGAACTGATGGAAATGGAAGAAGAGATATATCTATCATATAGAGACATATATCATGTCATATCTATCAGCAAACGTGCAACCAAATTTTCCCTTTTTAGGGATTACTTCTGGTTGCTTTAACTCATGCCCATTTCAAGTTTTACATGAGTTTAGCCATTTCAACTCATACATGTTTAGCCATCTCCACAGTACTTTTCTCCAACCACCAGGATCTTGAATTCAATTCACAGAGCCTCCACTCTGACACAATGTGACATTATCACATTTTAAGGTATTTGAGAAGGTTTTAAGCTATTTAAGTACAGAAAGATCAGTTTAATTTAAATGAACTGTTTATTCGCTGGAATTAGATTTATTTGGTCCTGTCTGCTTTATAGAAGTCTTTGATTTCTGAATTAGGGAAAAGTAGGAATGTATTTATGACCAATTTAAGTGCTGCTGCCTGTTACCTCATTCAAAAGAAGCAAGAGTAAGTTGTCTCTCTTTCTTGCCACACTGATACACATTCAATTCCTTGAAACAAATGGGTTTCTCTAGCATGTCAAAGCATTTCAGTCAGTTGACAAGTTTGGACTGGATTTCAGATTATCTGCCAGATTTAACAGTAAAAATGCTACCTTTTATAAAACAGTTTTAGAATCATAGAATGGTTTGGATTGGAAGAGACCTTAAAAATCATCTAGCTCCAACTCCTCTGTCATGGGCAGCAACACCTTTCACTAGATCTGATTGCTCAGAGCTCCATTCAAGCTGGGCTTGAACACTTCCAGGGATGGGGCACCCACAACTTCTCTGGGCAAGCTGTTCAAGTGCCTCACCACCCTCACAGTAAAGAACTTCGTCCTAACAGCTAATCTAAACCTACCCTCTTTTCGTTTGAATCCATTCCCCCTTGCCCTGTCACTACATGCTCTTGTAAAATTCCCTCTCCGTCTTTCCTGTAGCCTCCCTTCATGTACTGGAAGGCTGCAATTAGGCCACCCCTGAGCTGTCTTTTATCCAGGCTGAATAAACCCAACTCTCTCAGCCTTTCCTTGTATGAGAGGAGCTTCATCCCTCTAATCATCCTGGTGGTCTTTCTCTGGACTCCCTTCAAAAGGTCAATGTCCTTTCTGTGCTGATAACCACATTGCTGGATGCAGTACTCCAGGTGGGGCCTCACCAGAGCAGAAAGCAAATGGCTTAATGTTTGTCCCTCTTATACTCAGCAACTGTAGTACAGAAAACTTTCTTTCCTTTTGATTTCATTAATTCTTGTCAATAAATATTGAACTTGTTGAGAAGACAATTTCAATCATTTTCAAACTATTTGAAAATTTAGGCCACATCAGAAGTTTTGGAGGAAGGAATACGTTCATGAAACTAATTAAATGGTGGAGTTGGCATACCAGGTCCCACGTCAAGAAATCTAAGCTAATTTCCTTACGGAGATTTGAGTCCAGATCTTATTAACAAGTTCTTTTTTGGTGGAGGATTTTGTTTAAGCCCATGGTATAAAGTAGGCAAAGAGTGGTTCTGAACATCTACCTCTTAGCTGACTCCATCAGAAGAGAGGATAACTTTGAGCAGGTGGTTCTCACTTTGCCTTGTTGGAGTTACGATACTTGGTGAAATTAGTCCCTAGCTCAAAAAAAAGAATGTTCCATATCAGTAGAAAGGAGGCTTCAAGACACTTTGGAATCACTACCTGTAAAGTCTACTTGCTGATCCTGTAGATATTGATATAGTACAATTTTCACTAGGTAATGACTTGGGAACAAACATGACCTTATCTGTCCCTTAGGTTCTTGGGAAAAAGCAAAAAAAGTAACCAAATTCCCATTAGCATATAAGGAGACTAAACATCTGTATCTAGTTCCCAATAGCTTCATGGTTTTTTTGTAAAAATATAGGTAAACTTATGTCACAGACAAAGCTAAAAATAATTATATCATCAAATGAAGAAATTGACAGGGAACACTTGCCTGTGAAAGCTAACTTTGTGCAGAGGAAAAACAAATGAAAAGTTCTTTGCTTTTGACTTGTAATAAAATTTTCAGTGCTTTACAGTGCCTCTGGTAGCTCTTCAGACCCTCTCTAAGGATCTGAAGCTAATTGTGACTCATCAGTAGAAGAATGCTAGTCTGGATCTCACTCTTATTTTTGTTGTTATTGTTGTTGTTGTGAATAAGCATATCTGGGGCCATTCCACCTTTCCTTTAGTGCTTACATCCATAACAGAAGTAGAAAATGTTATGATTCTGCATTGTTCAGCATATTCCACGTTCCTAGGAGTAAAATGGTTTTGCTGGAAAGCAGCGCAGATGTGATTATGAAACACATTCTTACATTTGTGACAAGTTATTGCTCTGTTCTACACAAATTACTCATGGTTAAAATTTCATGTTAATGGCATAGGGGAGTAGCAAGAGACAAAGCCAATGCAATGAAAGAAGCTAATAATGCAAGGCATCTCTGGGCCTTCTGCCTCCCTGTGTTATCTGTACTGTACTTTAGTCAGCTGCACATCCTAAATTTTATGATAATATAAACTTGAAACGTCTAATTGGCTAATGTATATATGTCTAAGAACTCATGATAAAACTGAAGAAGAAACAGAGGAAAACCCTATTAGACATGAGCCCTCCAGAACATTTTTATGTGGGTTTCTGGGTTTTGTGTATTCTTTACAGATCTTCATGCTCTAAAAAAGACTAATACGGAACACACAGGGAAGGGAAATGCAGTCAGCAGCATTCCTAGGAGTTTTAATTTGCTATGAATGAAAATCATCTTCAAAAAGACCTGGAAAGCTTAAAAGATAGTATTACGATGTCAGAATAATGACAGCATTTGTGGTGCTGTTATTGTGAATCAATATCAGAGTGACATAATGTCAGTACAAGTTATCCTACTATGAAAATAAACACCCCAGGAAATTTAAGACCTAATTATGTTGTGTAGAGAAAGCCTGAAGCAAGAGATACAAAGAAAAGGTGAGCTGATGCTGTGTCAGTAAACCTAAGGCCTAAATCAATTTTTACAGTAAAAACTGTAAAAAATATCTTACTTAGGGCTCCTTCCTTCCCTTCCTAGCATCCATAGCCAAGAACAGCACTGGTTCCCTGTCCAGACAAAATAGTGTTCACCACAGGAAGGGAGAAGATAAAAAGAAGGTGGGTCTATAATTCCTCTCTCCCTGAACAAATTCTGAGACTTTCAGAGTCTCTCTGACCCCAGCATGTATCAAAGCCTTGTGCCATGAGTACTTTCAACTGGGTAAATTTGCTGACTTAATAGTACAATTACATGGGAAAAAAAAGGCTACAGAAGAATGAAACATAAGGCCAGTCACGTGCAAATAATGTGGAATGCAGTGAGAATTAGGATCTTCACACATAATAATAAAAGCTTTTAAACAATAGCTGATTCTGCTGAGGAGAGAACTTTGAGCCAGGAAGACCTACTGAGACCTCTTCTCATTTAAGACCAATACTCTGAAAAGATATCAGGACTGAGAACCATGTTTGTACAGCTCGTTTCCAAACCCAGCTCACACTCTCTGACTATCCACATTTCCAGGTGACAGCATGGTTGCAAACAACAGAGGACTCAGATGGACTTGGGTGGGAATACAGATCTACCTGAACTGCTACCAAGAATAGTGGGAACATGACACAGATCAGAAACCAACATTAGGTATAAATTTTAAAATTGTGAGAATTAAAAAATTTATTACAAAGATGGTTGACCTGCATCAATGTTAGTGGATCGGGATCCATTTGGCTATAAGAAAAAGTCAGGAAGGCTGATAGAGTAAAAAACTGTGATACAGTCCAAATATTATATACAAGAGAATCATTAAAGAATCTAAACATTACATATCAGAGAAACATTAAAGTAAAATAGAAAACTGTTGGAAGACCTAAAGGGAAGACTACAAGGTCTACTTTACCTCTTTCAGTAATTTACAGAAACTTAATTGTGGGTTTTCTAGCTTCTTAACTGAAAGAGAACTTTATATAAGACCAGGTAATGATTGCAGGAACATTTGATTGAATAACAAAACCATCACAAAGTATTTTGATATGTTCTGCAAAGCCCTACAGAAGTAAAAAAGATCTATACAATTGTTTACTACCTATGCAAACTTAATTAAGCTGAACTCAAGAATTTGTACTAAAGCGAACAGTTTAGGCCTTGGGCTGAAAATGTACAGCCAAGTGCTTATTATACTTATTATCTCCTCAGTGCTCTTTTTACTTTCTCTTCCCTTCTGCCTCCTACTATGTATGCCCAGCAATTTTTAGCTTGATATTTTTCACTCAATAAAACTAAATTTGGGAATTTTACAAATAAATAAACCAAAACCCCACACAGTTCTACAAGAGAGTTCCTTGATGAAAAAGCACATCTCCTGCCTCTGATTTTCAGTTATTGCCCTCATGGTCTTCTACACACAGTTTCCTGTTCAGGTCCACATTTTCAGGGGAAGATATAAAAACAGAGAGAGGTCATTCAGGAAGCTGTAGGGCACGTTCACTGTATGGCATGCCCAGGGACACACAAGTAAGACAATAAAGTGCAACTCATCATGTCATACTCCTGTATTAAGCATACCTCATTGTCTCTGCTTGTAGAAGTGGTCTGAATCAGAAGACATGAGATAATACATATATGACAGTTTTCATTCTCCAAGTAGTACATAGGAAAATTTATTTCTAAGCAATTAAATAGGAATGTGCTAGGAACAAAACCTTTCTTAAGCAGACCAAATACTGATATTTTCTTTTCCTAAGTGGTTTCCAAGTTTGGTAACATGCAGGCCATCCAGTGTGGAAAGGTAAAGGATACTCCCCAAGTGCCTAAGTTGGTGTCTGAAGCCTCAGCTTTCTGATTCAGCAGATGATCAACTATTGCCCTGCAATGTAATCAAAATCCAATCCAAGTACTTTTAAGGCCTTTGTATTGCTGAACTTGCACAGAGATGGTACAAGGTACCTGAGAGTTTGACCTAGGAATTCATCTATTCAGAGGTTGCTTTAAATCCTTTGCTCACTCTCTATGGAGCCCTGAATGAAAATAAAAGCTTTTAGCTTTGCCTCTTTTTTCAAAAGTCTCCACTACCAACCACTGTTAAACTTTCATACAGTGAAGTACCTGAAAAACCTCTGCTGAAACTCTGTGATTTAAGACAGACTCAGAAGATGGAAAAAAAAAAAAAAAGAAAAAGGGAAGAAGGAAGGAGAAAGACAGCCCACTTCCACTGTCTTTGAAAAAGGAAAACAAGATAGGATTAAAGAATCAGATAAGAGAGTTCAGACAAAAAGCACAACTGACAGACAAAATAGGTTCATCATGCATTAAAATGTGTGTATCTGCTGCCTGATTTTTGGCAGCTGCTCCTGCAAGAGCAACCACTTGCCACAGCTTTACCAACCAATGGCTGAGGACAAAACACAGCATCCATCACTTGCATGAAAAGCTCTCTACTGCTCATCAGCAGGGCTCCTTGTGCTACAGCTCTGCAGGGTGGAAGGTAAGGGTTCTACCTGTTTACTCTTAGCTAAATTGAACTATATTTAGGTATCACTCACAAGAAAGCTGATAGAAAAAAGACACAAAGGCTTTGGTTCAGCAGTAATGGAGCCTGCAGGTAGGCATCCATCATCTTTTGTTTTCATAGAAACACAGAAGCACAGAATGATTTGGGTTGAAAGGAATCCCTCTGCCATGGAGAGGGATGCCACACACTAGACCAGATAGCTCAAATCCCAATCCAATCTGCCCTTGAACGCTTCCAGAGATGGAGCATCCATCACTTCTCTGGGCAACCAGTTCCAGTGCTTCACCATCCTCACAGGAATAATTTCTTCCTAATAACTAACCTAAACCTACCGTCTTTCAGTTTTTAAAGTCATTAACCCTTGCCAGTCCCTCTCCAGCTCTCATAGGCCCCCTTTTGGTACTGGAAGGCTGCTACAACATTCCCTGAAGTCTTCTCTTCTCCAAGCTGAACAATCCCAACTCTTTCAGCCTGACTTCATAGGAGAGGTGCTCCAGCCCTTTGATCATCTTGGTGGCCTTTCTCTGGACTGTCTTCAACAGACCTATGTCCTTCCTGAGCCAGGGAACAGAGAGCTGGACACAACACCCCAGGTGGGCTCTCACCAGAGCAGAGAGGCAGAATTACTTCCTTCAACCGGCTGGCCACTCTGCTTTTGATGCAGCTCGGGATAACATTGGCTTTCTGGGTTGCCAACACATATTGCCAAGTCCTGTTGAGCTTTTCATCCACCAGCTCTCCCAAGTCCTTCTTGTAAGGGCTTTTCTAAATCCATTTGCCATGCAGCCTGTGTTTGTGCTTGGGATTTCCCTTGCCCATGAGCAGGACCTTGCACTTGGTCATGTTGAACTTCATGAGGTTCATATGGGCCCACTTCTTAAGTCTGTCAAAATCCCTCTTGATGTCATCCCTTCACTCCAGCATGCTGACTGCATCACAAAGCTTGGTGTCATCAGCAAACTTGCTGAGGGCAGATGAAATCCCAATTGTTTTATTTGTGTTTATATTTGTTTTATTTTATTTTTCCTTCACTTTTGAATATCTGAGTTGTAATCATTCAATTTAAAAACTACCATTCTAACTCAAAAGCTACACCGCAAGTTTAAATGGGATGTAATTATAAACTTTCAGTATCATTATGAAATTAAATTATAAGAACATCTTATGCAACTGTAACTAAACACACTAAGTAGATGGTAAAATTACTCTTTACTACGGCTAAGTGAAGCTGGAAACAGGATGGGGTTTTGATAGAAATCAGTTACAAATGTAAAATTGATCCCTAATTGGCCAAAACTTCACAGATAATCAACCTAATAACAACTAATCAAACAGAATTTACAAGTTAAACAAATAAATCCTTCCCTCATAGTCCCTCTTTTTGAAACCTTGCTCGCTATGAAGTGTGACTCCATTCACTGGTCATTTAACAGATCAGAAGTTTTTAGACTCCATCCTTGCTCAAATTGTAGAGAGACTTGAGACTGATTTCATAAAACAAAGCCTTCAGCACTAGTGACTCCTGTCACAGTACATTAACTCCTCAGTAGTACTGGCACATCTGTCTGAGAGGCTTTGCTGTGAACCAGACCAAGGAATTGATGCAGCTAGAAATAATCCCATGGATTCTTTTTTCTGGTGGGTTTCTTTTTGGTTTTTGTTTTGTTTCGTTTTTATTCAAGTCAGATCACTGTCTTGATCACAGCAGGAGTGAGAACATGCAGGAAGGTGGCAGTCATCCACTACCTGGTACTTCAAAAATGCTAGGACACAGCCTAGGAACTTCTTTTTTTAGGCTTGCTCCTTTTAAACAGTTGCAGATTATACATGGAGAAGCAGTCAATGATACTCAGCATTTAAAACATGTCCTAGAATCTCCAAACTTTGGAGTGAAGTACATAATATAGCCATAAAGCTGTGCATAACTGTGCTTCTACACAAGACTGAGTTATAGAACATTGATAAAGTTGAGATTTCTTTTCTTTCCCCCCCAATTACATATTTAATCTCCTATTTTCCTCTCTATAGCACCAAGTTTACAGCAGTTAGGCTCAGGCTGCTGGGTGCTGCTGGACGCTCTGGACTCTGTCTCCACTTGATGGGGAGAACATGGGGGCATTCAGTCTGTTCTGCTGGCTGGAGCCTTGAACCAAACAATCCATGCATGATTTAGAAAAGGTGAGCTGTAACAGATTGTCCCAGCCCACCTCAGACTATCCAGGGCACTTCAGTGCAAACCTACACTTATAATTAGGGGTCCTGTGTGCACTAAACTCCAAGCTTGAGCTCAGACGAGCAATAGTAAGTGGAAGTTAGGGGATTTATAATGGGCAGTTGTGAGGAAATCTGTCTCAAGAACAGGTACTTAACTGATGGGATAGACATGCTGAGAGTTATTCCGCTGAGAGCAGTTTGTTCCTGCAACATTCAGTTATTGCTTCAGGGGACTTTAAATATCATTTCTTGTGGCCCAGATGATCACAGGTATTCAGGCGCATACAAGAAATGTAAGCTTTCCACAGTGCTATTTCACTGAGGCACAGATGGAGCTGTATGATTTATCCGAAGTCACCCAGGGATACAGCAGCAATCAACCTCACCAGGCCCGTTCCCCAAAGCGCAACCAGCCTTCATAATAGATGCTGACTAAGTACACAGTCGACATGAGGAGTGGAAATGGATTCCTCCTCTCAATTCTGTATATTGCTAGAAACAATGTACATGAATAGTAACTTGTTATGGGGTTGATGATTCATTGAGACGCCTTACTAGATCATACTTGCAGTATAACTTGAACTGTGGGTGCAACTAGTGTCTGTGAGGCTGGTCAGCTGGCTATACTTTGGCTAACTTGTTGGCAATTCAAACACAGGATTTATTAACCACAGGATCTGATTCAGTGGCAGGTAGAAGAAAGCCCTGCATAGACAGGCAGGAGTTGTGGAAAAAGGCATAAAATTGTCAGCTGAGAGTTACACTCTGTAAGACCCTATGATCTTCTTAGGAATCTTCTTAGGAATCCAAGGGGTTTTATGTCAAAAAGATAAAAGGCCACAAAAATTCACCAAACAGATTTTTTTTAAAAGGGGCCTTCAGTTCTTCTTGAGGCCACATTTTTTGAGGAAAAATGCTATGATGCTTTTCAAGGGGTCAAAATAACACACTTCTACTTGCAAACTTTGGAAAATAAGGGAACTTGGCAAAAGTTTAAAAAAGTATTCAATCAACAAAAATCATTTTACAAAGCATTGACTTAGCAAATCCCAACCTATCCAGGTTTAAGTTACCCAAACACCAAGAAAAGGTAATTAGGAAAAAGAGAAGAAGTAAAAAAAGAGAGAGAGTGAAATAGAGAAAGAGAATTATAACTACAGCTTTAGATGCAACATGGAACCAGCTACCAGAATGCCAAGAACGATAGGGGTGTGACTATGCAGAGGCCACGTGGTATTGGCTTTATCTGGCCTGACCTGCTGTGACCACCCTCCCAGGTGGGGCTTTCAGTCTGCTAGCCCTTCTGGGGTTGGGTTAGGGCCTTCAGGGGGCTTGGTGTGGGGTTTCAGGGGTGCCAATGGTTAATAGCCATTCTGGGGCTGGGTTAGGGGCTCCAGGGGGTGTGGACTGTGGCAGTGCTCCCAGTGTGCCAGTGACTGACAGCTGCACTAGAAACTCTCAAAGAGATGAGGTCATGGGGGGCAGAACACCATTCCACCTTGGCAGAACCTACTTTGTTCCCTCTGATACACACAGAGTTGTTTCAAGGCAGTAATAACTTTAATAACATTTTTCAGTATCTCACATGCTTGTAGTCTGAAGATGACATCGTGTCACTGAAGCCGTGTAAAGCCATTGTCTGGCTTTATCTGCACTTGATCTTTTAAGTCTCATCGATTATGGTCTCAGACCAAGTTCCCATTTTAAAAAAAAAGATATTTTATACAACTTGACCATTAAAAAGGCCTTGTACCTTTCATTGCAGCTTCTGTAAGATTGTTTTTAATTGGCAGTGCAGACTAGAAAATCTCAAGATATATGGGACTCAGATCCCCACTCTGCCCTGTTTACTGTGCTCTTGAACATGTGTTGTGAAGCCTGTAATGCTTTGCTCTAACTACCAATTCACTGTGCAATGGGTGATGAATGAGTTATAATATTTTACTGCTCTTGGCTAAGTATATGAAGTGGCATGTGCAGTGAGCATATTTCAGGATTTATTCAAGTACGAGCATTGAAATACTCATGTTCTTCACAGGAGGAAAGAGGAAATAAAGACTTTGCTTTTATTTTTCATTTTAGTGAAACTGAAGCATTCTTTGAAAAGGTTTGCCCTGGTGTTTTTACATTTTGAAATATTTAATACAAGGTATTTTGGCAGAGTGGTGCTTAAATTATATTCTAACATTTACCACTGTGTATAACTTGAGGGGAAGAGGGCTGTTTGTGAGATTCACCTTATAGACTGGATGTGTTGGATGCTGCAGGGAGGCTCCCTGTGTCAAGAAAGTAAGAGGAGGCAATGACCAGTGACAGGATCTGCCAAAAACTGGACAACCCAACAGGCTTCTGCTGTGGGGTTTCTCCACACCCATTTGACTTAGGTCTGTGGTGTATCACTGAGATATCATTGCTGACATTAATGCCTGTTTACATTGTCACCCCAAGTTGCTCTCTGCCATTTAGTTTCCTTTTTGTTACAGAGAGTGTGTTTTTCTAGGGGAAGGAACTACACTATACTTGTCCTCTAGTAATAAAAATTTAGAGAACAATCATAACATTCTGGTATTGATAATTGTAAAACTAAGATGTGGGCTGATGCAGTGACTACAATTTTTCCACCCTCTATTTTAAGCCAGAGGTTTTTCCTAAATCTTTATTTCCAAGGCTCAGATGCATTAAAAAAAAAAAAACAAAAAACCAAAAAAAACACACCACTCTTATAAGCTCTCTTCTAGCTTTACATCATTTGATTTCCATTAAAAGTTGACATTTAGCCGGTTTTCACCCACAGTAGAAAGTTATCATCATGCCCTATCACTCTGTCCCTCCTTCCCCTGTTTAAGTCAACACCAGGATGTTGTCTTCTACTTGAATTTCATGTCAGGTTGCTGCCTGGTGATTATTCTATTGGTCCCTGATATCAGCAAAACTCCATCTATGTGAAAGTCAAACAGGGAAATTTAGCAGTTTTGGGGGAGAAAAAAAGGAAAACAAAACAAACCAAGACAAACCCACTAGAACAAAACAAACAAAACCAAATTCAGTCTTTTGTGTGTGTCCCAGAATAACACATTACTGATAGTCTTATAAGGCCTTCAACACGGTCCCACACAACACCCTTATCTCCCAGTTGGAGAGACATGGATTTGAAGGGTGGACAATTTGGTGGATATGAAATTGTCAGAATGGGCACAGCCAGAGAGCTGTGATCAATGACTCAATGTCCAGGTGGAGGTTGATGACAAGACTCTGTCATGGAATTGGTGCTCTTCAATATCTTTATCTATGACATAAACAGTGAGATCGAGTTAACCCTCAGCAAATTTGCATGAAACTAAACAGTACAGCTGGCACACCTGAAGGATGGAATGCCATCCAGTGCAACCTAGACAAACTTGAGAAATGGATCCACAAGGACTTCATGAAGTTCAAAATGCACAGAACCAAGGTGCTGCACCTGAGTCAGGGTAATCCCAGACATCAGTATTAGCTGGGAGAAGAAGTCATTCAGAACAGCCCTGAGGATAAGAACTCAGAGGTTCTCTTGAACAAAAAGCTGGATGTGAGCCAACAGTGTATGCTCACAGCCCAGAAGGCTAGCTGCATCTTGGGCTGCTTCAGAGCAGGAGTAGCCAGCAGGCTGAGGAAGGTGATTCTGCCCCTCTGCTCTGCTCTCCTGAGACCCCACTGGGAGTACTGCATCCAGCTCTGGAATCCTCAGCACGAGAAAGACATGGACCTGTCAGAGCAGGTCCAGAGGAGGGCCACCAAGATTATTAGAGTGCTGGAGCATCTCTGCTACAAATACAGGCTGAGAGAACTGGGCATGTTCAGACTGGAGAAAAGAATGTTGCTGGAAGACCTCATTTCAGCCTTCCAGTGCCTAAAGAGGGCTTATAAAAAGGAGGAAGAGAGGTATTTCACATGGGCAGATAGTGATAGGACAAGGGAAACCCAGCCTCTGGGAAACCAGAATGAGATTTAGTTTAGATGTTATGAAGAAATTATTTCCCATGAGGGTAGTGACACACTGGAACAGGTTGCCCGGGGTACTTCTGGATGCTTCATCTGTGGCTGTGTTCAAGGCCATGTTGGATGGGGCTTTGACCAATGTGATCTAATGTGTCACGTCCCTGTCCCTGCCAGATGGGTTGGAACTAGATGATCTTTAAAGTCCCTTCCAACCCAACCTGTTGTATGATTGATTCTGTGGGAGGGTGTATACTTACTCTGAAATCAGACGCATGAATTTGTTTTGTTTTAATCAAGAGTACTCGTCCTCATCTGAATTAATGCACTAGCTTAACTTTACAGGAGCTACATGGTCATCTTTTCCTCACACAATTGGAATGCTGGGAATCAAATTTTATGCTTCATAAGTTAGGAGTAGCCATCCACAAAGGACTAAAAAGCAAAAGTGATTGAAACAAAACGGCATTGTCAGCCACATTTGCTTCCTGATTCTGAATCTGCAAAGGACTAAATAACTTTACATAATTCACACATTTTCATGGAAGATGATTATATGCATTGTCTTGCATAATAAATTATAGAACCCTGGCCAGTGTGTACCTTTCTATACATTTCCTGACAATTAATTACACTGATATAATTTAAAGATGCTTTCTCCAATTTGTTTTTTCACCATTAAGAAGAAAATGAAAGCCTGAAAAACATACTTAGCTGAGTGCTTTCCTATTGATTTATCTTAATAAAGCCTTGTTTTTCTTAATACAAAGTAGGAAAACACTTAAAATCTGTATGACAAAAATCCAGACTTACAATAAATTTTTTTAAAAATTATAACAGCACAAATATTCCACACTGCCTTTAAGTCTTTGAAAATAAACTGATTTTTTATAAATGTTATAAAATATTAAACTGTTGGCCCACAGGTATGGATATTCATAAAACACCACAGACAAAAACATGTTTTTCTCTTGTTAACCTTGACCATGACAACAGCAATTTCCTGTGTCTATAAGCCATGTTAGAGGATGCCTCAGACAAAGTGCTGCCTATAAGGATTGGGCTAAAACCTGTAGCATGAGACATTCAACTTGAGATACACAAGGTTTAAAAATGTGTCCTGTTTGGAGCACATAGTTGGAGAAAGGCATGTGCTGCAAACCTGATACTCCCAAAGTCAGTGAACCATGACAAGAAATCAGAAGATATTGCAAGAAGCTGCTTGCTGAGCAGATCTCTGAGAGACTCATTGCTTCTGTCCAGACCCAGCTCGCATGAACAGGCTCTTCAAGCTCTCCCTCACTGCCTCCGTCGAGTCTCAGATTGCCCACTTCCAAGGGCAGCTCTGATGTGGCACAGCTGTGCAATCTCAAATCAGACTGACATGTAAACCTGGTAGAAAGAGTAAAGTTGGTAGAAAAAGCTTTGTCTGCAGCCTCTGCACCTTGTCAATAGGAGTTACCCTTGTCCCAGGCCTGTACTGCAGCCACAGTTCTGGTGTCTGCCCTGTTTCCTACTTATCCCGACCTTGCATTGCTGATTTCAATTTCCTTACAGGACATCGGACCCCTCTCATCACCACAGACTTGTGTCTCAGGGCATGGCAGTGGGAGAAACTGCCTCTGTCCTCTCAGAGACCTTGGCCCAGATGGAGCTCCTGAGAGAGGACACAACTGGCCCTGCCCCTGCCCCAGCTGCAGCTGAGGGTCAGGAGCTGCCCCAGCTGCCAAAGGGAGCAGCACTCTGGTTGTTGTGCTGCGGGGGAACACACCAGGTAGCATCTTTACAGACTCTTCCATCAGGACAAGAAGATAGACAAAGCCTTCTTAAAGCAATTGGGGAAAATATTAGAACCTCAAACCCTGACTTTCACAAGAGACTTTAATCAGCTAGTAGGACAACATGTCAAGGTACAAGTAATCCAATTTCTGGAGTATGTCTGGGACAGTTTTTTGACATAGATTCTGGAGATGCTTATCCAACTATTCTGTTCACAACTAAGGAAGAACTGTCTTGAGATGTGATATTAGATGGCAGCTTTGCTCAGCCTGCCTATAAAATTGGCAGATCTAGTCTGCCAATTAAGATCCTGAAGGAAGTGAGGAAGGCAAAGAAGAGAAGAATAGCCCTTGACATCATGTGACATGCTCCATTCTCATCAGCAGGCTCCTATGGGAAACTCTTCCAAAAGCACAGTTGCCCAGGAGACCTGTGCAGTTTTCAGGTGCAAAAACAGTTCATCCCAGTGTGTGGGACAACAAGTAGTGTGTGACAGTGTAGGTGAACGGGAGCTGAGTATAAAATATTCTTGGTAGGTGAAGAAGAATTTAGGGTGCTGAGGCTGCTCTCAATTCTGTGTCTCATTAAGATTCAAATGTGCCAAAAATAGAACATGTAAAACATCCATAAACAACCAGAAATCCAGGAGAAAAAACAAGAAGTCAAGAAAACCTGAGAATTCAAATATCAATCATGAATTATTCTCACCAATGTCTTCTGCAGAGCTCATACTCCCCTTTCAGAGCAACTTTAGGCTATTTGACTCTGCTTATTCTATTCTGTCTTGTCCCTCATGAGCACTACTTATGAGTCAAGCCTCCATGACTGTTCCAGCCTCCCAGAGACTTTTCAGGACAACCATACTGAAAAGCATCCGGATCACTTCCAGCTTGCTTTAATGGAGTGTGAGATTGCAGACATTCAAACAGTAGCAATGTGTTAGGTCCAGGCAGCCTCCGGTACTGTTAGGGTTGCAGTGACTGATGGTAAAATAATCGTATATCTCAAATACTTTGAGATAAGGATTACTTCTTCTGACATAGATGAGTGTTTTGGGCTTAGGACATACATTGAAGCAATATTATGAATATGGGGCTGCTCTGGTTCTGGCCAGAACAGGATTAATTTTTGCAGTAGCCAGGGGGGGATATGACCAAGACGTGGAGGTTATTCTATACCACCTCACATCATGGCTGGTGGTGGGGGAAGAGTCTTCTGGGTAGGGTAGCATGGTGGAGGGTGCAGTCAGGTGTTGTTGGGGAGTAAGCAACAGAGTTTCTTTTCTTGTACCCTCTGTCATTAATATCGTTGCTGTTTCCAGTAAATTGTTCTTATCTGAAGCTGTCATCTTTAACTTTTGTCCCCCCAATTCTCCTTCACTGCAGGAGGAAGTGGAAGGGTAGTGAGTGTTCAGCAGATGGTTTGGAGTGGTTTTAGTGGGAACGCTAAATTGGAGAATAGCATTCCTAAACAAAGACAGAGGCATTGTTTTTACGTATAAAAGCATTGCTGTTATGTAGACATCGTAATATCAAGGGATTAACAACAATGGAAATTCTAGTTTCTAGTGTTTGTAGTGTTCATAATGTCACATAGCAGGAATACCAAACACCACAAGACAAAATTTCTAATTTGGGCCAACTAATTCTTATCACATAGCAGATATAGGGAAAATATTCCCCTGAAAGATATATTGCACAATTTCACATCCCAGAGATATAAACTGTACTCAGTTTTACAGGACCCTATACGGGTAATTAATGAATCTTCTCTAAGTAGCCAACCACGTGCCCATTACCAAGCTTGTGTGTCAGTATTAGTAATTCACAATGACATCAGCTGGTGGCTAGGGATTGTCCCTCACAGTGTGCCACTGCTTAACTCATATGCATGGCACTAATTACACTGGCACATGCTAAATAATTCAAGCTTCCTTGGACTTACACAGGACAGCAGTAAGGTTTATTCATGTCTATTAAGCACCGTCCCAACTGGAAAATGTACAGTGCATTCTGTCCCCATTTTCAACATAGAAAATATCAATTCCTGATATAGCTGAGGCTGCTAGACATTGATTTTCCTGGGCTTGTCTTTTTTTCCTGATGAGAAATTTTCCATGTGGTGTCTGAAAACTCTGCACTGTAATTTGTGGTGCCCAAGCATGACCATGGATAACACATTTCCTCATCTCCATGTTTGTAGTCTGGATGCAGCAGACTTAGGGCAGATGTAAAGAGGACAAAATAGATTTTCGTTTTTCTGGATATGCTGGACATCCCAAACAGGTGCTGCACCAAAGGCCTGTACAATTGTGGTAAATTTGACATACACGAGAGCTGGAAACTCCTGTGCATTTGAGTCACCCGGAGAGTACATACACACAAGCTAGGAACCGTATCTGTTAGGGTGACATACAACACAGTTTGACAGAGGTTTGTGAAAACGCAATGGTGTCGCCATTGAGAAAATGGCATGGTCAGAGCCAAATCACTTTCTCATATGTTGAGTTACTCGCTGCAGAGAGGCAACCCAAGAGGAAACTGTAAGCTCAGAAGACTGTACAAGACTAATTCCACTGCTGGTATCTGAATGCAGAAGTGGTATGGGTGAGTAGTAAGGGCCTTTTCCAAAGGCTGGTTTACTTTGTGGCTCACAAGTAGTGAGAGAAGCAAGTGCTGTAAATGAGGAAATTGGACCTATTTTCATTCATCCCTATAGCTCACCAATGCAACAAGCTAGTAGTGCCCCTAAATACCAACTCTTCAAAAAAGTAGATAAAATGTAGGCACAACAGTGTATGACTGAAACCTAAGGCCATATAATATTGTATGTTTGGTGCAGAGGCACCTTTGTATAAAAAGAAACCAACAAAACCAAACCCAAACTAAACCAAATCAAACCAAACCAAAAAAACCCAAACAACTGACAGTCTGGCAAGACTTGGTAGTGGTCTGGAAATTGCACTAAAAAAACCCTTATATTAGTGAAGAAATAAAGTATTTGGTTTTTCTCTCAGCTCTACCAATTGGTGTCATCTATATGTTCAGAACAAATCATAGATCCTTAACTCTATAAATATTTTACATGAGTTTCAAGACCATCAAGGCAGAAGAGAGGAAATAGCTCAAAATATGTTAAAAAAATTTGCCTCAGCCTTAAAATATGCAATAATTTAATTAAGACTAGGAAAGCTGAATTTCATCCACCAGCCCACTACCCAGCCCACACAATCAAAATATATTAAATCAAGAAGTCAGGCTTATTGTTATTTTTTTGTCATAATAGACTATCTGGTACCTGCTTTTCTGCCTATGCTGTATCTTTACTGAGAAATTCAATCTTTGCTGAAATTCAATTCCTTTTGAAATAAGGTAAAATTTTATTCCCATATTCCAAACAACTGACCTTGCACAAGCTGAAAAATGGTGTTTTTATTCAGGAAAGAGACAGTGAAAGAATAGAGCTACCAAGACACTTTTCATTCAGCCTTTAGGACTCTGCATCTGAATCTCAAAATGGCATCACACTCTCTGTCCTGAAGCAGGGAGGAAAACAACGTCTTTTCAAATAAGAACTGCATACACACACACAATTAAATATCATTCTCAGTCAGGCATTTCTATTTCATTTCCCTTGCCTAATTTATGATTTTTTTTCTTTCATTTCACAATGGATGATTTTAGACTTTCAGAGAGTTTATGCTACAATGTTGTGGCCAGATGTGTGTATCATAACAGGCAATTGGCATGTGCTTTTCCTCATTTACACCTCTAGGTTTGCCATCTGCCACCTGGCATTGGGAAAGTCACTGATATATTTCTAGTCTTCAAATACAGAACAAGGAACTTGATACTAAAAGGAACATTGTATTAACCCCAAATCTACTGTTCTTTTTCCATTTCACTGAAGAGTTTATGCATAAAATCCCTCTGTGCCTGACTTCTCACTGCAAGCCGAGATAAACTATTTACATCATTGCAGCACCAAGTGCACTGTTACATTTACTTTGCCTTTAGGCTGATAAGAAGAGTGATCATTTTTGTTATTAATTACATTACCTTCATCTGGCATTTGAAAGTTGTTTCTTCTAACTGAGTAATAGTTAATCAGTAAAAAGTTCCTTTCATTAATTCACTTAATACTACCTTCTAGCATATTCTTAACACTTTTCATCTTCAAATATTGCTTCATTTTTAAGTTTATACCCAAACCCTCTGATCTAAACATAAAACCCTAGGAGGCTTTATTATTGCTGCTGTTATTCTTTTCTCTGTTTTTCCCTATCCAGAGCTTTTTCGGAATCTAGTTATTTGATCTAGCAAATCAAGTCTAGACTGTATCAGACATTTTAGAAATCAGGCTACTGGAGCTTTTGGCACAACTTGGAATTTGCAATATGAAGTTTCAGGAACTTTTTTGCCTTGCTAATTATCTTTGAAGTGCATTTGGATATTCTATTAAGAGCTATTAAGAGAGCTTTGTTGCGCTTTCAACTTTGACTTAAAATTGAGTGGAGCTGAATCTTTAAACCTGAACTTATTCTGAGAAATTAAAGATCAGAAATTAAAGGTTGTTATCTGGGACAACATCCTCAGTTCATGCAGTGAACAACATATAGTGTTTATATTACAGAAGCATTTTTCATGTGTACTCTTTCTGGCCATTGGAAATTAGTACTATTAATACCAGTCTATTTTACCTGTTTCATCACTTCTTCAAAATCAGCATATGGCCTCTGCTATGATTTATCAATCCAGTTTTAAACATAGGTCCAAAATCTACATGCTTTATCCATTCAGCAGAAATCTGTACAACATTTTTATACCATCATACACAAAAGCGCACACACACACAAATACAATTTCTTTCTGTGTTTTAGGGAACATCTGTATCATTGTTATGTCAGAGCAAATGTTAATTGTATCCTCAATATGGTTCAGGAAAATACAGGCATTGTCTTTCAGAACAAACCAGTATGATAAAATATCTTCCTCTATTTGGGACATTTTCAGACAGAAAATAGTTAATATATTGGAATCACCATTATCTCCAATGTGCAGCAAATCTTAGCTATCCTGGAAGATGAACAGTTCACGCCTTTTAAACTGAAGAGTTTAGCAAGTTCTATTATGCTGTTTAGAACAGGAACAGAGAAATAGGCAAAAGCCCAACATCATGCACAGTACAAAACAGTGTGATGCAATAACTGCAGCTCTTCCTGATCCTACATGAACGACTTAATCAGGCAACAGCATTCTTATACTCACCCTTCTGTTTTCCAATAATATCCAGTTAGTCAGAATACCTTTCTTCCTTTCAGTTCACCCTAAATATGTTTTGAGGTTTAGTTCCTTCTCTTCTTCCTCCCCTAAACTGAAAATGTATCTCCCTTACTGATATCCTCATTTCTTCAGAGAACATCGTCACTGTTCTTAGCAATCTGTGCTACTCTGTCACCTTTCTTTTTTTGGTTTGTCTGATACCCAGTTTGCTGAACTTGACCCTCCAAGACTGTGTCAAATATATCTATCAGAGAACATTCTCTCTGAATTTCTGCTTCTCAAAGGTGTGATATTTAGTTTCATAGATAATATCAACTAGATCCTGTAGCAGCATCTAGTTAATACTAAATTATTTATAGAAAACATGCTGTATCTCAACGCAAAATAAGGCTTAAGTAACCTCTCCTGTATACATCAAATAAAGGCTTCCAGAAGCACAAGAAAAAAAAAAAGATAGAGAGAGAAAATACAAGAGACATTATATTTGGAAATACGTAAAGACCTGCCATTGAAACAGTTAGTTTTAATACCACATGATTTCTTCAGTTTGCAGAGAAGTAAACAGAATTCTCTCTAGTTGTTCTCGAAGATCAGAAGTAAAGAGAAGAAACTATCCGAACTTATTATATACATTCATTTTATTCAGTTAGGAATATATAAGCTTTAGTTTATTGGTCTAAGAATATGTAGGAAACGTCCACAGACAACAATAGATATTAAAAATGTTAAGGCTGCAAAATCAAGTCTTGAAAAATTACAAAATTCTAAACTTGTACTTAGAATGTCATGGCTAATTCACCTACATATGTGCCAGCTCTGATGCTTTTCAGCTGTTGAAAAATTTCAGTGTTTCATCCTGCTTTATACCAGGAAAAAAATCATCTAAGCATTCAGTTAATTAATTCTTACTATTGACCTCATGAATGAAATCACAGGACAGCCAGGGAGTTGTGACTCTCTCATTCTGCCTTATGGGCCAATTTTCATGCTCAGCCCAGGCTTCTGCTTGCCCCTCTCTGCAGTTTTGGGGGTGGCCAAGTAAATCCCTGTAGAGGGTTACCAAGGGGCAATGTACCCCGTGGAGTGGAGTTCACTGCTGGCAGGTATTCTATACCCATTTATGTAGCATAGGATAGAAAAGACTCAGAAAGGTCTAACTAAAAACCTTTACAGTTCTGGCAGGAATGGACCTCTATATCCTCAAGGCAAGAACCACTCACCTACATTTTTATTGCAAGATCCTAAAAGGCCTTTCCTTATGACCAATGCCTCATTCAACACTCCACTGAGCACAGTGCCCTGAAATAATTCATCTTTCTGATATGCAGGGAGGCTGAATCCATTTGCATTCAGTGTGTAAAGTTTGTCCAGTTCAATTAAAACCTGGAGATGATATCTTTAACTTCTAAAAATAAAAGTATTTTCTTTTAACACTGGCATTGTTTAATATAGCACCCTAATTATTTGGCAATTGCACACTTAAAAAGAAAAAGTGGTGCTATCATTATGGGAGAAGAAGGGGAGGAGGCACACATTTATAGGTGCCATACTTTTAACTTGATTTTTTAATTTGACCTTAAAAGGTCAAATTCTTGAAATTTTAAAAGTTCAACACTGTGTGGAAGATTCAAAGTTCAGGAGAATTTTAATTAGTAACTACAGATATCAAAAAACTTACCGAGGATAAATGTGTATAGCTATTACATATTTACTCTGCATTCATTAAAGTATTTCAGATGATCACTTCAATTAATTTGGAACAAATGACTAGAATTTAACATCTCCATTAATAAATCATATATAAAAAAGCTTGCTTGATTGAACAGTGTAATTATTGTCAAAATTAAATCTTTTCAGATACTATTTCTTTCCTAAGTATTCTACCAAATTAAAAATTGTAAGAAGTGCATGATAAACTGAAGAACAATATGTGACAAAAAACAGTGCAGTGAAGAAAAACAGTACATTATCAAACAGATAATAATGTTTAGTCAAAAAGTCAGCGAATAAACGCCACACTATTTGAAACATAGTGCACTTCTGAAGGGCAATTTATTCCATGGTAAAAGGTGACAGAAATAGTCAAGTTGAATTGTTTTTTAAATAATTACATTACCTTTTATTCATTATGGAGAAAAACAAGATTATTAGTTTAGATACCTAAATCCCAGATATCTCTGATAGGTAGACTGTCACCTAGAATTTCTAGGTCTTACAGTCCAGGTATTTACCTTTAGAGCAGCATACATTCATTCTAAAAATCCCACAAAACAGTCTTGCATGTGTTTCAGGCATGAATACATACATATTACAGATAACTCAGTAGTAAGAATCTTAAAATGCTTGTGTAGGTCTTAAAAATTCTCTAAATTTCTGAAAAACACATTACTATCATTTACATAGTACAGACAAAGAGGTGAGATAACAGTCTTCAGTTTGCTGAATGCAAGCATCAATGACTACTCAATTCAGCATTCCAAAAATTGACTGTTATATAGAATAGCACAACAGTAATTGGCTGTGATGAAAAACTAAATAAAAAAACTAAACTAGCTGTGAGAAACAAAACAAACACACAAAATTAAAGAACTATAGAAAATAATTTTTTCTCATCAAAAATACAATGTATCAGTATTTTAAATTATTATATGATGACATGAATAATGTATTTATCAAAGACAGTTTAACGAGTCTTTAAATAAATTCTCTAAAGATTATCCAAAACTTGGATTCATTTTCCTGAAGCCAAATACTCTCACTTCAGAACCATCAAGTGATGAATATTCAAGCTTTGAGAGAATTTTCCTTTAATACCATTTAATACAGGGAAAGGTGTACTTTACACATGGCTAATCTTTAAGGTACTTTTCACTTTTAGAGCTTGAGACCTTTTTGCTCACAAAGTTCCCTTTTGCCACCAGACAAGTTAATGCCTTACAGAGTGTGTATTCTTGTGGTAGGTAAAAGCAGTTTTCATTTTTCTTTGAGAAAACAGTTTTTAATTTGCATTAATGAAAATTGAGTGAAGAAGAGGAAGTGTAAGTTTAACTAGTGATTAGAGAAACATGGAAAAATCTGATATTAGGATTTAAAAAATAAATTTTGAACCTTTATGGAGCATAAGTCACTCCAATAATGAAGACACATGGTGAATACAATTTATGTGTCATAAGACGATGTCATAGGGAAACATAAGATAAAAACAAGGAATTCATATATTCATTTTTGAACCTACACAAATGAAAGGTTTAATAATAGATAGACATTTGTATTTTGATGTGCAAAATTCAAGCAAAAAGCACCAAAATACCAAGAAAAAAGTGCTTTCCAGGCTTCTGTACCTTTAATGAAAATGGAAAAATTATTTAAAGTCTAAGCTGAAAAACCTCTTATTTGCTGTTCTGTAGTTAAATCAACGGATTTCAGTTCTGAGAATCACCCATTATCAGATAAAATTTCACTAGACAGAAAAGGATCTTCAGAGATTTTTTTTCTGATTGACAATTTAGATACGGTTCTTCTTTGCCTTGTTTGGTTGCATGGTCATGCAAGGAAGGTTAACTTCACACCCTTCTCTAAAGAATGATTCAGTCCACATTTCCTATGTTATTTTTCACCAGGTAATCAAGCATTTGCCAAAGCTGAAGACTAAATGACTAAATCAGTCAAGAGTTGAAAACATGAAAAACTAATGAGTCAGAGTATATCTAAGAGGCACAACTCCTGTATGATGGAATATGTTTATCACCAATTTATATGTTTATTTAGAATTCACCTTTACAGGTACTCAGCATTAATATCTATAGCCATTTTAAAGGTCAACAAGATTTAGTATACTGATGTTTTTGTATACCAATCTGAATTATTTTTAACACTGCACCTGGAGTGAGTGACTTTTGAATCCTTCCTTGATCTTTACTGAAATAAATCAGTTAGCAAAAGAAATTGAACTTCTCTGAAAGTGGAATATTTATCTAATATATGGAGATTTCAATCTTTCTTGGAAATGTTACAAGACACCTGGTCATGTTAATCCTTCTGTACAATAGCTGCTTTTTTATTATTTTTTTTTTAATTTTTTATTCCAAAGCAAAATAAACAATATTTTCCTACTAATTTTGTCCTCGTGGATTGCTGATACTCTTTAGAGATTTAACCAACTTCTGTTGCAAAACCGGATGTGAATAGATATGTTTTATTCAAAAGTACTGCAAGGAAATGGAGAGCAAAAGGACCATATATCTAGGAGAAAAAGAACAGAAGGAAAACATGACACTAGAAAATGAAAATGACAGCAAGGTCAGGCAAACTGCTCTGCATATGTCAACATATAAACATATGCAAGAGGGTACTGTAGTGTACTGATACAACATGAAGAGGTTGACTGTCCCTCTCTGCTGTGCACCATATGTTTCTCTGTTCTGACCACTAAAAGCAGATTTGTTCTCATGTAGAGACAGTCCACTCCCTCAACAGAAGTCCCAAACAATGCTGCAAAGGATGAAGGCTCTAGGGGTGTGTCCCTTCTAGCAGGCTAGTAAGAATGGTTTAGGATGATTTTCAAGGTTTTTCAAAAAGATATAGACACCTGGACAGCTATACAAAAAAAAGCCAAAAGAGAAAGAAAAGAGCTTTTTTTATTATTATTTATTATTGGCTACCTCTAGAGTAGCACAATAAAGACCACATAGTCTCCTCCCTGAGGATTGTCATGCCAATAATTAAACTGTTACTATGAACTCTGTATCAGTTAGAAACTTCTCAAACAAATCTTGGACATGCATTGGGTTTTTTTATCAACCAGGACTCATTTCCAACAGGCTGGCTGAATAAGACCATTCTCTTTAGGTGGGTAAGAGCATTAATGGCATGGGCATAGGTCATATCATGACAGCTTGTGCGAAGAACTGTCATGGACTGGTTTTTTGTTGCTGCTTTTAAACTTGATAAATGTAGCCCTTGGATTCAGCCATCCCAATAACTTGCCTATGTCAATGACAAATAGAAAATATTGAGGGAAAGCCTTTAAAAAGCAGGAAAGGCATGGAGTGATACATCTTTGGCGTATTCTGTTGGCTTCCAACAATCAAAAACCTAGAGATTTCATGAGTCACAGACTGCAATCAGATACATTGATTTTTTTAATAGTTTCATCTTCTTACTTTCAGCTGTTTCCAGCTTTGCATGTTCCATTTTCTTTAGGTTTATTTTTAGGTTGAGCTCTTGAACCAAAAGGGAAGCACAGCCTTCTTGTCTTCCAGTTTTTTGAGACCATCTATGCACAAGCTGCACTGGATCACACCAGCTCCAGTAGGTGCAATGGTCTGGATCCAGAAAATTAGTAATTCACTTCTGGAAAGATCCAAGTATTTCCCTAATCTGTCTGACTTCTCTTTTAGAAAGTCAGTGGTCTGCTTTGGACTCCCATGCTGAAGAGACACTCTGTGACAAGGTGACAGAAGTTCCATCTTGCACTTGAATACTTGCATACTTGAAGTTCAGGTAAGAAATGTCTGCTTTTATTTCAAAATTGGTGTATTTTTTATCCAAATTTAACCAGCACTATTATTTCATATGTTTTCTGGATTTTGCGGACTTTTCATGAGCTATTCCAAGGCTTCCTCTGCTGATAAACACGTATAGATAATTCAAGGCTTTCACAGAAATAATTTATTTTGAAATTATCTATTCTCCAGTTTAACTGACATGTCTGTATGTAGTTGAAAGTACAACATCTGCCTATACAAGAGAGGTTTTCTTGAAGTTTAGGATCAGGTGACATTGCGTAGAGAGAGGGCAGGGACCTTTACAAATGCCAGAGGTCAGAAAAGGAAAGCAGACAAGAGAGCCTTTTAATTTCTGAGAGGAGAAAGTCTTTACGAGACAAGCAGAGGCTGATGGTCTGAAAGGAAAAGCAGGGTCACAATCTGTCATCAATTACTTCTTAGAGAAGACAAACATGATATGAAAAGTACATTTGATCATAGGTCCACTACAGTTTACATTAAGTCAGTTTCTAATACCCTTTAAAACCTAGATTGAAGTGTTATCTGACACAGGAATTCAGGGCAAGGAGGGATCTAAGGAGACAGAGTGCTAGCCCGGCCCTTGAACATGAGCAGCAGCAGGTAACACTGCTACTGGAGGCAGCTCCTGTTTGTGTGTCTGATCACTGGAGGGGGATGTACATATTTGCTACTGTTTAGCAGTCTGTTTCAGGGCAAAACAGACTTTTTAAAACCAAGAGACAAAAAAATGTGCCTTAGCAGAAACGTAGGCTTTGCATAACAGTTTTTTTACTTGTATTAAACCCCAGTTTTGTTCACAACAATTTTTAAATAGTTTTCCAAACATTGTGTGCCTGCTCTTCTAGATGTACAACTTTGTGTCATATTTCTTAGTACAAAAGAAATCAAATTATAAGTGAATCACTTAGGGTCATTATATTTCTAATAGACTTTTTCTTCATGACAAATACGCAGAGCTGTTACTAGCTATATTCTAGTTATAGTGTTAAAAAGATTTAGTAATATTGTCTAAGATGAATATTTACATTTTTCTTGTCTTATGCTACCTGGGTGAGGAAGGTTAATTGCTGTTACGGCCTACACTGTGAAACCTTTATTTTATCATTACTTATTTTTACCTTTTTTAATACAGAAAAACAAATTATATTTTTATTTCATTTATTTCTAAATTAATTTTCCATCTCATCGCTTAAGGAAATGAGATGTGAAAACAATTCTGTACTATGTGTGAGCACATTCTTAGCCTAGACACTGTGACAAGGCTGCATTTATCTGTTTTTTCTACTAGGTAAATAGAAAAAGCTGTGCAAAATAATCTCTTTTTTCCCATTAATAGAAAAGCTTTAAATAAGTTAAAAAAATAAATTTTAATGTAGCATGTCAACAGTGAGTACCCAGGAAGTCTAAACTGTTAGTGACCCAGGAGGCTAAGCAGCACATCACTGAGATTTGGAAATGTCTCAGAATTTGCAAAATCCTGTCACAGTATATGTGCCCTCTGCACAGTTAAAGAGAACTGACTCACTGATCTGTGTGTCATATCTGAAACAATAGGATTCTGATTTCAACCTCACATCAATTTCACTTTACTGTAGTTGCAAAGACTCCAGGAGAGTTATTTCAGAAGTGCACATGTACAGCTGAAACCAATAGAGAGACACAGCTCTCTGATACCACTGCATCAGCGCATCTTCATTATCTCACACATCTCTTCTCTACTCTCTCGTAATCAAGAGTTGCCTCTGTTTTCTTTTATATTGTAAGCTCTCTGGGAGAGAGACTGCCTATATATGACTTTACAGTCAGTGTTTCTGGACATTTCTGAAAAGTGAATCTGAAATAATAATAATAATATTCAGAGAGTGTCTAGACAAGATAGAAGCAATTACTGAGCCAAGGCCCTTCCATGATCATGCACGGACTACCAATTGCATAAAAATAATTTGCCTTCTCACTGGAATCTGTTCTTGTTATTTTTCAGTCATGTGAGAGGCTTGTTGTCCGTCAAAAGCTGACAGCAAAGTAATCCACTGGACCATTTTGTAATTTCTTCTCATTCCCATAATGTACCCAGCCAGTCCACCTCATAGCCAGATATAGTATCCCTTCAGCGTCCTAAAGCTTTAGGCAGCTTGCTTTGACTGACCATTGATCCACTGCTCTCTTCACTTCTATCTGAGTATAATTATCGGCAGTAGAGAAGGAAACACTGATGTGCCTTACAGGTCATCCAAGCTGATAGATGTTTGCATTCTATATTTTGCTGCAATATGGAGTGCTTTCATTTTTCAGAATTTGTTTCAGAAAAGCAGGCCATCTTTCAGAGATCTCTGCATAGTCCGAAAAAAAAAAAAAACATCAAAATTGTATTATGCAGTTGGATTCAAGGTTTTGTGCATTTGTTTTTATTTTGTATTCAACAAACCTGAGATGCTCAATGATGTTTTCAGCTTTTCCATCATCAAGGTAAAGCCCAGAATCAGAATCCCCACCAGGGATAGGGAATAGAAATGTTCAAGGTGCTTTAAGGCAGGACTAGGAAAAAACTTTCCAAATATTCATTTGTATGTGAAAAAACAGCTTGAATTTTGAATGCTAACAGACAGCAGCTATACTCAAGTGTATGTTTGCTGGGGTGAGTGTTTGAAACTGAATTTTTGAAACTCTTGAACTTTGAGGCAGAGGACTATTACTTGGTAAATGCAGCTGATGTGGGCTAATGGCAAATTTTGAGATACTCAGACTGAACAAAGTGACACATCCTGAGTCCTCCAGCCAATAAGAAAACATGAGGCAGAACCACTAATTAGACAGCTAATCATGTGTTGTGCTTCTGCTCATAAGCTATTTACACCAGGAAAATGGGAGGCTTGGAGGCCAAGAAAGAAGAGCTGGCACCAAAAAGAAGCAGTCCCAGAAAAGAGAGGAGTCCTAGAAAGCAAAATATGACAATCCTGTCTGCAGAAAAGAGACTGAAAGTGGAGAAAGATTCTGCCAGTTGGAGTTATGTGAAAATAAAGGCCAGAGATGTGCAGGAAGCTTGACTAGTGATGTCAGAGTCTACCTGAGAACAGTGGATGTCTGGGAACTGTCCCATCTTTCTGCAGTGCCCTAGAGTGGCCTCCTGCAGTGAAGGGAAGTCAGGACCTAGGTAGCATTGCACTGTGAGGAGAGAGCGAGTCAATGAGGGAGAGAGTGCATGAAATAATAAAAGATCTCAACTTCTCAGTCCTTAAATAAACCCCAGCATCCAGGTCCACCACAGGAAGTGGTTCAGTCTGCCTCTCCTGTAACAACTCCATCCCTTGCCCTTATGGGGGACTTACCCTTGACAGAAATTAACTGGGAGCATCACATAGCTGTTACAACCCAGGCCAGAAGATTCCTAAAAATACTGGATGACAACTTTACGGAAGGTCTTAAGGAAGCCAGCTTGGAGAGATGCCCTCCTTGATCTTCTGCTTGTCAACAGAGCATATCTCATGAGTGAAGTGGATATTGGTGACCATCATGACCACAGTGACCATGAAGTGATCGAGTTTAAAATCTCTGTTGACAGGAGAAAAAGCGCCAGCAAAACCTCAGCTGTGGACATGAGGAGGGCAGACTTCAGGCTGCTCAGGGAACTAATAAGGTCCCCTGGGAAAAAGTTTTTGCAGGTGATGGAGTCCATCAGTACTGGACACTTTTAAATATCACCTTCTAATGGCACAGGAGCAGGAAATTCCTGGAAATAAAGCAGGCTCAGGTTGACTTGGCTGCGCACGGGTTTCTTAGAAATAAGGCAAAAAAGGAAGGTGTATGTCCAGTGGAAGCAGGGTCAAGTGACATGGGAAGAATTCAGAGGTGCTGCTTGCAACTGCGGGGAGAAAATTCATTCAGCCATAGACCAACTGGAGTTGAAGCTGCCAGAAACGTGAAAGACAATAAAAGGAGGTTTTTTCAATACATTAATGGCAATAGACAGTATAGAAATATTATTGGCCCATTGCAGGATGAGGATGGTCACCTCACAAACAGGGATGAAGACAAAGCAGATGTGTTAAACACTTTCTTTGCCCCTGTCTTCAATATGAATAACAGAACACGGGGGTCCCAGTGCCCTGAGCTGGAGGACCATGGCTGCAAGAATTATCAATTCCCAGTCAACCCTGAAATTGCTGCTCCACCTGGATCCCTAAAGACCTATGGGGCCTGATGGGATTCATCCAAGAATCCTCAAAGAGCTGGTTGATGTCATCACAAAACCTCTCTCAATGATTTTTGGGTGGTCTTGGGAATCCAGATAGGTCCCAACTGACTAGAAGATGGTGAATGCTGTCCTAATTTTCAAGAAGGGCAAAAAGGATGACCCTGGAAACCACAGGCCTGTCAGTCTCACTTCAGTATGTGGTAAAGTTATAGAGAAGATTATTCTGGGACGTATTGAAAAACATTTGAAAGACAGTGCTGCCATCAGTCACAGCCAGCATGGCTTCATGAAAGGAAAGTTCTGCTTATCAAACCTGAATTCCTTCTATGACAAGGTAACCCACCTATTTGATCAAGGGAAGCCAGTTTATGGAATCTTTTTGGATTTCAGTAAATCTTTCAGTACTGTCTCTCACAGGATCCTTGTGGATAAAATGTCCAGCCCCAAGCTGGATAAACAGATTATGTGGTGGCTGAACAATTGGCTCCTCGTTCAAGCACAGAGGGTAATAGTCAATGGCATAATATCAGACTTGTCACCTGTCACTAGTGGGGTTCCACAGGGCTCCATCTGAGGCCCTGTGCTCTTCAACATCTTCATAAATGACTTGGAAACAGGACTGGAAGGGATACTAAGCAAGTTTGTAGATGTCACAAAACTGGGAGGAGCTGTTGGAGGAGCCTTGAAGGCAGGGAGGCCCTGCAGAGAGACCTCAACAAATTGGAGGCCTGGGCAATCACCAACCATATGAAGTTCAACAGGGGAAAGTGCTGGATACTGCACTTGGGTCAGGGCAACCCTGGATGTTCATACAGACTGGGGATGAGATGCTGGAAAGCAGTGCCATGGAAAGGGACCTGGGGGTGCTGGTCAATGGCAATCTGAATACGAACCAGCAGAGCCCTGGCAGCCAGGAGGCCCAACCATGTCCTGGGGGGCATCAGGCAAAGCCAGTCAAGGGAGTGGATTGTCTCACTCTGCTCTGCACTGGGGCGCATTCAGCTTGAATACTGTGTGCAGTTTTGGGAGCCACAATACAAGAAAGACATTAAGCTTTTAGAGAGTGTCCAAAGGAGAGCCATGGTGAAGGGCCTAAAAGCCATATGCGGTGTCGCTGAGGTCACTTGGTCTGTTCAGCCTGGAGAAGTGGAGACTGAGGGGAGACCTTGTTGCAGTTCCAACTTCCTCATGAGGGGAAGAGGAGGGGCAGACACTGATCTCTTCTCTGGGGTGACCAGTGACAGGATCTGAGGGAATAGTCTGAAGTTGTGTCAGGGAAGGTTTAAGTTAGATATTAGAATAAGGTTCTTCACCTAGAGGGTAGCTGGGCACTGGAACAGGCTCCCCAGGAAGTGGTCACAGCACCAAGATTGACAGAGTTCAAGACGCATTTGGACAATAATCTTGGGCACATGGTCTGACTCTTGGGAATGGTCCTGTGCAGTGTCAGGAGATGGACTTGACGATCCCTATAGGTCACTTTCAAATTAGCCTATTATGTGATTCTGTGAACTCTCTACCAGGCTGTGCTTGCCTGCTTACATCTACTTTCCTGTCTTTTCTAGAGCCTCCTTCTGCAATGTGTTTGTCATAAAATTCCTAACTATTTCTATGAGGCAGTGAACCATCGTATGACTTCTCTCATTTCCAGAATTAATTTAGAAATTCATGCTGTCTTACTCTCTGCTGCCTTCTCTGTATCTGGATCTATTACTTGCTTGCTAATAATTTCCAAGAAGCCCTGGGTGACTGTGACAAAGGCAGCACTTATTTCTCTCAAGTTTTAGGCCCACACACCTCATTGTTTCAATATAGTAGACTTATTACAGTCTCTTTCAGAAAGGTCATACCTCCTGTAAGTAATCATCCTTCAGGTGCTGCAGTTGCCATTATTCTCCTCTTTAGGATTTGAAGTGTGTGAATAATGTCAAGGGGGAAGAGTCTATTCAAATTGTTAAATAAAATTAGCTAACTTGACACTTCATAAATGTAGAGGAATCCTGGGGAGAATTAAGGACCACAAGGAAACAAAACTGCAGCTTGTTAATCTGGAAAAAGTCTTGTCCACTACAAGTAAGACCTGTCAGGAATTGTACAAATTTCTGTGAAAAAAAATAATCAAAATGAATCCAAATAACATAAACCTGATGCAGAGAAAAACTAAGGACAAGCAACTTGAACTTAATCTGGTTACTGCTGTAACTGGCAGCAAAACCTGTTTATAAATACATTAGCATCAAAAGGAGGGCCAAGAAGAATCTTTATCCTTTATTGGATGTGAAGGGAAAGAGAGTGGCTAAGGATAAGAAAAAGACAGGGATACTTAATGCCTTCTTTGTCTCAGTCTTTAATAGTAAGACCAGTTGTTCTTTGGGTACCCAGACCCCTGAGCTGGAAGACAGACAAGGATGTGGAGCAGACTGAAGTCTCCATAATCCAAAGGGAAATGATCAGCAACCAGTTACACCACTTAGACACTCACAAGTCTATGGGGCAGGATGGGATCCACTCAGAGGGGCTGAGGGAGTTGGCAGAAGTGATCACAAAACCACTTTAAATTATTTACCTGCTGTTC
>JAWWMP010000116.1:64471311-64498530 GCA_035047865.1 Dendrocincla tyrannina
AGTGGCCTTGTAATACCATGAGCTTATTAATGTAGTGAATTCAAAGTTACAGAATTACACTGATGTGCTTAATTATTTTGTTGCCTTAAAGGTCAACACAAAAATGGTCTGAAATTGTAAGAAAAACACACATCAGATTGCAAATGATAGCTGTGAATTAACAGTCATGGAGCTGACCCATCCGAACAAATGGAAAGATAATTGTTTTTCGGAGGTTCTATGTGTGAATTAACCTTGAGATAAAATGAATGACAGATGCCTGAATTTACAGGAAGCAGAACATTAGCTTCATGTTACTGAGTTCCTGTAGCTGACTATTCTAATATCTGTTGTTCAGTTAAGGCAGTCCCTCTGAGGAAAAAAAGTTTTCCAATTTCTAAGACACTTTTCTGTTCTAAAGCAAGGGGAGCTTTCAGCATGAAAACTACCATCAAAGGCTATAGCTCTTAAGATCCATTTGTTTTATTTGCTTCAAACTTGCTTTGCATGAAAATGAGATGCCTAAATGCAGAGGTTTACTATGTTTCATATTTTTTTCTGCAGCAAAGAATTCAGAGGCCAGGAGAACGTGAGTATATTACAGAATGCAGCACTGACAAGTGCCGTCTTTTGAACCTTTACCCACAGAAGTATTCTATAAAATCTTTTTTTTTTTTTTTTTTCCATTACTTGTCCCTCTCCCCTGCCTCAAAAATCTTCAAAATATTCAATCAGGGTCAGCGATATCTCTTAGGATGCAATGCCTAAATTTAATTTACCATATGATCCTCAGTGAGACTCAGTCCACCTCCCTTGCTTCTAAACAGCTGATATTTCTGAATTTCTCATATTTTTTCGTCACATCATCTGCCAATTTTATTTCTTTTGTTTAAGGGAGAATTTATTCACTTAACCAGAAATTTAAGAGGGTTTTTTCCTGTAGAGGGAAATATATGCAAACAGGTACCTTTGTAATATTTAACCTTAGTATCTCTACTAATAGTAAAAGCAAGAAAGCAAGTTTTGAAGATTTTGCAGATCACCCTCCTCAGAATAATCCTATAACAAACTCAATAGTGCATTTTTGCAATATGACTATCCTAGATTGTCAACAAAGTAAACCTCAGACCATTAGCACTGAACATATCAGTGTAAATCAATAACTGAGCAAAAAGATTACAACTCCTCCAGGTTACAACTATAGTATACTGTGAACCATTCTAGTAGCATTGGCATTTCCATTACAGAAAATTGGTTTGTGACTTTCAACTCTATGACACAAAAGTGTATTTTATTTCATTTCAAAATCTTATCATTTCCTTTACTAAATATTAAATCAAATTAGCAAGTCTGATGACAGAGCCTCTGAAGTCAGGGTTCAGGCTATAAACTACCATCTGTGAAAAGTACTTAATTGGTCTCTTTAGATTTTCTTGTTTTCACCCCTAAGTGCTGCCAAAGAATAGTTTTCAAGATAAGACCACACATGAGAAAAGGTGTGTCACTTGATCCAGATTATAAACATTAATACATTCTTTTTCATTATAGTATTAGTTCTCTGTCCAGTCCTATTAATGCTAAAAATTCTGGAAGAATTTAAAAATTAACAAGTTGAATCTTTTTATGTTGTAGAATGAGAAGCTACTGAAACGTTAAGGTCCAACTTGGTAACAGTTCACATGCATTATCACTTTTTTTTTTCAAATAAAAATGTTTATACTTAGGGGGGGAAAAGTTAAAATAATAACTAATGAAAGAATGCAAATTGAAAAAAATGGAGAGTAAAAATAAATAATCATTAGCTACAAGGGTATTTCTTTCTATAACAATTTATTAATATTGCAGACTGGATATCACCTGATAATTGAAAACTAAATATTTTACTCAAGCAAAAGTTAAAAGCTACAGTAAGTACTATAGGCAAGTTTCATGAAAAATAGATGTAAGATGATGGTAAGACTTCTCTGGCCTTCACATGCAACTCTAACTTGATTTGTTCTTGGCAATCCTCTCTGATCATGCAGTTAGATCCGTAATAGTATTTCGGCATCTGTAGCATAATTCATAAGAAATTTAAGGACTTGAGTTTGTGGCAACAATCAAAAAAAAAAATGGCTTAGTTGATCAAAAGACCATAATTGCTTAATTTTTCCCAAGACTACTTGCTCTTTGCATACCACAGATGCTTACAATGTCACTGAGCACACAAGTATCTTTGCCCTCAATGCTGATTCAGTAGGTAGACTCAACTTCAGATTCACTTTCAGTGATACCATCAAGTGCAGCATAACATAAGCAGTTGTGGTTACTTACAATTAAAAGAAGACAGCCAAGAATATTGTGAGTGTCCTTTCACATAATATCCTCATGATGAGATCCCCTACCCAGCAAGCTGGAGTGGTGGGCTTCATCCACTAAGATTCAACAGGTTTAAAATGTGTGCATATGAACTTTAAAACAGAAAGCTTCTCATAGCTTTTAGTTAGGCTCCTTTCTGAGGTTTTTGAGTGACAAAAGCAAGAAATTTAATCAGTAGGACAAAAATGTATTTATATCAGAAAAAACTAGAGAGCTGCTTTTCCTGCTCCCTGACTTCATCGCACTGGGCACAGAGTCCTCACAGCAGAACAATGACAAGGAAGAGTGGATAACACTGGGAAAGAAGAACACAAGAGATATGAGCTGTGACTGATTAGATACCTGGAATCCATCATTAAACGCAGAATGTAGAAATGAAAATTGTACGTTCAGATTATCTAAGCACCATGGTCTCCAGCACTATTCCTCCCTCACAATGCTGTCTAGAAAGTTATAATGTATCAGTTGCATCTAGTGGCTAATGGTTAAAAAAGCCTGAGGAGAGAGGAGAACACTTGAAAACACAAGATAATATATTGTAAAAGAGGAACTCTCTCCATTTAATCTTTAGTTTTTCTTTCCTTTCTATCTTTTTGGTTGTTCCATCTCACAAGCAACAAGTTCTCCAGAAGCAACCACTGTTTATATCCAAAATTGAAAATTCTAGCTGTAAGACATGGTCACAGCTACAAGTGATGTAGTGCTATTACTTTTCACCTTCATATTCATGTTAATACATATATGACACAAACATCAAGTCTCAGAACTGGCAGCACATTTGTGATGTTTATAGGGTCAATTTACTAGCATGGATTTAGCAATAGAAGGAAAAATCAAAGTCATTTCTTTTCAAGTAATACAGTCAATTTTGTTTGTCTGGTTATGGAGAGAAGCTATCATAATATATAGTCTTATTGAAAACTTTCTGTGACAATTCCCTGTTGTTTTTATTGATTAAAATCTAAAATTTCTATCTATGTTGAATTTAACAATAACTCCATCTTCTAGTATATTGTGTTTTGACTTGATGTCCTTGAAATGTCAGAAATTTTAGCTCTACACACTTATTCAAATCCATGTTGTCCTTGACAAGAGACAACAAAGATCAAATGATATCTTATAGAGTAAAATACAGTTATTATTAATTGCATGCATCCAAACCACTTTATCTTGCTACAACTAGGACTAAAGACATAAAGGAAAGTGAAAAGTCAGAGGCCTCTCATTAAATAAGTACTCTTATTTAAGTCAAGTTACTCTCTCATTCATTCATTTATCTTATAGCTCTATTCACTACTTACTGTCCACCATGCAAATACAATAAAGTAGTGATTTCTTTCTGAGCTTCCCTCTGATGGTGTCAACAAGTAATCATAAATCTGATTCCTAAAACAAGGTAAGACAATATTATGCATTTTCCCTTCTTTGGGTCAACATAGTACACATAAGGTAAGCATCAAAAACAAGCCGACTAGACCTAGACCAACTAGAAATGCCCATTTCTCACACACAAGATAATGATGATAACTGCAGAGCTACAGCCAATACTGATTTCAGCACTGAGTCACCTATAGTTGTTGAAATAAATTGTCCCCCTCATTGCAGTATGCAGGCAGTCAAGTTACGCAAGTGGTCAGTAAACACTCTGACTGACACAGTGAGGTTTTATGAGCAGTCTAAATACCACCAACCAGCTTCATAAACCTTAAATGTTCAGTGATGGAGATGACCTCATCCTGACAAATCAGGAGTGGCAATATCCCTCACACATCTCAGTCCCTTTGGGTTCCCAATCCCTGAGATCCTGAGTCCTCAAGAGTCCTCCCAGGCATGCTTAGGGGAGTTTTAACTCTTTTGCACATCAACAAACCTTTCCAGCACAGTAACTTTCAGGAAAATGTCACTAGAACTCATAACTGCCTCTAAGAGTCAAGATATGGCTGCAAAGCCCATCGCAGGATTCAAATACTTATTTTCTTGTGGCTAAGCCTAGACTGTGCCCTGTGATTCACTATATTGTCTTTCTGATTAGCTAAACTGGGCATCTGGCTAGGGCACAAGATGCTTACTTTGAGGCCAAATGCCTGGTTTTATTCTAACATCCTGGTTTATGGAAGCAGTGGTGTTGATCTAGGCTTTGCACCAGACCTGAAGCTGGGAAACATTTTGAGGTTTTATGATTTAGATACAGAATTTTGATGACCTGGATGTCAGTTCTACATCATTTCCACAGTATTTCTCTAAAATATATTTCTCTTCCCATAGAAAAGGGATACATATGTTCTTTTTGCTTTGTACTAAGATTCAAAGTCTAAAATTGAAAGTCACAGATGTCATTAATTCAGGATGCTCAGTTAGAGAAGACTTGAGATTGATTTAATGAAGTAATTAGAATTTTAGATGGATTTGTATATGTAAGGAGAGTTCCAAAAAACAAGAGACAGCTAGTCAGAACTTCTGGAAGTCAGATAGCAGATGTGGATTGCTGGGCAACCGAAAAATTAAGAGCTTAGTATTAGCAGCCATCTGTGAAGACTTTGTATAACAGGCCTATCATTACATAGGAATAATATGGAATCAACAGGAACAGAATCCTTGACAATCTATTGTTTTGTCCTTTTAAAAAAAATCCTTTTTTGTTTGTTTTTGTTGGGTTTTTTGTTTTGTTTGTTTGTGGGGTTTTATTTTGGTTTTGTTGTTGTTTGTTTGCTTGGGGGGGCTGTGGGGTGTGTGTTTTGCTTGTTTGGTTTTTATGCTGTTCCCTTCTGGGGTCTGGAGTCATTCTTCAGCGAATAGAAAATTTGGCTGAAAATGCAGTCTTAGAGTGAAGAGAGTAGGAAGGGATTAAGAGACAGGAGCATAAGAGGAAATTAAATAGAATGTACATTCATAGGGTGATAGTGTACACTGCATCAGATGAAAGAAAGAATAAGCACTTTGACCCTTGATTTAAAATAGTTATCTGCTTTTGAAATTCTCTTATATGGGGAAGAAAAAAAGTTAAATATATTGGTAAGATTATAAGAAATACTTTTTCTTGGTTTGTTTTTCTTTTTGCCTGACTGTAATAATAGTAAAGTTTTTTCCAAAACTTTTCTGTTTATTTTCTGATGCAATATGAGAAATAAATAGTATTGTTAAGGCTATATTCACAGCTTTACTCATCCACTCCTTTTAATATCTGCAGCAAATTAGCTAGGACCTAGAGACATCAGGCTTTATACCCATAATCTTTGGTTCATCTCCATAAAAGGTCTGAACTATACAACTATAAGGCAAGGAATTGTGTGGGTAATATAGCACATGATTAAATAATCACAGACAGTATTGTAATGCAAATACAGAAAGAGGCAAATGGGGGTTGTTTAATCATAATCACAGAATCTCAGCCTGGTGCTAAGATCTCAATTGTTAGTACATCAAAGAATGAGAAACATGTCTTCTCAGACAGCAGTATCTTCACACTATGGCCATTTTAAAGATGGAAAGGTTATGACAAAGTGGTATGTATTTATGAATATTCTCATAAAGATTTTTAAGACCCATCCTTGTAAATGCATTCTGTAGAACAAACTACATCACATCCATTTGGTCACTCTCTTGATTTGTACATAGGTACAAGAATATATAATAAACTGACTAGATTCGCAGCTCTGCAATTTTCTCAAAAGGTATTTTTTTCACAGCAGTAGTAACTATATTTTTCTGATCTTTCTACCAAAACCAACTCAAGCAGGCTGAAGTCAGGTAAACCCTTAGTAAAAAATTTGTATGTCTCTGCAACTACCACCAAATTGGCACCTCATCTGAGGGGTGAAGGTTGTTATGATTCTATGCCAAAGACACTAAGAGCTTTCATCAGCTTACCTTTGCAAATAAAATGCAGCATAGGAAGAATAACCTGTTCATAAGAGGAACTGGTCAAGATACCTTGTAGTATTTTGTAAGAGACAGATAACTAGAGCCTTATTATCTAAATCTAATCCCACACATGGATATCTTCAATTAAAACTATACAAACCACACTATAGAAGTCTAGAAGAATTCCAAGAGTCAGTTCAGTTCATTGAATTTCCAGTTGCATAATAATTACCATTACTAATTCCCTCCCTTCTGCTTTTTTCCTGCTGCTGTAAAGTGCATAATCAGCCACTGCCATCCGTGTGGACTTTCAGCAGGGTGATATCACATTTTCGGACTGTCACAGCATGCAGCAGTAAGGGCAGAGCCACCTCTTCTGAAGTTAGATGGAAGACCTTGGTGACTCTGTCCACATCACAATGCTTTTAGCAGCAACTCACTTTATTTCACATGTGCTGCCCAGAGAAAGAAGAACAACACTTACAGAACAATATGTCTTTAATTTAAGAAGTCTAGTTTATAGGATATAAGTTTAAATCATCTTGTCTCTCACTGATAGAAAAATTCAGATTCTCCAGGAAATTCTTTTGATCCTATTCTGCCCCAGATGGTTCTATTCTTGAAAGTTTATCATGCTGTGTAAAATACAAGTACTTTGAGCTTTTCACAGCACTTAAGAAATTCAGTGTATTCCAAATATCTAAGGTTAACACTACATACCTCTTTTTGAGCCTGACATATTCATGGACTGACTAGAGTGGAGAGTGACAAAGGACTTAGATTGTGTGCATATATATATGTGTGGACAGACATAAACCACGGATTTGAAGAAGTGTTATTTGAAACAAGACTGAGCAACTTTGCAGAGCACAGTTACTGTTACTAACCCTGTACAAGAAGGAAAATTAAAGTTAGAAGTGATTTTATTTGTGTACTTTCTGTTTTCTGTTATATCCTGTGTGCTTTAAAAATTACCAGTTTGTGACTGCCGCCTGTAGATATATCATTCTATTCCAAAGAAAGCTACTCTGACAGGCACTTCCTAAGACCCTTCAGGAAATTTTCTTTCTAGAAATATCTTGCAAGGAGAAAATGAATGTGGGAAGAAGAATAAGCTACCCTCTTGTATCACTAATCTAATTTGCAACAGTATAACTGAGTGTCAGGTGGAAAAACAAATGAAGGTTTTAAACATATGAAAGCTCATTAAACAAAATTAAGGCTCTCATACACCAAAACAAAATCATTTAGAATTTTATAAACAGCAGTGTCATCAGTCCAGTCTGGATTATGGTGCTAATAATATTGATAACTTGACTTATCTGCTCCCAGACTGCTCCTTTGCTGAACAGTACTACTCAGAATCACTGGAGATGTCTGACAAATGCTTTATTTACATGTTGATGTGTCAGCTCCTGCCTTTCTTACACCTTGCTATGCAAATAAACCATTTACCAAGCTCACATAAGGAGTTGAATAACATTTGTTTGCTAAGAAATTGTGTGCCGTAGCTTAGTGCTTATTGAATATTTGCCTGGTGTGTATTGTACATCTTGCAGGACGGAATTATCTTTCTGGAGCCAGCTGTGATTGCAAATATTTTGCTTTTTCATGTAAGTTGCTTTGCAAGGGTCAGACTCTTTCACACTAAGACTGTTTTACACCTTCCAGGTGAAGTGGTGGAACAACTTAATGACTGGAGGAGGTATATTGTACCCTTTATACTGTCACATTCATGTAACAACAGCTTTGTACAAGTGAGAAAAGCTGACTAACACTATTAGTGACATCAGTGAATGGACAGAAAACTCTCCCTTACCTTGAAAAACACATACCTTGAAATCTCTGAGAGTTTTGCAATTTGGACATGTCATGCTGTTCCAGGTCCTGTTGTCCCCCTCTAAAACCAAACTAGACTTTTAAGAACTGCATCAATGGGATATTGCAATTACCAGCAGAATTCACAGGATAATTGTTCTGTCAACTATTTAGCCAGTGCTGAATTCAGATGGAGAATTCAGTGTTTGGCATTACATAGATATATAAAACTTTTCTAGACCTTGTCAAAATATCTAGATGAAATATCAGGGAACATTGTCAAGAAAGTGGTGTTGCTCAACATTTCACAGTGTAGTATCAGGGTCACAGATGTCTGTTTTATTTACTTTATGTGAATAACCATTTAAGTCTCTCCCAGCTCCCCCCCCTCAACATCTTTATTTCATTCTATGGTAATTTGAACTTTTACTAATCTACATCAGTCAGATGCAGTCAGTTGTTGTGCCCACATAAAAATGAAAGTTTGGGGTTTTTAAGAAGAAAAAAATTGATTTTGTTAATTAACTATTTGCTGAACAGTAAATTGTGGTATTGTTCATGGCAAATAAGTTATAGGTAAGTGGGTAAAAAAAGTCAACCAAGAGTTCAGTCAGAAAATGTTTAAAAGAGTGTGCCACCCAGAAGAAATTACATGGTACTCACTAGAGAGTACAAACTCTGGACTATGGACAAATATATGTACATTTTAGAGAAACTGAAATACTAGGAGAGGACAGGCCTGACTGTCATTTAGAAACAGATAGAACAGTTACTTTACATCATTATGCAAAGGTCTACAAAACGTACACAACATGGGTAAAATGACATGTTTAGACAAACAGCTTTTTTAAAGATTCCATGGCTGGTGTTGCAACTGAGAGGAATAATTCCTCTGCAGATGGATGGGTCTTGCATTGTTACTGTCTTGCAATAAGCAGCCCAGAACAGAATATACACAACCATGTATTCACTTTTTTTTTACAGGCATTAGCACAAAGAGAAAAAAGTCAGAAAATAGAAGGTTACTTGAGAGACCTGAAGGTTTATGATTGTAACTTTATCCCTATAGGGGAGTGTGTGAACTGAATGTGTGAAAGGAAAATAGTAAATGGGAAATGACAAAATATATAATAGCACCAGTGAGAAATGTGTCTATTATAGGGATGAAAGCTCATCAAGCCATTGCTCTCACTCAAGAAAAGGCAGTCACTGAAAGGCCAAGGCTTAAAATAGATAAGGAAGAACCTGAGACCAGCTTTTTTCCTAATGGTGAAGGAATACTCAAAAGACCATAAAAAGAGAGCTGAAAGTTCATCATCGTAGTTTATACACAAATAATTTCCTGTCCTCTAAAATAAAGGTTAAAGGAAGAGCTCATTAAGTGGATTATTGTTGGTTAAGTAGAACAGCTGATAAAGCAGACTTCTTCACTCTTACTTGCAACAGGAGGTAAAAATCTTTCCTTCCGTACCTCCTTGAAAACAAAAATTTAAAAAATTAATAAAAAAATTATTTTCCACTCTTTCTCACATGAGAAATCAAACAGATTGCTGATGTAAAGATGTCTCTGCTAGATCCAGATGTTCAAGACCAGGAAACAGTTTAAATTCCTTTCACTTCTGCTTTTTGGGCTGTATTTGACATATGTCACTGAAAGACAAGACACATCTATGTGCCATGGGACTGTAGGTCTCAGTCTGCAATGACAAACTGTCAATGGTCATCTATCAGTGGTCCTCTTTTCCTGAGGAAATGAACTCTTGACTGGATTAATTTTATAGGACCCAGCAGGAATTCAGAAGGAAACAGAAGGAAAACATTTGGGGAGAAAAAGGACACTAAAGAAAGGGTTCAGAATAGGTCTAAAAATACTCTCTGGATGACAGTAAATAAAATATACATCCCATGTAATGAAAATGCTATACGAGGTTCTCTTTGCAGAGAAAAAGTAAAATTACCTGCTTCATATAATCAGACAGAAGTACCTTTGAGCACTATCTGTCTAAGGTGGCTGTCCAAACAAGCATCATGAAAAGCAAAGACATGCAACTGAAATGGGATTATTCAATTTGGTAAAGAGTAAGACATAGTCCAAGATTTACATAACAATGACACAGTCTTTAGGTACTCTAAAGAAAGATCAAAGTTGTTCCCAAGTATTTCAAGGAAACAAAGTAAAGCAATTTCTATCAGTGCAAAAATGTCATTTAGCTGTTTATCTCCAGTGTGGTGTACATTATAGCTTTTAGCTTTCCTGTGTTCATCTCCTTATGCAGTAAGAGAGGCGGAGAAGAAAGGTGTCTCATACACAGCATCAAGTAAGAGAACAGATGCCAGCAGAGTACAAAAGTAGCAAAGGAAGTCACTTAAAAGAAGCTGACTGACATCAAAAGAGATTTTTTTGCAAGTTGTCAGTCTTCAAGATTAACATTTCTATGCAGTCGAGACCTATGACTCATGAGAAGGAGAAAACGAAGCTGAGGACACTCAGGTGCTTAAGGGACATGAACCACAATATATGAGGGGAAGGTGATGGAGAAGAGGAAACTATGGGAAAGTTTAATTCTTATTTCCTACAGTATAGAGGGAAAGTACAGAGAAGATGAAGCCAGACTCATCTTAGAGGTGCACAGGAAAATGACACAAGTTAACTCAAGGTAAATCCAGTCTTATTAAGAGGAAACTTTTCTTTCCAAGGAGCATGATTAAGCCCTAGAATAAGTTTCCATCCCTGCAGATTTTAAAAATTCAGATGGACAAAGCCCTGAACAACCCTATCTAAACTTTGAAATTAATCTTTTTTTGAGCAGGAGGTTGGACTAGATGACATCCAAATGCCCATTACAATCTCTTTTTCTCTGTTTTTGACTGGGGTTTTGGGGATTTTTCCCAGTGATTATATGATTGTAAGTAGAATTTAGCAGACTAGTTGACTATTAAGAGTCAAATTTTGGAATGCAAGTATAACTGAGTGAAATCAAACTCCAGTATTACAAATTACTGAATAGAGTTGCAGACTAACAGTGCTTCATTTTATGATGCGCCCGAGAATCTTTTTCCACATTCATTCCATAATGAGAAGCTTGTAACAAAAAACAAGTATACCAACATCTGAATTATGCAACTAGAAGTTCAGGAACAACTTTAGACAAATAGGGATCAATTTAGCTCAGTTGGTTAGAGCATGGTTGTAGTAACACTAAGGTCATGGGTTTGATCCCCATATTGGCCATTAAGAGTTGGACTTGATGATCCTTGTGCTTCCCTTCCAACTCAGAATATTCTGTGAAATACTAACTTCATAAATTTTGCAGTGTTGTGTAGTTCTTAATGTTGCTGTTGCAATAAAGCCAGCATATAAAAATGAACCACAAATTACTTTCCTAGTCTATCAAGAGACCACCTGGGATTCCTTACACTTTTGAAAGACTATTCTTTTACTAACTGTATCTATCTCATAAAAGTTCCTGAATACAATAAGAGATTGATTGTGAGGGTCCTATTTATTTGTGATGAAATATTCCATTATAATTGGAGGGGGGATTTCTATCACTTGCTCTTAATTTTGCATATGAATCTGTAGATGGAATTCTTAAACTTCAGAGGATTAGGATACTGAGAGATGGTTGCTTACACTTTAACATGGTCACGCTGTTGTCACGGAATTTTTAGGAATCTGTCCCTCCACTTCTGTGGAATAAGTTTGATATTAATTCTTTGTTTCTGCACTTTTAAACTTCCTTCATGTTCCTCAGGATGTAATAGAGGGCAGGTTGACAATATTCCTACAGGCTTCAGCTTGGGTAGGGACTTTGTGTTGAGCTGTGACACTGTGCAGACTAGAGTTTTTTACAAGTGTTGCAGGACTGAACTTTCATGGAAGGGGGAATTTCAGTGTAAATATTTTTCTGTATGCAGTCGTGTTATATAGAGTTACTATCCTTTTAGCAACAGCCACCAGCAAACATGTGAATTATAACAGCCACCTACAGAGTCTGTGTGCTTCTATCTGCCCTCAAAACACAGGTGCTGGGATCAGGTCTGTATGGCAAGCAATTATCAGTAGCAGAAGAGTGAATGGGGCCTAAGTAGTGTCTCCAATATAAGTACTTAACTTTGGCTCTCATGTTAAAAAAAAAGCTCCATTCATTTGGTACTCATCAGCATAACCTGCCCCTTCTGCTGCAGGGAAAATATGTGTACAATTATCTTTCTCTGAGGATACAACTTTCTCCACTTATGCTAGGTGGAAGCCAGGAAAATGTTAGCAAAGAACAGCTGATTCTTCGGAAAACAGGGTAACACAAAACAATGGAAAGCCAACCTCTGCAGGCAAGACAGTGGTCTTGGCATTGACACCAGTTGCTTTCATGCATTTCCTTGTCCCCATAGAAGAGGTGCATGTAATTCATGCAACTATGACATTCACAAGTGGATAAATCCCATGTATGTAACAGACTGCAGGATAAAGAAAAGCTATCACAAGCTATATAGCATAAGCATCAACCATCCCAAAACAGCAAGAGGGATATTCAGTGGGTTTTTCTTTTCAGTGGGTTTTTTCAGTGGGTTTGGGTTGGAAGGGACCTCTAAGGGTCATCTAGCCAACTCCCCCACATAGAGCAGGAACATCTTCAAATAAATCAGGTTGCTCAAAACTCTGTCCAACCTGGCCTTAAATGCTTCCAGTGATGGGTCTACTGCCTCTCCGGGCAACTTGTACCAGTGTTTCGCTGCCTTCATTGTAAAAAAATTCTTCCCTTTATCTAGTATGAATCTACCCTCTTTTAGTTTAAAACCATTACAGGCCCTGCTAAAATATTTGTCCACCTTATTTTTATAAGCCCTCAAAGACCACAGTAAGGTCTCCCTGGAGCCTACTCTTCTCCAGGCTGAACAGCCCCAACTCTCTCAGCCTGGCTTTACGGGAAAGGTACTCCAGCCTTCTGGTAATCTTTGTGGTCCTCCTCTAGACCCGTTCTGACAGGTTCAAGTCTTTCCTGTGCTGGAGGCCCCGGAGCTGAACAGAGTACTCTAGGTGGGCAGAGTGAGACCTGCTGGCCATCCTTCTTTTGATGCAGCCTAGAAAAGATTTGACTTTAAACTGAAAGAGGGTAGAGCTACGTTAGATATTGGGAGGAAATTTTTTCCTGTGAAGATGGTGAGGCACTGGAACAGGTTGCCAAAAACTTGTGGATGACTTATACCTGGAAGTTTTCAAGGGTTTGTTGTATGTGGCTTGTCTAGTGGCAGGTGTCCCTTGTTCATGGCCAGGGAATTGGAACCATTCTGTGATTCTGTGCTGAGACTGAAATCTAATGTTCAAAGTTACTGCTCTGATACACTCCCCTTTTCCATTGTCTTATAACAGTGATGCAGTAATAGCCATCTTCATGCAGAGACTGACACTTTGCAATGTGTTTCTATCTTCCATTTGCATGGGAAAGCATGCGAAGATGGTTTTCTGTGGAAGGAACATCTAAGGCTGTTTGTATTGATTCAACAGAGCACAGCAGAGAAAGAGCATTCACTTTTTCATCTTTGTGACAAAGCTTTGACTTTTCAAGGTCATAGGCCTTTTGCACCTTTAAAAAACCCCCACTTCAATAATATAGATGCTTCAATAACTTAGGGATAAGTGAAATACAAGTAAAGTCACAAATGAAATACAAACCTGCTCTCATAGGTTCATTCATTTGTCTCTATGCAGTGTCCCCAAAGGCTTGCTTCAAAATAACCCTACCTATCAGAATTGTTGGACAAAGGCAAATGTTGATCAAAAATCATAAAATCATTAAAAATCATCATAATAAACACACTAAAACTTATAAAATGTTGTTTAAATTCTGAATCTGAATTAACTGAGTTTTAGCTTGTGTGGTTATCGTGGATTAAAAATACAAGGTTGTTCGCATTTGCAATCACAAGGGTGCTGAAGTGGTAATTAAACTTTCTTTATCAGTAGCATATAGTCATATCACTCCAAAAAGACAAAAGCTAAATAATGTTAGACTGAGAGAACACTGGGAAGATGCATAAGAAAAAGCAACTTTACCATTAGTAACCAACTACTGATATAATCCAAAGCTTTACTTTTAAGAGAGAAAATATTTCACTGCTGTAGTCAACTTGAGACAAATGTTTGTTAATACACTGGACAACCCAAATAACAAAATTCAATTTTGCACTGAAGTAGAACATCTCCAAGAAACAGGTAAGCAGACCCATAATACATCAGGACAGCCAGCAGATAAACCTTCAGCAGATGCACACTGCTTGTCACTGCTGACAGATCCATGAGAAGATGACCTATATAGCTGCTATCTCTGTTGTAGAAAGTGTCAAGTGGAAAGAATAACCTTGACACTGAAAAGATTGCAAATACAAAAAATAAAGTGTTAGTAAAAAAATTGCTCTGAGGTTGGTGGGTGTATTTTGTGATTTTTATCACTTTGCCTAGTCTCAAAAGTTCTCAGACAGACTAAGGTGACAATATAGTTTCTAGGTAGTAGCCAGGTATCATGCGTAGCAACCCCACAAATTTAACAAATTATGAATCTCTTTCTAAGTTCCTCAGTGTCCCTTCAAACTCTAACACAGTGTGAGTTGTGACTGGGAGCTTGTCAGAGGAGCTGTTGCAATCCCTCATTTTTGCATCAGTACAAAACCCCTCCCACACACAAAAAAAAAAAAATATTAGAAAAAGGTTTCCGTGAAAACTAACATAGGAGGCTAAGCAATGCCTTTTCACATGTTAACCTGTTCTCTGAAACGTGAGCTGGGTTTTGTAGAGGAAGATGCAAGTTGCACAGATCAATAGCTCTGACCCATGGTGTTCTTCAACACCATGTGGCTCAGAAGTGTATTTCCAATAATAAGCATGTAAAACATTTGTATATCCGCCAGAAGGATTATTAAGAATTGCAAGGAAGGCAAACACCTGTAATGTGGACTGAAATATCTATCAAACCCTAATTCAAAAGTAAGTAACTAATTCACCTCATGCTCCTGCATGAACTGATCAAACCCACAGAGGTACCTGTAATGAATGTAGGGACACAATTTTATGACAACAATGAGGGAAAGAAAAATACAATTAATTTTTCTTCATATTCATAATTTTTGTTCTCTTCTTGAATCATCTCTCTCACGCAAAAACCAATCCTTTACAGAATCTATGGTGAACAGAACTATGTTCCCAAAACTTAACATTCTTTTTTTTACATTGTTTTTTACCTGACTCAGTTGCCCAAGCAGGCTACCACCTGATGACACTAATGCTTGTAGAGTCACAAAGAGACAGCATGAGAATGAGAATAAGAAATGGGAGTACAAGATCATCTCTTTCAAATGCAGCATCAATTTATAACTGCTTCAATAGATTACAAGGTCACAGCTTCAGTGCATCTAGCCACCGCCACAACACACAAGGGCTTTTCTTAAATTCTATGTTATATGCAGATAAAGTTTTGATGTTTTTTCAGCACTTCAACCTAGCCTGCAATGAAAGCTATTTATCACTTTTTTTTTTTTGTAATCAAACTATCTGCTTTAATGAAACTACAGCTTTAGTCAGACGGCGGGTGTAAGTTTGAGGTTCTTCAGTGTCTGGCAAGGTAGAAAGACTAATTTGATTAGTGACTGACAGAAAACCTTTTCCATCACTTACATTTCACTGGTAGACCCAGGAAACTTCTTGGATTCTGAAAGATTTATTATCTGAACGCAAAGCTTAAATGTGATTTCTTTTCTTCTTATTAACCTTGGCACAAAGTAATTAGGTGCACATGGACATTTTGGAGTTTAAAGAGAGACAGAGACATCTCCTTTGTTTAACTGTTATATGACAAGGTGCTGGCAAAGTATTCTGTGAATCTGCCATCCCTGTTACATCCAGTCCTATTTCTTTCTCATTGCTTTAATACCATAGAAGAATAGTGTTTGCCAGCTTCCAGTGTGAAAATGAGTACGTTCTCATGTGCATTCTGGTCCTTGACCAATTTCTAATAGATTTGTGAAAACTTGTTTCCATGTGGTAGCAAGTATTACACCAGCCTTCAAAATACAGAGAAATGACCATGAGAACTTGAAAATCACCATGTAACATCAACAAGACTGTAAGACTGTGAAAATAGACTGTGTGAGCTGGTTTACTGTGGTTCTTTTAGTGTTTATACTGAGAACTGGATGGGCATACCAAGATAGTTGAATATAGATAATTGAACAGCCACTATTTTAGCAACTATTTTAATCAATAGCAACATCAACGCTAACTGCAACAAAACCACTGGGTAGAAGATCTTTAAAACAGAATCGATCTTTGGATTCAGACACTGGGATGAGTTACATTTGAGAATTGGAATTTCCATAGTAAGCTACTAAGCCACTGTAAAAATCTTTCAACTAGACCTGTTGTTTCATTTGATATGCCAGACACCATATTGTCATGGGTTAGTTTCCTTTTACCTACCAAGAAAAACAGCAATGATCACATAAATATTTCCCATAGGAGCAAGAACATTGGGAAAAACACTTCAAAGTCCAAATGAAAATACATGGACAGATTAATCTTTTATGAAAGAGCATTCTGTTTCATAAATTTCTAGTTGCCAAGTCATTATCTGAACAGAAAATCATAGAATGGCCTGGGTTAGAAGGGGCCAGAGAGATGATGTAGTTCCAACCTCCATGCTGTGGACAAGGTCACCTTTCACTAGACCAGGTTCCTCAGGCCCTCATACAAAATTTTCAGGGATGAGGCTTTCACAGTTTCTCTGGACAACCAATTCCAGATCATTACCACCCTCACAGTGAAGAATTTCTTCCTAATATCTAATCTAAGCAGACCCTCTTTCAGTTTGAAATCATTCCCCCTCATCCCGTCACTACATGCTCTTGTAAAGTCTTGCTCCATCTTTCTCGTAGGCTTCCTTCAGGTACTGGAAAGCCAGAATTAGGTCACCCCAAAGCCTTCTCTTCTCCATACTGAACAATCTCAATTTTCTTAGCATTTCCTCATAGGAGAGGTGCTCCATCCCTCTAATCAATTTCACGGGCCTCCTCTGGACTTGCTCCAACAGATCAATGTCCTTCCTGTGATGGAAAATCATAAGGAAGTTTATGGTATCTCAAGCCTAGCCACAGTTTTCAAAAGGGTCTGGTCAGGTACATCTTCACCTTTTGAACAATGCTGAATGCTGAGACTCTTGTTCTTGCAGCATGTGCCAGGATAATGCAGCTGTCAAGGATCAACACACCCGAATTCCTTCTCTCATTATGAGAATAAATCTTGCAAGCCGGGAGCTCTAATGCAAGACAAGTCACCAACCCCTGTGTGATCTAGAAAACATGTCCTCTGGGCCTCAGTTAAAATAGAAAGCAGCTCTAAGCTGGGTAAAATAGCTGGTGGGACAAAGGGAGATCTGTCAGAAAAACTGCAGTTACTTGGGAATGAAAACATTTCATAAGAAATGTCCAATTTGATTATATTTGGAAGAGAAGTGTCAAAACAAATCATTTCTACTTGCTTGTTTCACTAACGTAAAACACTGAAGTGTTTTGTTTAGATATAGTGAAAATGCTTTAACTTCTGTAGTTTTAATATTGAAATATCAATATACATCTATCAGATTAAGAATTTTTATTGTATGGGGAAAGTGCTCACATTTTTGAATGCCCTGTTTTAATACTTATTAAATTATTTCAAAATTTTACTTTGATGCAGAATTTTAACACTCCACTGCAAATAAGGACAAATGAATTTTAAAACATAAATTTCACTATGCATGACAGCCATTTTCTATCTAGTTTTTGCATCAGACGGATTCACATAAGGTGCTTAGTTTAAATATTTGCCACCAATACAGTGCTTGAAGATCCTTGGATTCAAAATGCTGTAAAACAATGAAGCTGACCAAATATCCATGTGTTTTCATAAATATCTGACTTACAGTAACATCCAGAACAGTTGCATCCCATCAGAATTGCCCTGCAGGCATTATCTGTGATAATATAATCCTTTTTTTTTTTTCCATAGCTATGTTATTCCTGACATCTGGATCACTCCTGCAGATGACAGCTGTCTGAAGAAGTTGCTTTCCTTTGAACAGCCTCCTACAGTGCTTAGCACCATTAGTTTGGGAAGAAAAAAATCCCCCCTTTGGCAATCAATATGCTTTGTTTTATTAAATTTGTTACCTAATCACAGACACATTCTGTGCAGTATAGGAAGGAGAAAAGATTTTACTACCTGCCAAAGAATGAAATGATTCTTATGACTTTCTACTCTCACTTCACTGTTAGTAGTATCCTCAGGCATAAAGACGGGAAGAAGGGAAGAAAAAAACCAGGCAGAGCTCTGAAAGAACCCTATTGGAAATAATGAAAGTAAATGATTAAGTGATAGCCTTCAAATACCAATTTCATTTTTATTCAAGCAGACATTTATCTATATTAGTTAATGACAAAAATATTAAAAAGCCATCTGCTGAGATGAGGAACTAAAATACTACATACCAGCACCATGGTAATTACTTTTCAATTGCTATGTGTTAGCAATTAATTATTATTTAATATAAAATAATTGTTCTAGTGAAGTTTGGGCTTTTATTTGGTTGTAAATAAATAACAGTTAAATATCAATTACATGAGTTAATCTTTCTTCCAGCATTACACTACTTCTGGATAACTCTGGTTTTGAGTAATGCCTTTAGGAATCCATATAGCAATAGGATTTTTTCACAATCCAGTGCCTAGAGAGTGGTTGGACACTGGAACAGGCTCCCCAGAAAAGTAGCCACAGCACCAAGTTGACAGAGTTCAAGTGTTTGGTCAATACTCCCAGGCACTTTTGGCAATGGTCCTGTGCAGAGCCAGGAGTTGGACTTGTGGGTCCCTTCCAACATGGAACATAACATCCAACATAACATTCTGTTATTCGGTGATTATTGCCCGCTTTGAAATTATTTCCTAAATCCATTGGTCTGTGTTCAATGAACAACAGCTAATTACTTTGTTTAGGAGCACTACTTTGAAGGTACTTTACAATTCTTGTGTCCCTTAAGATATCTCTCTTAAAGAGATTAAAACTAAATTTTGTTTCTCCAGTCTTCCCATGTTTCTCTTTTCCTCACTTTATGTTGTTTCTCATATGTCCTTTCTACTGTCAGTCCTACATCATGTACAGTAATCCAGATGTGTACAAATTAAAATTTCATATTTCTATTTATACTTAACTTATAAGTAATATTAAACTATATTTTCCTTTCAATAATGCAGATATGTGAAAGAATGATCTGTACATGAAGAATCTGAATTTTAGATTTGGTGCATTGCAACAGCACAAGCAGGACAGATTTAAGGCAACTCAAAACAGGCAGACAGAAGACCCTTTATCAACTATTTTGTATTCCTCTATAGATCTTACAGACATTGAAAATTCTTTCTTTCTAGTTTTATCTACAAAAACACTACTATTTGAACTCCACCGCTGGCATCATTAGTACCAAACAGGAAGATAAAGACTAATTCTTGAAGTATTCTATCTTCAGAAACCTTTTGCAGAGCAACTTTCAAGCTTACTGCTTTATAGACACATAAATGTTTCTCCACTCTTCATCCATTGCATCACAAACAGAGCAGAAGAAGACACCATCAGGGTGGGAATTTTATGATGTACTAGAATCAAGTCCAATAGTGAGATATATTTAAGTCTTCTTCCAGTGGGACAACACAAAACATCAACACCATACAAGTGGTTCCAGGAAAGATACCTATGAAGAGAATAGCTTTATTCTTACTCTGGGTGGCTGGAAACAACTAGCTTATCAAAGTAGAATTTTGAAATAGTAGGGACAAAGAAAAAAAATTCGTAAGCATTAAGGAAATATATAGAAGCATAACAGAACAAATTCACATGAATTTATCTAGGAGGGTTCCAGAAATGCTTCTTCTTTTGTTTCATATTTCATTATCCAAGCTGGAAGATTTTCACGCTGTTCAGTATCACTTAAAAACAATATTTGGATGTGGAAAAGGTTTCATTTATACTTTTACTTCCCCTGGCCACTCAGGCAAACAGGAAGCTTCACATAACTCAATTACTCAATTCGCATGGATCTGACTGTTATAATATAAAATACTGCATAATGTTAACCCATTTTCCAACAAAATCTGGCTGCAATAAGCTCTGCTGAACTAGCTGAATGTATCACAAGATTAAAGGAATTGGCAATTCTGCTTTAGCATGGTACTGTCCTGCAATGCTTTTTATATATCTTCAGAGGGGAAAAAGGACTTTGTCATTGTCTCCCTAAAAAGTTAAAATCCTAAAGGGATTCTGGAGAAGGTGAGGGGTTCCTTGCTTTAATGAAGTATCTTTAGAAAAAAACAGTCCTTCCTGACACAAAGTGAACAATAATGAAAGTTTCACCATCTTCCTCTCCACCTATGCAAAATTTTGGATGTCCACTGGTATTCTTTAACAGTGGCAATGAGTTTGCTTTTTTCCTCTAGAAAATGCCAAGGATCTCCATGCCTTGAGAACATTCTTTGTGTGCCTCATGTGAAAATGGTCAAAAGGATTAAAAGATTGTTAAACAGGACATGGAAAAACTAGACAGGCAACAAACTTTGCCAATAGTTAATTTCCTTAGCAGTCTGGGGTACAGAAGAGCAGGCTAGCCTGCTGCTGCACCCAAGAGAGCAGACCATGGAGCACCAGAGCCAGAGATAAAGTATTCAAGAGCCCATAAGACCATGGCATGGGACCTGAGCTAGTATAGTCTAAATAGAGTTTGACATCGTGATGTAGCACCCTAATGATGTGATAGTACAGTGTCTGGACTGAGCTTTTATCTTCCAGCCCTGACTTGCAAAGCAGTGGCACAAACGTATTCTCACCTGCTGCCCAAAATTGCCGGAACAACACTGTATTGGTGCTGTGGCTACTTAATATATATCTGTGACATAAGGCAGAAAGATCTTTGTTCAGGAGAGGCATTTGTCACTAAGAAGAACTTCTTTTTGTCTGACAGATTTTGGCAACAGATTATCAACGCTAGGCAGTGGCAGGCTTGAATTGAACTGCTGATGAATGGGATAGTTCAATGAAGCCATCACTCCTGAGTGTTTAAACAAGCAACAAGACATTTCAGTGGATTAAAGGGAATGAAAGATACTCCAAATAAAGCATTAGAATGACACTATGCTTTGGTCTACTATAAAGAGAAAAGTGCTTTTATCTCAATTGAAAATTAAAACAGATATGCAAAGGCAATAGCTTCTAAATGTCAACAAATTTATTGCCACATTTTCTAGATTAAAAAAAAAAAAAATGGCCTAAGAGGGTACCTATCATGTAAGAAACCAATAGAAACCTTTCCAGGAATATCACAGGGGTATCTATAACTCTTGTGTTCTAAAATATAAAGAAAAGCCATCAAACTGGACCTAAAGTGAAGTGAATCTAGAACTATGCAAAGGAATTGTTTCTTTACAAGTCACATATACCTACCCAGTCTATTGGCACAAACTGTCACTGAGACAAAATCAGGATTGCGTATTACTGGACATTCATTAAAAATATTAATTTTATCTGTGAATATTATCATTAACAATGATAAGGCATGATCAAACTAGGTACATCAGAGAGAGCATAAGTTCATCAAAAAATGTCATGTTTAAATACCAATGATTTAATGAAAAGGAACTACTGCAAAAGTTCACATCTGCTTAATTTTACTAGGCAGTTGAGGCTTCTGCATGTCAGATAGAGCTAATTTATAATTTCAAAAGTATCTCAACAATCTTAGGTATTCCTCTTTTTAAAGCAGAATATATTGTACCTTCAAGTAAATGTCATCACTGCCAGTAGCTTGATGGTTTTCATGGTGTGAATAAGATACTGACCACTTCTAAATTTATGATGGTACCAAGCCACTGTGCTTAAATGCAAAATAAATTTCCTTGTTGTTTAAGGTTTGCAACTGAAAAAAAAAAAAAAAAGAAAAAAAAGAAAAGTCTCATATCTGTTGTTCTGTAAGATAGAGGTAGTCACATATTCAAAGATTTAAGTCACAAATTCAAATATCTGTCCTCATCTATACAACAGCTTCAAAATCACTTTCAAATGCTTCTAATGCTTTTAGTTTGGGTTACTAGTGCCCTAGAGGAAAAACAAGTTCACTAACACTAACAGAGTTAATTTATTAATGTTAATCAAGTATATCTGCAGTCAGTAAGATGCTCTGTGAAGAGCAGGGCTTACTCTCTGCCAGAAAAGTTGCCCAATAAAGAAAATATTCTGAGCAATCAGACCTTGTTTTACATATTATTTTGCATATTTATGTCTGTGTATGCCTAGGAATGTCTCTAGGAAATAGTTATATTTTTGACCTGTAGGATAGTTAATGCTATAGAGGAGGGAGAATAGTGACATGACTGAGTTTTCCCCTCTCAGCTACTTTAATTGGCCTTAGCAATCACATCCAGCATCACTGCATCTCCTCATTACTGAGCAGAGCAACTCCAACAGCTCTTTCACTGCCATTATTGCTTTGCTCCTTTGATTAATTCTAGGTCAGAAGTAGACATTTCCATGCACAGAGCACAAAGCTGCCAACTTTTCCTTCATAGCCCAAATCCCCAGCTACCCATAAGGAGGGAATGGTAATCCCAAGGAGATGAAAGCCAAACCAAATGCATTTCCTCAGCCAGCAACATACAAGGTGAAAGGGAGCATGACCTGATCTATGGCTGTGTTTGCTTTTTCTCCCGCTTTGACTTATCCCAGGTCTTGTTTGGCTTATATGTTTCTCTGAATGAATTTTTTGTTTTGCAAAGGTTGAGAATACCTTAGGAACTTGCTCAGTCTTCAGGCATCTTTTTTTTTTTCCTTGTGAGAAAGAAAATTTGGGAGATGAACAAGGGGAGCATGCCTCCTCTTAAAATCACATCTCATGTAGATTGATGTATCAACACATACACAATGCTCAGCCTTTGACCTACTCAATCAGAAAAACCTCAGAATGGGACTGGGCATGAAAAAGTCAACTCTCTAAGATAAATTAACTCTCTGAACCCTGATAGTGGCCTTATGTACCAGCTGCATTGATAGGCTACATCAATAGTGTCACATTGGAGTATCCTGCTACTTCTGGAAGTGGAAAGCCCAGGGCAGGAAAAGGGTTCTTGCAAAGAGAAGTATGGTCTGTTTCCAGCAGGACCATGCAGAGCCCCAGGGCTGGCAGGCAGGACTTCACTTCTGCAGGGGCTGCATGGGAGGGAAGCTGCGCCAGAGATCAGAGGAAAGGAGTCCCATCAAAATTGCAATTATCCCTGTTATCAGCCTTGCAGAAGTAGCAAGTGGCTGTGGCTAGCTAACTAAATACCGATGAGGAGGCAGCAGGTTTAGTTCTGCTCACCACTCTGAGCAGCTTAGCTTGTTGTGTTATCAAGAGATAACACTGCCTGCTCTACAGTGACCTGGATGACTTGCTGCTTCTTATGCTCATTTTACCTGCAGTTACTTCACGCTTTCAAAATGTCTTCCCACTTTTGTTCACTTCCAAGGACTTTTTGCTTTTATGAACTTCTTAGCTAATACATATTACCTCTTAAAGAACATGATATGATTTATCTACCTCACCTCTTATTTCTAACATAACTATTTCTTTTATTGAAGTTAATCTGACACTGATTTGCTTCAAAAGAGAGAGACAGTATAAGACTTGCTGCTGATAACACAACATTTTGCACTATTCATTGCAGATTCACACAATGCAGAAAGAGTAGCCACCTTATGGCTTCACCTCCCATCCACACAGTTGCTGCAGTCCCACACCAACTGAGCTGCCTGCCAGGTGCCAAGGGACCTGTCACATTCAGGATTTCACTTTGCCATAAGGCGACCATTGACCTCACCTTGGCCTGCACCCACACATTTCCTGCATGAGCAGACTGTGGGGCTGAACTCGTTTTGTGTTGGGTCTTGCAAGACACTGGATATCACCAGTGTAATGGGTAATAGAGGCAACATATAATTTGCTAATCAAATTAAAACTTGTGAGAGTTTTCTTAATGAGTGCTAGGTATTATACTTGTGAAGGTTTTCTTAAATTGCTAAATGTTATGTTTAGGTTGCCAAATGTTAAACAGTGTTGTGTATGTTGTGCTGGTTGTGGGTTTTGGACTGTACTGATAAAGGGAGGACTCGCTGCCTTCATCTTTGAAACATTTAGTAACCCCTAGCAATGAGACAGAGAGAGAACAAAGTGAAACAAAAGAGAGCAGCCTCTAGCAACGAGACAGAGCCCAGAGAGAGGATGAAGTGGACTCTAATTGGAAGATTCAAATGAAAACAGGAACGGAGTAGATTTTGATTGGAGAACAGAGGATATAAAAGTGGACTGTAGGTCCATTAAGGGCATGGCCTGTGCAGAACAGGAGACTCCCCGGGTGCCCAGCATGCTGCTTTGCTCATTTTTTTTCTTTAATTTTACTTTAATAAAGTTTAATATTCCAAATTTTTAATATTATGGTCTTTTGCCTATAACACCAGGGTTTGCTCCACCAGTCGTGATAATAGCAACAGCCTGTCCCTGGCAAAGGCAAAGACAAAGACAACTTCATCCACCCTGACTGCTTGAATTGTCAACATTTCTCCAGATAGCTCAGATAGGGATTTGGCACATACCTGGGTACACAACATTTACCTCTTCATTTAGGAAGCCAGAGCTGCAGAAAACACAGCCCTTAGAAGAGTTTGCAAGTGCTAATGTACTGTCCTGAAAGGATAATGGAACAAACTTCAGAGCCACCTTAAGTCTGAGTCAAAGTAAGGCACCTCCCCATTACCATCACTTAATATGTCCTCCCCTCAGAACAAAAGCCAGTACAAAACCACTATCCAACTAGCCTGTCCATTCCCAAGCATGATTTTTTACTCCTGGAAGAGAACTTTGAATGAGATGGAGAGGAAATGATTCAAGTTGACTAAAATGGTATATTTCCATGGATACTATTGGGTTAGAAAATTGTGAAATGCCTGCTTGCTGCTTGAAAACAAACAAAAATGTCCTTTAAAGGGTTAAAGCAAAATAAATTTCAACTGATATATTGCTAACATTTAAAAAATTGCATTTCCATGTCTATGTTTGCAGCATGGGAGTCTGAGCTGCCAGAGCTCAGTATCTGTTCAGCAAGGTAGCCTGGTCTAAGCCAAGCACAGCAGAAACACAGGGTTTAGATAGCCAGGAACCAAATTACTTTTTTAGAAATGCTGACTCCCCAAATAATTTCTCTTTCTTTCTTGCAGGAAGCATAAATGCTCCAACCTCATCCTATCAAGCATTTCTGTCAGCTGGTCTTTTAAATTACAGGATGACCCTGATGCAACATGAATTCAATAAAACATGGTTTATCATGTAAATGTGCCTGAATATTAGATACACTCAGAGAGACTAGGGATTTTTATCAATATGACGAAGCTGAAATAACTGTGTAAGAACAATAGTTTTAGACTCTACCAGCTTACAGCTATACATATTTGGGATTGTATGTTCTTTGCTGTATTTTCTTTGCTGTGTATTACACCTTGCACAGGAAACAAAGGGATAGGTCTGGGAACAGCTGGGGTTTTTTTAAGTATCTTCAGCCCGTGGTAGTACAAGTATGCAGAACCCAGCTGCAGTGTCCATATTGCAGGCATTGCCCCAGTGACTCATCAGATTGTTCCCCAAACAGGCATGCTTCAAGAGGAACAGATCTTGATTTCTGAAAGGGAGGCACAAAAGGTACTGAATTCAACATTTCACCAGAAGACATATCTTTGCATTAACAAGTTTTAATTAAGCTAACCAAGTCATAGGAAGTTATTAAAGGTGAACTGCAAGAGTTTTGGCAGGGAAAGAAGAAGCAGCCATGGAAACTGTATCTTTAAGTGCCTTAGACTCACAAGCACATAAAACTGGGCGCAGGAACATTGCAGTAACAAATGTTTATTAAACAGAGCTTGCTGGAGGTGGATTCTGAAATAGGAAGAATGAGATTCAAGTACTTGAATGCATCTATGCTCCTACTGGGAATCAATGACAGAGCTGCAAATAGATTCCAGGCATCTCTCCTCTCCATTACCAGCTCCAATGCTGGACTCATTCACTCCTAACCAAACATGCTGCTTGAAAGAGTTGTGCTTCAGTGGGTCCAAAATTTACTTCTTCCCAAACTATGTCAGACTGTGAGACTGCAGTTATTTTATTAAGGGAGAATGTGCTCCCTATGAGTGAAAAAACCAGCAGCTGATCCATTAGTCATGCTGCTGGCTCTGGAGGATTCACTGATATGACATGCAGACTGGCTTTTACTCATTTGCAGAGCATTTATCCCTCCTTAAGCTGACCACCAAATTGCAGGATTTGAGTTGCTTGCTGGAAAGAGTCAAATCCATTACTACTGAGGCATACACTTGCTATAAAAGCTAAAATTACAATCTTCATGTTTAAACATCTGGTCACAACCCAGGAGGGATATATCCCTGCTGGCCATGAAAAAGTAAATCTTAAATAAGTATAAATTAATTGCCTGTAGTAATATAGAATCTTTGTCATCATTTATGTTCAAGCATATGAGTGAGTATTCATTAAGCTGTGTTTTCAGACATTTATTTAACACATACATTACCAAAATGATTAGCTGCAAATTGGAGAAAATGCCCTGCACACTGGCACTGTCATTTTATTCCACTCAGTGTCACTGAATCAAGCAGATAGATAATATATTCACAGATCAACATGAAAGGAGGAGGAGGTACACAGTTTGAGCTTCCATGTCTCTTTCTCCTCATCTGAGAACACATTCTGCACTACCCATAATTAATGGGTGACTACTTTGCCCTTTTCCACCACACAAGACATGCTGGGGTTTTAGATCTGACCTGTCACTCTTTTGTGCCTTCTGGAAAATTTAGTACATGACTCAGAGAAAAAGATGGAAAAAAGAAGAAGAAAAGAAAGAAAGAAAGGAAGAGAAAGAAAGAAAAGGAAGAGGGAAGGAAGGAGGGAAGGAGGACAGGACAGGACAGGACAGGACAGGACAGGACAGGACAGGACAGGACAGGACAGGACAGGACAGGAAAGGAAAGGAAAGGAAAGGAAAGGAAAGGAAAGGAAAGGAAAGGAAAGGAAAGGAAAGGAAAGGAAAGGAAAG
>JAWWMP010000116.1:64498920-64509655 GCA_035047865.1 Dendrocincla tyrannina
AAGGAAAGGAAAGGAAAGGAAAGGAAAGGAAAGGAAAGGAAAGGAAAGGAAAGGAAAGGAAAGGAAAGGAAAGGATTTCACTATTCTTCATATTTTTATTCTCCTTTGTCCCCAAACATATCTGACACATTTCTGTTTGTACAAAAGTGCAGGTGAGAACCCACACTGGAAAGAGACTGAGGAGGTTGCAGAGCCTCAACACCAACAATGCAGTCAGCTGGAGAGCTACAAGGAAAGCAGAATGACAAAGATTTGTTCATGTTGCTGACAAGCATTGGACACTGGAAATATTTTGCCCATGCTTTTGTTTACTCCTGCATGGTGTGACTCTTGGGGATGGTCCCATGCAGGGCTAAGAATTGGACTCAATGATCTTTGTGGGTCCCTTCAAACAGCATGTTCTGTGATGTGTATGACTAGCCCTATCTAACCAGCAACAGTGGAATCAAGCCATCACATTGACAAACGTGCTACAGAAACCGAAAGCCCCAGATATCAGTGGGGAATGTTTTAGAGGTTCAGACACATCAGTATAAGATGATACAAACTCAGCCACCAGCCAAAACCTAGAAATACCCCACTGTTCTGAATGTTTCATCCATCTTGCCAAAAAAAAGCCTGCAGAAAGATTCAATATAGCTTGAATGTCTCCATCAATGATAATTTGTAGAAAAATTTGCACAAAACACTAATATAATAACCCCTAAACCAAATATATCCATGTAAATAACAATTAGCTAACCATTTTTAAAAGAGAGAGAGAAAGGTATTTTAGAATGTGTCCACATGCAGAATGTGGTCATGGCAGAAACAGAGTACAAGCAGCAACATTCTGGATGAGCACAAAAAAAACCCCAAAAAGACCAAAAAAACACCAAACAAATCCAAAACCTCTCAAAACCACAAAAACAAACAGAAAAAACTGGCCAAAAAAAAAGAACAAACAAAAAAACCCTTGTATAGCAGCATTTGAAATTTTCAAGTAAGTTAAAATATATTTCCAATGGGGAGTTTCTTACAGTAGAAGAACATTCAAAGACAATGGCAAATAAAGTAGAAAGCTTCAAGAAAGAAATCTGAATAAAAGAATCTTTCAGCTGGGAAAATGCAGAAACATTTCTCAGGTTACAGATACATGTGATTGTTGTGCATGATAGTGTTTGGTATGATTGGGCAATATTGCTGCCTGCTGACTCATGTTTAGCCATCTCTCAACAAGCACCTCCAGGTCCTTTTCCACCAGGCAGCTTTCCAGGCACTCTGTCCCCAACCTGTAGTGCTGCATGTGGTTGTTGTGACCCAAGTGCAGGACCCTGCATTTGGCCTTGTTGAACCTCCTGCCATTTGCTTTGGTTCATCAAACCAACCTGTCCAGACCCCAAAATCAGCAATAGCATAGGTAGTTGTAGTACACAGTTTGCACTTACTGCAGGATTAATTCCAAATATTAAACGTCAACTAGTCCATTATGTGTAGTCTGTTCAGTGTCTCTTGTCAAACATAATGTTCAAGACTCTACAATTCCAGAAGGTTAAACATTAAGAGTCAGAAAAAAAAGAAAAAAGTTCAAGACATTCTTTCTTACTAGTCTAGTAATTTCACATTTTGCTTTATAAAGTTTTAAACAGTCTGCCACTTTAGACACACAGATAGAAGGATGGTTCTAAGTAATAATAATGGATATTATTTGCAAATCAACCTTCTACAGTGTAATTCTGCCTCCCATGATATATATGCCAGCAGATCAAAAGAAAGAAAAAAAAAAGAAAAGACAAACAAGGTAATCCACCAATTCCTTGTGAACAAAACTCTGCAGGCAGCCTCAACACCAATAATACTTCCCTCTCACTAAGTTTAGATATCATATTCTCCTGAAATACTCACATCAGCAGAATAAATTTCAGAACTCAAGAAGAAACCCACCAGAGCACAGTTTAATCCATTCTTGAAGATGTCTTTGCAGCTGTCCTCTGCTTACGTATCTATCAAACAATGAAAGCTGCCAGGCGAAATGCAAAAATCCAAATGGATTCTCCAGGTTGACTTTATATCAGGGTAAACAATGAGGTAGCAGAGGGCATGTATGGAGTGCTATAAATCAGATAAAAGCATAAGATTAAGCCATTAGTGCATTTGGTAAGCATACTGTCCTGCATTTGGATTTGAGATAAAGAGTCCAACTTCCAATCAAGCCCATAAATTCATATGATAGGGAGAGAGATAATAGCACCACACTACATTTAATGAAAGTTCCTACTTGCTGGGACACCGAGTACATTTAATCCACAAGCCAAATAATTTACTTGTGAATAACAGAATGTGGACAGGAGATAGATTTGAATTTCAAAACATAAAAGGGCGAAAGAAAAGTCACTTGGGCCAGGCTACAGATAGCACTGTGCTGTGTATTCATCATCTGGAATGATGTTATGTGCTGACTCATACCCGGCATTGCCAGGTTTGGTATCATGAACCCACAGCAAAATTGGACCTACTGAATCTACCCTCCTGTTCTGCAATGATCAAAGAATCTCATGTGCCAGGATAGAGACCAGGGCATTTGGGTCTTTCTGGACTCTAAAAAAAGGCAGGGGACTATCTATTCATAAAAAGGCCAAGTGCAAACCTGATTTTCAATAGCTTTAGTTTTCATTTAAAAAAAAAAAAAGAAAAAGAAAAAAAAAGGAAAAAATCACTGTGATTATCTTTCTTACAAAATGGATCATTTTAGCCCACCTTTAATTAGTAGTTCCTAAAACCATTCTTCATTCTATATTGCCATTGTGTATCATTGTGGCTAGCAATTATTAAAAATTATATATATTAAATTAGCATTAGGGAAGCATTTAGCATGTTCTATAATACTCTAAGATAACTCATCAAGAGCTGACAAGGGTCTGGCTATAATGACTGCTACTCCTTCACAGAACAGCAAGAGACACCTCTTTACAAACAGAGTTTGAAAACTTGTCTGTTGATGAAATAATTTTTTCAAGGCCAATAGATTATGTTCCCCCTTACAAAACAGCTGACATGTAAAAGAATCTGGCATGGACTTTCAACATATAGCTTGAGCTATATAAACACTGAAATCCATAAATATGAGATTAGACATCTATTCATCTAATTAGAGTCAGTAAGGCACTGTTTTTTCTAAGTTTAAAGAGTGATATGATAGTTTGAAAAATTGCTCTGAAAACAGGTTGTTATTGTCTCACAATAATTTAATTTCAAATATGTTCTGGTAGCAAAGAAAAATATTGCCCCCTTCAATTTACCTAAAAATATGAAAAATGAATTGTTTCTAGCCCATCAATCCATGCCTGGAAAACAAATCAAAAAAAGGTAATGCAACAAATTGTAAGCAATTGGGCATGTTTTCTGTGTCCAAACTGTTTTCACAAGGCTGACATGAATAACTCTGGACACCCAAAACTCTGGAGCCGAGGCTGATCAGGCTGTGCAGAATCCAGTCGGGTAAGAAAGCAGGATTTGAACACAGCAGATTTTCTGATGAGGATATGGATCATATGAATTAAAAATAAACCAATGAGCTACAAAAATTGCATTTAGCTGTCTATATTTAAATATTGAAATATATGTTTTGACAGTTGCTCTTTACATAGATGCTGCAGCTATAGCTAGGGATAACTAGGGGTATCTGAATTCCCCATTCAATTTTGTGCTAAGTGCAGATACTTAAAACTCAGATCAAATATCTTCAGCTTCTAATTAATGAGCAAAATGGCTAATTTAAAATAAGTAAATCAGAGATTTTTGACATGAGCCTACAGATGCACTTGAATCTCTGACTGTTCCCTCCACTCCAGTGACTCATGAACCTACTTAGTCTGAATTTGTTTGAGGTCACGTTCCCAAGTGAAATATTAGTAAATTGCAAGGTGGTCAATAAGGGCAGATAAAGCTTTTTTTTTTTTTTTTCACTGTCTGTCTCAAAGTAGTCAGTAGTGTTGCAACATAAGTCCAGTGGCTTTCTTGTAAATCCATAAAGAATATTTTAAGTATTTTAAGTTCTTCTACAAGTTCAGCTGAATTTTTTGAATGCTTCTTGAACATTTTAAGAAGCATCTCCTTAGAGGATATTTCTGAAATCTCAGTAATTCCTAGCAAATCAGTTCCATGATACCCATCTGATTTAAAAGTAACACCCTGAGAAAATGTGGGGCATGAAAAAATACTCTTAATTACAGTATTTAGATGAAGTTTAGTGTATAGAGAATCATTGGCAGTCTAAAGAAAACTCAAGGATTTTCACTTCAGCTGCAAAAGTACTGATATGTGCCTGCAGTATTACAAAAAACAGCTGAAGCCTGCTAGCCAGACAATGGATTGAAACTCAGTGCAACCTAACTAACAAAGATGCCTGGTGTGAAGAGATTGTACTAACTGCAAGAATGCTTATTATACAGGTATACTTTCTTCCAGAACAATAAAAAAATCATTGTTACACTGTTCTTTAGATTGGAATAAAAACCAAATCTCGCAGGAAAATGCCCATATTCCCTAAGAAGATTATTCGTTTTCTGAAAGAAAGCAGGTGGGTTTTCTATAGGGTCATTTTGCAATTGCTGGAAAGGAAAAAAGTATGGAAAACTCTGCATGTTTCTTTTCTTTCTTCTACTCTTTACACAGTCTCTTATAACCCACAAGCTTAATACATTCCTTAAATACACCAAGCTATAGAATTTAGGTAGCAGCAGGGTGATATTTTTTTTAACTCATGATACACCACATAAAATGCATCTCAAGCTTTACAGCAGTGTAGTTATTGCAAGAGCTTGCCTCTTAAAATGTTCTGTGTCAAAAGATGTACTCTGTTATTGCAGTCAACATTCCCAAGACTCCTTAAACTCTGAAGTACAAAATATGTGACCTTTGGGGGGTTCTCTTTGTTTTCCATGTGCTTGACTCTTAGAAGGAGCTCAGAGGTTGTAGCACCTTATTTTGGTGTGGCTGTACACTCACATGTGGTGCTTGTCTCTATGCACAGATTGGTCTGGACAGGAGTCAAACCTAAGATTCAAGACTCCAGAGATAAATGCACTCTATTAGTATGGTAGCTGTATAAATGCACTCTATTCGTATGTAAGCTGCATTATTGTATTATAATGCAATAAAGCACCATGCACAGGCAGGGAGAGGGCTGCAACCATTAATAGTTCTTTCCCACTTCCAACAACTACGTAAGAAGAACATAACAAATCTGAAATAGCTTAGCCAATACTGTATCAGTTACTACCTTTTTTTTCCTTTCTTTTTTTTTTTTTTTCCCCAAAGGAAAATGCTAGAATTTGCTGGTTGGCAGGATAAATCCCAAAAAGTTATACTTTAGAGAGCATCTTGATCAGATCCAGTGTGCTGCAATATTTAACTTATTTGAAACCAAGAAGACGGAGTACTTACGCACAGAAGACAAACTGCAGCCATTGATTAGTGAAGTTATAGCCACATTGTCCCTTTGTATTCCCCATCAATAACCACCTCTGACCATAATATCCCTCTGTACCCAGGAGCTGCTCTACTTTATGTTATATCTTGCAAGGTGAAATCCCAACCAGATGCAAAGCATTACTTTTTAAAGAGCTACAAAAAGAGAGACCAAATGACAAGTATGATTGAAGAAAACTTCAAGGGCCTTTTGCTTTTAAAATTGAAGTGTTGACTTTTTTCTTTTTCCCTCTTCTTTGGAAAATAGAAAAAAAATGCGAATTCTGAAAAAGCTGTCAAGAGATCATCCAGAAGCCATGATGCTTCACATGCTCATGAGTATGTAATGATCCTTATTTGCAAGGTCTTGAGATGGAGCCTGAAGCTACAACATTTTGCACAGTGTCTTTTTTTTCCTTCTTTTTAATCTTATGCTGTCTCTTTTATTAGTGATAGCTGCAGGCAAGGTTTGTTTTCTCTCACCCATTTGCTTCCGTTGTGTCACATGTCATGGTTAGCTTCTTTAATGGAGTGTTTGCAGATGAGGTTGTAAAAATCATTAGCCACGGTCGGCAGATGCTAGGTACTGCTAGGATGCTGTTCCAATCACTCCTTTTCTTTAATTAAAATTCTAAATAAATCATGAGGTTTTGCAAGCACAAGCCAACAGTACTTGCACAGGGTGAAAGCTGTGCTGACTGCTGGCAGTCTTGATGCAGGTCTTTAGCCTCCTATTTCTTCCATGTTTTGTTTTGCTGATTTTTGGTGGTTTGTTTTTGTTGTTTTTTTTTCTTTGGCCATCATACAAAATCCCCATATGCACTTCTTCAGTGCTTGAAAGTCATTATTGCTGAAGATCAATACCAAGAAAACATCTGTGACTTTTCTTAGCGTACAAATGGATCTGCTCAGGGTTTGTTTTATTTTCTTTTGGTTTGTTTTACAGTAAATGTTACTAAAACTTCATGTAAAGAGTAAAGGAATTATCGTATATAGAGTTGCCTATTGATTTTTTTTGTGATATTCTTGTGAAACCTGTGTGAGACCATTAAATATTCACAGCAGAAGAATACTTATTTGCCATGAAACCTGATTAAATTGAATCCTTTACTCCCTGTTTCTATGGGAACAGGTTCCATTGAATAAACAGTTTTTGAACAATATTTTATTATTTCTAATTATATTAATTATAATTCAATGTGTCACATTAAAATAATTTTAGTTGTAATGAGAAACTTTAATACTGGAGCAAACTTTGAAAAAAATAAGCTAGTTGAGTTTAAAGTAATTTATGCTGCCTGCAAATTTTATCTTGCATTGTTACTTGAGATAATTGCTAGTTACTAGAGCTGAATGCTTACATTTGAAATCTTAATAGGGTTATGTTTTATCATGGTATTAAGAAAGTTATGAAATAATCATGATGAAAACACCAAAAGTTGTAGTAAAATAGTTTTACTGGAGCAATTGGTCACTAGGGAGATTTTCTTGTTCACAAAATCCCTGCTTTTTCTTGTTTTCTATATATTTTTTTATTTCTTTTGCTAAAGTATACAACAAATATCCAAATCTGAATTTTAATACAAATTAAAAGGAGAACAGATATTTCAGCCTAGTCAGTTAGCTAATGTAAAATCAATGGGGTCCCTCACAGAACATCTCAGAACGTTTGGATGAAGAAATGGGCTCCAAAAAAACACTGTGGTGGAATAGTAAAATTGCCTTGAAGTAAATACAGCAGTGTTTAACCAAAACTAAATTTCAGTTAAACCCAGTCTAACCAATATAAAAAATAATAAAACCAAAAAAGCAGTGACAGAATCCAAAGGAATGGTCTGAAGTTGTCTCAGAGGAGATCTCAATTAGATATATTAGAAAAAGATTCTTCACCCAGAGGGTGGTTGGGCACTGGAATAGGCTCCCCAGTGCAGTGGTCACAGCACCAAGCCTGAGAGAGTTCAAGAAGCAGTTGGATAATACTCTCAGGAATATGGTGTGATTCTTGGGATGTCCTGGGCAGAGCTAAGGGTTGGACTCCATGACCCTTATGGGTCCCTTCTAACTCAGCATATTCTGCAATTCTGTGAAACATAAACCAAAACAAAACAGAAGAAAGGCATTTAAATGAAAACAGACCTTAGGAGCATCACAGAGAAATTAAAACAAATATAAAGAGCTAACTGGGCTTTTTTCTTGTTATTACACTGGTGTTGATCATTACATTGTTATTACCATCATGTCTAATGACTCATATGCAAAATGTCAAAAGTGAGGAAAAGTTTTCCTTTTTTGAAAAAATGAAAATTACTTGTAGCTCTATTCAGTATTACCAGCCTTTCCTTAATTATTCTGTAGCAATACCAAAATCTCTTTCTCTTAAATTCCTTTTCATATAAAAAAGTCACCTAAATCCTGACTTCAACGTAAGTTAGAGATTAAATGATGAGTCAGGAAAAGAATCAAATTAGTAGCACAATATACAATTGTTTCACTAAAATAACAAAAGGAAATCTCAAAATTATGAGAAAAGAACAATGTATTATTACTTTATTGAAGACAACTTAACTATTTAAGCATCCCCATGACTGCATTTGTTTAGAAAATGCTGGCCAGCAAAGTTCTGTTCACAGCATCACAGAACACTGGGTGGGAAGGGACCTTTAAAGGTTATCCAATCCAGCCTCCCTGCAATGAGCAGGGACATCAACAAGATCAGGTTGCTCAGAGCCCCATCCAACCTGACCTTGAATGTTTCCTTTCATGCTCTCAAGTGGCAAGGCTCCTGATTACAGAAACAGAAATTTACTTTCAAATTTCTCATCTGCCACCACTCAAATCTCATAAACCTGTCAGAATTGATCATCCGTATTAGAAATATTTTGATAACTTTTAAAAAGCCTTTGCAGAGTTTTTCATTTAACAGCTGGAATACGTAATGAATTTGAATAATGGTTTTATAACTGCAGTGTGCTAAAGGATCAGGAATCATTTTTATCCCGTACTAAAAGGAATTATTCACTATCCATAAATATTTAAAATATACATACTTGAAAATAAAATATTCTGCATTTGGCAACATGTTGTGTAAACATGATGAGTCCAGAGAGGATAAAATTCTCATTACAAGCTTCTTTGTTCTGCTTTATTGTTTCTTGTGATCTGCAATACAGTCTGAAATTGCAGGACTTTTTTCAAGTAGAATGGCAATAACTCTTTTTCAATATAGTCCTGGTTTTGAGAGAGCGAAATCATTCTTCATATTAAAGAGGAGGTAGGACTCTTTGTAATACAGACTAGTCCACATTTTATCCCAAAAATAAGTGATAAAAAGATTTTTGGTGCTATTTTGTAGAACTGGCACATTTAATTCTATAAGGATATTAGAAGTTCCATTTGCAATTTGTTCCAGGGTCATGTATCTAAAGCAGTAACTTAGAGATAACTTTTTCAGAAAAAAAACTTCCTGCAATAATCCTAATGCACAGAAATGATCCTGCAAATCAAAGTTTTAGCTTCAGTGAAGTTTGTAACTGAGGAGGATGCTCAAAAAGGAGAAAGTCACTTAAGGCATTCATTTTGAAACAATTGAATGAGGCACTTGTCACCACAGCAGGAAACAGAAAAGCACTTAAATCCACTGCCTGTATGAGTAATTTATTTTAGCAATCATCTCCAAATTTATACAGGAAACAAAATGCAAAGGAAATAACTAATGAGAGTTCATTAATCTATGCTCCAGCAGTCACTAATTTATAGGAATGGGATATGTATTGAAAATTCCCACAATGAAGACTATATAAAATGAAATATCAGAAGAGGGCTTTAAAGTCAGGTAAAAATAACTTATGTAAGCACCTTAGCTAAGGTGAAAACATCAAGAAGTACAGCCCAGCAGGTCAGAAAATGCATATGCCCAAGAACTGAAAGTACACCTTTTGTCACCGCTTTGACTGAAAGAGTCCTTCTGTTGAAGGCTTTACAAAATAACTGGTAATTATTTTAGAAGTTCCAGAGGATTTAGAAAATGCTCAATACACTTTCCATATTTAAAAGCAAAAGAACTTGTTTCTGGTAACTATCAATAGCTAAATTTACCTTCTGTTTGGTAAAATGCAAGCACAACTAAGTGAGAATGCTACATGATATTTTAGAAAGCTGTAATAAGGAATAGAACTGAAGGAAAAGAAGCAAAGAGTAATATAATTCTCAACAGGAGTCAGTTTGAAAGAAGTAGTAGGGAAATAAGGAGAAATGGACAAAACAATAAAAACAAAGAGTAGGGAGTTATTGAGGAATCAAAGATAGTGAAAGGTTAGGAAACACTGAAATAAGGTGTAGAGGAACAAAGTGGCAATGGGTGGGAGATAGTATGTGCATTTGTTCTTCAGTTGGTTTCTGTTGCTATGATTCTGAAAACAGAACTTGAAAAGCATAGAGAATTCTTCAGTATGCACTTTTACATGGGCCATGATATTGATTAAAGGTATAAGAAATCAAGGGTTAAATTCTTTATTTTCAGGCAGCAGAACTGCACTGCAAGCTCTTCCATTGCAGCAGGAGCATATGGCAAGGGCCACTGCCACAGAGCTTACCATCTTCCTAGGTTCCACTTCAAGAGATGCAACACAGAGTTCATCCTTATCTATATTAGTGTATTATTTCAGACTGTGATGACACTTTTGAAGCAAACTTCTTCCTCTTCCACCATGTTTCATTTCATGCTGAAATTGGTCTTGCACTGCACAAACTGGTCACCTTCTGGATGAAACCAGAATATATAGGTCCGGGGCCCTCCTAACAAGCCTTAACTGCTGATAGATCCATCAGACTAGACTAGAGCTGGTGTGAAGTATAACCTCTGACATACATGTAGGTTGGAAGTCCTCCCTGCAATACCAAGACTTCAGCTGCACTCCCACTGTTCTGCTATACCAGCTTATATAGATATTGCCCCAGACAAACTCACAGAAACACAACCTGCAATCTAGTGTCAGACGTGCCTCCTGTGCTTTTGAAAGTTAGGAAGGTTTTTCCTTGAATTTGTCTGAATTCCCCTCCCTCCCTTGACTTCAGAAACCATCTAGATTGCAACTTGTTTAAAATTCATACATTTTTTGATTCAATGGGTCAGATATTTTAAATAAAAAAAAGAAAATCTCTTTTGAAACTGGTCTGTTTTTAAAAGTAAGGAAATGCTGGAACATTTGACGGTAAGAACCTTCATGAAAGACTCAAGAACGTCTGATTGTTAAGAGTGAGGTACCATCTGTATTCACTATATATCATA
>JAWWMP010000116.1:64515308-64529283 GCA_035047865.1 Dendrocincla tyrannina
TTGAAACAAAGACCTGGCCCAGGCTGATAATCACCGCATATGCATGTCCTTTGTCTCTTTTGTTAAACATCTTTACCAAGGCTGGGGCGTTGGCTCCGGGCTGTTTGGAAGGAATTCCACCTAGGTTTGAAACTCTGACAGCAGGAAGCGAGTGTCATTCATATTCATACAACTCTAGTGAGACCAACCCAAATAATCCATCCTTGAGATCTTTTGTTTGTTAACAATGCTTCTGAATGACCCAGGTTACTTTGCAAGGACATAAACCTGTATCTGTTTTCTGCCACGGAAATACTTTACTCATGCCACAAAAGGCTTTCAAATAGTCTTCCAGGCTTAGGACTAGTGACAGCTGCTATTCATTTCTTTTATTCACTTTTGTTATATACAACAGAAATTGAACAATGCAAGAATAAGCATGATGAAATTAAGCCTATCTGAGTCTGAGGTCAACAGCATTGTGGAGTCTATCCATTTTTTGAAATGGGATCAGGTGGGTTTTTTTTAAAGGCTATTTTTTAACTCTGATGCTGCAGAGGCAAGCATTAATAGAATGATGAGAAAATTCTTTCACATGGGTGTGGTTTAATAAAAGACACCCTTTCAGTGTATAGCCTCGTTTATTGGCCTCTTTAGTGCTTCAAATCTGAGACCAAAACCTTTCCAGACCAGGTAGTCACTCAGGCACATGTCAGGAGTAATTTGGAATTACATTTCCCATGGTTCTGGAGAAGATTCCTTCTCCAGCACTCAACAGTACATCAAAGTTTTCTGCAGTTATGTTATAATGTCCTTCAGTTTTAGTTCGTAGGCTTGTTTGTGGACATCTGGGCTGAGTTCTTTCCTTTAAAACCTCTTTTTGTTAAAGCTGACTTTTTGTATCAAGTGGAGCCCTTTTCACAACACATAGAAAATGACCTTTGCCTCCATTTGCTCATACTTTTGTGAGGATAGAAAAAGAAGAAAAATTCTGTATTTATGTTTTTTCTGGTAACACTGAAAGCTGACAAAAAATTAAGCAGAGACTTTCTGTTTAGAAAAGCTGTCTTTTATTCTCTTTTTGGTTGTTGTTTATGATTATGAGATATGACATTCCATATATACTTGATTTTTGGTGTTGATAATTTTACTATTAGTTTTACTTTGAAGATTTTTTTCCATTAAGTCTGACTGCTTCTGTTCATAACAGCTTTCACATCATGCTGATGAGCTATTTCTCTCTCCTACCCAAATCATTCCTATATATATTGCCAAAAATATGAGTTTCTCCAAGTTTTTCTTCTCTTAACAGAGATGAAATCCTGTGAGCATAGTAAAAAACTGTCTAAGCAAAGGATTCAAACTCCTCTCTATTTTGATGGTAGAGGATACATCTGTAAATAAGCATTCTTTGAAAGTGTTTATATAAATAAAATTTCACAACACAGCACACAAATCGTAGTCATTTTCTACATTGCTTCTCTGATATACAAATGTCCAAAAGAATGAAGTAAACTGCTTAGTTAGTTCCCAAATACTTATGAATCACACTATGAGTTAAACAACCATACTTACCAACCTAGTCATCCCTGCTGTTATATTCAAATTTATTGTTATACCAAATTCTTCACGTGCCAGTGTTGTTCTTTAGTTTATGATTGTCCATCCCATGACACTCAGAGAGACAGATAGAAAGGTAAAGCAGAAACTTGGAAATTTGTCTTTTTGTGGGAAAGTACACCAGGCTTGTGGATTTCTTAACAGAGCAAGAATAATTTGATCTTGGCCAGACTGCTGTGTACCCATAAAGATAAACAACTTGCAGAGATTGAGAGAACTCAGGAGAAGAAGAAGATAAGAAATTTGGATGAGTTTGTACAGAGGCAGTAGTTTGTGGCCAATAGGTGATTGTGTGTAATGAGCACCAATAATGTTAGTGCATGTACACTTAGGAAATATATAAAAGTAGCTGTGTGAAAAAATAAAAGGGGAGGAAGAAGAAGTTTCACTTTTATCTATTCGGGATCTTCGCCTGCTTTTTATTGAGTCCGTCCCAATGACAACATCTTTTCTATATTATCTATTTTAAAGAAAAAATGCAGGATGATAATCAGATTCACACATTGTACGTGGACTTCGCAAAATAATAGTCTCAGTCTAGGATAGCTTTGAGACCTGTCACTCATGACTGTAATAATTTATGTTCTTCCAATTAGAAAGCTCCGAGGTAGTTTATCAGCCTCTGGCCATTGGCTCGGCTCACTTGTGTCCAGTCTTGATCACACATATGCCAGATAAGGCCATACATAAGCTCTTAACTTCATTTTGTCAGTGTTAGGAGGCTACAGGACAGCTAATTGATTGTGTGTTTGACTTATTATATCTTCATGAAGCATCCTTATTAACAGACTGTGTACTCCCCAAGCTCCTAGTAGGGAAGGTCTGTTCCAGGGACAATTAAATAAGACAGGCCTCAACCTGCACTTTTACAGCAAACCTGTGCAATCTGTAGGCTGTAGACAGGAGCCTGGGTGAGATTTTTTCAATAACGTAAGTTTCCACCGGAATTTTTGAGAACTAAGACTTCTTGTTTACAGAAACACATCTTGTTTGTTGAGAATTTTTCCCAGGAGCAAGATGGGCTATTATATTGGTTGTAACCTGAGACAAGATTCTAAGGGCTGTAATTAAAATTACATGTAAGTTTGGACTGCTTCTTCACTGATTACCCTATCCATTGCAATAGCTGATTATACCCTTTCTGGTTGCATTCAATACAAAAGTCTTCAAGTTCTAAGGAATATTGGTCATTTAGCTCTTTTCATGGACCCTTCTCACACACTGAAGAAATCTTTGTTCCCTCTTTCAACTGGAAGTATGATGAATCTCTGTTGAAATTATGTTGAAATCCATTCAGATGGATAGCTACTCTATCTGCTCCTCAGTAATTTCAGAGGAGTGCTTTTAAAGTTCATGTACCCATTATCAGTAGTTTTGATGCTGTACACACTGCATCCAGAACTAAAACCACATTAGCCATGCCACAACTATCCCATAGATAGAAGGCTAATGCTCATTCTTATATTGCTGAGATCTCTCTGCATCATTCAGTGTTTCCATCATGAGACAGAAGTGTGCCATCTAAGGAGGTATTTCATATTTTGTACAGCATTCTGCTCCATTAACTTTCATAGCTTGATCTACTGTATATTTCTATTTTGTGTGTGGATGCTTGGATAAGGACATATTCTCCTAAGGTGACACTTAACTCTTCCAAAGCAAGTACACCCCATGAGAGAAAACAAGAAATTAAAACTTTAGACAACTCATACACAAAGATTCACAAAGATCATTCATCTTTCACTATTTAAAAAACTGATTAGACACTACAGACTGAAATTTGAATATATTTTCTAATGATACATGGTTCTGTTTACCCTTCGCATCATACAGGTATATCACCCTCACTAAATTAATCTACTTTTTGATGGAGATGAGCTTATGGACGAAGAACAGCTGTTTGAAAATTAATCAGGTCAAAACTAAAAGTACACTGTGAGGTAGAGGAAAACACACTTTACAAAATAAGCATGTTCTCATCTTTTTGGTGAAGTGTAATCATGACTAGTTGATTCTTAACACAAGTTACTTAAGAATTCTTTTTCTTCACTCATAGGAACTTTTCATGACATAGTAATATCTGTGGAGAAGCAATTAATTTTTACTGGGACACTCCATTATAAATTACCTTAAAAAACTTGATCTTCTGTCTCCAAATATAGTTAGAAAGATTGCAACAACATAGTCTTGGACACAAGACAGAACTCCAGAAACCACAGCCAAGGCTGAAATCCAGCAGAGACCTTTGCAACGAACCATAAGCCTCACTCAGCTTTGTCTTCTAGTCTCACTGCAGAAATTTCCATAATGATCAAGATCTTGGTTCACCCTTCAGGTTGCAACGATTGAGTGGGGTTCGTTCCCCCTTTCCGTCCCCCCCCCAGGGCCACGTGGTCAGCCATGCGGTCTCCTGAGGTCCCAGTAAAGAGATCCACACACGCTGGAGACAGGAAACAGAGAGAGCTTTATTCACCTGGCCAGGTCTTTTATAAGCTTCACAGCAGGTAGGGTTCAAGGCGGGGGATGACAAGGACCAATCAGAGAGGGTTTCACACAGCCTGGCCAGGGCTTACATGCTAATTAGGAAGGTAAGACGTTTCCTTCCAGGGGTGTGGGAAAAAGCAACTTTCAGTTTACAATACAGTAAAAGAAACTCAGGTTTACAAGACACTTTGATTGATTTCTTCATCTTTCACAGAGGCTTCCTGTTACATCAGGTTGGGCTTCCCTTAAAAAAAAAAAAGAAAATACAACAGACCAACCAAGCAACCAATCAACATAATTAAATTTCCTTAAAAAACCCACTATGGTTAACAAGTAAAATGCTGCCAGTTGTCAGGAGAATTCAGGTTCTTTATTGGATAAAACATTGGTTGGACCTGGTCCAAAATTTCTGAAAACATTCTCAGAAGACCTAAGAATCAATGCAAGCCCTGATAGCCTTATCCTCTGTCTTCAACTTTCTTGACCTTCAGTCTTCTAAGAAACACGTAACAGAATATATGCAAATGTGAAAAATATTTTACCTTTTTTCCTCTACAGACAATTATCTCCCAGGAAAAGTCAGAGATAAAGAACAAAATAACCTGTATAAATTGATATCTCTAAATTATTTATTTGTATTAATAATACAAATATTACAGAGTATTAATAATATTTTCATGTGAAACAAAGAGTTTCTGTCCTGCAATTTGAAATAACACATAAGGTTATGACAGGATTAACTGTCCCCAAAGTATACATTTGTATTATTTATCATTCAAATATGTATAAAAGTTTGGCTATACAGTTAGTGCTGTTTCTCTCATGTGAGATTCATAATATCTGAAAATAAACTAATATTTCAGTCCAAAATTATGGAAATATTCTCTGATTTCTCTCACTGGGAAGGAGGAAGCAGGTTCCTATTCATATCTTCTGTATTTCTTTCTCACATCATATGGCTTAGTGTGGTTTTGTTACTCATTGTCAACATCTAAGACTCAGGTATATTTACAGGAAAATGAGTCTGTGATAATGGTTTTCAAGGCAAAGCTATTTAAATATGAATATTATTAAGTAATATGCTTTTCTTGAACTCAAAAAAGGAAATAACTGAAACTGAGTATTTTATCAGTCTCCAACCATATTACACTCGGTAAGTTCCTTTTTAAACTTCTGCCTCTGAAACCAGCCAGTTCTAATGCCTGCTTAGGTGGTGGCAGAGTAGAGCTTTGCCATCTCTCTCACTCCGCATTCGGCATCAGAAGGTAGAAGAGGTAGGACAACACAGGTGCAAATAATGCCAACTTTTTTTAGGAACCTGAGCTTTTACTGGCTCTACTATGGAGGTATAGCACTGGTAACTGAGGCTTCTTTGGACCTTCCTACATTATACAGCTACCACTTGCCAGATACCATATGGCTTCAAACAAGGCAATTACAGGTGTTGTATTTCCTTGAAAAAAAAAAAAAAAGGAAAGAAACTACTAAGATAATAAGTATTGTCAATCCTACCAAAATTTGTTATTGTTGATATTAGGAAACATATCATTACTTTTAAGGAACAGATTTAATATAGATTGTGCTAACTTGCAAGGCATGAGATGGAGTTCATTCTCCTGTAGCAGCCCTGACAGTGCTGTACTTTGCATTGGTAGCTAGAAAGGTGTTGATAAAACACCAGCATTTTGGTTGCTGCAGACCAGTGCTGGCACAGCATCAGCACTGCCTCTCAACATACCATTCCCATCAAGGGGCTAGAGGTGGACAAGATACTAGGAGGGGAACACAATACCCCTATACCACTATACCATAAGACATGAATATATAGATATAAAAGCTAAGGAAAGAAGGAAGAAGGTTTGGGGGGTGGAGGCAGGGGAGGGGGTGGGAGGCAGTCGCGATTTACCATGTTTACCTTTTGGGGCAACCACTACATGTGCTGAAGCGCTGCTTCTCATGAAGTGGCTGAACAACACTTGCTGATGGGAAGCAGAGAAGAAACCTTTTTTTCTCTTTACTTATGTGTGCACAAACTTTGCCTTTTTCTTTAGTAAACAGCCTTTTCTCAAGTGAGTTGGTGGGTGCCTGGAAGGTCAATAGAGAAGAAGAGGGAGGAGGTGCTCCAGGTGCTGGAGCTGAGGTTCCCCTGCACCCTGTGGTGAAGACCATGGTGAAGTAGGCTGTATTCCTGCAGGCCATGGAGGACCGCAGAGATGTAGAGGTCCACCTGCAGTCCATGGAGGAGATCCACACCAGAGCAAGTGGATGCCCAGGAGGGGACAGTGAAACCATGGGAAACACACGATGGAGCACGGTCTTGGCAGGGACCTGCTGACCCACGAAGAGAGGAGCCCACGCTGGAGTAAGTTTTCATGGTGGGACTTGTGGCCCTGTGGGGGACTCACGCTGGAGTAGCCTGTGCCTGAAGGACTGTACCCTGTGAAAAAGTGACCCATGTTGCAGCAGTTTGTGGACAATTGTTGCCTGTGGGATGAACTCACATTGGAGAAGTTCATGGAGAACTGTCTCCCATGGGAGGGATCGCCCTGCTGGAGCAGGGAAAGGAATCCTCTCCCTGAGCAGTGGCAGAATCAGCTTGTGATGAGCAGACCATAACTTTCATTCCTGTCTCCCTGAGCCACTGAGGGGGAAGAAGCAGAGCTTGGGAAGGAGGGAAGAGTGGGGAGAAGGTGTTTTTAAAACATATTTTAATTCTCATTATATTGCTCTGATTTTGCTAGTAATAAAATCAATTCATATCCCAAATTCAAGTCTATTTTGCTCACGATGGTACTTACAGTGTTTTCTTATGGACCTTATCTCAACCCATGAACCCTTCTTTATATTGTCTCTTCCCTGTCCAGTTGTGGAAGGGGGTGAGAGAGTGACTTTGGTGGGTGCTTGGCATCCAGCCAGGGGTCAACCTACTAGAATAACTCAAAATGGCAAATGATTTGCCATTATAATGAACCAAATTCTCTAAAAACCTAAAATCATCTCAACAACGTGATCAAATACAAGCATAACATCTAGTTGAGATGTTATAACAATCTTTCATCTTCAAGCTAAACTATAATCTATATTTTCAGGAAAGAGCAGAATTGCCTTTTAAATATATACCTGCTAGCTGAACTGGCCTGTTGAAAGGTCCATAACACATTATGCATTTAGTAAATTTTGTTTGCTCTTTAATGAACAGAAAAGAGAAAACCCATCTAAGTGAATTTAGAATCTGTATGGTAACACAGAGAATTATACTAATTTCATTCAGACTGACAGGTTGTGTATTACCCAGAAGACTGCAGAACAAAACTACTTCATCTCAGGAACTGCCTGCTGAGATATATCGTTTAACAAAACATTAAGCAGAAAGGAACAAAATTGTTCAGCATGAAAACTTCAGAAATAGCTAAGACAACTTCAGGACAGAATTTAGTGATGAGGTGAAAGCAAAAAGACATTAAGTGTTACTAACTAATTGAATTTTTCTGCATTAAATAAAATGAAAGATCTGATTGCTGTTGTAAATGTAGCTCATCAAGTTAAGAAAGTACTAAGTTATATTCTCTCAGAAAATATTCTGTTTTATTGAAATGGAGACTGAGGTTACAAAACTCAAATGTAACTCTTAATATCCTGTCAGAGGTATTATATTTCTCAAAAAGTTCAACAAGAAAGAAGTTCACCCCCTGTGCTACAGAGCAGATTGCTTTGTCCATTTTCAGGTATTATAATGATACAGGAGATAGAACCACAGACAGAATAGCCAGTGGGAACAAAGGCAAAAGATTTGAAAGATATGGAGGGGATATTATCTTGAAAAAACAGCTTTCAAGAAATTTGCTTGTTGTCTAATTTTGCTAAGTATTTTAGAAGTTATATTATTTCATTGCTTTCATTCATTTCTTTAATATAAAAGCTGTGGCCAAATTAAGGAACTGGCCAATAACACAAAGCCATGAGGACAATCCATTCAGAAGATAACTGGAATAACACCTCGGAAGAACCAGATGACCTTGAAACACAAAGAAACAGAAATGTTATGGTAAAATAAAATACAAGATCTTGAATTGAAGAAATAACAGGGATTTTTAGCATCAGCTAAAACTGAAGGAGAAGAGAAACATAGGTACCTTAGCTAAGTACAGCAAGATCAATAACCAACAAAGAGTAGCAGCAATGAATAATAAGATTAAAAAGTATTTCAGACAAGATGCTCCTAGGTGAACTAGGTAATGCAACTGTCATGTGATGCTTAATTGAAAACACAGGTTTCACAACACTTATTTAGGTACAAGGAACTCAGACTAGAACAGCTGTAGAGAGTAAGTATTGGTGTGCTCTGAGCAATTACCAGCCCATCATATGAGGTGAGTTTAGAGGAAACTGACTTGTTTTCAGTCAAGTAAAATAAAGACCTGGATGAATTTGTTATCTGTAAGTCTGGGGTAAACAAGAGAGGAAAAAATGAATGTTTAAATTTAGAGTATGGACCACATGTAATGGGATGTAAACTGTTATTAAGAGATCAGAAAAATTCTAGTTTCCACTCTGTCAGGTAGTGAAATCTGGAACAGCTTTTTTTAGAGGCTTCTCATCCATCATATGCTTACCATCCTTCAGTTTTGATTAAATTAAATTCAATTAACTCGCCCTACTATTATTAAATTATAGAAAACTGTGGGCTTACAGACATCAAAAAGTTGAATGCACTAGTAGAAGTCTACTATATTGGTAGAAGTCATTGTTTTCTTTTTCTCCATTAGGTCAGCCCAGCAGAAGCAGGATGGCATTGTTATGATTTTATTTTCATTTTTACTCAACAAGCCAGATCACTCCTCAGGAGTGAAGCAACAGAGCAAATCACAAACATTTGTCCAGGAGGCATTGCTGACAACTTCCTGGCACAGGTAGTCAAGGATCCCACAAGGAATGGCAGTGCAGCTCAACTTCATAGTAACAAATAGGGTAGGCCTTGATAGAGTGGTGAAAGTTGAGGGTCACCCTGGCTATGGTGACCATGAGATTGTGGAGTTCAGCATCTTCAGGGAAGAGGGGTCCTAGAGAGTCGGCTGATATTCAAGGATCACTTCCTTCACACTCAAGAAATCAGGCAAAGGGGGCAAGAGATCTATGTGGATAAATAGAGAACTCCTGTCATTATTCAAGCATAAGCAGGAAACACACAGCAGATGAAGTCAGGGTCTGGCCACTCAGAATGAATATAGAGAGGTTGTCAAAGTCGAAATGAGTCAAGGAAGATCAAGGCCCACCTGGAATGAAATCTGGCCAAAGATGTCAAATACAACAAGAAGAGCTTCTTCAAATACATCAATAACAAAAGGACAACTAAGAATAATGTGGGCTCATTACTAAACAGAGGCAGGACCCCGGTAAAATGATGTTGAGAAGGCCAAGTTACTGAATACCTTCTTTGCATTGATCCTCACTGATAAGACCAGCCCTTAGGGATCTCTGACACAGGAGACCAGGGTAAAGGAATTTTGGAAGGAAGACTTTCCCTTGATTAAGTAGGACCAGGTCAGAAAACACCTCTATAATTCTTGCTATCCCTTATTTACATATATATTGGCTGCCCCCCACCATATATGATGGAAGAAACAGAATATTTGACTTCAGTCTCTCCTCCACTTCTCCCAAAAGTATAAATGGCAGAGGATGAGAATACAAGCACCTTAGAAAAAAGTTGATAGGCCTGTTTCTCTTTCCTGCCCAAGGCAGGGACATCCCTTTAGTAAGATTTGTGCCTCCAACTGCATTGGACTGTACACAGGAACACATGGATAGTGCTATACTACATTTCATAGGTCTAGTGAATTTATCACTGGCAATCTAAAATAATTTATAATCTGTTTTTTCAATAAACCACACCATTGATGAATCTGTGTTCACAAGAGTTGTTATTAAACTCAACCAAACTTATAGTGTTGAAGCTATTAACCACACTTTGGTGAAACTGTGATTATGAATAAGACCAGATTTATAGTGTAATCCACAGTATTGGTGCATCTATCAAATTCTAATCAGAAATTAAACCTAGCCTCACCCAACCCCTCTGTTCTCTGAGGGCTAGCTGGAAAACAAGAGGGTTTCTTTTCTGCCACATTGAAATACTCTTAGCACAACAAGCATGTTGCACTGAAAGACAAACATCATAAATAATGAATGCCCCTCTTCTTCCTTTTTATCTTAGCTTTTATATCTCATCAGATCATAGAATCCTAGAATATACTGAGGAAGGGACCCACAAGGATCACCAAGTCCAACCCTTAACCCTCACAGGACCATCCCCAGGAGTCACACCCTGTGCCTGAGAGTATTGTCCAAACACTTCTTGAACTCTGTCAGGCTTGGGGCTGTGACCACTTGCCTGGGGAGCCTGTTCCAGTGTCCAACCACCCTCTGGGTGAAAAACTTCTCTCTAATATCTAACATAAACCTCCCCTGATGTAATGGGTAATGAAGGCAAAAACATATAATTTGCTAATCAAATTAAAATTTGTGAAAGTTTTCTTAACGTTGTTAGGTGTTATGTTTGTGAAAGTTTTCTTGAATTGCTAAATGTCATGTTTAAGCTGCTGAATGTTAAACCACAATGTTATGTATGTTATGCTGGTTGTAAGTTTTGGACTGTACTGATAAAAAGAAGACTCACTGCCTTCATCTTTGTACCACCTAACAACCTCTAGCAACAGAACAAAGCCCAGAGCGGGAACGAAGTGGACTTTAATTGGAAGATTCGAATACAAGAGGGAGTGGAGTGGATTTTGATTGGAGAAGCTGAAAGAGAACAGAGGACTGGGGACCTGTTAGGGGCGCGATCTGTTGCGGAGCAGGAGACTCCCTGGTTGCCCAGGGCACTGCTTTGTTCATTTTACTTTAATTTTCCTTTAATAATGTTTAATATTCCAAATCTTCAAGATTATGGTCTTTTGCCTATAACACCTGACACAACTTCAGACCATTCCCTCAGGTCCTGTCACTGGTCAACACACACAAGATCAGTGCCTGTCCATCCCATTGTTTTGTTGGGTTCAGCTGTCCTTGTCCCACTCCCTCCCCCTATCTTGTCCCTCTCCCAAGATACTGCCCACTCCTAGCCTACTGGTAGCAGTGCAGAATGTTGGAGAGACAGCACTGACACTGCTGCCAGCACTGCTTAGCAGTACCAGAACACTGGTGTGTTACTAATACCGTTCAAGCTACAAAGCACAGCACTAGAAAAACTGCTATGACAAAAATTAACTCCACCTCCGTTATGATCATGTTCCTTAAAATTATTAGAGAGATGCGTCTGCATGAATTAAGGTGCAAATGAGACCATATACCTAAGTCAATAGTACAGATTTTTATTTAACAGTAAAATGTGAGGCAGAGAGAGATAGAAAGAAGCAGGAAAAGGCGAGAGAGGGAGAGAAAGAGAGTGACAGAGAGACAGGAGATTAAGGAGGAAAATATCACCACTCCATGGATTCTGAGAGTGTCCTGTTGATCCTCTTCTTGGGGCCTTCTCAGTGATGAGAGTCCCAGTCTTGTCAAAGTGGTGATTGTAGTCTGGATCCACTGAGGGAAGACCAGGAAGGTGTGGGAAGAAGCCCCATGTGGTGAGGGAAGAAACCCATGGTGGTGAGGGAAGACCCAGGGGGTTTTATTATGTTTAGGCTAGATAGAAACACTTCCAGTACCTCCCCTGGGTCAGGGAGTTTTACAAGGTAATCATGGGGCAATTCATGTGTCTTTGACATTTTTAACTTTGTAAAACAAAGACATCTTTGTAAGGACAAAGAAACACTACCCCACCTTGCAGGATCCATCTCTTTCCTTATCTTGTTCAACACCCAGCTTGTAGCCAGAGGGTGTGCTTGCCCTCAGCACCTTGGTGGTTACTTTGCACATCATCAGCTTGCACCTTGATTGTCAGAGCCATTAGCATTCCAGTCTCTCACGCTTGTGGATGCATTCTTTTCCTGGGATAATCAGACCTTTATCTTAAGTTCCCATCACAGTCCAAATTAGTAGGCATATTCGAGGAGAGTGGGCTGCCATGAGCAGTTGTTTCTTTACACAGTTTGCTTCAGTGGACAAAAGCCCTTCAGTGATTTTAACACTGTTTAAGCCATTAACCATTTCAGTGTCTCACAATCTCAGCTAGACTCAATACAATATCTGCATATCAACATAGTTACAGAATAATTAATTAAAAAAACTTTCTAAGCCTAAACTCTTCTTTTCAATTTCTCCAAAGCTAGAGCAATAGGATCAATGCAGTAGAATAACTTCATTCATCCTAAAAGTGTTCTCTTATTAAAGTCTCTTATACACTAAATCTATTACAGCAATTTTTGCCTCTGCCACCTAGAGACACAGTTAGTGGTCACCAAAACAGAAGAACAAGAATGCTGGAAGATAATTGCTGCTTCATTGCACTTTCAGAAATAGAACAACCCTGAGAAGTACAAAACAAAAAGACCCTGGACAAAGGACACCTTTACCTGCATAAAGTACTTCTAAGCATCTGCCGAGAAAGTATGAATTAGTATGAAGAATTTGCAACATCCTCATGATCCACTTGCAGAGGGTTGGAAAAAAAATAACAGGGAAAGTTGAAAACCTTGCAAAACCTTAACATTTTTTTATCTTTTTCTTTCACTTTTCTAGCATCAAATTCAGTATTCAGATGAGGTATTCAGAAAGACCTTGGAAGGAACAGAACACAGGATCACATGCAGAGCACTGAAGCTGTATTTAGAAATATAATCACTGACTTAGAAATTGCTAAATGGCAATGCAGTATATCTGAACTTGTTAAAGTGATGTGTAGCACTGGCAAACTGGAAGGGGTTCAGTGAGCAGTCAACGAGCACTACTCATTCATACAGCTGTTTGGCTACTGCACCCAGACACTCATTTACAATCCTTACCTACAAAAGGCCCTAAGTGAAAATTTTATTCATCCTGAAATCATGTAGTGACACTTCACTGAAAAAAATAATTAAATTTAGATAGGTTAAAAAAATAGAGAGCATAGGCTCAGATAACAGCTTTTGTAGATGAACATGAGTGCCTTAGGATGTGCAAAAACCATTACTGGAGAAATCATACAAGAAACCAAATGTTTCAAAGCAAGTGAAAGTTTGATCTATTTCAATATCTTGAAAAGTTTATTCATATGGACTTAGTGATAAGATCATACGTATTAAAAGTAGCTAAAATACCATGACAAATAGGAATTGAAAAAAGAAATGTATCAACTTGTGATAGGTCAGCTTCAGTGCTCGCACAGATAAGATTATATCAGTTCGTTAGACTGAAAGATAGAAATATTCAAATCATCAAAGAGAGATGCAGTTTGTGTAATGGAATAATTATACCAGTGCAACCTCACTTGAACAAACCAGTGTCCTAGCCTGCTTTCTGAGTAGAACCGAGACAACCTAAAACTAGCTACAGATCCATCCATTCAAAATGACATCTATATCTGCATGAGATTCCCAGATGAATATACTGTGGGGCACCTCAAACAGTCCTGCCCTTGAATGGAGAGAATGCAAAACTAGACTGTTCTGATAATTTTTGCATTTTAATGAAATTCCTACATAATTTTGGCAATTGAAAAATAGGATAACGTTGGACATGAAAGGTTGCTATTTCATTTGTTAAGTTTCAGATTTTTTGTAAACTCATCTCAAAATTATCAGACATCCTTTCTCAGGAGAAGTTTATAGTGTAGTCTACACAAACGTACTCTGGTGGGTCTGAGGACACATCAATAAAAATTCAGTAGTATTATAAAGACCTGTCCTAGTTCAGCAGGAGGGGCCAGTTATCACTGTGTGGGGGTGATCAAAGCTATGTATTCTACCCCCTCTAT